>OY757025.1:110041514-110666759 GCA_963580285.1 Lucinisca nassula | reverse complement strand
TAAAGGCGGCGTTATCTTTACGCAGAGGCTCCCCTACATTATGCGAAACTAGAGTACAATTATACAGCGTGCACTATTTGTTAGTTCATGTTGGAGGTTAAGATGTCTTTGGTAGAAAAGAAGAACACTACACCTTAAAGCATAATTAAATTTTACATGTTTGGGTTTTGAACATGTTTACGCTAAACGTGTTTAGACCATGTTGTGGCATTTTCCCCATCCATTCCTCACCTTTTTTGCAGTTTTAGGCAGTTTGTATAAATATATTCAAGAAAGAATATATGCAGGTTTCATTTACCAATCACAATCTTCTATCAAATGGCATTAGTAAGTCTACTGAACACAACTTGGACCTAAAAAGAAAATATGAGTCGCGAAAACTAATTACATTAAGAACTAAACACCAATATTCCACTCATCCTTGAAAGAAAAATATGTTTGAAGGACGTGCCATATCTTCTACTATTCCAGGATCAAAGAAACAAAACGTTATAGACAAATACAACATGAATAATGATGATTTTACCTCTATTTTATGTCTTCGCAGCTCTGCCACTTGCAGCGTTCGTTCAGCGTTCGTCAACGCGGGAAAAAGATCGTATCGACTTCAGCCGAGACATGTTTAGACTTTTGACGTGTTTATACTCACAAATACAGCAAAACAAATTACATGTTTAGAAACAACACACTTTTCTAATCATGTTTAGATCTAAACATATATAAAACACGTTTAATTTCTATATGCTATTTTTACAGTGTATGAGCATTATAACTTTCAAGCCCAGTTGAGTTTAGCATGAAAAACGTTTATAACATCGGGACCCGGTCTCCCACTTACATCATAGCCCCCTCCGCTATGGGATAGTTTGAGGTGTTTCTTATCATCTGCAAGCTCAATCCAGTGATCTGCCACGGCTCCGGATAGCGTCTGTAACCTGTAGTATCGGTGTCTGTCCTGTAAAACACAAACACAGACATAAGGAGTTTTGACAGCAGTGATCAGGACCCAACTTATCCCGCTTCGCAGGGTAGAAAGACAAAATCAGGCTTCAATCAATCCAACATTGTTATTGCGATTCTCTATAAAACGGAACCCTGGAATTGGACATGCAATTCATTTTAATATGTTGTACGAAGAAGATAATATCTTGTGCGCACAAGATATTATTTTGTGCGAACAACATAATATCTTGTGCGCACAAGTTATTATCTCGTGCGCACAAGATCATATCTTGTTCGTACAACTTAGTATCTTGTGCGCACAAGATATTATCTTGTTTGCACAACACAGATCTTGTGCGGACAAAATAATATCTTGTGCGCACAACTTATTATCTTGTTCACACAACATATTATATTGTGACAAAAATATATTATCTTGTGCGCAAACGATATTTCCTTGTGCGCAAAACATATTATCTTGTTCGCACAACATATCATCTTGTTCGCACAACATATTATCATGTTTGCACAACATAGATCTTGCGCAGACATCGTTTATATCTTGTGCGCACAAGATACAATCTTGTTCGCACAACATAATATCTTGTGCGGACAACATATCTTTTGCGCACTAGATACTTTCTTGTGCGAACAAGATAATATCTTGTTCGCACAACTTAATATCTTGTTCACACAACATATACTCTTGTTATCACAATTTAAGCTCAATTTAATTAGACACATAAGATATTATGTTGTCCTCACAAGATCTATGTTGTGCAAATAAGATAATAGCTTGTGCGCACAAGATATTAAGGGGAGTAATTGATAATAACTGATAGATATTTAGTTTTCCTTATCTCTCAAGCATAATATTTACTGTGGGTATTTATTTAGACCGCCTCAATGAAACGGTTGCAATGAGTACCCACAACATATGTTTTCATTAAGAGATAAAGAAAACTATCATTGATTTGTCACCAAATACCCACCTGATCCAGTCTATTGTGAACTGCGCTTATAAACCTGCCAAGGAAAAGTTTTTTGTTTTGAGATTTTACGTCACCGTCAACACTATTAAGGTCATTTTGGAGACATGGCTCCTGATTTTGTGGGACTCTTACCCGACACTGAGATGAAATGACATCTCAAGCCCTCCCACACGAACAAAGCGCTAGGGCTTAAGGAGCATTTAAGGAGCGCTTTGCTTCGTACCACTTTACCCGTACTCAAACTCGGTTGGTTTCAGCTCTGCGCGGAAGCATCATGCAACCGAATATATTTCTCAAAGCCCCGATGGGCGGGGACGAGACACTTTTATTATACCCCCGTCCCAGTGCATTTATTAACCCTCAGTTTCTCGAACTACCCGAATATGGAATACAGTCGAACTGCAATGGCTCGAACACCTTTGGGACCTCGAATATAAGAATCTTATATGGGTGTTAGGGGTGGATGGAAAAATCCGTCCCGAGGGTCACTGTCCGGCATCACGAGGCTTGCCGAGTGATGCCGGACTGTGATCCCGAGGGACGGATTTTTCCATCCACCCCTCAAACCCATATGAGATTCTTTTTCTTGCGTACCTACCCTTTCTTAGCGCGGATTTTTAATGCTGCAGTCACTTCGGTTACCAACGTCCGCCATATTGTGTTGACACTGCAGGAATGTTTAGTGACGTCATGCAACGTGCTATGACGTCAAACTTAACGACGGCGCATACGAGGTCGTAATCAACCAGTGCATTTATCAAACACGCGATTATATTCGATTTTGGGTCGGAGCACCAGGGTCAGAACATAAATTTCTATCCCAGGGTAAAATCACGGATTTCCTTGTCTGGTGTGCAAAACAATCTGTTCGAGACAGGCGTAGTTCGAGCCACTGATGTTACTGTCAGGAGGCATAACGAGATACTGTTAGACATATTTTCGGTGTTCTATAATGAATATGTATGCGGTGTGTACTCATTAGAATCGCCTCGATTAGAATCGCCTTATCGAGGCGATTCTATTGAGTACACACAGCTTACATTTGCAAGATAAAAGACAAAAATCTTCTGAATTACCCCCCCCCCCCCCCCCATTATTTCTTATGTAGAGGATTTTGCTAGGGACTCAAGAATATGTTCGACTCATCCATGGTAAACGAGTCATCGGTGTTCGAGCCATTGAAGTTCTACTGTATTTACTTGGTCCAAAAGGCGTCCGAGCTTTTAAAGTTCGACTTTAAATGTGTTTAGACAATAGCTATTATCGACCCATTTGTCGGACATTGGCAACAGTGTAAGCCCAATTACGCGGCGTCTGATCTGTGACTACACAGTGTGCTTATGGTATATGCATTTTTTGTTGTAAAATTTACCACGAACAAAACAACCCTGTTATCCCTATAATTGGAAATGGACCACTCCAAACTTATTTAGGTGGAAGGTTCCATTGTCATATATGGGTAAATTATATATTCTATACGTAGCGGAAAACTAGAGAAAACGAAAGTATATTTTACTCTTTAGTTCTATTTTGGGGCAACACCTAGATATTCGGTGGGATGCGAGTCTGGTGGTCGGGGGTTTGATCCCCGCCGCTACCGATCACGTGATTTCGTGGCGATTCATCATGAAATATTGTCTATGGTCATTCTCTGTCACGTCCCCCGCCCACCGGGGCTTAAAGAAATAGATGGGCTGCATGATGCTTCGACGCAGAGCTGAACCCGACCTGCACACGGGTACTGGTAAAATGCTTAGAGGATCTAAGCCTGCCCAGGCAAAGCGGTGCTTATAAACTCTATTGGTTTCATTTGGCGACAGGGCTTGAGATGTCTCAAGGTCGGTAAAAGTCCCATAAAATTGGAAGCAACGCCTCCAAAATGACCTATATAGTGTTGACGGGTCGTTAAACCTCAAACAAACATTCTCTGTCTGTCGCTGATTCAAGTACAGCAGTTGTCGGTTTCAGGCAAAAGGGTGTGCACAGAACTGGTTTACGAATCATCTCATCAGTGGTGGGAAAATGTGGGTAGGTAATCTAACCGACTCGATGTGACCTACATAGTGTTAAGCGGGCCATTTAACTCCAAACCAGAGTCTAAAAAACGAAATGCATAAAAATTCCTATATTAAGACCACCTTTGGGACCACTTTAAGGCCACTTTTGAACAGTCCCAAGGGTGATCACTGATCAGAGGACTTGGTATGCGGAAAACACAAAGAAAAAATAACTGTTACCTACTAAATAAGCTTTTTAAAGCATAATTAGTCTTTATTTTAGGTGGTCTTAACAGCGAAATCGACAGGGCTTGAGATGTAATTTCATCTCAATGTCGGGTAAAAGTCCCACAAAATTGGAAGCAACGTCTCCAAAATGACCTACATAGTGTTGACGGAGACGTTAAACATCAAATCAAACAATTAGTGTACTGTTGCTTACGTAGATCGGTTGTCGGAAATTGTAGGTTTTATCCTGTCGTTTAAATCGTCGTCCAGAAGAGGGCACTGGAAACTGCCCAAGATTGAGCGTCGACTCCCGCTTAGACTGGGCGACATCTGAAAAGCAAGAAATACAATTTCATGGCAAGTACATCACGTGAACAAGTCGGTGAAATGAACACCACCACCACCCCCTACACCCCGCTTTATATACAGAAAATTGGGGTTTACGGGGATATTTATTATATTTTTTTTTATTTCTGCTCCAAGACATAGGTTGTGGATACTCGTTAGAACCGCCTCAATGAGGCGGTTCTAACGAGCGCCCACAACCTATGTTTACAGTATAAATAAGAAAAATGTCACAGATTTTCGTCAGAAAAATAGTCATTTTGGAGATGTAAAAAAATGCACTATGTCGCACGGGTATGTTATCGTAATGACGCGTCAGCACATCACGAAAATACGCATATGTCGGGTAAAAGTCCCGCAAAATTGGAAGTAATGTCTCCAAAATGACCTTTACAGTGTTGACGGGGACGTTAAAGCTCAAATCAAACAAACAAACGCCTATATAATTCTGACTCCCTCGGACCCCACTTGTATATAGTAAAACTGGGGTTAACAGGTGTTTACCTTATTTTTCTCATTTCTGCTCTAAAATATAGATTGTGGGTAATTGTTAGAACCGCCTCGATGAGGCGGTTCTAGTGTGTACCCACAATCTATATTTCGAGCAGAAGCAAGAAAAATATCACAATTGTTCATCTTAAATTGTTCATTTTTATGGCGATAAAATTTACAGTGTATTTGTATAGGCTTGTTTTCGTTATGCGTCAGTTAATGTTGCAAAACTAGGGGTTTTTAAGGGTATACATCCTTTTCCTTCTTATGCCCTCTATAAACTAGAAGGTTCAATAATAATAATACTAATAATAATTATAATAATAAAAAAAATGAAATACATTATCCCCGCCCTCAGTGTATCAAACAACCCCTGACAAGATATTCAACTTACATCGTCCTAGACATGGCATACAGTAAGGTGAGGTGAGTGTTTGAGTTTTACGTCCCACCAACAACTAAGGTCATACGTAGACGGGACCTCGGTTTAAAGACTCATCCGAAAGTCTCGAGGAGCCTGAGATCGATCCTGCGACCCCTGGTTTACAAGGCGACTAGCGTAACCACTGCCCCACGTAGGCTTCTGCCATACAGTAAAACTGGTATGTTAAGACTAAGGCTGACACGATTAATCGTATAATCGATTAATCGATCGATAAATTCCATAAGAATGATTATCATTTCTGATTTACTTTTAATCGGTTACTTGATAGGTACAATTTACTACCCAAAGTTATGCCTAAAATAGCTGAATGAGTGGCAAACAGTGCAGACCCTGATGAGACGCCGCATTATGCGGCGTCTCATCTGGGTCTCCACTGTTTGCTCAGGCCTGTCTGTTCAAATATACATATGGTAAAGTGCAACACATGATAAGAATCATGCTCAGACAGAAAGCCAGACAGGTAAAATTATGACAGAAACCTTAGCGATTACTAATCGATTATCGATCACAATCGTAAGACTGATAATCGATTTAGGGGATAACTGTACTGAAAATTGTCATTTGGGGAGGTAAATCGGAGGTTTTACGGTCGCAAATTTTGTTTTACGGCGACGCGTAAGCGGAGCCGTAAAACATAATTTGCGACCGTAAAACCGACGATTTACCTCCCCAAATGACAATTTTCAATACAGTTATCCCCATTCTAATGCACTTATTCGGTTGTAAAGTTATACATTGTACTATTTTCCACAAGGCGGCAAGCGCGACGAACTGCGTAAAACCAATTGGCAGCCAATGAAAAGCGACGTTACGTGATGACGTCGGGTTTCCGACAGTATATCGCAGAATATACTGTCGCAAATTTTTGACGTTATCCAATCAGACGTCGCGTTACATACGAAAGTGCATTAGAATATCTTTTCAGCTCCGATTAGCCAGCCCTAGTTAAGACCACCGGTAGGACTGTTCAAAAGTGGTGTTAAAGACAACTTTTGAACAGTCTCAAAGGTGGTCACTCGCTACACCACCTTAGATGTTGAAAAAAAATAAATAACTGAAGCCTTCTAAACATTCTTTTAAAAGCATAATTGGTCTAAGTTTAAGGGGTTTTAACAGTGGAAAGCACTTTAGGCGCCCCAGCGGCGGCTACAATGATGTGTCCAACGGACTGAAAAACAAATCTGTTTATATATATCTGATTTGCACCGTGTATCGCCCTCCAAATGCACAGTCCGAATGGATAGAACTATTCGAGGAGGAACTGTCTATTGCACAAACAACCGGGCTTGAAATCATTCTTATGGGTGATTTTAATATCGATAACAGTTCCACGGTAAATCAGAAATGGCATAGAATGGTACAGTTATTTGACCTGTCCCAATTAGTAACAGAACCAACTCGAATAACGGAATCAACTTCAACTATAATTGACCATGTCTATACTACTCACCCGGAACATATTACTGAATGCTTCGTTCCTAATTTTTCTATTAGTGATCATTTACCGGTATGTCTAACAAGAATAGTAAATTAAAAAAAAATTCTAAAAACAATCATATCACCACAACATATCGTTGCTTTAAAAACTTTCATGAACCTATATTTTTGACAGATCTTGCAAATGAACTCAGCTCTTTCTCTGCAAATTCTTCTGACCTCGATGCCGATTTTGTTAAATGGCATCAAATAATAATGAAGCATTTAGACAACCATGCTCCTGAGAAAACCAAAAGGGTGAAACATAATCGCATGCCCCAATGGTACACCACGGAAATAACACAGACGCAAAGATTAAGAGACAACTGCAAGCGCCAAAAGCAATGGGCGGATTTTAAACGGTATCGAAATAACACGCGACAGTTAATAAGATCGGCTAAACGGAAATATTTTTTCCGATTCAGTTTCCAAATCTAAAGATTCTAAAGTCATATGGCAGCACCTACGATCCTTCAACGCAAACAAGAAAACATCTTCAAATAACCTCCCATATGAGTTAGTTTTCAATGATGAAACGATTAAAAATTCTGAAAACATTGCTGCAAAACTGAACGAATTTTTCACCTCAATAGCTGATATACTTAACAAAAACCACACTGAGTCGCCTGAACTTGACACTAACCGACTAAATCAATTTGTGAATGACAAAATACCTGAAAATGTATCTTTCCATATTCCTTTCATTACTTGCGACCAAAATCTATCGTTTATAAGTAAACTTGATTCTTGAAAAGCCACAGGCATTGACGGTCTTGGACCTAGAATTATAAAATTAGCCGCGAATGTTTTATCACCGTCGATAACATTACTGATCAATAAAAGCATTGTTAGCGGAAAATTCCCATCTCAACTAAAATATGCTAAAGTTTTCCCCATTTATAAAGGTGGAACTAAATCGGACCCCTCAAACTATCGTCCGATCTCAATCTTATCAACAATTTCTAAAATATTTGAGAAACATGTCAACCCTCATTTAATGGGCTTCTTAAATAAATACAAATTAATACATGAGAGTCAATCAGGGTTTAGACAGAAACACAGTTGCCAAACTGCACTGCTTAAGCTTATCGATCATTGGATGGCTTGTATCGATAAAGGGGACATCGTGGGAACAATTTTCATCCACTTTCGCAAAGCATTTGATGTTGTGGACCATAGTATTCTGATACAAAAGCTTTCCCTGTACAAACTTAGCCTAAACACGGTCCGTTGGTTCGAGTCATATCTTAGTTGCCGCCAACAGTCTATAGTATACGACAAAGGCTTATCTGAGTTTGCACATGTTCGTTCCGGTGTACCTCAGGGCTTGATACTTGGTCCTACCTTATTTTTGCTATTTATCAACGACCTACCCTTGTTCCTTAGATATTGCTATTCGGACTTATATGCCGACGATGCCACCTTTCACACTCATAGTAACAATAAACAAACCGTCGAAAACCATCTACAATCCGATTTTAACAATTCTAAATATTTGAGTAGATGTAACAAAATGCATGTACTTGATCAGAAAACGTCATGTATGACTATAGGAACTAGGCATCGCTTGGATGGTTCCAATCTTTTAGACATAAAATCTGACAGCATCAATATAAAGCAGGTGTCAAATCAAAAGCTTTTGGGCCTTTATATTGACGAAAACTTAAACTGGAATACCCATATAGACCATCTTTGCGCTGCTGTCTCTTCTAAAATACCATTGTTGCGACAACTATCGGAATATGTTCCCATAAACGTCCAAAAGCTATTTTATCAAGGGTATATTCCACCGCTTCTTGACTATGGCTCAGTTACATGGGGATCAACGTCAACTGCTAATATTGAAAGGTTGATAAAACTGCAAAAACGAGCAGCTCGGATTATACTTAGTGCTGACTTTGATACTCCATCTGCCCTTATGTCCCAGGAGCTTGGTTGGACTCCCGTGACGAATAGAATAAAATATAATGCAGCTGTTCTTACCTTCAAAGCCTTAAATGATATCACTCCAGATTATATAAACAAGTTGCTCACACCGATGTCACACAAACATCCATTAAATTTAAGATCAAGGTCCAATGGTACACTGTATGTTCCAAGGTTCCGCACATCACTTTATAGTGGGGCATTTTCATGCTCTGCCCCACGACTATGAAATTCTTTGGCTCTCGAAGTAAGAAACTCTGAGTCATTAGGTGCTTTTAAAAGACAGGGAAAACCCTTTTGTTAGGCACTGTTGGTAACATTTTATCATGTTTTATGTTCACCATTGTACATATGCATTCCTTTTAAGTCACAGACCATTCATGGTCCACGCATCTTAATCTATTTTAGATAAACCCGATAGTCTGTGATATGTTTTATGTGCCCTCTAATAAATTAATGTTTAAATAAACAGTGGTCTCAACCGGAAACACAAATCATATACCACATCTGCTGTTGACTGTTTCAACACACGATCTGTTCTTTTGAAACATTCAAGAATTTTAGTATCTGTTTTAACAAGATACGTCTAATGAGACCACATTGTCTTTGTTTTACTGTATACATGTATATAATGCATTTTGTAATGTTTTCCATATGTTTTATATGTTATCTGTGTATTTTACAGAGGGCCACAAGGTAGACTAGCTTTGCAGCTAATTGTATCACCCTCTTAAAATATTGTATAAATAAATAAATAAATAAATAAATAAATAAATAAATAGAGGATCTTACACGACTGGTCATTTCGTGAAATGACCACGATTTGAGATGGTGTTTATCATATAGAGTAAAAAATGAAAGGAAACAATGCCACCAAATTTGGAAACAGCTCGATTTTGGTATTAGTTATCTCCGCCGTATGCTGAGAACTTTTCACCGAATTACGGGCTGTTGCTTAGGCCGTCGTCAAGTAAGCTTCTGCAGATTATTCAATTTCCGATTTAATGATTATGTTGAAAAATTTCCAGTTTATCGCTAAATATATTGTCTTTTTTTTTGTCTTTCTGAACCTTTTTTACCGCATTTTTATACACACTTTTTGCTGAGAACCGTGTTTGTTTTGTATTTCATCGGAAAGATATGCACACAAAGTTTCATATCTATCTATTTTTCAAAGGTGAATTTTATCAAACAGGCCGAGTCAAAAGCATCAAATTCAGACTCGACGGGCATTGTCATCTTTGAATTATAGCCCCATCGAAGTTTTGCACGAGAAAAAATGTTTTTAAATCTACCTACGACGACCTCTGAGATTCGCTATAGTCTATAACGACCTTTGAGAGTTCAACGTTCAAGCGTGACAAGACTATTCCATGTTTTAGGGGAAGCAGGTTTCGGATTTCGTTTTTTCACAGATTTTTTAAATTATAAATAAGTTTTTGATAATGCCATTATGTAGAAGTCGTGGCCAATTGATTAATATGATGCAGTACGATCATTAGTAAAACTATGTCGCCCAATATTAAATCCCAACTGAAGACGATTTACCTAAAACGCGGACTAGTCCAAAATTAAAAGTGCAGTCACGTCTCACTGCGATTTGAAAGACTATACTGTTAAACCGGATAATACGGTGTAATTAAACACCCGCAGATCGAAGGAAAGTTTGCACCACAGTGTAGCTGATCTTTATTACTAGTGTAAATGCACTACAATTTTCTGTTGCGAGGTGGGTGTAATGTTTCTTTCATCAAATCGGAGTACACCGATACTTAAGACTGGTTGCATCACAGTGTATATTACACTATGTCGGCCCCCGCCCATCGGGGCTTGAAGAAATAGATGGGCTGCATGATGCTTCCACGTAGAGCTTAAACCGACCGCACACGAGTATTGGTAAAACGCGTACAGGATCTAAGCCTACCCAGGAAAAATGGTGCGAGGTGGACCGTCCATGCATGTAAACCCTATTGGTTTCATTGGGCGATAGGGCATGAGATGTCTTTTCATCTCAATGTGGGGTAAAAGTCCCAAAACTGGAAGCAACGTCTCCAAAATGACCTAGTGTTGACGGGGGCGGTAAACCTTAAATCAACCAACCAACACCATGTAGCATCATTACATGTATTTGTTTTATTATTTTTCCATTGGTAGGCCTATAGATCTTATTAGTCTCTGATACATTTTTAAAACATCGTCCGTGAAGAGAACACCACTCTAAACCCCACGTTATACTGGGGTTTACAGGGATATACATTATTTTTTTTTATTTCTGCCCCAATACATAGGTTGTGGGTACTCGTTAGAACCGCCTCAATCTACATTTGGACTAAGTATAAGAATTTCATCTAATAATTGCTAGTTCTTGCGATATGAAAGAATCCATTTCAGCGCATTTCGAAAACACGGCTATGCAAATACATTATAGACTTTACCGCCGAAAAAAAGAAGAAACTTTTACGATGAAAAATTGTGATATTTTTCTTACTTCTGCTCTAAATATAGATTGAGGGTACTCGTTAGAGCCGCCTCATCGAGGCGGTTCTAACGAGTACCAACAATTTATATTTTAGAGCAGAAGTAAGAGAAATAAGAAAAATAAGGTTTACCCCTGTAAACCCCAGTTTTACTATAAACAAGAAAAACGCCAAATGGCATTATGGACGGGTTTTTCAGGGTTAACCAAAAGGTAAACCGAGACGCGGACGCAAGTCCGGCCGCCCACACGGACATCGCTGCTCTAAAGAACGGAATTTTTCCTTGAAAAACACCGTCCAAAAAGTGGGGTTCAAGGGGGGGGCGTGTTTTCGTGATGGCACGGATTTGTTCTCGTAATGGGTACCTTTCATACCCTTTTTAAGGGAAAGTGCACATACTCTTCTGAAATTAGCACAGTTAAGATGGACAGGCCATGTCACCAGAATACCCGAGGAGCTTTTACCAAAGAAAATTCTCTATGGAGAACTAGAAATGGGCAAACGCACCCAAGGCGGTCAGAAGAAGCGCTACAAGGACACCCTCAAAGCCTTCTTCAGGGACTTCAACATTCCAGCAGAGTCGTGGGAACAAATTGCGCAGGACAGAGCAAAGTGGCGAAGTCTCATCAAAAGGGTTGCCAATGAATATGAGGCAAAAATAATCAGTGAAGCTGAGCAGAAACGCACACAGCGCAAAGTCAGAACTAAGGCATTACCAACAGAGCTGTCTTCCTCTAGCCTCTAATGCTCTATTTGCAACAGACAGATCAGAGCTAGAATCGGTGCCATCTTAGAACACACAAATAGTAACATTTCTGAAATGTGATTTAGATCGGTCATTGTCAGAAATGATAGACGAACTGTCACGCACCATTTTTCCAAGGGCATTGCAATGGTAATGCTGAAGCTAAAGTACAGAAAATGCTCTTTCTAATACACATTGTATAAATTATTTATAAAACAGAAATTGTATTTCATTACGATAACACACCCGTGTGACATAGGGCATTTTATATATCTCCAAAATGGCTACTTTTCCGATCAAAATTTGTAATATATTTTTTTTTATTTTTACTCCAAATATAGGTTGTGGGTGCTCGTTAGAACCGCCTCATTGAGGCTGTTCTAACGAGTACCCACAACCTATGTCTTGGAGCAAAAAAATAAGAAAAATAGCGTATACCCCCCTTAAACCCCAGTTTTCTCTCTATAAAGTGGGTTTTACGGGGTGTTCATTTCATGGACTTGTTCACGTGATGAGTACAAAAAATGCTCTTTCCATTACACTTTGTATAAATTCTTTATTAAACATAAATTGTGTTTATACTGAAAAAGAGTAATTGTATTTATACTGAGACAGAATTGATCTTATTTTCATTTCATTTGACATCGATGATTTTCATTACTCATGAATCAAACCTATTATCAATATTAATTATAATATAATTTGTAGGATATTAATGCCATTTTGAGCTATATGACAGAAAAGAGGAATAACATATATCGTAAATGTAACGTATCTTATACGACTAGTTACACGATGAACGGGCCTCCGTGGGCGCTGACTCTTATTCATTAGGTCTCTCACCGCTGTGGTTCGAGCCTCGCTTGGGTCACATAAGAGACGCCAAGATCTGCAACGGAAGGTCAGGTGTTTTTTTTTTCGGGTACTCCGGTTTTCGCCCACCTCTGATTAATGATCGGCTCGATATGAGTGAAATAATCTTGAAAGGTGCGTAAAACCAAATACCTAGTTACACGATTCGACAGGAACCGTTACCATACGTTAAGGTGGAACAAAATATCAGTATAACTGAAACAAAATACCGATAATTTGGAAAGAGAACGCTTTCAATGTGTTATTACTTAATTTCAATGAACATAACAAAATGTTATCCGTCATTCGAAGAAATATTTTACCGATATTACACGGAAAATGTGTAATGTTAACAGTTACACCGCCCTGTAAAAATTGTTACCCTGTCGTTTGACTAAAATCACCTTACCATAAATAGTGTACATGTATTGTTTCAATATTTCTGATTACTACGAAACGTAACTCTTGTTTTACACAATTGTTACCCCTAACACCAAATTTGCGGTGCTACACCAAATTCTGAGTAAACTAAATAAGATATCTATGCATGGCTACCCAATAGTAACACTATACGCCAAAATGGTTCTAGTTTATAAGAGTTTTAGTGTAAACTTTACTCTGTCTTAACGTCTAATTTCACAAATTTTACGAGCCCCCGCCCATCGGGGCTTGAAGAAATAAATGGGCTGCATGATGCTTCCACGCAGAGCTGAAACCGACCCGCACCTGAGTACTGTTAAACCGCTTAGAGAATCTAAGCCTGCCCAGGCTATGCGGTGTGAGTCGGTCCGTCCATGCTTATAAACGCTATTGTTGTCATTGGGCGGCAGGGCTTGAGATGGCATTGTTACAACGCATAATGAAGTAATGTAGTAATTTCTTCATGTTGAAATTTTTACTTCGTTATGCGTTGGCATAGTCGATGCGAAATGAAATAAAATGTAGTTTTTACTTCATTATGCGTCGATACTAAGAGGTTTGCGCAAAATGAAAGAATTATTGCATTTTGCGGTGATAGGTGGCATACTTAATTTTACTTCATTATGCGTCGACAGTTTTTTTGTTTGATTTGAGGTTTAACGTCACCGTCAACACTATTTAGGTCATTTTGGACACGTTGCTTCCAATTTTGATGGACTTTTACCCGACATTGAGATAAAATGGCATCTCAATCCCTGCCGTCGAATTAAACCCAAAGGGTTTATATGCATGGATGGGCTGACTCGCAGCAGTTTTCCTGGGCAGGCTTAGACCGTCTAAGCAGATAACCAGTACTCATGTGCGGTAGGTATATATCAGCTCTGCGTGGAAGCATCGTGCAACCCATCTATTTCTTCAAGCCCCGATTGGCGGGGGCGAATATGCGTCGACAGTATGAGGTCGGTTCTAAATGAAAAAAAAAATGCACATGTATTTTGCTTTGAGAGATGGCACACTTTTTCAAACATCACAAAAACAAAAGTAACCCAAATATTTAAGGCTAAAACATGCATGTGGAGACTTTTATAAGTAGAATGACGGTGCATTATCAACAGAAAAGGAGCGAGGAAGGTCGAAAACATGTGGTGAGAAGTTTATATAAAAGTATGCAGTTCAAGAAACCAGCCGTTA
Organism: Lucinisca nassula; assembly: GCA_963580285.1. NCBI lineage: Eukaryota > Metazoa > Mollusca > Bivalvia > Lucinida > Lucinidae > Lucinisca > Lucinisca nassula. The sequence goes on along the minus strand of OY757025.1, from coordinate 110,652,231 downwards.
TGACGTAGGCCAAGAGCTCATGCGATGAGCTCTTGCGACATTCAGTGTGCTCTTGTGGAAGACCGCCGGCCTCAGTGGCTCAGTCGGATGCGCGTCTGACTGGTGATCAGGAGGACGCGGGTTCGACTCCCGCCGGGGTCGGCAACATTCTTTCGTGGAGATTGATCATGAAATCTTTTCTACGGTCATTCTCTCCCTTCCGCTGATTAAAGAAGGGCAGTTGTCAGTTTCTGGCGAAAGAATGTGCACTGTACTGGTTAACCGCTTACGTATAAGCCTGCCCAGTAAAGTGTTGATAGGTAAACTGACCGGCTCAAAAATGACCTAAATAGTGTTGACTTGGCCGTAAAACTCCAATACAAACAAACAAACTTGTGGAAGACCATCTTTCGGACTGTTCAAATGTGGTCTTAAAGACCACTTTTGAACTGTCTCAAATGTGGTCTTTATATTGGAATTTACCTGTATTGCTTCCTAAGTCTTTGGTCTTCTTTCATAGACAGGTATGTTCTTCCATCATTACTTCATTCTGCGTCGATATGGTGCATATCAACGCGAAATGAAATAATTTTTTTACTTCATTTCGCGTCGACTACGCCAACGCATAATGAAATAAAAAAATCAAAATGTAGAAATTACTACATTACTTCATTATGCGTTGAAACATGGCATGTCATCTCAATGTCGGGTAAAAGTCCCATAAAATTGGAAGCAACGTCTCCAAAATGACCTTTAAAGTATTGACGGGGACGTTAAGCTTCAAATCAAACAAACACTATTTTTTACAGCATATAACTATTTTTAAACGGATTATAGGACATGAACAAATCCGTGAAATGAACACCCCATAAACCTCACTTTATACAGAGAAAACTAGTGTTTACGAGTGTATACTTTATATTTTCTTATTTCTTCTCCAAGGCATAGGTTGTTGGTACTCGTTAGAACCGCCTCGATGAGGCGGTTCTAACGAGCACTCACAACCTATGTCTGCCTTATCAATAGGAAAAATATCACGGATTTTCTACAGAAAAGTAACCATTTTGGAGATGTGAAAATATGCAGTCTGTCACACGGGTGTATTATCGTAATGTTATTGCCGAAGCATTTCAGTCGAAAAATAGGGTTGCCACGGATGACGTCCGGCGGCCATGTTTTATTGCACGTGACGTCATATCAATTTGTTTATCCACTAAATAACAACGACGTTATATGATAAATAGAGGATCTTGCACTCGTGGTCATTTCATATGAAATTTATGAAACACAGTAGCCTTCGGCGAGTTTCATAAATTTCATATGACATGACCACGAATGTAAGATTCTGTATATCATATGACCACTTTAAATTGTATTTTAATGCCATTAAATCTGACATTCTTTTTTCACAAAAATGCATGATTGACATGGACGTCGACGTCGACGTCATGACTTTACTTAATCCCGCCAAAGTTTTATTATGAAATATAGTTAGAATCGGTCTGATCAGTTTAGAGCTAAAATCGGTCTCATCGGCCATCTTAGAGCACACAAATAGTAACTTTTGTCAAATATGATTAAGATTGGTCATTGTCAGTAATGACAGACGAACTATTACACGTGTGGTCATACGATTTTTATTACACGACGTTATCCACTGTTTATCGACGACGTCATTTGATAAAAAGAGATATTTAGAATGAATAATTTTACCTTTATGCGCACATCGACAAAACTGAACACAGAGATACAAAATTAAAACGCCTGAGACAAACAACGCGGACGCCATTTTAAAAGACGAAGATGGTGGAAAGGCAAGAATTTGGGGGATGATAAAATATATTCTTGATATCAAATAACATCATGTACATGCAATATAAGGAGATTTTACTCGTATATATTTCAACTTGATATGCAATGAATGTTATATACACTCTTGAAATTTTTGTCTCAAATGTCTTAAACGGAAAGACAAGCCTTTTTTTTGAAGGTGAGCAAAACGAAAATGTCACGCATTAACCTATAAATGCCTAGCGTCCTAAAACACGGACATTGGCAAACAGTGTAGACCCTGATCAGACGCCGCATACCACGGGCGTCTGATCAGACTCACCACTATTCGTTTTAAAAGTCAGTAGTTTTGGACAAATTGTGCAGTAAATAAAACGATATTGGCAACCCTAAATTTGGGAACGGAGGTGTCCCAAGCTTATGGAAGGAATAGCATGCATTAATAATGTGTCAAATGTTGGTAAAATGAGAATCTTTTGGATCATGTTTCAGTTCATTTATCCTGACGCATACCCGGTTTTCATTAGTACGTGAATGTGAAGTTTGTCTGCCTGGAGGAAGGCTGCATCAGGCTTACGCCACTTCTGACTTTCACGGTTGACAACTTTGCTTCACGCTGGTGGGCAGGCCTCAGAGTCTATGACGGTTTACAGAGAATTAAGAGTATCTAATTTTATGTAATGTTTGTTGGTGCCTGATGCTCTGTCTCTGGTCGGGACCATCGGTGTCTCACCGTTTGTCTTCTTTTGCTCCAGCCTTTCTGTGGTTTCTTGCTGTCGAGTCCTCACCGTTGGTTTACCTCTGTGATTGTTTGATTTTTGTTTCACGGAGATGTATGGGGTGCCGTTTTACTATTTAATCCGTATTTAAAGATATCCATCCATAATTCGATTTATGGATATCCATATAAATAAGTTACCTGGATCTCCTACACTCAGTAATAGGCACGTGTACTTCAGCACTTAAGAGCTACTTTTGGTCGATTGTTTATCAATCGACCCAGAAGTCGATTGATAAATAATCGACCCAAAAAGGTTTATTGCACTGATATTGGTAATAATTGCCCCAAATATAGGGGCACGAGCTTGTTCAGGTCCTTCGATGTCCCAAAGACATTTATCAGTGCAACAACGCTTTATTTATTTTGCCGAGTCGTGACAAGTTTAAATTTGAGCCGGAGCACAGCTTTTCCCAACATTTACATGTGCGCCAAGCGAATAATCAGTTGAGCTTGCGCGTCCATGTACCTGACCAGAGACTTCTCTTGCTGCATGAAGGAGCATTGGACCCTTAGCTATCCTTAAAGCAGACGACGCAGAATCTGATCAGACTGCGCAGGCTGATCGTAGTCTTCGCTGGTCAGACATAGAGGTTGTAGGAAATGCTGTGACCCGGCTCATTTGTCTGGCAACGTGTGTGTTTAGCGAAGACTAAAACCAACCTGTGTACATTGAATAAGCCTGTGCACAAACTGTGCGGCTGCACAGGCTGATCTTCGACTCTGTTGTTCGCTCATGTTTAACCCTTTTAGTACCAAATGGAATCTTCATCCTTGTATATAGCAGGAGTCCATTTCAAAATTTAGGTGTGTCAGATTGTTTTTTCTTCAAAATTTATTTCAAATTGGTAAATGACTGAACTTGAAGCAAACAGTGGAGGCTTTGATTCTGCGGCGTCTGATCTGGGCCGCACTGTTTGCCAAGGTGCCCGTTTTGGGTTTTCCGATATAAAATTGGTGAGACACCGAGTCTTGGGATCTCTTGATGATCCCATTTGCAGTCTGCTTTGGAAGAAAACAAAATAAACAGAGACTTTTATAACATGTTATATTTGTTTATTTATATTTTATATATGTCTATATTAAACAGAAAGAAAAAGAAAGAAAGAAAGAAAAGAAAGAAATAATTATATTTACAGAGCACATACATGTCATAACAGTGATTTTGACTTTTTCCGCATCATATTAGACAAACACGTTACCATCACGAAAACACACCTATATTATTTTGACCCCATTTGAACCCCACTTTTATATGGTAAAACTGGGGTTTGCAGGGGTAAACCTTATTTTTCTTAGTTCTGCTCTGAAATATAAAGTGTGTGTACTCGTTAGAGCCGTCCCGATGAGGCAGTTCTGACATGTACACATAATCTTTATTTTGAGCAGAAATAAGCATAATATCACAATTTTTCAACTTAAAAATGTTCCTTATCTGGCGATAAAACTTACAATGTATTTGTATAGCCGTGTTTTCGTAATGTTATATGAGGCGGTTCTAGGGAGCACCCACAACCTATGTTTGCAATATAATTAAGAAAAAAACATCATGAATTTTCATCAGAAAAACAGCCATTTTGGAGATGTGAAAAATTCACAATGTCACAAGGGTATGTTATCGTAATGGTATTTAGAGAGTGTCGCCACCTATGAACGTGTGTTCAAGCTATTTATACAAAGTAATCTTGGTCGTCAGAAAACGATTCACTGGCCATTGAACCAAGACCTTCATCTGATCCAATCTCGCTTCGTTTCTCATCCTGCTCAGCTCCACCTTTTATAACCAAAGACTCTCTCGATGCCATGATACTATAGATGTCATCGTCCTTCGCGATCCTTAAATAATTGTCCTCAAAAAGAACTGCTTATCTCACTTTCAGAATCACTGCAGCTGTAATCTATTGAGAAATCCTGAGTGTCTGAAAATTCTGGGAACGAGCAATTAAATGAGTAACTGAAACCATTATCTTCAATACCATTGTCAACACATGTATCTTCAAAAGCAACACCACATATCTCAAACCTGTCAAGGTTGGTCAAAGCAGATTCTCTCCTCAGTTTTCTTGGTGTTGGCTCAAAATATCCACTGGAAACATCTGTATCATCATAATGTTCAACAAAGGCTTCGTCCAGGTCGGCTGCGGCCAAAAAAGAATCATTATCTGAACATGAAGACTCGCTGTCTGTGTCACAGTTTTGATTCCAATAAAAACGACATTTCTCCTCTTGAGAGCGAAACAGAACTGGAGCACTGGTACAATTGTCTTTTCTTTGTTGAATATGTTTGGATGTTTGGAGTTCTCTCTTGTTCGCTTTACAAATTGTGGTGTCTGCCATAAAGCGTCTCATCAACACAGACTTTCCCTCTTCTTCATCAAATCTTGGTGCCTTTGGTGTCAATGAATCAGCCAGCGTTTCTCGTTTTACACCACGTTTAAAGAGATGGGCAACTGGAGTACTGTGAAGTGGAACGTTGTCAGGGTCTGCGCTTGCATCAATGAAAGTGTGTTTGACATCATTCGATGCTTCACTGCGCATGTCACTGGCTTGAGACTGGTACCCGGTATCTGTTGACTTTATCGTGCTAGTTGATGTTGTTTTGCTGGCAAATGAAAGTTTGGACGTCAAAGTTCTTTTGAATCCAAGCTTCATAGTTCTGAGACTCTCTTTGATCATCGTTCTGCTCACTCTGGTGCGGGATTTTTCTGGTGTCTTTTCAGGCATTACATTCGGAGCGCTATCTACATGTCTCGTTGTAACACCGCTGCAGAAATCCAGGAACTGACCCATCTTCTGATGGTCTGCTTTGGACAGAAAGGTGTCCATGCTGTCCATTGATGATGTTGATTTTACTTTTTGCATGTTGCTTCGGTACCAACGTTCTTCCGGGTGAGTCATTTTCTGAAGTTTAGATTTCTGATACTCTAGGTAGAAAGCCAAATCAGAGACTTGTTTCAGCTTGCCTGTTGATATATGTGCTGGTCCCACGCTCTTGCGGCGGTTTCTGCTACTAAAGATATTCAGCGACAATCTCCTCGCTTTTACGCCTTCTGATTTCTTCACAAAGAACATCACTTTCTTCGATGAACCTTGAGACCTCCAGACTTTCAGCAACTTCGTTTTACCACCAAGCTCTTTTTCCACACCACTGGTTACCTGGAATACGGCGAGACGTTCCCCCAGTGACGCTGGTAACTCGTTGATGACTTCATCACAAGTTGTGAACTTCGTCACACCTTTCACAGTCTTTATCATTCCGTCGATGACTAGAGGGATGTCGTGGTACTGGACTTTCCTTGCTGAAGGCATCTGAAAAGAAGAAAACAATAAATATATATAAGCCTGTATGTGACTGCTCACCCCGTAAACAAGTCCGTGAAATGAACAGCGCATTAAACCCCACTTTATAAAGAGAAACATGGGGATTACGGGATATACATTATTTTTATTATTTTTCCACTAAGATATAGGTTGTGGGTACTCGTTAGATCCACCTCAATATGGCGGTTCTAACGACTATCCACAAGCTACTTTTGCAGTATAAATAGAAAATATGACAATTTCTAACATGCTTTTTAATGAATGATAGAGTCGAAATCGATATTGTCACTGTTTCAAATAGTGTAAATACGATATTTATTTTCACTGCGAATTCGATCATCGAAAATTGACACATACAGTAAAAATTCCGCTATTAAGACCACCTGAAAATAAGACCAATTCGGCATAAAAACGCTCATTCGGAAGTGCTCTTAAATCTGTCCTTGTATTTTCTGCCCACAGTGTCCTCTGATCAATGACCACTTTTGGGACTGTTCAAAAGTGGTCTTAAAGACCACTTTTGAACAGTTCCAAAGGTGGTCTTAATATAGGAATTTTACTGTATTTTCTGTTTGTTAGATGTCAAATAACTAAAAATTATAAATACATGTTTGTGTCAAAAATTACGTCACGCACGTTTCCACGTCATACGGACGTTGTTGACGTCACTTTTAGCACCTACGAACGTAAATAGTATCTGAATCCAAATGTCAAGCGAACCGATTTTGAAAAGTAACATTCAAAGCTGTTTTTCAGGTGCAAACCCTCAGTTTACACCCCATTTTATACCAATACCTCTAAATCAACGCGAAATCACCCTGGTAAAATAGAAGTGAAGACAATGATCAGGAATCGATACAATTAACCCACAGCTCCCATCAGAGACACCAAGGGAAAGAAGCACAGACACGAAACAACCAGACCCTGATGGGAACATCAATAGCGGAAAGCCAAGAAGTGTGTTTTCTTGATGATGGCTGACGCTTTGAAATTGCGCTACACATTACGGTTTAAAGCATGAAAGAAACATATCTTTTTCGGTGTAAATCAATTTTTATTTCACTCATGGACACCATCATGTGTATTTTCACTCGTGGCTACGCCACTCGTGAAAATACTTTTTTGGCGTTCATTCGGTTGCATAAAAATTTATTTTACACTGGAAAAATCAAATCCCCTATATTGCATTAGCCATTTTCGGGATATGACTCTCTATCGCATTAACCATTTTCGGGATATGAACCTCTATTGCATTAGCCATTTTCGGGATATGACTCTCTATCGCATTAACCATTTTCGGGATATGAACCTCTATCGCATTAACCGTTTTCGGGATATGATCACGAAAACACGCCTATATCATTCTGAACCCCTGGAACTCCACTTTTATATAGTAAAACTAGGGTTTACAGGGGGTAAACCTTATTTCTCTTATTTTTGCTCTAAAATATAGATTGTGGGTACTAGTAAGAACCGCCTCATCGAGGCGATTCTAACGAGTACCCAAAATCTATATTTTGAGCAGATATAAGAAAAATATCACGGTTTTTATCGGAAAATTGTCATTTTTTCGGTGGTAAAATTTACAAAGTATTTGCATAGGCGTGTTTTAGTAATGGAAAGTATACACTATGTCATACGGATGTGTTATCATAATGTGGAACCTTATGCATACACTAAATATAGGTTATGGGTGCTCCTTAGAACCGCCTCAATGAGGCGGTTCTAACGAGCACCAACAACATATGTCTTAGAGCAGAAATAAGAAAAACAAAGTATACCCCCGTAAATCCCAGTTTTCTCTATATTAAGGTTCATTTCACGGACTTGTTCACACGCTGTAGATCGCTTGACGCTTATGACCGCAAAGAGGGTGTACGCGTCGTTAAACACGAAATCATCATCATCATCATCATCACGTGATGTATCACACTTCCAATCTTGTTAATAGGTGGTTTAACAAAACACATTAACTTGATGGCAAGTGATAATCCAGATGAGATGGTTCATTATATGAGCCGTCTGATCCGGATCTTTACTGTTTGCATAGATGTCTGTGTCTATACCGGTCTGTAGGGTAAAATTTTCACGCAAATGCAATAATTTTGACTCAACAATGTGTGGGGGTGGGGTGGGGGACATTTTCCCTACGAAAAAGATAGGTGTCCGTTAGAGACACCTTGTTGAGTCGAGGTGGCTATAACGTGTAGCTGTAAAGAGCGTACCGGCCCCGACAGCTCAGTTGGCAGAGTGTCCGCTCCGGGGAACGGGAGGTCTCGAGTTCGATCCCGGGCCGCGACATACCAAAGTCGTTAAAAATGGTACTAGTTGCTCCTCGCTTGACACTCAGATTTACGGGGTAGAGCTAGGACTGGTCGATCCAGTGTCAGGATAATGTGACTGGGTGTGGTATCATGTAATGTGTCTGGGACATGATACTTCACTGAGGCAGCACTATAAGCGTGAGCATTGAGCTCCCTGTCGCAACCAGACACCGTCGTGATATGACTGAAAAATTGTTGAAAGCGACGTTAAACCCGAATTCACACACACACACTGTAAAGAGCGAGCGAGTTTTTGAGTTTTTCGTCTCACCAACAGGTAAGGTCATACGGAGACGGGACCTCGGTTTATAGACTCATCCGAAAGTCTGATAGCCGTAAAGAATGACTGTAACAAAAACTGAGAAGCTAAATAAAGAAAATACAGTAACATTCCTATATTAAGACCACCTTTGGCACTGTAGATCGCTTTTGAACAGTCCCAAAGGTGGTTTCTTATGAGGTGGACATGGGTGTAGAAAGGACAAAGAAAGAATAATTGAAACCGTCTCAATAAGCTGTTAAAGGCAGATTTAGTATTAATTTTAGGTGGTCTTAACTGCGGAATTTTACTGTATAACACTTTAGTGTAAATAAGCTGGTGGTAAAAAAAATGTGATGAGGCGTATTATACGAGCACCGACAACCTATGTATCTGAGCAATAAAAAGGGAAATCATTAAGTTAATATATACCCTTGCAAACCCAACATAACTCTGGAGTAAAATGGGGATTACAAGGATGCTCGATATACTAGTATAAAAGAAAAATATATTTAAGTTTGACCCCCTCGAACTCCACTTTTACATAGTAAAGCTAAGGTTTACTAAACCTATTTTTTTCTTATTTCTGCTCTAATATATTGATTGTGGGTACTCGTTAGAACCGCCTCGATTAATAAATAAATAAATAAATAAACCTTACCTTTTAATTTGCTATTTCTTTGTCAATCAATGTTTACTCAGTGTGCTTTTCTGAGCTCTGATGGAGTTTTCGAAGACTTTCTTTTTTTATTCTATGATATATATGATGGAATTCCAAAATGGTTATGATGCGCTTGCAACAAATCTTCAGTAATATATAATTTGGCCTCGTTCTGCTCCGGTTACCATTTTACTCAAAAGGTCAAGATGTGTAGATCGCGGCGATTATCGTCTCAATCGATCATCATAATTGAGACATTTCATCACAACGGAAAACTTCAATGCGTTTTCATTCAAAACCTTTGACCCCTGAACGCATGATAATTAATATTCATAAACAACCCAAGCGTGAAAACTGAGCAAATACGACAATCAGATAAAGTGCTTATCGATACGCATAATCTTGTTTTCACACAAATATTGATGTCAAGACAAATAACAAACAATTTAATTATATTTAACATGCATTAATGATGTTTCTGCTCCTAATTAATTTTTAACTGTTATGAAGGTGTGAATATTGTTGTTTTAACATTGTCGTTAAAGTTTCTAATTTACTTGTTGGAAACATTATTGGACAGGTTTTTCATGCTTTTTATTTATTTATTTGTTTAGTAAACGAGTATGAGGAAAAGGGGATAAATCCGTGGCCGAGGGTTAGCTTTTTCACCCCCACCCCACCAACCCGCACACGTTTTCGCTTTTTCTTCACATACTTTGGAATGACTCTCTTTCTGACCTTGCCATTTTAACCCTCTGAACCTTGTCAACAAAATATGCTTGAGAAATGCTTGTTCTAACACTGACACTGTTTGTAATTATGCCTCATAAATCAAATTTCTTCAGTGTTTACAGTTCTTTGATTCTTATGCTAAAATATAGAGTGTGGTGCTCGTTTGAACCGCTGTCCCCTCACATGCAATAACAATAACACACCCGTGTGAAACGGGCCTCCGTGGCCTAGTGGATAAGAGCGCTGACTCTTAGTCATTAGGTCTCTCACCGCCGTAGGTTCGAGCCTCGCTCGGGCCACGTGTGAGACGCCAAGTTCTGCAACGGAAGGTCAGGTGGTTTTTCTCCGGGTACTCCGGTTTTCGCCCACCTCTGATTAACGATCGGCTCGATATGAGTGAAATAATCTTGAAAGGGCCGTAAAACCCCCCCCCCCAAAAAAAAAAAAACACCCGTGCGACAAAGTGCATTTTTCACATCTCAACAATGGCTACTTTCTGGTGAAATCAGTGATATTCTTATTTTTACTGCAAACATAGGTTGTGGGTGCTCTTTAGAGCGGCTCATTGAGGCGGTTCTAAAGAGTACCAACAACCTATGTCTAGGCATTTCTAACGAGTACCCACAATCTATGTCTTTGGACAGCGTAAACCATAGTTTTCTCTGTTTAAAGTGGGAATTAGGTGGGACCTACTTGATAAGGTGGGTCTGTCTGTGTCTTAGTATGGAAATCATTCCATTGTTAGACCATTCTTCGTAAATAACTGCTATCTAGGTATGTTAATGCTTGTTTCATAATAAATTACATCAATGCAGTTTAAAATCGTAGAGGGCTTTTCCGGAGCTGGGCCTAGTTGTTCAAAGAAATCTGATGCATCATTGGACTCAGAAGCCTCCGTGGTGTAGTGGTTACGCTACTCGCCTTGTAAACCTGGGGTCGCATGATCGATCCCGGGCTTCTCCAGACTTTTAGATGAGCCTTTAAACCGAGGTCCCGTCTCCGTATGACCTTAGCTGTTGGTGGGACGTAAAACTCAAACACTCGCATCATTGAAACCAAACACTCGGACGCCTGATTACACTCTTCTGGAGTCGATGCCTGTTGATCTGAACATTGATATTTGCCATTTGACTATGGATTAATGATTTTGGATTAACGCTTTGGTACTACGACCTAAACTGCTTCACCATTGCAACTGAGACAAGCAGTACAAGGGATCCTCGTTATAACGACAGTATTTGTTCCCTATCACCGTGTCGTAATAATAAAAATGCCCAATTAGGTGTATGATATGCAATCAAAGGTCTTTTCCCAATCATCACTCAAAGAAACAAATCTTATAGACATTTGTTAGAATCGCCTCGGTGAGGCGATTCTAACAAATATCTATAACATTGGTTTCTTGAAGTATTAGACTACAAGACTCTTTCATGATTATGGACTCGATTTGTGCATTTTCAAACCGATGGAAGCCCACGCCACTCGGAACCGAGGCTAAGCCTTTAACTGATTAGTCATTTCATTGAAATTGCCGTTATAAGGGGTTATAAGCATGGACGGTCGGACTCGCACCGCTTTGCCTGGGCAAGCTTAGATCCTCTGAGCGGTTTACCATGACTCGTGTGCGGTCGGTTTCAGCTCTGCGCGGACAGCCCGATGGGCGGGGGCCGAAGTTGTTCAAAGAGAGATACCTATTACAACAATGATCTGAATTGATATTTTCGTGGTCTCTGCTCGATCATCTCCAGTGGCATGAACGAAATATTTTCGTGTAAACATGGTATATCACGCGCTGAGACCATTACGAAAACATGCCTATACAAATACATGGTAAATTTATCGCCGAAAACAAACCTAAAATTTTAGGATGAAAAATTGTGATATTTTCCTTAAATCTGCTAAAATTATAGATTGTCGGTATTCGTTAGAACCGCCTCATCAAGGCGGTTCTAACGAGTACCAACAATCTTTATTTTAGAGCAGAAATAAGAAAAATATAGTTTACCCCTGAAAACCCCGGTTTTGCAATATAAAAGTGGGGTTCATGGGGGTCAAATTATATAGGCGTGTTTTCCCGATGATAACAGCACTTAAGCAACCTATCGGCGGATGCCTTTTCCGTGTTTCGCATTGAATATTTCGAACAGGCTACTTGTGTGTGTCCCAGACGCATCATGTCAACAAATCCGCGAAATGAACACCCCTTACAAACCACTTTATATAGAGAAAACTGGATAGATATTCATTTTTTTTTATTTCTGATCCAAGACATAGGTTGTGGGTGCTCGTTAGCACCGCCTCAATGCGGCGGTTCGAACGAGCATTCACTACCTATGTTTGGAGTTTAAAAAAAAAAACAAAAAAAAAAAAAAAAAAAAAAAAAAAACAAGAGGGCCCAATGGCCCTATATCGCTCACCTGTGTATCAGAAAATCATTAGTGTAGGAGACCACTTGACATTGCTATATACTAAATATCTAAGCTCATGCAAAGCGGTGTCCATGCTTATGAAACCCTACTGGTTTCATTGGGCAACAGGGCTTGAGATGTAATTTCACCTCATTGTCGGGTAAAAGTCCCACAAAATTTTGGAAGAGACATCTCCAAAATGACCTATACAGTGTTGATGGGGATGTAAAACCTCAAATCAAACAAAATCTGTGCCTTATGGTTTTGGAGAAAAGTTTTTTTTTAAGTTTTTTTTCCAGTATAAGTCTATAGGAGCTAATGAGCCCTGGGCTTGGCCAATTTTGACCCAAAGGGCACGTTTGGCAGGATTTATGTAGGCGACCATTTTGTGTTGCTATATACTAAATATCTAAGGTCTGTACTTCATGGTTTCAAAGAATTTTGAAGCTTTTTTCCATTATAAGTTTGTTGGAGTTAAGGGGCCACAGGATTCGGACCCCAGGGGCATGATTGGCAGGATTCATGTAGGTGACCACTCGACATTGCTACATGCTAAATACCTAAGCTCTGGGACTTATGGTTTCAGAGAAGATTTTTGAAGATTTTTTTCCCCCATTTTAAGTTTTTTTTTCATTATAAGGGCCCTGTGGTTTCAGAGGAGACGATTTTTGAAATTTCTCCAATTGTAAGTCTATGGAAGCTAAAGACCCCTGGGGTGTGGCCAATTTGGATCCCAGGGGCATAACTGGCAGGATTTATGTAGGTGGCCACTTGACATTGCTACATACTAAAAATCTAAGCTCTGGGCCTTATGGTTTCATAGAAGAAGATTTTTTTTCCATTATAAGTCTTTTGGAGGTGATGAGCTCGGGCGTGGCCAATTTTGACCCCAGGGGCAGGGTAAGCAGGATTTATGTAGCTGGCTATTTAGACACTAAATATCTAAGTTCTGTGCTTCACAGTTTCTGAGAAGAAGATTTTTGAAGCTTTTTTCCATTATGAGTCTATGGAAGCTAAGGGGCCGCTGGGCATGGCCCATTTGGACCCCAGGGGCATGATTAGCAGGATATATGTAGGGGACCACTTTCAGTTGCTACATGCTTAATATCTAAGCTCTGGGCTCTGTGTTTTCAGAGAAGAAGATTTTTGAAGTTTTTTTTCAATATGCGTCTATGGGAGCTATGGGGGTCCCAGGGTGTGGCCCATTTGGACCCCAGGGGCATGATTGGCAGGATTTATGTAGGTGACCACTTGTCATTGCTACATGCTAAATATCTAAGCTCTGGGCCCTGTGGTTTAAGTGAAGAAGATTTTAGAAGCTTTTTTCCATTATGAGTCTATAGGAGCTAAAGGGCCCCGGGGCGTGGCCCGTTTGGACCCAAGGGGCATGATTGGCAGGAATTATGTATGTGACCACTTGCCGTTGCAACATGCTAAATATCTAAGCTCTGGGCCCTGTGGTTTCAGAGAAGAAGATTTTTGAAGCTTTTTTTTCCATTTTGAGTCTATAGGAGCTAACTGGCCCCGGGGCTTTGCCCTTTTGGACCCCAGGGGCATGATTGCCAGGAATTATGTAGGTGACCACTTGCCGTTGATACGTGCTAAATATCTAAGCTCTGGGCCCTGTGGTTTCAGAGAAGAAGATTTTTGAAGCTTTTTTCCATTATGAGTTTATAGGAGTGAAGGGGCCCCGGGGCGTGGCCCATTTGGAACCCAGGGGCATGATTGGCAGTAATCATGTAGGTGACCAATTGGCGTTCCTACATGCTAAATATCTAAACTCTGGGCCCTGTAGTTTCAGAGAAGAAGATTTTTGAAGCTTTTCTTACCACTATGAGTCTATGGGAGCCAAGGGGCCCCCGGGCGTGGCCCATTTGGAACCTAGGGGCATGATTGGCCGGATTTATGTAGGTGACCACTTGCCCTTGCTACATGCTAAATATCTCAGCTCTGGGCCCTGTGGTTTCAGAGAAGAAGATTTTTGAACCTTTTTTCCATTATGAGTCTATGGGAGCTAAATGGCCCCGGGGCGTGGCCCGTTTGGATCCCAGGGGAATGATTGGCAGGAATTATGTATGTGACCACTTGCCGTTGCTACATGCTAAATATCTAAGCTCTGGGCCCCTGTGGTTTCCGAGAAGAAAATTTTTGAAGCTTTTTGTTCCATTATGAGTCTATGGGAGCGAAGGGGCCCCAGGGCGTCGCCCATTTGGAACCCAGGGGCATGATTGGCAGGAATTATGTAGGTGGCCACTGGCCGTTGCTACATGCTAAATATCTAAGCTCTGGGCCCTGTGGTTTCAGAGAAGAAGATTTTTGAAGCTTTTTTTCCATTATGAGTCTATGGGAGCTAAGGGGCCCCGGGGTGTGGCCAATTTGGACCCCAGGGGCATGATTGGCAGGAATTATGTAGGTGACCACTAGCCGTTGCTATATGCCAAATATCGCAGCTCTGGACCCTGTGGTTTCAGAGAAGAAGATTTTAGAAACTTTTTTCCATTATGAGTCTATAGGAGCTAAAGGGCCCCGGGGCGTGGCCCGTTTGGAACCCAGGGGCATGATTGGCAGGAATTATGTATGTGACCACTTGCCCTTGCTATAAGCTAAATATCTAAGCTCTGGGTCCTGTGGTTTCCGATAAGAAGATTTTTGAAGCTTTTTGTTCAATTGTGAGTCTAGGGGAGCGAAGGGGCCCTGGGGCGTGGCCAATGTGGACCCCAGGGGCATGATTGGCAGGAATTATGTAGGTGACCACTGGCCGTTGCTACATTCTAAATATCTTAGCTCTGGGCCCTGTGGTTTACGAGAAGAAGATTTTTGAAATGTTTTGTTCCATTATGAGTCTATGGGAGCGAAAGGGCCCCAGGGCGTCGCCCATTTGGAACCCAGGGGCATGATTGGCAGGAATTATGTAGGTGGCCACCGGCCATTGCTACATGCTGAATATCTTAGCTCTGGGCCCTGTGGTTTCAGAGAAGAAGATTTTTGAAGCTTTTTTTCCATTATGAGTCTATGGGAGCTAAGGGGCCCCGGGGTGTGGCCCATTTGGACCCCAGGGGCGTGATTGGCAGGAATAATGTAGGTGACCACTTGCCTTTGCTGCATGCCAAATATCGCAGCTCTGGGCCCTGTGGTTTCAGAGAAGAAGATTTTTGAAGCTTTTTCCATTATGAGTCTATAGGAGCTAAAGGGCCCCGGGGCGTGGCCCGTTTGGAACCCAGGGGCATGATTGGCAGGAATTATGTAGGTGACCACTTACTCTTGCTATATGCTAAATATCTAAGCTCTGGATCCTGTGGTTTCAGAGAAGAAGATTTTTTGAAGCTTTTTGTTCCATTGTGAGTCTATGGGAGCGAAGGGGCCCTGGGGCGTGGCCAATGTGAACCCCAGGGGCATGATTGGCAGGAATTATGTAGGTGACCACTGGCCGTTGCTACATGCTAAATATCTTAGCTCTGGGCCCTGTGGTTTCAGAGAAGAAGATATTTTAATTTTTTCCTATTGTAAGTCTATGGGAGCTGTATGTTGCCATAGCAACCAGAATTCCAATCTGATCAGCCCAAAAACCTTATGCAGCCTTTCCCCCTACCTGGTGATTCTTCTCATGAAATTTGATCAAGATTGACCATCGGGTATTAGAGATATACTTATTTGAAATTGTTTACGGACGCACGCACGCACGCACGGACGGACGGAGGCACGGACGCACGCACGACGGACGATGGACGACGGACAAAAAGTGACCACAAAAGCTCACATTGTCACTACGTGACAGGTAAGCTAAAAACGATCCCCCACTAATTAAATTTTTTCCCCGACCTATAAGAATATTGATTGATTGTTTTGGGTTTAATGGCATGTCAACCTTTGTGGGTCATTTTGTGTTGTCTCTCAGAGAAAGGGAGAAAAGAGATAGAAGAGGGATTAGAGGAGATGGAAGTGGAGAGAAACATGAATGGAAGTGAAGAAACAGAAGAAATGACAGCAAGGAGCAGGCCTTGTCCAACTGTTAGATGCCCAAAGGTTGCAAGATACATGTCACCTTTGCCTCATACAACCACCCCGCTGACAAGTAGTCAGTGATGAACATCCCTCTAACCCCAACTTTATCAACAGAAAACTCGGGTTTACATGGCTATACATTATTTCTCTCATTTCTGTTCCAAGACAAAGGTTGTGGAAACTCCCTGGTTCTATCCACAGGACATTGACGCTTCGCCAGAAAACTTAAAAGAGCCCTCCCAGTGGCCTAAATCACCTCAAGCGGTGCTTAACCCATTTGGTACCGGAAACCCCAAACCGGGTACCCTGGCAAATAGTGTAGGCCCATATCAAACGCTGCAGAACGCGGCGTCTGATCAGGGCCTACACTGTTTTCAAAATATTCAGCCAATTTCCAAATAGTTTTTGAAGAAAACTCAACCTGACACCCATAAATTTTGAAATGGACTCCTGCTATATAAAAGGAGGAAGATTCTATTTGGTACAAAAACGGTTAATAAGAGAATAAGCGGATTTAGGCTTGTTTTATGTTTAATGGTGAAACGTCAATGTCCTGTGTTCTATCTAACATCCTAAACCTATGATTTGAGTAAAACAAGAGGGCCCAATGGCACTATATCGCTCACCTGTGTATCAGAAAATCATTAGTGTAGGAGACCACTTGACATTGCTACATACTAAATATCTAAGCTCAGGCAAAGCGGTGTCCATGCTTATAAAACTTACTGGTTTCATTGGGCGACAGGGCTTGAGATGTAATTTCATCTCAATGTCTGGTAAAAGTCCCACAAAATTGGAAGAGACATCTCCAAAATGACATATACAGTGTTGTCGGGGATGTAAAACCTCAAATCAAACAAAATCTGTGCCTTATGGTTTTGGAGAAAAAGATTTTTTTAAGTTTTTTCCAGCATAAGTCTATAGAAGCTAATGGGCCCTGGGGCTTGGCCAATTTTGACCCAAAGGGCACGTTTGGCAGGATTTATGTAGGCGACCATTTTGTGTTGCTATATACTAAATATCTAAGGTCTGTACTTCATGGTTTCAAAGAAGATGTTTGAAGCTTTTTTCCATTATAAGTTTGTTGAAGTTAAGGGCTACAGGATTTGGACCCAAGGGGCATGATTGGCAGGATTCATGTAGGCGACCACTCGACATTGCTACATGCTAAATACCTAAGCTTTGGGACTTATGGTTTCAGAGTAGAAGATTTTTGAAGATTTTTTTTCGCCATTTTAAGTTTTTTTTTTTCTTTTGTTTGTTTTTTTTTATTATAAGGGCCCTGTGGTTTCAGAGCAGAAGATTTTTGAAGCTTCTCCAATTGTAAGTCTACGGAAGCTAAAGAACCCTGGGGTGGGGCTAATTTGGATCCCAGGGACATAACTGGCAGGATTTATGTAGGTGGCCACTTGACGTTGCTACATACTAAAAATCTAAGCTCTGGGCCTTATGGTTTCATAGAAGAAGATTTTTTAAGTTTTTTTTCCATTATAAGTCTTTTGGACCCCAGGGGCATGATTGGCAGGAATTATGTCGGTGACCACTTGCCGTTGCTACGTGCTAAGTATCTAAGCTCTGGGCCCTTTGGTTTCAGAGAAGAAGATTTTTCCTGCTTTTTTCCATTATGAGTCTATGGGAGCAAAGGGGCCCCGGCGCGTGGCCCATTTGGAACCCAGGGGCATGATTGGCAGGAATTATGTAGGTGACCAATTGCCGTTGCTACATGCTAAATATCTAAACTCTGGGCCCTGTGGTTTCATAGAAGAAGATTTTTGAAGCTTTTTTTCCATTATGAGTCTTTGGGAGCTAAGGGGCCCCGGGGCGTGGCCCATTTCGACCCTAGAGGCATGATTGGCAGGATTTATGTAGGTGACCACTGGCCGTTAATACATGCTCAATATCTAAGCTCTGGGCCCTGTGGTTTCAGAGAAGAAGATTTTAGAAGCTTTTTGTTCCATTATGAGTCTATGGGAGCGAAGGGGCCCCGGGCGTCGCCAATTTGGAACCCAGGGGCATAATTGCCAGGAATTATGTAGATGACCACTGGCCGTTGCTACATGCTAAATATCTAAGCTCTGGGCCTTGTGGTTTCAGAGAAGAAGATTTTTGAAGCTTTTTTTCCATTATGAGTCTATGGGAGCGAAGGGGCCCCGGGGCGTCGCCAATTTGGAACCCAGGGGCATGATTGCCAGGAATCGTGTAGGTGACCACTGGCCGTTGCTACATGCTAAAACTCTAAGCTCTGGGCCTTGTGGTTTCAGAGAAGAAGATTTTTGAAGCTTTTTTCCATTATGAGTCTATGGGGGCTAAGGGGCCCCGGGGTGTGGCCAATTTGGACCCCAGGGGCATGATTGGCAGGAATGATGTAGGTGACCACTTGCCGTTACTACATGCCAAATATCTCAGCTCTGGGCCCTTTGGTTTCAGAGAAGAAGATTTTCGAAGCTTTTTTCCATTATGAGTCTATAGGAGCTAAAGGGCCCCGGAGCGTGGCCCTTTTGGACCCCAGGGGCATGATTGGCAGGAATTATGTAGGTGACCACTTGCCGTTGCTACATGCTAAATATCTAAGCTCTGGGCCCTGTGGTTTCCGAGAAGAAGATTTTTGAAGCTTTTTGTTCCATTTAGAGTCTATGGGAGCGAAGGGACCCCGGGGCGTCGCCAATTCGGAACCCAGGGGCATGATTGGCAGGAATTATGTAGGTGACCACTGGCTGTTGCTACATGCTAAATATCTAAGCTCTGGGCCCTGTGGTTTCAGAGAAGATTTTTGAAGCTTTTTTTCCAATATGAGTCTATGGGAGCTAAGGGGCCCCGGGGCGTAGCCCATTTGGACCCTAGGGGCATGATTGGCAGGATTTATGTAGGTGACCACTGGCCGTTAATACATGCTAAATATCTCAGCTCTGGGCCCTTTGGTTTCAGAGAAGAAGATTTTTGAAGCTTTTTCCATTATGAGTCTAAAGGAGCTACAGGGCCCCGAAGCGTGACCGGTTTGGACCCCAGGGGCATGATTGGCAGGAATTATGTAGGTGACCACTTGCCGTTGCTACATGCCAAATACCTCAGCTCTGGGCCCTGTGGTTTCAGAGCAGAAGATTTTTTATTTTTTTTCCATTATGAGTCTATAGGAGCTAAAGGGCCCCGGGGCGTGGCAATTTGGACCCCGAGGGCATGATTGTCAGGAATTATATAGGTGAATACTTGCCGTTGCTACATGCTAAATATCTAAGCTCTGGGCCCTGTGGTTTCAGAAAAGAAGATTTTTGAATCTTTTTTCCATTATGAGCCTATGGGAGCGAAGGGTCCCGGGCGTCGCAAATTTGGAACCCAGGGGCATGATTGGCAGGAATTATGTAGGTGACCACTGGCTGTTGCAACATGCTGAATATCTAAGCTCTGGGCCTTATGGTTTCAGAGAAGAAGATTTTTGAAGCTTTTTTTTCCATTATGAGTCTATGGGAGCTAAGGGGCCCCGGGGTGTGGCCAATTTGGACCCCAGGGGCATGATTGGCAGGAATTGTGTAGGTGACCACTTGCCGTTGCTACGGGCCAAATATCACAGCTCTGGGCCCTTTGGTTTCAGAGAAGAAGATTTTTGAAGCTTTTTTCCATTATGAGTCTAAAGAAGCTAAAAGGCCCCGAAGCGTGACCGGTTTGGACCCCAGGGGCATTATTGGCAGGAATGATGTAGGTGATCACTTGCCGTTGCTACATGCTAAATATCTAAGCTCTGGACCCTGTGGTTTCCGAGAAGAAGATTTTTGAAGCTTTTTGTTCCATTATGAGTCTATGGGAGCGAAGGGGCCCCGGGGCGTCGCCAATTTGGAACCCAGGGGCATGATTGGCAGGAATTATGTAGGTGACCACTGGCCGTTGCTACATGCTAAATATCTAAGCTCTGGGCCCTGTGGTTTCAGAAAAGAAGATTTTTGAAGCTTTTTTATCCATTATGAGTCTATGGGTGCTAAGGGGCCCCGGGGTGTGGCCAATTTGGACCCCAGGGGTACGATTGGCAGGAATTATATAAGTGACCACTTGCCGTTGCTACATGCCAAATATCTCAGCTCTTGGCCCTTTGGTTTCAGAGAAGAAGATTTTTGAAGCTTTTTTTCCATTATGAGTCTAAAGGAGCTAAAGGGCCCCGGGGCGTGGCCCGTTTGGACCCCAGGGCCATGATTGGCAGGACTAATGTAGGTGACCACTTGCCGTTGCTACATGCCAAATATCTCAGCTCTGGGGCCTTTGGTTTCAGAGGAGAAGATTTTTGAAGCGTTTTTCCATTATGAGTCTAAAGGAGCTAAAGGGCCCCGGGGCGTGGCCCGTTTGGACCCCAGGGCCATGATTGGCAGGAATTATGTAGGTGACCACTTGCCGTTGCTACATGCTAAATATCTAAGCTCTGGACCCTGTGGTTTCCGATAAGAAGATTTTTGAAACTTTTTGTTCCATTATGAGTCTATGGGAGCGAAGGGGGCCCGGGGCGTCGCCAATTTTGAACCCAGGGGCATGATTGGCAGGAATTATGTAGGTGACCACTTGCCGTTGCTACATGCTAAATATCTCAGCTCTAGGCCCTGCGGTTTCTGAGAAGAAGATTTTTGAAGCTTTTTGTTTCATTATTAGTCTATCGGAGCGAAGGGGCCCCCGGGGTGGGGCCAATTTGGACCCCAGGGGCATGATTGGCAGGAATTATGTAGGTGACCACTGGCCGTTGCTACATGCTAAATATCGTAGCTCTGGGCCCTGTGGTTTCAGAGAAGAAGATATTTTATTTTTTCCCATTGTAAGTCTATGGGAGCTATATGTTGCCATGGCAACCAGAATTCCAATCTGTTCAGCCCAAAAACCTTATGCAGCCTTTACCGCTACCTGATGATGCTTCTCATGAAATTTGAGTAAGATTGACCATGGGGTATTAGAGATATACTTATTTGAAATTGTTTACGGACGCACGCACGCACGGACGGACGGACGCACGGACGCACGCATGCACGACGGACAAAAAGTGATCACAAAAGCTCACCTTGTCACTACGTGACAGGTGAGCTAAAAAACAACAAAAAAAAAAAAATAGAAAACTTTCTATTACTTTCGAAACTAGCTAGTCTGGCCCAGAAAACATATACACCCCATATTTTTCACTTCTGTGGTGTATTCCTTGCTTCCAAAGGATAACCTTTTTATAGAACATATTTAACTTCACTACAGCTGGTGTGTGGGAATGCTTGGCGGCGGTAAAACGTCTCCCTGCCCTACATCATAGTGTAGATTCTATTTTCTTGTTCTTTGGGATCATTGATTCCATTGTGGAATTTTGAAAATATCTGAGGGTCACTGATGAGGTCTAATTGGCCGAAACTAGCTAGTCTTGCCCAGAAAACATGTACACTCCATATTTTTCACTTCTGTGGTGTATTCCTTGCTTCCAAAGGATAACCCTTTTATAGAACATATTTCATAAATTTTCATCAGATAAGATATAGAAAAACTGCACGTTATCACATGGATGTGTTTCCCTAATGGGTTTGACCTTTTTGGGAGAAAAATCAGCACAACTCAAGAAATTTACTGCAAACTAGTTTCGGAATGTAATCCTTCTTCAGTGCACACAATAGCTTAATGCTTCTATGGAATGTTTATGACCTTAATATGTGACGCCAAAACGCCAAATATATGACGTCAAAAACGTATAACCAAATGACGTTTCCTAACGACATAAAAAATAAGAAGACAGAAAAGCACACAACAAGGAATACAAAAACCAGATACAACCTGTCACTAAGAAACTTTAACTTTTTTACTGATGTCTACATAAAATATGCAGCTATTTCATTGGAATCAAATTTTATTGATGGGTGTAGTTTAATGAGATACTTAATGAAATCAAGCAGAGATTGGAATGGTCTTCCCGATTCGATTATTTCGACAGCTGAAGGTGCTGAGGATTATGTAGCTAAGTTTATCAGTTACCCCCTATATATATTGCATTGTAACGCACTGACCTGATAAAGATATGCTATCTCAGGACAAGTGAGCATTATCACGTCAACATGACATTGCACTTTTATGAATGAACCGGACAACTGGAAAATTAGCAAAAATGTTATTGTTACTGGAAAAAAGGAAAAATAACTTAAAAAAAATGTCAGCAGATACTAAATATATCGACCGCTAGAATGCTGGGACGCACCGAGGACCGTAAATTGTTAATTTAAGAGTGTAGAAGGGGAAAACACCAGATTCGTGTCATTTGATATTAATTTATCAGACTCGGCTTCGAGAACGCATGTAGAATCTCTCGGCAAGCCTCGCGATTCTACAAGCGTTCTCGAAGCCTTGCCTGATAAACTTGATATCAAAAGACAAGAATCTGGTATTCTCTATTTACCTCTTTGGTTAGAGCTAGGGACTGACTTCCCACATCACAGGTCCTGGTATATGAATATCATTTGACGTGTCACCAGTAACAATGCTGATTCTGATTCTGCATAGAGTAACTCCAAACGCAGTTGGAAACGATAGCTCCGCCCTGGCAAACAAAACACCCCACTCTGCATCAACATAATCTCTTCCTGAATCTTTAATCAGATCGAGCTGTTTAGAAACTTAATCAGAGGTATCAAGGCAACATGCAGATTCATAATTGCTAAAGGCAATATGATCTGATAGACAAGATTGCCACCAAGGCACAATGTAATATAATCATGATCAGCCTCGTCTAGGTGAGTGATGTCTGACCCACTTGGCCCTCTAGTGCTTAAGGTACAGTATTCATAATCACTGGGTCACGGAGACCAATACTGGGCGTGTCTATAACAATATCTTATCACATGACGTCATTGATAAGCAGTGGATAACGTCGTGTAATAAAAATCGTATGTCCGAACACACGTGTAATAAAAATTTGGCCGGACTAAGTAACGTCATGACGACATCCATGTCAACAATGCATTTTTTGTAAAAAATGTCCAATTCAAAGGCGATAAAATCCAAATTGAACCGGTCATATGATAAAGAGAATTTTGTATTCATGGTCATTTCGTGGTCAATTCATACGGAATTTATTAAACTCGCCGGAGGCTTGTTGCAGAAATATCATATGAAATGATCCTCTAATTATCATATAATGCCGCTGTTGCTTAGTGGATAACGTCATGTCATAGAAATTATGTGACAACTCATAATAACGCCTGGTTTCTGGTATGTAACCTTATGACGCCGTCCATGACAACCATATTTTTAGTTTTAGTAAAATTCTTTCGTTCTTCTTCGGCAATCAAATTCCATTTAAAATCGTTATATGATAAACAAAAATTTGCACGAATGGTCATTTCATATGAAATTTATGCCATATGAAATGATCCTCCGATTATCATATTACGCTTTCTCTTAATTTCTTTCATCATATAACATTTATGAAATGACCACTCGTGTAAGATCCTCTGTATATTCCTTCTAAACTACACCAAAACATGCACAATAGCAGTTCAGCTTCAATGTTTTGAACACCCATTGGATTATGGAAAACTTTGCTTGACCTTCGCGCGGTCCAAATAAATACATGTTTGAACCACAGTGAGAGTGAGTGTGAGGGATGGGGTCCCGTAAAGTACATGTATACTTAAGCCCAGCAGTAATTTTACTGACCGTGCCATAAGTCGATGCATTTGCTGTGGTTTCTTCCTGTTTTATATTGGTGGTTCTGATTCTTTCCCTACGAGGGTAGGCAGAAAAGTTCTGAGCCTGACATAGAAGCAGGCATCGAACAGCCATGAAATTTTGTATTCATTAAATCCAAACCTTTATTACTTGATTTGACTCAAATGAGTTCAAGTTTACCAGCAATAACGTAGAAATTCTAGACTTTGAAAATTGATACTAGCACGTTTTTGAGAAAATGGACAGAACCTGGCATCGTGGTGTCATCAAGTACCTCCATAAAAAGGGGTTAGCTCCTAAGAACATTCATGCCGATATGGTTGCTACATTAGGGGATGATGCTCCTTCGTATGCAACTGTGAAAAGGTGGGCAGGAAATTTGAAGATGGGCAAGGACAGCCTTGAAGATGACCGGTGTAGACGACCCACAGCAGCAACAACTGAGGAAACCATCAGCCTAGTGCACAGGGCCGTGATGGATGACAGGTGTTTAACTGTGAATCAGTTGGCTAACACTGTTGGCATCTCCCGTGAACGAGTAGAGAACATTCTACACAGTGAATTAGGAATGTCGAAGGTTTCTGCCAGATGGGTGCCACGGCTTTTGACGCCTGACCAAAAGTTGACCAGACTGAACCTGTCACAAGCCAACTTGGCTATTTTTTAAGCAGACCAAGATGGTTTTCTTGACCGGTTTGTCACTCAGGATTAGTGTTGAGTTCATCGCTTTGAGCCAGAGACCAAAAGACAATCCATGCAATGGAAGCACCCTGGCTCACTACCTCCAAAGATGGCAAAGGTCGTCTCCTCTGCAGGGAAGGTGATGGCATCAGTGTTCTGGGATGCCAAGGGTATAATATCCATAGATTACCTTCAAAAGGGCAGAACAATTAATGGGGAGTATTATGCAGATCTGCTAAATCAATTGCGAAAAGCAATTAAGGCTAAACGACACGGAAAATTGACAAAAGGGGTCTTGTTCCATCAGGACAATGCGCCTGCTCATAAATCGGTTGTCGCAATGGCTGCTGTGCATGACTGTGGCTTCACACTTGTCGATCACCCGCGTATTCACCTGATCTAGCTCCTTCAGATTATTTCCTGTTTCCAAACATGAAAAAGCACTTGGCCAGGCAGCATTATCGGTCAGACGAGGAGGTGATAGCTGCTGTGGAGTTTTTAAGGGACCAAGATGAGACCTTCTATACCACTGGGATCCAAGGACTCCAGCATCGCTGGAGGAAGTGTGTGGACAGGAACGGAGACTATGTTGAAAATAAGGCACTTCAGCATGGACAAACCATTGGATCTTGGTCAGGCTCAGAACTTTTCATCCTACCCTCGTATTATGTACGTTGTTGATGATTCTGATTCTTTCCAACTTTTTAGTTGTTCATTTTTATTTGCGTTTGTCCTTCCTGTTTAATGTTTGCAATGTTGGTGATTCTGATTCTTTCCCCAATTATGTATTTTGTTCCTTTTTAGTTCGTTGGGATTTTCTGAGTCACCACCTGTTTGGGAAAGGGCTGCTGACTCGGTTTACTAGTGGTCTATTCTAGTTACTGTCGTCGTTCCATGTTTCGACTTGTTTCCGTGGTGATATTGTGGGGAGGATTTTGGATCCGATTGTATCAGTGCCTGATCATTTTTCTTATCAATTTGCATCCCGTTAACAAGTCTGTTTAACAAATATCCCTGGAAAACTCCGCTTTAAATAGAAAAAATTGGTTCACAAAGGTATATATTTCTTTTCAAATTTTGGCTCAGAATATATATGGTGGTGCCATTACAATACGTCCACTTGACACAGTGCATTCTTTCGTATCTCCAAAGTGGTTAATTTTCTGATGAAAATGGGAACCAGCAATGGCGAAGTGTTGACGTGTCGATTTATTGTGTTGCAAATTTTGACAAAAATATAATTTGGGGCTGAATTGAGACATTTGACTGAAAGGAACTTTTGTCAAAAGACTTGAAAATGTTGTAGTTCTACGGTTGTGAGGATACAATATGAAAAAAAAAAATAAAAAATTTCATAGCCTTATGGAAGACGCTGGTGATGAGACTCGAAGGAAACGAAACAGATGTCGACTCGCTGAAACATGTTCAAAAGAAACTGTTTGTAAAATAACTAAAGATAAATTAAGAGAAATGTCAACAGATGAAAAACTGGTGCCACTTTTTGAAATAATGACCAGTGTGTGTGTGTGTGTGTGTGTGTGTGTGTGTGTGTGTGTGTGTGAATTCGGGTTTAACGTCGCTTTCAACAATTTTTCTGTCATATCACGACGGTATCTGGTTGCGACAGGGAGCTCAAAATCGCGACGGAAGTAAGGGCGAGGATTGTGGCCACGTAAAATCGATTTAAGCCCCCCAGTGGAAATCTTCCACTGACCGTTCCAAGGCGGCTCTTCTGTGGCGATTTATTTATGTTGTTGTTTGTTACTTACTGTGTGTATCACTTTTGTCTTTTTATTTTGGATGGCCATATGGCCATTTTGTGGGAAAGTAACTGTCCTTATGGCCTTCCTTTGTTTAGGTTTCCATTATGGTCTTGTCGCTTAATGTATGTATTTCTTTCCCTTTGGTGTCTTTTATGGGTGGAGTAAGTTAATTGTATCAATTCCTGATCTTTGTTTTACTTCTACTTTTTATAGTGCTGCCTCACTGAAGTATCATGTCCCAGACACATTACATGATACCACGCCAGTCACATTATCCTGACGCTGGGTCGACCAGTCCTAGCTCTACCCCGTAAACCTGAGTGCCAAGCGAGGAGCAGCTAGTGCCATTTTTAACGACTTTGGTATGTCGCGGCCCGGGATTGAACCCGCGACCTCCCATTCCCCGGAGGGGACACTCTACCAACTGAGCTATCGGGGCCGGTGAATATTGACCAGTATTGGCTCTATACATAGTAGGATGAACGACATTGGGGTGAAGAACATCCCCTAATCTCATTACATACAACGTCCCAGAGACGCATAAAACTTCTAGAGTATTAGAGTATTGACATGGAAGTCCGTAATCGCAGGTATAACTTAATATTTCGTGGTCATGCTGAAGTTGTGAATGAAGATGATTGTAATTCAATTATTTCGTCCTTCTTGTCTGAACGCCTCGGCAATGAGAACGTTTGTATCCAGGTACCCTTCAAACATCTGGTCGTCGACCTGGCCCGGGACGTTACGTTACACGTCGTGTAAACTCTAGACCAATTATTGCCTGTTTTAGAGACTACAAAGATGTCGAACAAATTGTATGCCGCGCTTTTATGCTAAAAGGTACACATTATGGTATTAATCGTGACTACCAGGCAGAGATTATAAAGGCAGGTTCGAAATTGTTAAAGCCTGCGGGTGCCTATCTTTTACGATTTGGTATAACTCCGCACTTTGACAAAGTTTAAGAAAGCAAGCCCGTAGCCCATAGAAAGAATCGCACGATCACCGCAAGGGCATCGTAAGGGAACCGCACGGACGTCGTGCGATGATCGTGCGAGTACCGCAAGATTTTTGCTGGAAACTAGGGCTACAAGAAACGTACGATGATTGAAGGCTCTTAGGATGACCGTACGGTCCCCATGCGGACATCGCAAGGTTGTCACACGGTGTCTGTAAAATCGCACGGACATCGTGCGACAATCTTACGGGGACCGTACAGCTATTTGGTTTTGTTTGTTTGTTTGTATTGGAGTTTAACGACCTAGTCAACTTTATTTAGGTCCGGTCAGTAAACCTCTCCACACTTTTCCTGGGCAGGCTTAAGAAAGCAAGCCCGTAGCCCATAGAAAGAATCGCACGATCACCGCAAGAGCATCGTAAGGGACCGCACGGACATTGTGCGATGATCGTGCGAGTACCGCAAGATTTCTGCTGGAAACTAGGGCTACAAGAAACGTACGATGATTGAAGGCTCTTAGGACATCGCAAGGTTGCCACACGGTGTCTGTAAAATCGCACGGACATCGTGCGGTCATCTTGCGACAATCTTACGGGGACCGTACAGCTATTTGGTTTTGTTTGTTTGTTTGTATTGAAGTTTAACGACCTAGTCAACTTTATTTAGGTCCGGTCAGTAAACCTCTCCACACTTTTCCTGGGCAGGCTTATACGTAAGCGATTTTTATTTCGCCAGAAACTGACAACTGCCCTTCTTGAATCGGCGGAAGGGAGAGAATGACCATAGAATGGTTTTCATGATCAACATCCACGAAAGAAAGTTGCCGACCCCGGCAAGCATCGAACCCGCATCCTCCTGTTCACCAGTCAGTCGAGCATCCGACTGAGCTACCGAGGCCGTCCGGTTATTTGGTTACTGTGCGAATGATTTTCATTTCCAGATGGGTATATATTGGTCTTTCCAAATGTTCAATTATTACAAAGTTGCCACTGTAAACGAAGATGGCTCTGATTCCGCCACCCAGGCTCAGAGTAGCACGCACCTATATTTTAGAGCAGAAATAAGAAAAATAAGGTTAACCCCTGTAAACCCCAGTTTTACTATATAAAAGTGGGGTTAAAGGGGATCAGAATTATATAGCCGTGTTTTCGGGATGCTTATTTCGCGCATGTGATAGTCGAAATTATTGCAATGTGACTGGTAGAGAATACCAGATTCGTGTCTTTTGATATCAAGTTAATCAGGCAGGGCTTCGAGGACGCTTATAGATTCGCGTGGTTTGCCGAGCGATTCTACACGCGTTCTCGAAGCCGGGCCTAATAAACTTGATATCAAATGACACGAATGCAGTTTATCCCATAGAACACTCTTGAATTGACAATTTACGATCAGTTATAGATTGTGCGTCCACATTTTCCGTCGCGCAATAATCGGTCGATATATTTAGTATCAGCTGACAGTAATTTTTCCTTTGATACTTTTTAAGTTTGTTTTTTTTTTCCCAGTAAATATAACATTTTTGCCATTCTATCCAGTAGTCCGGTTCGTGTACGAAGACACGAAGGTAGATTTATAAAAAAGTGCAATGTCACGGTGACCTGATTAAGCCCACTTGTCCTAAGATAGCATATCTTCATCAGATCAATGTGTTACAATGCAATTAATTCAGAGCGTAACTGATCATAAAAGAATCAGCCTCATGCCTATGGGGGATTTGTATTCGAATACATGTCCATTTAGGGGAAAGTCAAAACTGTTGTCCCGAGGCGCCGAGGAAGATCCCGTGCACTAGTGCCCTCGCCCAACGGCACCGGGCAATAGTGCATGGGGTCGTTCGAGGCGCTAGGGGCAGTTTCCATGACATTTCCCCCAATCGGCCATCAAACATTGGTCCATTGAGGAAAATAAATCGAACCAAATAACTTTAAATTAAGGCTTTAACCCTTCTTTCCTGTATCGTTAGCAAACAAAGTAAACCCTGATCAGTTAAGTGGCGTTTGGTCTTGGTCTGCATTGATTGCCAAGCCCAACCCATGATTCCAGCATAACCACGCTGCTCTGTTCTGTAAATAAGTTTCCGGATCTCCTACACTCAGTGATAGGCACGTGTACTTTAGCACTGAAGACCTACTTTTGGTCAACTGTTTATCAACCGACCCAGTTGATAAATACTCGACCCAAAAAGGTTTATTGCACTGACATTGGTAATAATTGCCCAATATAGGGCCACGAGCTTGTTCAGGCCCTTCGATGTCCCGAAGACAATATCAGTGCAACAACGCTTTATTTCTTTTACCGAGGCATGACAAGTTTAAATTTGAACCTCCTAAAACTTACATGTGCGCATTCATGTACCCTGACCGGAGACTTCTTTTGCTGCATGAAGGAGCATTGGACCCTTAGCTATCCTTAGAGAGCACAACGAAGAATCGGATCAGACTGCGCATCAATGTAGCCTGACCAGTGACTTCTCTTGCTGCATGAAGGAGCATTGGACCCTTAGCTATCCTTAGAGCGCACAACGAAGAATCAGATCAGCTTGTGCGTCAATGTAGCCTGACCACAGACTTCTCTTGCTGCACGAAGGGGCATTGGATCCTTAGCTATCCTTAGAGAACACAACGAAGAGTCTGATCAGACTGCGCAGGCTGATCTTAGTCTTCGCTGGACGGACATAGAGGTTGTAGTAAATGCTGTTCCTCGGCTCATTTGTCTAGGAACATGTGCGTTTAGCGAAGACTAAAACCAAGCTGTGTGCATTTAATAAGCCAGGGCACAAACTGTGCGGCTGCACAGGCTGATCTTCCACTGTTATTCACTCATGTTTAACCGTTTTTGTACTAAATGGAATCTTCATCCTTATATATACAGCAGGAGTCCATTACAAAATTGAGGGGTGTCAGGTTGTGTTTTCTTCAAAATTTATATGAAAAATGGCTAGACTTTTTGCAAACGGTGTAGGCCCTGCGGCGTCTGATCTGGGTCTACACTGTTTGCCAATTACCCGTTTTGGAATTTCTGGTACAAAAAAGGGTTAAACACTGAGTCTCGAGATACCTTGATGATCCCATATACAGACTGCTTCGGAAGAAAACAAAATATACAGAAAGTTTTATAACATGTTCTGTTTGTTTATTTATATTTTATATATGTGTAAATTAAAGAGAAAGATAGATAGAAAGAAAGTACGAAAGAAAGAAAGAAAGAAAAGAAAGAAAGAAAAGAAAGATATAATTATATTTACAAAGCACATACATGTCATAACAGTGATTTAGATTTTTTCTGCACCATACTACACAAACACGTTACCAACACGAAAACACGCCTATATTATTTTGACCCCCTTGAACCCAACTTTTATATAGTAAAACTGGGGTTTGCAGAGGTAAACCTTAATTTTCTTTTTTTCTGCTCTAAAATATAGATTGTGGGTACTCGTTAGAGCCGATTCTCTGAGGCAATTCTGACGTGTACCCACAATCTATATTTTGAGCAGATATAAGAATAATATCACAATTTTTCATCTTAAAAAGTTTCCTTTCCTGGCGATAAAACTTACAATGTATTTGTATAGGCGTGTTTTCCGTGTGATATTGTACATTTTATAAACCTAAAAAAAGGCCATTTTTTCTTATGAAAATTTGACATTTTTGTTATTTATTCTCCAAACATAGGTTTTGGGTGCTCATTGGGGCGGTTCTAACGAGTACCCCCAACCTATGTCTTGGAGCAGAAATAAGAAAAATAATGTATACCCCCGTAAACCCAGTTTTCGCTATATGAAGTGGGGTTTAGGGGTGAGGGGGGGGGGTCTTCACTTCACGGACGTGTACAAGTGATGAAGAGGAACAAATTCTTTCCGTAAAGAGTAGTCCCTTAAAAAAAGGGGAAACAAAATCTAACAATCATGTGAACAAGTACGTGAAATCAAACCCCTGAAACCCCACTTTATACAGAGAAAACTGGGTTTCACGGGGGTATATATTATTTTTCTTATTTCTGCTTCAAGACATAGTTTTTTTGTTCTCGTTACATTCGCCTCGATGAGGCGGACCTAACGAACACCCACAACCTATATTTGCAGTATAAATAAGAAAACAATATCATGAATTTGGAGATGTGAAAAATGCACTATGTCGCAAGGGTATGTTATCGTAATAATATTTAGAGATTGTTGCCTCTCATGAAAGAGTATTTACTTTATTTATACAAAGTACTCTTGGTCATCAGAAAACGATTCACTGGCCATTGAACCAAGTCCTTCATCTGATCCAACCTCGCTTCGTTTCTCATCCTGCTCAGTTCCACCTTTTATAACCAAAGACTCTCTCGTTGCCATGAAACTATAGATGTCATCGTCCTTCAAGCTCCTTAAATAATTGTCCTCAAAACAACTGCTCAAGTCACTTTCAGAATCACTGCAGCTGTAATCTATTGAGTAATCCCGAGAGTCTGAAAATTCTGGAAACGAGCAATTAAATGAGTAACTGAAACCATTATCTCCAATACCATTGTCAACACATGTATCTTCAAAAGGAACAGCACATATCTCAAACTTATCAAGGTTGGACAAAGCAGATTCTCTCCTCAGTTTTCTTTGTGTTGGCTCAGAAAATCCGCTAAAAACATCTGTATCATCAGAATGCTCAACAAAGGCTTCGTCCAGGTCGGTTGCGGCCAAACAAGAATCATCACCTGAACATGAAGAGTCGCTGTCTCTTTGTCACAGTTTTGATACCAATAAAAACGACATTTCTCCTCTTGATAGCGAAACAGAACTGGAACACTGGTACAAATGTCTTTTCTTTGTTGAAGATTTTTGGATGTTTGGAATTCTCTCTTGTTCACTTCACAAATTGTTATGTCTGCCATAAAGAGTCTCATCAACACAGACTTTCCCTCTTCTTCGTTAAATCTTGGTGCCTTTGGTATCGCTTGTGTGACGTCAAGTGAATCATCCAGCGTTTCTCGTTTTACACTGCGTTTAAATAGATGGGCAACTGGAGTACTGTGAAGTGGAGCGTTGTCAGGGTCTACTTTACTGTGCATGTCATTGGCCTGAGACTGGTACCCGGTGTCTGTTGACTTTATCGTGTTAGCTGATGTTGTTTTGCTGGCAAATGATAGTTTGGACGTCAAAGTTCTTTTGAATCCAAGCTTCATAGTTCTGAGACTCTCCTTGATCACCGTTCTGTTCACTCTGGTGCGGGGTTTTTCTGGTGTCTTTTCAGGCATTACATTCTGAGCGCTATCTAGACGTCTCGTTGTAACACCGCTGCAGAAATCCAGGAACTGACCCATCTTCTGGTGGTCTGCTTTGGCCAGAAAGGTGTCCATGCTGTCCATTGATGACGTTGATTTCACTTTATGCAAGTTGCCTAGGTCCCACCGTTCTTCAGGCTGTGTCATTTTCTGAACTTTAGATTTCTGATACTGTAAGTAGAAAGCCAAGTCAGACTTGTCTGTTGATGTGTGTGCTGGTCCCACGCTCTTGCGACGGTTTCTGCCACTAAAGATATTCAGCGACAACCTCCTCGCTTTTACGCCTTCTGATTTCTTCACAACGAACCTCACTTTCTTCGATGAACCTTGAGACCTCCAGACTTTCAGCAACTTCGTTTTACCACCAAGCTCTTTTTCTACACCACTGATTACCTGGAACACGGCGAGACGATCCCCCGGTGACGCTGGTAACTTGTTGATGACTTCATCACAAGTTGTGAACATCGTCAAACCTTTCACAGTCTTTATCCTTCCGTCGATGACTAGAGGGATGTCGTGGTACTGGACTTTCTTTGCTGTAAACATCTGAAAAGAAGAAAACAATAAAGATATATTACCCTGTATGTGACTGTTCATCACGGAAACAAGTCCGTGAAATGAACACTGCCTTAAACCCCGTTTTATATAGAGAAACCTGGGGTTTACGGGATATACATTATTTTTTATTATTTTTCCACTAAGATATAGGTTGTGGGTACTCGTTAAATCCGCCTCGATGTGGCGGTTCTAACGAGCATCCAGAAGCTATGTTTGCAGTATAAATAGAAAATATGGCAAAATTTCTAACATGCTTTTTAATGAATGATAGAGTCGAAATCGATATTGTCCGTTTCAAACAGTGTAAATACGATTTTGATTTTCACTGTGAATTCGATCATCAAAAAAAGACAAATACAGTAAAATTGAGCTATTAAGAATACCTAAAATTAAGACTAATTCTGCTTAAAAATGCTTATTTGGAAGTGCTCTTAAATCCTTCTTTGTGTTTTCTGCCCTGTGTCCTCTGGTCAATGACCACTTTTGGGACTGTTCAAAAGTGGTCTTTAAGACCACTCAAGTTTGAACAGTCCCAAAGGTGGCCTGAATACACCTTAATATAGGAATTTTATTGTATTTTCTGCTTGTTAGATGTCAAATAATATACATTATAAATACATGTATGTGTCAAAAATTACGTCACGCACGTTTTCACGTCATACGGACGTTGATGACATCACTTTTAGCACACTCGGCGCCAGACGAGCGTAGCAACTGCGGACACTATTTGAATGCAAATGTCAAGCGAACCATTTTGAAAAGTAACATTCAAAGCTGTTTTTCAGGTGCAAACCCTCAGTTTACACCCAATATTATACCAATACCTCTAAATCAACGTGAAATCACCCTGGTAAAAGTTTGTTCTCTGTGATGATGGCTGACGCTACTCGTTACCGTTTAAAGCATGAAAGAAACAGCTTTTTTTTTCAGTGTAAAATCAATTTTTATCTCACTCATGAACGCCAACATTTGTATTTTCATGAGTGGCGTAGCCACGAGTGAAAATACTTTTTTGGTGTTTATTTGGTGAAATAAAAATCGAATTTACACTTAAGAATTTTATTTTTGCTCTAAAATATAGTTTTTTTTGTTTAATTTGAGGTTAAACGTCCCCGTCAACACAGTATAGGTCATTTTGGAGACGTCGCTTCCAATTTTGTGGGACTTTTACCTGACATTAAGATGAAATGACATCTCAAGCCCTGTCGCCCAATGAAAGCAATGAAACCATGGACGGTCCGCCTCGCAACGCGGTTCCTGGACAGGCTTAGATCCTCTAAGCGTTTTACCCGTACTAGTTTGTGGACGCTTTCAGCTCTGCGTGGAAGCATCATGCAGCCCATTTATTTCTTCAAGCCCCGATGGGCGGGGCCGTTTAAAATATAGATTGTGGGTACTCGTTAGAACCGCCTCGTCGAGGCGGTTCTAACGAGTACCCCAAATTTATATTTTGAGCAGATATAAGAAAAATATCACGTTTTTTTACCAGAATGTTTTCATTTTTTCGGTGGTAAAA
This sequence comes from Lucinisca nassula, assembly GCA_963580285.1. Lineage (NCBI taxonomy): Eukaryota > Metazoa > Mollusca > Bivalvia > Lucinida > Lucinidae > Lucinisca > Lucinisca nassula. Next base: position 110,617,576 of record OY757025.1, on the reverse strand, counting down.
TTTACAATGTATTTGACTAGGCGTGTTCTCGCAATGGAAAGAATGCATTATGTCATACGGATGTGTTACCAAAATGTGGAATCTTATTTATACACTAAATATAGGTTATGGGTTCTCGTTAGAACCGCCTCAATGAGGCGGTTCTAACGAGCACCCACAACCTATGTCTAAGAGCAGAAATAAGAACAACTATGTATACCTCAGTAAATCCCAGTGTTCTCTATAATAAGAGGGGTTTGGGGTGTTTATTTACGGCCTTGTTCACGTGATGTAGCAGACTCTTTCATCTCTGCATAAACACTTCCAATCTTGTTAATAGGTGGTTTAACCACTCATTAACTTGATGGCAAAATGTCTTAGTGACAATCCAGATGAGATGAGATGAGATGAGATGGCTCATTATATGAGCTGTCTGAGCCGGATCTTTACTGTTTGCATGGGCAGTGTCTGTGTCTGTACCCGGTCTGTAAAGTAAAATTTTCAAGACTATGCAATAATTATTTTGACTTAAAAAGTGTGCTGGGGGGGGGGGGGGCGTGGGGGGAGGGGGTCGGCATTTTCTCGACGAACAAAGATAGGTGTCCGTTAGAGACACCTATAACGAGTAGCCGTAAAGAATGACCGTAGCGAAAACTGAAGCAAAATGACTAAAATATAGTAAAATGCCTATATTAAGACCATCTTTGGCACTGTTCTTAAAGACCACTTTTGAACAGTCCCAAAGGCGGTTTCTTATTCGGTGGACACTGGGTATAGAAAAGACAAAGAAAGAATAATTAAAAACCGTCTCAATAAGTTTTTAAAGGCAGAAGATTTAGTCTTAATTATAGGTGGTCTTAATGGCGGACTTTTCTCTTAACAAGGGTTCTCGATTCACGGAATAAAAAAAGTAATGAGGCGTATAGACACATCCAAACACTACGTCATCACTCAATTATACTATTTGACGGGACTTACCGGTGATGGGCAAAAAAACGTCTTTGGCCGTTTGTCTCCATTGTAAATGCGATGTTATTTTCTGTAAACTTGTATTTTATTTGGAATCGGAACGACAAACTTGACCTTTAAACTTTTAAAATAGACATGTCGTAGCTAGTAATTATTGGTTTCTAGAATATTTGAGGATGTTTTGATGATAATTACATGTTAAACTTAGGCAGGTAATGAGGCGGGATGGTCTTAATTATTTGTAATAAAAATGCGCAAAACGAATGACAAAAAAAATGCGGAAGATGCAGGAATGAAGTCAAGAATATATTTATTTGCTCATTTAAAGTGTAATTCGATCGATTTTCTGTAACAGTTAACTAAAATATGCCCATAATATTAAACCTATTTGCAATGTGTTTATATGGAACCAGCGGCTTTTTGCCAACCACGAAGGATCGTTATCAAAAGGAAAAGTAGTTTTGCGCATGCGCAATGACAAGTAAACAAGGTCACGTGTCAAAACTTTGGATCCGTCTATTATACGAGCATCCACAATCTGTGTATTTGAGCAATAAAAATGGAAATTGACATATACCCTTGCAAAGTAGAAGTAAAACAAAGATCAGGAATTGATACAATTAACTTACTCCATCCATAAAAGACACCAAAGGGAAAGAAATACAAACATTAAGCGACCAGACCATAATGGAAACCTAAACAAAGGAAGGCCATATGGACAGTTACTTTCCCACAAAATGGCCATATGGCCATCCAAAATTAAAAGACACAAGTGATACACACAGTAAGTAACAAACAACAACATAAATAAATCGCCACAGAAGAGCCGCCTTGGAACGGTCAGTGGAAGATTTCCACTGGGGGGCTTAAATCGATTTTACGTGGCCACAATCCTCGCCCTTACTTCCGTCGCGATTTAGACAAATAATTTGTTCAGTCCGCATGAAGGCCTCCTAACTCATCAGTGCAACATCTCCGTGAACACAGAAATCAAAGAACCACAGAGGTGAGACAACGGTGAGGACTCGACAGCAAGAAACCACTGAAATGCTGGAGCAAAAGAAAACCAACAGTTAGACTCCGATGAGCCCGACCAGAGACAGAGCATCAGGCACCAACCAACATTATCTCTTTAATTTTCAATAAGCCTTTACGTTGGAGCCGTCATAGAATCTGAGGCCTGACCCACCGGCGTGCAATTAAAGAGGGAAGCAAAGTTGCCAACCGTGATTGGGTTAACTACCATGCATGCAGTCTGTCGTATAATATCCATGTTGTACCCAATCTTTTTATATCGAAGAATGATTTTACGAAATTGGGTGCTGAAGTCATTGCGGTTATATATTTTTCTGAATTTATATACTAAGTCACCATAAAATTCGGGTTCCGATAGACCTTGTTGCAGAAGAGATTTAAGTCCAATATTGAATTTTGAAATTAAATCAGAATGGCGTCTATAAAATTTTGAAAAGGCTTTGCGTTTTTTAAGGTACCGATAACCCTGATTAAGGAGTTTAGCCGTTAATAATTTATTACGAGTGTTGAAGTCAGTTACATGACTACACACTCTAGCAAATCGAATTAATTGCGAAATATAAACGCCATAGGATGGCGCACGAGGAACATCACCATCCAAAAAAGGAAAATTTACAATCTCAAAATCAAAGTCATCGCGTTTATCATAAATTTTGCACGAAACAAATCCATCTACAATAGATAGATGTAAATCCAAAAACGGGGCCTCGGTATCAGAAGAATTTGCTTTATTTAACTGAAGTTCTAGGGGGTAAATCTGGCTGATCAAACCATCAAAATAGGTATTATCAATATTTAATAAATCATCTAAATATCTAGAAGTAGAGCTAAAAGCTTCAATAATTTCAGATTGGTTATCAATGGAAAGCGACAAAATGAAGTCTCTTTCATAACAATACAAGAACAGATCAGCCACAAACCCTGCATAACTCTGTAGAAAAATGGGGATTACAAGGATGCTCGATATACTAGTATAAAAAATATATAAATAATTTTGACCCCCTCGAACCCCACTTTTATATAGTAAAATTGAGGTTGTAAAACTGAGGTTTACTAAACCTATTTTTTCTTATTTCTGCTCTAATATATTGATCGCGGGTACTCGTTAGAACCGCCTCAATTATTAATAAAATATAAATAAATAAACAAATAAATAAATAAAAAAAAAAAATAAATAAATAAATAAATAAATAAATAAATAAAAACCTTACCTTTTAATTTGCTTTTTCTTTGTCAATCAATGTTTACTCAGTGTGCTTTTCTGAGCTCTGATGCAGTTTTCGAAGACCTCCTTATTTTTATTCTATGACATATATGATGGAATTCCAAAATGGTTATGATGCTCTTACAACAAATCTTCAGTAATATATAATTTGGCCTCGTTCTGCTCCGATTACCATTTTACTCAAAAGGTCAAGATGTGTAGATCGCGGCCATTATCGTCTCAATCGATCATCATAATTGAGACATTTCATCATAACGGAAAACTTCAATGCGTTTTCATTCAAAACCTTTGACCCCTGAACGCATGACAATTAATATTCATAAACAGCCAAATCGTGAAAACTGAGCAAATACGACAATCAGATAAAGTGCTTATCGATACGCACAATCTTGTTTTCACAAAAAATATTGATGTCAAGACAAATAACAAACAATTTAATTATATTTAAAATGCTTGTATGATGTTTCTGCTCCTAATTCATTTTTAACTGCTATGAAGTTGTGAATATTGTTATTTTAACATTGTCGTTAAAGTTTCTAATTTGCTTGTTGGAAACATTATTGGACAGGTTTTTCATGCTTTTTATCTATTTATTTATTAACGAGTTTGAGGAAAAAGGGATAAATCCGAGGCCGAGGTTTAGCATTCTCAGCCCCACCCCCACCAACCCCCACCCGTTTTCGCATTTTCTTCACCTTCTTTGGAATGACTCCCTTTCTGACCTTGCCATTGTAACCCTCTGAACCTTGTCAACAAAATATGCTTGAGAACTGCTTGTTCTAACACTGACACTGTTTGTAATTATGCCTCATAAATCAACTTTCATCAGTACTTTCAGTACTTTGATTCTTATGCTAAAATTTAGAGTGTGGTGCTTATAGAGTGTGGTGCTTGTTTGAACCGTCTTTCCCTCACATGCAATAACGATAACACACCCGTGCCACATAGTGCTTTTTTCACATCTCCAAAATGGCTACTTTCTGATGAAAATCCGGGATATTGTTCTTATTTTTACTGCAAACATAGGTTGTGGGTGCTCGTTAGAACCGCCTCACTGAGGCGGTTCCAACGAGTACCCACAACCTATGTCTTGGCGTTTCTAACGAGTAGCTACAATCTATGTGGGACAGATATAAGGAAAATAATGTATACCCCCGTACATCACGGTTTTCTCTGTATAAAGTGGGGAATTGGTGGTACTCAGTTCACGGACTTGGTCACGTGATGATAAATGACCTACCCGATATGCTGGATCTGCCTGTGTCGTAGTATGGAAATCATTCCATTGTTAGACCCTTCTATCTAGGCATGTTTATGTTGTTCCGTAATACTTTACTATGCAAATTGTTGAATGCAGTTTTAAACACTAGCGCGTGTTCCAGATTCATCATTCCAACAAATCCTCGAAATGAACACCCCGTAAAACTCACTTTATATAGAAAAAAACTGGGGTGGTATACACTATTTTTTATTTCTTGTCCAAGACATAGGTTGTAGGTACTCGTTAGAACCGCCTCCCCCTCAATGCGGCGGTTCTAACCAGCATTTATTAGCTATGTTTGGGGTAAAATGGGTTTGACCTTTCAATTATCGGAGAAAAATCAGTACAACTCAAGAAATTTACTACAAACTAGTTTCGGAATGTAATCCTTCTTCAGTGCACACAATGGCTTAATGTTACTATGGCATGTTTAAGATGTTAATATGTGACGAACGCCAAATATATGACGTCAAAAACGTCTAACCAAATGATGTTTCCTACCGACATTAAAATGAGTTGGCCATCACGAAAACACGTCTATATAATTTTGACCCCCTTGAACCCCACTTTTAGATTTTAAAACTGGGGTTTACAGGGGTAAAGCTTATGTTCCTTATTTCTGTTCTAAAATATAGATTGTGGGTACTCGTTAGAACCGCCTCGAGGAGGCGGTTCTAACGAGTCCCCACAATCTATATTTTGAGCAGAAATAAGAAAAAAAAAAAAAAAAAAAAATCATCTTAGAAATGCTTTTTTTTGCCGATAAAGTTTACAATGTATTTGTATAGGCGTGTATTCGTAATGAGAAAAGGACAAAATAAGGAACACATTAACAACATTCAAACTGTCTCTATGAAACTTTAACATTTTCTACTGATGTCTGCATAAAATATGCAGCTTTTTCATTGGAATCAAATTTTATTGATGGATGTGCTTTAGAAATCAAGCAGAGATTGGAATACCCTTCCCGATTCGACTATTTCGACAGCTGAAGGTTTTGTTTGTTTGATGTGATGTTTAACGTCCCCGTCAACACTGTAAAGGTCATTTTGGAGACGTTGCTTCCAATTTTGTGGGACTTTTACCCGACATTGAGATGAAATGACATCTCAAGCCCTGTCGCCCCCGACTGAGGATTGTGTAGCTAAGTTTACCCATAGGGGCTTGAATCATGAAATTTTTTTTTTCATGATTCAAGCCCCTATGGTTTACCTCTTTGGTTAGAGCTATGGACTAACTTCCCACATCACAGGTCCTGGTATATGAATATCATTTGACGTGTCACCAGTACCAATTTTGATTCTGATTCTGCATTGAGTACATGTAACTCCAAACGCAGTTGGAAACGATAGCTCCGCCCTGGCAAACAAAACACCCCTACCCTGCATCAACATCATCTCTTCCTGAATCTTGAATCAGATTGAGCTGTTTAGAAACTTAATCAGAGGAATTAAGGCAAAAGGTAGATTCAGAATTGTGAAAGGCAATATGATCTGATAGACAAGATAGCGACCAAGGCACAATGTAATATAATATGATTAGTCACGTCTAGGTGAGCGATGTCCGACCCACTTGGCCCTCTAATGATGTTTAAGGTACAGTATTCAATACACTGGGTCACGGAGACCAATACTGGGCGTGTCTATAACAATATCTTATCACATGACGTCATTGATAAGCAGTGGATAGCGTCGTGTAATAAAAATCGTATGTCAGAACACACGTGTTATAAACATTTGGCCGGATTAAGTAACGTCATGACGACGTCCATGTCAACAATGCATTTTTTGTAAAAAATTGTCCAAATTCAAAGGCGATAAAATCCAAATTGAACCGGTCATATGATAAAGAGAGTTTTGTATTCATGGTCATTTCGTGGTCAATTCATACGGAATTTATGAAACTCGCCGGAGGCTTATTGCAGAAATATCATATGAAATGATCCTCTAATTATCATATAATGCCGCTGTTGCTTAGTGGATAACGTAATGTCATAGAAATTATATGACAACTCGTAATAACGCCTGGTTTCTGGTATGTAACCTTATGACGCCGTCCATGACAGCCATATTTTTAGTTTTAGTAAAATTCTTTCGTTCTTCTTCGGCAATCAAATTCCATTTAAAATCGTTATATGATAAACAAAAATTTGCACGAATGGTCATTTCATATGAAATTTATGCCATATGAAATGATCCTCCGATTATCATATTACGCTTTCTCTTAATTTCTTTCATCATATAACATTTATGAAATGACCACTCGTGTAAGATCCTCTGTATATTCCTTCTAAACTACACCAAAACATGCACAATAGCAGTTCAGCTTCAATGTTTTGAACACCCATGGGATTATGGAAAACTTTGCTTGACCTTCGCGCGGTCCAAATAAATACATGTTTGAACCACAGTGAGAGTGAGTGTGAGGGATGGGATCCCGTAAAGTACATGTATACTTAAGCCCAGCAGTAATTTTACTGGCCGTGCCATAAGTCGATGCATTTGCTGTGGTTTCTTCCTGTTTTATATTGGTGGTTCTGATTCTTTCCCTACGAGGGTAGGCAGAAAAGTTCTGAGCCTGACATAGAAGCAGGCATCGAACAGCCATGAAATTTTGTATTCATTAAATCCAAACCTTTATTACATGATTTGACTCAAATGAGTTCAAGTTTACCTGCAATAACGTAGAAATTCTATACTTTGAAAATTGATACTAGCACGTTTTTGAGAAAATGGACAGAACCTGGCATCGTGGTGTCATCAAGTACCTCCATAAAAAGGGGTTAGCTCCTAAGGACATTCATGCCGATATGGTTGCTACATAAGGGGATGATGCTCCTTCGTATGCAAGCGAGAAAAAGGTGGGCAGCAAATTTTAAGATGGGCAATGACAGCCTTGAAGATGATGACCGGTGCGGACGAGCCACAACGGCAACAACTGAGGAAACCATCAGCCAAGTGCATAGGGCCGTGATGGATGACAGGCGTTTAACTGTGAATCAGTTAGCTAACATTGTTGGCATCTCCCGTGAACGAGTAGAGAACATTCTACACAGTGAATTAGGTATGTCGAAGGTTTCCGCCAGATGGGTGCCACGGCTTTTGACGCCTGACCAAAAGTTGACCAGACTGAACCTGTCACAAGCCAACTTGACTATTTTTTAAGCAGACCAAGATGGTTTTCTTGACCGTTTTGTCACTCAGGATGTGTTGGGTTCATCGCTTTGAGCCAGAGACCAAAAGACAATCCATGCAATGGAAGCACCCTGGCTCACTACCTCCAAAGAAGGCAAAGGTCGTCTCCTCTGCAGGGAAGGTGATGGCATCAGTGTTCTGGGATGCCAAGGGTATAATATCCATAGATTACCTTCAAAAGGGCAGAACAATTAATGGGGAGTATTATGCAGATCTGCTAAAACAATTGCGAAAAGCAATTAAGGCTGAACGACCCGGAAAATTGACAAAAGGGGTCTTGTTCCATCAGGACAATGCGCCTGCTCATAAATCGGTTGTCGCAATGGCTGCTGTGCATGACTGTGGCTTCACACTCGTCGATCACCCGCGTATTCACCTGATCTAGCTCCTTCAGATTATTTCCTGTTTCCAAACATGAAAAAGCACTTGGCCAGGCAGCATTATCGGTCAGACGAGGAGGTGATAGCTGCTGTGGAGTTTTTAAGGGACCAAGATGAGACCTTCTATACCACTGGGATCCAAGGACTCCAGCATCGCTGGAGGAAGTGTGTGGACAGGAACGGAGACTATGTTGAAAATAAGGCACTTCAGCATGGACAAACCATTGGATCTTGGTCAGGCTCAGAACTTTTCATCCTACCCTCGTAATATGTATGTTGTTGATGATTCTGATTCTTTCCAACTTTTAAGTTGTTCAGTTTTATTTGCGTTTGTCCTTCCTGTTTAATGTTTGCAATGTTGGTGATTATGATTCTTTCCCCAATTATGTATTTTGTTCCTTTTTAGTTCGTTGGGATTTTCTGAGTCACCACCTGTTTGGGAAAGAGCTGCTGACTCGGTTTACTAGTGGTCTATTCTAGTTACTGTCGTCACTCCATGTTTCGACTTGCTTGTTTCCCTGGTGATATTGTGGGGAGGATTTTGGATCCGATTGTATCAGTGCCTGATCATTTTTCTTATCAATTTGCATCCCGTTAACAAGTCTGTGTAACAAATATCCCTGGAAAACTCCGCTTTAGAAAGAAAAAAGTGGTTTACAAAGGTAAAGATTTCTTTTTAAATTTTGGCTCAGAATATATATGGTGGTACCATTAGATACAGCCGCTTGACACAATGCATATATGTGATTCGTATCTCCAAAGTGGTTAATTTTCTGATGAAAATGGAAACCAGCAATGGCGAAGTGTTGACGCGTCGATTTATTGTGATGCAAATTTTGATAAAAATGTAATTTGGGGCTGAATTGAGACATTTAACTGAAAGGAACTTTTGTCAAAAAGACTTGAAAAGGTTGTAGTTCTACGGTTGTGAGGATACAATATGAAAAAAAAAAAAAAAAAAAAAAAAAGATTCCATAGCCTTATGGAAGACGCTGGTGATGAGACTCGAAGGAACCGAAACAGACGTTCGACTCGCTGAAACATGTTCAAAAGAAACTGTTTGTAAAATAACTAAAGATAAATTAAGAGAAATGTCAACAGATGAAAAACTGGTGCCACTTTTTGAAATAATGACCAGTGTGTGTGTGTGTGTGTGTGTGTGTGAATTAGGGTTTAACGTCGCTTTCAACAATTTTTCTGTCATATCACGACGGTATCTGGTTGCGACAGGGAGCTCAATGCCCACTTTTATAGTGCTGCCTCACTGAAGTGTCATGTCCCAGACACATTACATGATACCACACCCATTACCATACCACATTATCCGGACGCTGGGTCGACCAGTCCTAGCTCTACCCCGTAAATCTGAGTGTCAAGCGAGGAGCAGCTAGTACCATTTTTAACGACTTTGGTATGTCGCGGCCCGGGATCGAACCCGCGACCTCCCGTTCCCCGGAGCGGACACTCTACCAACTGAGCTATCGGGGCCGGTAAATAATGACCAGTATTGGCTCTATACATGGTAGGATGAACGACATTGGGGTGAAGAACATCCCCTAATCTCATTACATACAACGTCCGAGAGACGCATAAAACTTCTAGAGTATTAGAGTATTGACATGGAAGTCCGCAGGTATAACTTAATATTTCGTGGTCATGCTGAAGTTGTGAATGAAGATGATTGTAATTCAATTATTTCGTCCTTCTTGTCTGAACGCCTCGGCAATGAGAACGTTTGTATCCAGGTACCCTTCAAACATCTGGTCTTCGACCTGGCCCGGGACGTTACGTTACACGTCGTGTAAACTCTAGACCAATTATTGCCTGTTTTAGAGACTACAAAGATGTCGAACAAATTGTATGCCGCGCTTTTATGCTAAAAGTTACACATTATGGTATTAATCGTGACTACCAGGCAGAGATTATAAAGGCAGGTTCGAAATTGTTAAAGCCTGCGGGTGCCTATCTTTTACGATTTGGTATAACTCCGCACTTTGACAAAGTTTAAGAAAGCAAGCCCGTAGCCCATAGAAAGAATCGCACGATCACCGCAAGGGCATCGTAAGGGAACCGCACGGACGTCGTCGATGATCGTGCGAGTACCGCAAGATTTTTGCTGGAAACTAGGGCTACAAGAAACGTACGATGATTGAAGGCTCTTAGGATGACCGTACGGTCCCCATGCGGACATCGCAAGGTTGTCACACGGTGTCTGTAAAATCGCACGGACATCGTGCGACAATCTTACGGGGACCGTACAGCTATTTGGTTTTGTTTGTTTGTTTGTATTGGAGTTTAACGACCTAGTCAACTTTATTTAGGTCCGGCCAGTAAACCTCTCCACACTTTTCCTGGGCAGGCTTATACGTAAGCGATTTTTATTTCGCCAGAAACTGACAACTGCCCTTCTTGAATCGGTGGAAGGGAGAGAATGACCATAGAATGTTTTTCATGATCAACCTCCACGAAAGAATGTTGCCGACCCCGGCAGGCATCGAACCCACATCCTCCTGTTCACCAGTCAGTCGAGCATCCGACTGTGCTAACGAGGCGGTCCGGCTATTTGGTTGCTGTGCGAATGATTTTCATTTCCAGATGATGGGTATATATTGGTCTTTCCAACTGTTCGTTTTATTACAAAGTTGCCACTGTAAACGAAGATGGCTCTGATTCCGCCACCCAGGCTCAGAGTAGCACACACCTATATTTTAGAGCAGACATAAGAAAAATAAGGTTAACCCCTGTAAACCCCAGTTTTACTACATAAAAGTGGGGTTAAAGGGGGTCAGAATTATAGGCGTGTTTTTTATGCTTATTTCGCGCAAGTGATAGTCGGAATTATTGCAGTGTTAGTGATAGAGAATACCAGATTCGTGTATTTTGATATCAAGTTAATCCGGCAGGGCTTCGAGGACGCTTATAGATTCGCGTGGTTTGCCGGTTGATTCTTGACGCGTTCTCGAAGCCGGGCCTAATAAACTTGATATCAAAAGACACGAATTCAGTTTATCCCATAGAACACTCTTGAATTGACAATTTACGATCAGTTATAGATAGTGCGTCCACATTTTCCGTCGCGCAATAATCGGTCGATATGTTTAGTATCAGCTGACAGTAATTTTTCCTTTGATACTTTTTTTTTTTTTTTTTTTTTTCATTTTTTTTCCTGTAAATATAACATTTTTTTGCCATTCTATCCAGAAGTCCGGTTCGTGTACGAAAATAAAAGAATCAATCTCATGCCTACGTGGGATTTGTATGGAAAGTCTTGTGAAGCTTAATACGTGTCCATTTAGGGTAAAGTCCAAACTATTGCCCTGAGGCGCCGAGGAAGATCCCGTGCACTATTGCTCTCGGCCAACGGCATCGGGCAATAGTGCATGGGGTCGTCCGAGTCGCTAGAGGCAGTTTCCATGACATTTCCCCCAATCGGCCATCAAACATTGGTCCATTGAGGAAAATAAATCGGACCAAATAACTTTAAATTAAGGCTTTAACCCTTTTTTCCTGTATCGTTAGCAAACAAAGTAAACCCTGATCAGTTAAGTGGCGTCTGGTCTTGGTCTACACTGTTTTCCAAGCCCAACCCATGATTCCAGCATAACCACGCTGCTGTTTTCTGTAAATAAGTTACTGGATCTCCTACACTCAGTGATAGGCACGTGTACTTTAGCACCGAATACCTACTTTTGGTCAACTGTTTATCAATCGACCCAGTCGATTGATAAATAATCGCCCCAAAAAGGTTTATTGCACTGATATTGTTAATAATTGCCCAATATAAGGACACGAGCTTGTTCATGTCCTTCGACCGAAGACAATGTCAGTGCAACAACGCTTTATTTATTTTGCCGAGTCGTGACAAGTTTAAATTTGAGTCGGAGCACAGCTTTTCCTAAAAGTTACATGTGCGCCCAGCGAAGAATGAGATGAGCTTGCGCATACATGTAGCCTGATCGGAGACGTCGCTTGCTGCATGCAGGAGCATTGGATCCTTAGCTATCCTTAAAGCGCACAATGAAGAATCTGATCAGACTGCACAGGCTGATCTTAGTCTTCGCTGGACGGACATAGAGGTTGTAGGAATTGCTGAGCCCAGGCTCATTTGTCTTGAGTGAAGACTAAAACCATGCTGTGTGCATTTAATAAGCCAGGGCACAAACTGTGCGGTTGTACAGGCTGATCTTCGACTCGGTTGTTCGCTCATGCGTAACCCTTTTTGTACCAAATGGAATCTTCATCCTTATATATAGCAGGAGTCCATTTCAAAATTTAAGGGTGTCGGGTGTTTTTTGTCTTCAAATTTTATGTGGAAAATGGTTTAACTTTTCGCAAACAGTGTAGGCCCTGATCAGACGCCGCGTTCTGCCAGGGTACCCGTTTTGGGGTTTCTGGTACAAAATGGGTTTTTGTTTGATTTGAGGTTTAATGTCCCCGTCAACACTGTAAAGATCATTTTCTTGATGATCATATTCTCAATCTGCTTCGGAAGAAAACAAAATATACAGAGACTTTTATAACATGTTCTTGTTTATTTTTATTTTATATATGTCTATATTAAACAGACAGAAAGAAAGAAAGAAAAGAAAAGAAAGAAAGAAAGAAATAATTATATCTACAGAGCACATACATGTCATAACAGTGATTTTGATTTTTTTTCTTCATATTAGACAAACACGTTACCATCACGAAAACGTTTATATAGTAAAACTGGGGTTTGCAGGGGTAAACCTTAATTTTCTTAATTCTGCTCTGAAATGTAGATTATGGGTACTCGTTAGAGCCGTCCCGATGAGGCAGTTTTGACGTGTACCCACAATCATATTTTGAGCAGAAATAAGAATAATATCACAATTTTTCATCTTAAATGTTTTTCCCTTTCTGGCGATAAAACTTACAATGTATTTGTATAGGCGTGTTTTATTAATGCTATATGGTTTACTACAACTTTTTTTGAGTTCACTTTTGTCTCCATTCAAGGGAAAGACCACAAGGAAAGAACATTACTATAACACATCCGTGTGATATTGCACATTTTATAAACCTCAAAAAAGGCCATTTATCTGATGAAAATTTGATATTTTGTTATTTATACTCCAAACATAGGTTTTGGGTGATCGGTAGAACCGCCTCATTGAGGCGGTTCTAACGAGTACCCACAACCTATGCCTTGGAGCAGAAATAAGAAAAATAATGTATACCCCCGTAAACCCCAGTTTTCTCCATATGAAGTGGGGTTTGGGGGGGGGGTCTTCATTTCACGGACATGTACGCGTGATGAAAAGGAACAAATTCTTTCCGTAAAGAGTAGAACCCTAGGAAAAAGGGGAAACAAAATCTAACCATCGTGTGAACAAGTCTGTGAAATCAAACCCCCTGAAACCCCACTTTATATAGAGAAAACTGGGTTACACGGGGGTATATATTATTTTTCTTATTTCTGCTTCAAGACATAGGTTTTTTGTAGTTGTTAGAATCGCCTCAGTGAGGCGGTTCTAACGAGCACCCACAACGTATGCTTGCAGTATAAATAAGAAAAAATATCATGAATTTTCATCAGAAAAATAGCCATTTTGGAGATGTGAAAAATTTCAGTATGTCACAAGGGTATGTTATCGTAATGGTATTTAGAGAGTGTTGCCACCTATGAATGTTTATTCACTCTATTTATACAAAGTACTCTTGGTCGTCAGAAAACGATTCACTGGCCATTGAACCAAGTCCTTCATCTGATCCAATCTCGCTTCGTTTCTCCTCCTGCTCAGTTCCACCTTTTATAAACAAAGACTCTCTCGATGACATGAAACTATAGATGCCATCGTCCTTCGCGCGCTTTAAATAATTGTCGTCAAAAGAACTGCTCAGGTCACCTTCAGAATCACTGCAGCTGTAATCTGTTGAGAAATCATGAGTGTCTGAAAATTCTGGGAACGAGCAATTAAATGAGTAACTGAAACCATTATCCTCAATACAATTGTCAACATGTGTATCTCCAAGAGGAACAGCACATATCTCAAACCTATCAAGGTTGGACAAAGCAGATTCTCTCCTCAGTTTTCTTTGTGTTGGCTCAGAAAATCCGCTTAAGACATCAGTATGATCCGAATGTTCCAGGAAGGCTTCGTTCAGGTCGGTTGCGGCCAAACAAGAATCATCACATGAACATGAAGAGTCGCTGTCTGTGTCACAGTTTTTATTCCAATAAAAACGACATTTCTCCTCTTGAGAGCGAAACAGAACTAGAGCACTGATACAGATGTCTTTTCTCTGTTGAAGATTTTTGGCTGTTTGGAGTTCTCTCTTGTTCGCTTCACAAATTGTGGTGTCTGCCATAAAGCGTCTCATCAACACAGACTTTCCCTCTTCTTCATCAAATCTTGGTGCCTTTGGTGTCGTTTGTGTGACGTCACGTGAATCACCCAGCGTTTCTCGTTTTACACCGCGTTTAAATAGATGGGCAACTGGAGTACTGTGAAGTGGAGCGTTGTCAGGGTCTGCTTCACTGTGCATGTAACTGGCCTGAGACTGGTACCCGATGTCTGTTGACTTTATCGTGCTAGTTGATGTTGTTTTGCTGGCAAATGAAAGTTTGGACGTCAAAGTTCTTTTGAATCCAAGCTTCATAGTTCTGAGACTCTCCTTGATCACCGTTCTGCTCACTCTGGTGCGGGGTTTTTCTGGTGTCTTTTCAGGCATTACATTCTGAGCGCTATCTAGATACCTGGTTGTAACACCGCTGCAGATATCCAGGAACTGACCCATCTTCTGGTGGTCTGCTTTGGTCAGAAAGGTGTCCATGCTGTCCATTGATGACGTCGATTTCACTTTCTGCAAGTTGCCTAGGTCCCACCGTTCTTCAGGCTGTGTCATTTTTTGAAGTTTAGATTTCTGATACTGGAAGTAGAAAGCCAAGTCAGACTTGCCTGTTGATGTGTGTGCTGGTCCCACGCTCTTGCGGCGGTTTCTGCCACTAAAGATATTCAGCGACAACCTCCTCGCTTTTACGCCTTCTGATTTCTTCACAACGAACCCCACTTTATTCGATGAACCTTGAGACCTCCAGACTTTCAGCAACTTCGTTTTACCACCAAGCTCTTTTTCCACACCACTGGTTACCTGGAATACGGCGAGACGATCCGCCGCTGACGCTGGTAACTTGTTGATGACTTCATCACAAGTTGTGAACTTCGTCACACCTTTCACAGTCTTTATCATTCCGTCGATGACTAGAGGGATGTCGTGGTACTTGACTTTCTTTGCTGAAAACATCTGAAAAAGAAGAAAACAATAAATATATATTAGCATGTATGTGACTGCTCATCACGGAAACAAGTCTAAACCCCACTTTATATAGAGAAACCTGGGGTTTACCAGGTATACATTATTTTTATTATTTTTTCCACCAAGATATAGGTTGTGGGTACTCGTTTGATCCGTCTCAATATGGCGGTTCTAACGACTATCAACAAGCTATGTTTGCAGTATAAATAGAAAATATGACAATTTCTAACATGCTTTTTAATGAATGATATAGTCGAAATCGATATTGTCACTGTTTCAAACAGTGTAAATACGATTTTTATTTTCACTGCGAATTCGATCATCGAAAAATGACACATACATTAAAATTCCGCTGTTAAGACCACCTGAAATTAAGACCAATTCTGCTTAAAAACGCTTATTTGGAAGTGCTCTTAAATCTTTCTTTGTGTTTTCTGCCCACAGTGTCCTCTGGTCAATGACCACTTTTGGGACTGTTCAAAAGTGGTCTTAAAGACCACCTTTGAACAGTCCCAAAGGTGGTCTTAATATAGGAATTTTACTGTATTATCTGTTTGTTAGATGTCAAATTACTAAACATTAAAAATACATTTATGTGTCAGAAATTACGTCACGCACGTTTTCACGTCATACGGACGTTGTTGACGTCACTTTTAGCACCTACGAACGTAAATAATGCACAGCGTAGCAGCTGCGGACATTATTTGAATGCAAATGTCAAGCGAACCAATTTTGAAAAGTAACACTCAAAGCTGTTTTTCAGCTGCAAACCCTCAGTTTACACCCAATATTATACCAATACCTCTAAATCAACGCGAAATCACCCTGGTAAAATAGAAGTGAAGACAATGACCAGGAATCGATACAATTAACCCACAACTCCCATCAGAGACACCAAAGGGAAAGAAGCACAGACACGAAACAACCAGACCCTAATGGGAACATCATTAGCGGAAAGCCAAGAAGTGTGTTTTCTTTGATGATGGCTGACGCTTTGAAATTGCATTACACTTTACGGTTTAAAGCATGAACGAAACATATCTTTTTCAGTGTAAAATCAATTTTTATTTCACTCATGAACACCAACATGTGTATTTTCACTCTTGGCTACGCCACTCGTGAAAATGCTTTTTTGGTGTTCATTCGGTGAAATAAAAATTTATTTTACACTAAAAAAATAAAATAAAATAAAATCCACCTTATTGCATTACCAATTTTCGGGATAAGAACCTCTTTTGCATTAACCAATATCTGGATATGATCACGAAACACGCCTGTATCATTTTGACCCCCTTGAACCCCACTTTTATATAGTAAAACTGGGGTTTACAGGGATAACCAAATTTCTCTTATTTCTGCTCTAAAATATAGATTGTGGCTACTCGTTAGAACCGCCTCATCGATGCGGTTCTAACGAGTATCCCAAATCTATATTTTGAGCAGATATAAGAAAAATATCACGATTTTTAAGGAAAAAAATTTCATTTTTTTCGATGGTAAAATTTACAATGTATTTGAATAGGCGTGTTCTCGCAATGGAAAGTATGCACTATATCATACGGATGTGTTATCATAATGTGAAATCTTATTTATACACTTAATATAGGTTATGGGTTCTCGTCAGAACCGCCTCAATGAGGCGGTTCTAACGAGCACCCACAACCTATGTCTTAGAGCAGAAATAAGAAAAACAGTGTAAGCCTCCGCCCATAGGGGCTTGAAGATATATATGGGCTGCAGGATGCTTCCACGCAGAGCTGAATCCGGCCCGCACACTAGTACTGGTAAACCGCTTCGGGGATCTAAGCCTGTCCAGGAACCGCGGTGCGAAGCGGACCGTCCATGCTAATAAACCCTGGAAGCAACGTCTCCAAAATGACCTTTACAGTGTTAACGGGGACGTTAAACCTCAAATCAAACAAACAACCAGTGGACAGTGTATACCCCCGTAAATCCCAGTTTTCTCTATATTAAATGGGGTTTAAGGGGGTGTTCATTTCACGGTCTTGCTCACGTGATGTAGCAGGCTTTTCCATCGCTGCATATGGACACTTCCAATCTTGTTAATAGGTGGTTTAATCAAACTCATTAACTTGATAGCAAAATGTCTTAGTGACAATCCAGATGAGATGGCTCTTTATATGAGCCGTCTGATCCGGATTTTTACTGTTTGCACAGATGCCTGTGTCTGTACCGGTCTGTAGGGTAAACTATATACCCTTGCAAACCCAGCATCACTCTGGAGAAAAATGGGGATTACAAGGGTGCTCGATATACTAGTATTAAAGAAAAAAATATATATAATTTTGACTCCCTCGAACCCCACTTTTATATAGATAAACTGAGGTTTACTAAACCTATTTTTTCTTATTTCTGCTCTAATAAATAAATAAATAAATAAATAAGCCTTACCTTTTAATTTGCTTTTTCTTTGTCAATCAATGTTTACTCAGTGTGCTTTTCTGAACTCTGATGCAGTTTTCGAAGACTTTCTTATTATTATTCTATGATATATATGATGGAATTCCAAAATGGTTATGATGCTCTTGCAACAAATCTTCAGTAATATATAATTCAGCCTCGTTCTGCTACGGTTACCATTTTACTCAAAAGGTCAAGATGTGTAGATCGCGGGGATTATCGTCTCAATCGATCATCATAATTGAGACATTTCATCTTAACGGAAAACTTCAATGCGTTTTCATTTAAAACCTTTGACCCCTGAACGCATGATAATTAATATTCATAAACAACCAAAGCGTGAAAATTGAGCAATCACGACAATCAGATAAAGTGCTTATCGATACGCATAATC
This sequence comes from Lucinisca nassula, assembly GCA_963580285.1. Taxonomy (NCBI): domain Eukaryota; kingdom Metazoa; phylum Mollusca; class Bivalvia; order Lucinida; family Lucinidae; genus Lucinisca; species Lucinisca nassula. The sequence continues at coordinate 110,599,437 of OY757025.1, read as the reverse complement.
TTGTTTTCACACAAATATTGATGTCAAGACAAATAACAAACAATTTAATTATATTTAACATGCTTTAATGATGTTTGCTCCTACTTAATTTTTAACTGTTATGAAGGTGTGAATATTGTTGTTTTAACATTGTCGTTAAAGTTTCTAATTTACTTGTTGGAAACATTATTGGACAGGTTTTTCATGCTTTTTATTTATTTATTAAACGAGGTTGAGGAAAAAGGGATAAATCCGAGGCCGAGGTTTAGCTTTTTCACCCCAACCAACCCCCACCCGTTCTCGCATTTTCTTCACCTACCTATGTTTGGAGTAAAAAAAAAAACGAATAGAAAAACTTTCATAAATTTTCACCAGAAAAAATATAAAAAAACTGCACATTATTACACGGATTTGTTTCCCTGATGGGTTTGACCTTTCAATTTAGGGAGAAAAATCAGCACAACTCAAGAAATTTACTGCAAACTAGTTTCGAAATGTAATCCTTCTTCAGTGCACAAAATGGCTTAATTTTACTATGGAATGTTTATGACGTTAATATGTGACGTCAGAACGCCAAATATATGACGACAAAAAAGTCTAACCAAATGACGTTTCCTACCGACATTAAAAGGAGATGACAGAAAAGCACAAAATAAGGAATACATTAACTAGATACAAACTGTCACTATGAAACTGTAACTCCTTCTGCTGATGTCTGTATAAAGTATGCAGCTTTTTCATTGGAATCAAATTTTATCATATGACGTCGCGTCTGAGAGTGCAATAACGCCAAGTAATATTTTCGGTAATCTACTAGTGGATTAAATATGCAAATTAGCTAGATACGTCCCGTAACGTTACACGTACGAAGCCCTTAACGACGCCACGTTTACTAATGGCGGAATATAGACATTTTTTTTATTGTAAAATAAACGTGAATAAAATGGCACAGCCTCGCATTTTATCCCTCTACCTCAACTCGTTTAATAATTTATTAAACTCGTTGAGGAAAAGGGATAAAATGCTCGACAAAGCCTCGCATTTTATCCCTTTACCTCAACTCGTTTAATAAATTCAATAATACATGAGCACTCATATAAGATCCTTTATTTATTAATGTATGTGCTTTTATGAAATACTTAATGAAATCAAGCAGAGATTGGAATACCCTTCCCCATTCGATTATTTCGAGAGCTGAAGGTGCTGAGAATAATTGTGTAGTTACGTTTTCCTCTTTGGTTAGAGCTAGGGACAAACTTCCCACATCACAGGTCCTAGTATATGAATATCATTTGACGTGCCATCAGTAACAATTGCACGACCCGCAGAAAAAGCGACCGACTGAAGTCGGTTGATTTTCTAAGAGTGCCCTAAAATCACCGTGTCATTCTGTCATTCGGTCAATCGGTCATTGCACGACCCGCAGAAAAAGCGACCGACTGAAGTCGGTTGATTTTCTAAGTGCCCTAAAATCACCATGTCATTCTGTCATTCTGTCAGTCTGTCATTCTGTCAGTCTGTCAGTCTGTCATTCTGTCTGTCTGTCCGTAACCCGTTTGTGAAAATTGGTGATAGTGACTTAACCGCTTGGAATATTTAAACAATTTTTGGCATACTGATAGATATCAATGAGATCTAATCAATGAACTTGCGAAATATTACATTCCCTTTAGTATAGCCTCGCCGAGGCGAAAAAAGTGAAAATTTTCGAACTGCTTTTCCTCGGAAACCGTTGGGCCGATTGAAGTCAAATTTCATATGGAGCCTATATGGGAGAAACCAACATTTGCTCATGGGGTCCAGGTCACATGACCAAAATGGCCGCCAAGCAATATATGGTCTGTCTGTCTGTCCGTCCGTAGCCCGTTTGTGAAAATTGGTGATAGTGACTTAACCGCTTGGAATATTTAAATACTTTTTTGCATACTGATAGATATCAATGAGATCTAACCAATGAACTTGAGAAATATTACATCCCATTTAGTATAGCCTCGCCGAGGCGAAAAATGTGAAAATTTTCGAACTGCTTCCCCTCGGGAACCGTTGTGCCGATTGAAGTCAAATTTCATATGGAGCCTCTATGGGATGGGGGAAATCAAAATTTGCTCATGGGGTCAAGGTCACATGACCAAAATGGCCGCCAAGCCATATATGGTAAAAACCCTTCAAAAATAGTCTTCTCCAGAACCACTGGGTTGATTTCCACGAAACTTAATAAATAGCATTTGGGACATAGGCCCATCATAAATTGCTAAAATGGTGACCCTGGGTTGACCTTGACCTTCTTTGTGCCTAGGTCAAACTCTGACACATACGCTTTTGTATTGGATAAGTGAGAATGCATTTTATCCTGCAAACGATTCAGAATACAGTACTGAAGTGTAAGATATATTTTTGCTCCTTACGATAAGACGCATTTATTGGGGGAACCGTTTTAGGTCTAGGTCACATGACCATGATGGCCGCTATACCAATATATGGTAACACTCATAAAGCTAAAAGCATCCAGCGGGTCGTGCACTTCAGCTGAAGCACTGGTTCTGTCAGTCTGTCAGTCTGTCTGTCAGTCTGTCTGTCCGTCCGTAACCCGTTTGTGAAAATTGGTGATAGTGACTTAACCGCTTGGAATATTTAAACAATTTTTGGCATACTGATAGATATCAATGAGATCTAACCAATGAACTTGCAAAATATTACATTCCATTTAGTATAGCCTCGCCGAGGCGAAAAATGTGAAAATTTTCGAACTGCTTTTCCTCGGAAACCGTTGGGCCGATTGAAGTCAAATTTCATATGGAGCCTCTATGGGAAGGGGGAAACCAAAATTTGCTCATGGGGTCCAGGTCACATGACCAAAATGGCCGCCAAGCCATATATGGTCTGTCTGTCTGTCCGTCCGTAACCCGTTTGTGAAAACTGGTGATAGTGACTTAACCGCTTGGAATATTTAAACAATTTTTGGCATACTGATAGATATCAATGAGATCTAACCAATGAACTTGCGAAATATTACATTTCATTTTGTATAGCCTCGCCGAGGCGAAAAATGTGAAAATGTTCGAACTGCTTCTCCTCGGAAACCGTTGTGCCGATTGAAGTAAAATTTCATATGGAGCCTCTATGGGATGGGGGAAACCAAAATTTGCTCATGGGGTCCAGGTCACATGACCAAAATGGCCGCCAAGCCATATATGGTAAAAACCCTTCAAAAATAGTCTTCTCCAGAACCACTGGACAGATTTCCACGAAACTTGATAAATGGCATCTGGGACGTAGGCCCATCATAAATTTCTAAAATGGTGACCCTGGGTTGACCTTGACTTTCTTTGTGCCTAGGTCAAACTTTGACACATATGCTTTTGTATTGGAAAATGTGAGAATGCATTTTATCCTGCAAACGATTCATAATACAGTACTAAAGAATAAGATATATTTTTGCTCCTTACGATAAGGCGCATTTATTGGGGGAACCGTTTTAGAGCCAGGTCACATGACCAAAATGGCCGCCATACCCATATATGGTAACACTCATAAAGCTAAAAGCATTCGGCGGGTCGTGCACTTCAGCTGAAGCACTGGTTTTAATTCTGATTCTGCATAGAGTAACTCCAAACGCAGTCGGAAACGATAGCTCGCCCTGGCAAACAAACCAGCCCCACTCTGCATTAACATCATCTCTTCCTGAATCTTTAATCAGATTGAGCTATTTAGAACCTTAATCAGAGGTATCAAGGAAACATGTAGATTCAGAATTGCGAAAGACAATATGAACTGATAGACAAGATGGCCACCAAGGCACAATGTAATATAATCATGATCAGCCTCGTCTAGGTGAGCGTTGTCCGACCCACTTGGCCCTCTAGTGTTTAAGGTACAGTGTTCATAACCACTGGGTCACAAAGGCCAATACTGGTCGTCTCTATAACAATATCTTACCACATGACGTCGTTGATAAGCAGTGGATACACGTCGTGTAATAAAAATTTTCATTTCATACGGAATTTACGAAAGTCGCCGAAGGCTTATTTCAGAAATATCATATGAAATGATCCTCTAATTATCATATAATGCTGCTGTTGCTTAGTGGATAACGTCATGTCATAGAAATTATATGACAACTCGTAATAACGCCTGGTTTCTGGTATGTAACCTTATGACGCCGTCTATGACAACCATATTTTTAGTTTTAGTAAAATTCTTTTGTTCTTCTTCCGCAATCAAATTCCATTAAAAATCGTTTTATGATAAACCAAATATTGCACGAGTGGTCATTTAATATGAAATTTATGTCATATGAAATGATCCTCTAATAATCATATAACGATCTCTCTTAATTTCTTTCATCATATAAAATTTATGAAATTACCACTCGTGTAAGATCCTCTGTATATTCCTTCTAAACTACACCAAAAGATGTACAACTACAGTCCAGGTGCAATGTCTTGAACACCCATGGGATTATGGAAAACTTTGCTTGACGTTCGCGCGGTCCAAACAAATACATGTTTGAACCACAGTGAGAGTGAATGTGAGGGATGGGATGGGATCCCGTAAAATACATATATACTTAAGCCCAGCAGTAATTTTACTGACCGTGAGTAGTATAGGGTGGCACTTTGGCGTCATTTTTATAGCGTCAATTTTATAGCGTCTTTTTGGTTTGACGCTATAAAATTGACGCTATAAAAAATGACGCCAAAGTGCCACCACCGCTTGGTCTAAGCTTGTCTGGGGTAGGTTTGGGGCCTGTGGACTTTGTGTGTGGAGTGCGTAGGTATAACTGGAATAACGTAGTTGTTTCCAAAATGACGCTATAATTTCTCAGTTTTGAGGGATTATAGCGTCATCTTGAACTGTTTCATAATGACGCTATAAATTTTCATTTTTGTGGGATTATAGCGTCATCTAGAACTGTTTCATAATGACGCTATAAATTTTCAATTTTATAGCGTCATCTAGAATATGTTAAGTCTTTTGGTGATTGTTTTTTGTGATAATCTTTCAAGAGGTCCAGGGACACCACAAGATGACATTATGTTGGCCTTTTGGAAATAACTTAAAATTGAAAAAAATGTTTGGCACGAATAGGGCTCGAACCTATGACCTCCTGCTTATCAGACAGGTGCTCTACCAACTGAGCTAAAGTGCCAAGATATATTTTGTATGTAATAAAATGGTCTCTTCACTGCCACATCTCCACATCACAAATGTATAATCTCCACATCTCCACATTGAAATTGTGGAACCTCCACTTTGAAATTGTGGAACCTCCACATCTCCACATTGAAATTGTGGAGGTAATGTGGAGCAAATGTGGATGTAATGTGGAGAATGTGGATCCACAATGTGGAGATTCCACATGTCCACATCTACACATTCGACAATTTTGCAACCAGGCCTTTCTTGCTTCTAAGTCTCAGATTAAAATGCTCTATGTGGATGTGATGTGGAGAATGTGGATCCACAAAGTGGAGATTCCACACGTCCACATCTACACATTGAAATTGTGGAACCTCCACATTGAAATTGTGGAACCTCCACATCTCCACATTGAAATTGTGGAGGTAATGTGGAGCAAATGTGGATGTAATGTGGAGAATGTGGATCCACAATGTGGAGATTCCACATGTCCACATCTACACATTCGGCAATTTTGCAACCAGGCCTTTCTGGCTTCTAAGACTCAGCTTAAAATACTCATTGTGGATGTGATGTGGAGAATGTGGATCCACAAAGTGGAGATTCCACACGTCCACATCTACACATTGAAATTGTGTAACCTCCACATAGAAATTGTGGAACCTCCACATCTCCACATTGAAATTGTGGATGTAATGTGGATGTAATGTGGAGAATGTGGATCCACAATGTGAAGATTCCACATGTCCACATCTACACATTCGGCAATATTGCAACAAGGCCTTTCTGGCTTCTAAGACTCAGCTTAAAATACTCATTGTGGATGTGATGTGGAGAATGCGGATCCACAAAGTGGAGATTCCACACGTCCACATCTACACATTGAAATTGTGTAACCTCCACATCGAAATTGTGGAACCTCCACATCTCCACATTGAAATTGTGGATGTAATGTGGATGTAATGTGGAGAATGTGGATCCACAATGTGGAGATTCCACATGTCCACATCTATACATTCGGCAATATTGCAACCAGGCCTTTCTGGCTTCTAAGACTCAGCTTGAAATGCCCAATGTGGATGTGATGCGGAGAATGTGGATCCACAATGCGGAGATTCCACACGTCCACATCTACACATTGAACAATTTGACTCTTATTACCTGGCCGGTGGCAGGTATATAACTTAAGATAACTTTGGTAGGACCAAGCTGTTTATGGGAAAAAAGAACAAGAGAATTAGATGCCACCTCTGATGGCAAACAACCTCCCTAATGGGTTTTCCTGCAACTTGGGACTCCTGGCGATTTGAGATTATCTCGAATACACTTTAGAACCACCTGAATGTCTCTATGGACCAGAGTGATTCCCAGAGCGGAGGCTTTCCAATGTCCGTGGATCCCCTTAAAGTAGCCTGAGCGTAGCTACCTTCTACTCTGTTTAAGCATATATTCGATAATCTCGCATCTTTGGACCAAGCCGGAAAAACACGCAATGCAATAATCACAAACCATGCACCAGTAAGCTAGAGCACTAGCCTGTTTGTAACAAGAAACCACTTTGTATATATAGTCTACCCCAAACCAATTTGATAAGAAAATTGTTTTGTTGAATTTCCAAATGAAAATTTTTGTTTTAAATTTAAGAAAAGAAAGACTATGTTCTATGAGTGATGCATAAATTTATAAGCTTGTATTATATTTTTTTCGAAAAAAAAATATTTGATCCCATTTGAGCTACAAATAGCAAAATGATAATGATTTTTATCATTTTTATCTGTTACTATTTTGAGAATTCCTATTGGGAAAAACCCAATAAGACAAAATGCTCAGAGTCGATATTTATAAAGGCGTTTTAAACGCTAAATCATGTTCTTAAGGGGGCTCTAGATATAACTTTGGTTATTTACTTTATCATTTTCTTATTAGTATCGCCATAACTAACAAACTATGAATATATATCGAAGGTACCGCATTCCCATTAAATGTCAGGTCATTGGATTTTCCGAAAATCGATCAATAGCGATTTTTGTCCATTGAATTTGAAAGGAGCCAATTCCCGGAAAAATAAGATTGGTTTTCCGATAATTATAAATAGTAAGAAAAAAGAAAACTAACTTTTTTTATAACGATATTGAATAATAATTGTAACTTTAAATTTGTGTTGCTTAAGAAATGACTGAAATGCACAACTGAAACACTGTCATTCTGTAGAAAAGAAAGTATATAAATATTCAGCGGGACATTGTTAAACATTGTGGGCCCCGATCAGACGCCACACCTGAATAATGAACGACTTCTACCTTACACTGCTAAGTGACAGTTCCTTGGACATTTTTCCAACAAACAAACAAAACAGTTTTACGGTGAGACTAGATCGTCCAATTAATATCAATGAAGAAAACTGGGAAGTTGCATTAGTAGAAATTATGACTTCAGCACAAGTGCTGAACATCAGTGAAGAAAATAACTTTTTCTATTTGGTTTTTCTTGATCCAAGCTACATAAGAAGACACGGTTTCGAAAATGTCACTGAAATGTGTAGAAATACTAATGCATGTGACAAAGTTAAACTGATCATTCCACCTGGCAATTATGTTTCTCCAAGTCATTTGGCACAAGAAATGCAATCTTCTATCAATGCGTTTGAGAACGGATTATTAGAACATGTAAATGTTGGCATTGGAGTTGTGTTTGATGAAAATTCTAAACGCATGAAAATAATTTGTCAAGATGAAAGACAAACTAGGTTACAATTTTCCAAAGAGTTTGGAAAGTTATTAGGGCTCAATCCTTCTCTATTCGGAAAACCTATTGGGAATGAAAAAGATTCATTTATTTTTAATGCAGACCTGAATGCTCCACATGATACGTTTTTCATATATTCAGATATTGCAGATTTTACAAATGTTGGTGATGTGAAGGCACCGATTTTGAGAATTGTTCCATTTAATCATACCAAGTATTCTACTTATTTTCATACAGAACTAAAAAATTTGCACTATGTGCCAGTAGCCAAATCTTTCATTGACCAAGTTCATATCAGCATAAAAACAGCCACTGGTAAAAGTGTACCTTTTATGACTGGAAAATCTTTGGTTAAATTACACTTTAGACACAAACAGTTTTTTCAACATGATATAAATACTCTGCATTAATACTAACTTTGTCAGTTTATCAGACTCCTGAAAGGAAATAAGATGGTTAGTTCAGAGAAACAGACAAAAACATCCTGCAAAAAAGATGGTCAAATGCAAAAAGTTACCAGTGACACAAAACCCTAGTAAATACGAAACAAGTTATGGACAGATGCGGTACTTAATGAAAAGACTGAACACAGTTCTCAGCAATAAGCTCAGGGAAGGACGGCCCTCCAGATTCTGCAAAATATGTAACGCAGAAATCCAACAACTTGCGAAAACAAGACATCCGAAAAGACGTCGTCTGGCTGAACCAAGAAGAAAAATGAAACAACACTGGCCTGATACTCCCAGGAGACCTACGTCTTTACCACTAAAGAATATCAAGCGTAAAAGAAAAAGTGAAGACAAACAGTCACAGACAGTTGCAGAAAATTGTGCAGAAAGTTAGAAAGTTTTGTGGAAGAGTATAAAAGGAATGACAAGACTGAATAAAAATCAGTTCATTATTTGACATCCATGGGGAGATATCAATGCCATAAGTGTTTTCGAGAGTTTGCAAGATCTGACAGTTTGAGAAGACATAGATCCAGTGGTGTTTGTAAAGAGGATAAAACAGATATATCAGATGACGAAGAAAGTGTAGCGTCTTCAAGCCCACGCTATAATTTGGGAAAAGGAGAAGATATATTTGGAAAATATGACTATACCAATGATTCTGAAGAATACACCGAAGAAGATGATAGTGATGACGAAGTTGAGATACCCAAAAAGAAAAAAATGAAATCTAAGTACAGACCGTGGGATCGAATGGTTATGAAAACCCAGGAAACCTTACAAGATACATTCAATGAGACCGTGGAAGAAGCTTTGGCAGAACATACTGATATCGACACAGAAGCTGCTGAAAATTTGGCATATGAGGAACTCAAACCAAGATATACACAGGGGCTTGTAAACTTGAACAGAACATTGGTTGGATATTCAGAAGCACTGAAGAAAGATCCAGTGCATAAGAAAATCATAAGCACAGCAAAACGACTGAGGGAGGAGAAAGATTACGATGCAGACGAATCCATGGACTGTGCCATCAAGAAACGCAGATTTCTCTTTGAGAAGACACTGGATGAATATGATTCACCTACCTATGACGAGGAAGAAGAGACTGTGCCACAGACAAATCAAAAGACATTATTAAAACCAATTTCACAACAACGTTAAGGTTTCAAATTGTAAACGAGGACAGAGGGACGGTCCTAATCCTCTGTTCATCGTAATCAAGTTAGTTAGCGGGACAAATAAAGTTATAACTGTTCACCAATCTTTCTTGTCTTTTCACCCCCTCTTCATGACGAAGAGGGTAGTAGTATCTAAACTTGAGATGGCTAGAATTAACATCCACTGACGCTTCATAGTCAAACTAATGAAACAAAATAGATCTTGAGATACAAGATCTATATCCAGAAGTTTGCTACTATCAAGCCTCAATATATTTGCCAAAACACTTGACGCTTGACAGTCAAGTTTCTACTGATGAAGACATATAAAGTCTTGAGATACAAGATTTTTTATTTCTCATAGAAACTTGCTACTAGATAGCCTCAATATATAAGCATGACACTATGAAGTCTTGAGATACAAGAACAACATAATGTCATCTTGTGGTATCCCTGGACCTCTTGAAAGATTATCACAAAAAACAATCACCAAAAGACTTAACATATTCTAGATGACGCTATAAAATTGAAAATTTATAGCGTCATTATGAAACAGTTCTAGATGACGCTATAATCCCACAAAAATGAAAATTTATAGCGTCATTATGAAACAGTTCAAGATGACGCTATAATCCCTCAAAACTGAGAAATTATAGCGTCATTTTGGAAACAACTACGTTATTCCAGTTATACCTACGCACTCCACACACAAAGTCCACAGGCCCCAAACCTACCCCAGACAAGCTTAGACCAAGCGGTGGTGGCACTTTGGCGTCATTTTTTATAGCGTCAATTTTATAGCGTCAAACCAAAAAGACGCTATAAAATTGACGCTATAAAAATGACGCCAAAGTGCCACCCTATACTACTACCGTGCCATAAGTCGATGCATTTGCTGTGGTTCCTTCCTGTTTTAAATTGGTGGTTCTGATTCTTTCCCTATCATGTATGTTGTTGATGGTTCTGATTCTTTCCAACTTTTTAGTTGTTCAGTTTTATTTGCGTTTGCCCTTACTGTTTAATGTTTGCAATGTTGGTGATTCTGATTCTTCCCAACGTTTTAGTTGTTCAGTTTTATTTGCGTTTGTCCTTCCTGTTTAATGTTTGCAATGTTGGTGATTCTGATTCTGATTCTTCTCATGTTTAAGTTGTTCAGTTTCAATTGCGTTTGTCCTTCCTGTTTAATGTTTGCAATGTTGGTGATTCTGATTCTTCTCACGTTTAAGTTGTTCAGTTTTATTTGCGTTTGTCCTTCCTGTTTAATGTTTGCAATGTTGGTGATTCTGGAAAGAGCTGCTGACTCGGTTTAACAGTGGTCTGTTTTAGTTACTGTCGTCATTCCATGTTTTGACTTGTTTCTCTGGTGATATTGTGGGGAGGATTTTGGATCCGATTGTATCAGTGCCTGATCATTTCTCTTTTCAATTTGCATCCCGTTAACAAGTCTGAGTAACAAATATCCCTGGAAAACTCCGCTTTAAAAAGAAAAAAAGTGGTTCACAAAGGTATAGACTTCTTTTCAAATTTTTACTGTGAATATATGGGCCCCGTCAAGCGATTTTGGTACATATCGCCTATGCGAGCAGCGAAGGTTCAGGCGAGCCTGCGCATCCGCGCAGTCTCGCCAGAACCTTTGCTGCTCGCTCATACAAGCAGTGAATCAAGAGGAACCTTCAGACAGAAAGCCATATCCCTGGCCCCTCTGAATGGCTGGGAATGCGCAGTTAAAATTTGTCATAACGGAATGCTCGAAGACACAAATTCGCTTGGCGGGGCTCATATATATATTATATACTTGTATATGGTTTTACCATTACAATACAGCTGCTTGACACAGTGCATTCTTTCGTATCTCCAAAGTGGTTAATTTTCTGATGAAAATGGGAACCAGCAATGGCGAAATGTCGACGTGTCGATTTAGTATGATGCAAATTTTGACAAAAATATAATTTGGGGCTGAATTTGGACATTTAACTGAAAGGAACTTTCGTCAAAAAGACTTGAAAAGGTTGTAGTTCTACGGTTGTGAGGATACAATATGAAAAAAAAAAAAAAAAAAAAGACGCTGGTGATGAGACTCGAAGGAAACGAAACAGACGTTCGACTCGCTGAAACATGTACAAAAGAAACTGTTTGTAAAATAACTAAAGATAAATTAAGAGACATGTCAACAGATGAAAAACTGGTGCCACTTTTTTAAATAATGACCAGTGTGTGTGTGTGTGTGTGTGTGTGTGTGTGTGTGTGTGTGTGTGAATTCTGGTTTAACGTCGCTTTCAACAATTTTTCTGTCATATCACGACGGTATCTGGTTGCGACAGGGAGCTCAATGCCCACTTTTATAGTGCTGCCTCACTGAAGTTTCATCTCCCAGACATATTACATGATACCACACCCGGTCACATTATCCTGACGCTGGGTCGACCAGTCCTAGCTCTACCCCGTAAATCTGAGTGCCAAGCGAGGAGCAGCTAGTTCCATTTTTAACGACTTTGGTATGTCGCGGCCCGGGATCGAACCCGCGACCCACCGTTCCCCGGAGCGGACACTCTACCAACTGAGCTATCGGGGCCGGTAAATAATGACCAGTATTGGCTCTATACATAGTAGGATGAACGACATTGGGGTGAAGAACATCCCCTAATCTCATTACATACAACGTCCGAGAGACGCATAAAACTTCTAGAGTATTAGAGTATTGACATGGAAGTCCGTAATCGCAGGTATAACTTAATATTCCGTGGTCATGCTGAAGTTGTGAATGAAGATGATTGTAATTCAATTATTTCGTCCTTCTTGTCTGAAAGCCTCGGCAATGAGAACGTTTGTTTCCAGGTACCCTTCAAACATCTGGTCGTCGACCTGGCCCGGGACGTTACGTTACACGTCGTGTAAACTCTAGACCAATTATTGCCTGTTTTAGAGACTACAAAGATGTCGAACAAATTGTATGCCGCGCTTTTATGCAAAAAGGTACACATTATTGTATTAATCGTGACTACCCGGCAGAGATTATAAAGGCAGGTTCGAAATTGCTAAAGCCTGCGGGTGCCTATCTTTTACGATTTGGTATAACTCCGCACTTTGACAAAGTTTAAGAAAGCAAGCCCGTAGCCCATAGAAAGAATCGCACGATCACCGCAAGGGCATCGTAAGGGAACCGCACGGACATCGTGCGATGATCGTGCGAGTACCGCAAGATTTTTGCTGGAAAATAGGGCTACAAGAAACGTACGATGATTGAAGGCTCTTAGGATGACGGTATGGTCCCCATGCGGACATCGCAAGGTTGCCAAACGGTGTCTTTAAAATCGCACGGACATCGTGCGGTCATCTTGCGACAATCTTACGGGGACCGTACAGCTATTTGGTTTTGTTTGTTTGTTTGTATTGGAGTTTAACGACCTAGTCAACTTTATTTAGGTCCGGTCAGTAAACCTCTCCACACTTTTCCTGGGCAGGCTTATACGTAAGCGATTTTTATTTCGCCAGAAACTGACAACTGCCCTTCTTGAATCGGCGGAAGGGAGAGAATGACCATAGAATGGTTTTCATGATCAACCTCCACGAAAGAATGTTGCCGACCCCGGCAAGCATCGAACCCGCATCCTCCTGTTCACCAGTCAGTCGAGCATCCGACTGAGCTACCGAGGTCGTCCGGTTATTTGGTTACTGTGCGAATGATTTTCATTTCCAGGTTGGTATATATTGGTTTTTCCAACTGTTTAATTTATTATAAAGTTGCCACTGTAAACGAAGATGGCTCTGATTCCGCCACCCAGGCTCAGAGTAGCACACACCTATATTTAAGAGCAGAAATAAGAAAAATAAGGTTAACCCCTCTAAACCCCAGTTTTACTATATAAAAGTGGGGTTAAAAGGGGTCAGAATTATATAGCCGTGTTTTCGTGATGCTTATTTCGCGCATATGATAGTCGAAAATATTGCAATGTGACTGGTAGAGAATACCAGATTCGTGTCTTTTGATATCAAGTTAATCAGGCAGGGCTTCGAGGACGCTTATAGATTCGCGAGGTTTGCCGAGCGATTCTACACGCGTTCTCGAAGCCGGGCCTAATAAACTTGATATCAAATGACACGAATTCAGTTTATTCCATAGAACACTCTTGAATTGACAATTTACGATCAGTTATAGATTGTGCGTCCACATTTTCCGTCGCGCAATAATCGGTCGATATATTTAGTATAAGCTGACAGTAATTTTTCCTTTGATACTTTTTAAGTTTTTTTTTCCCAGTAAATATAACATTTTTGCCATTCTATCGACTAGTTCGGTTCGTGTACGAAGATACGAAGGTAGATTTATAAAAAGTGCAATGTCACGGTGACCTGATTAAGCCCACTTGTCCTAAGATAGCATATCTTCATCAGATCAATGTGTTACAATGCTATTAATTCAGAGCGTAACTGATCATAAAAGAATCAGCCTCATGCCTATGGGGGATTTGTATTCGAATACATGTCCATTTAGGGGAAAGTCAAAACTGTTGCCCCGAGGCGCCTCGAAAGATCCCATGCACTATTGCCCTCGACCAACGGCCTCTGGCAATAGTGCACGGGGTCGTCCGAGGCGCTAGGTGCAGTTGCCATGACATGTCCCCCAATCGGTCATCAAACATTGGTCCATTGAGGAAAATAAATCGAACCAAATAACTTTAAATTAAGGCTTTAACCCTTCTTTCCTATATCGTTAGCAAACAAAGTAAACCCTGATCAGTTAAATGGCGTCTGGTCTTGGTCTACACTGTTTACCAAGCCCAACCAATGATTCCAGCCCAGTTTCTATACATAACCACGCTGCTGTTTTCTATAAATAAGTTACCTGGATCTCCTACACTCAGTGATAGGCACATGCACTTTAGCACTGAAGACCTACTTTTGGTCAACTGTTTATCAATCGACCAAGTCGATTGATAAATAATCGACCCAAAAAGGCTTATTGCACTGATATTGGTAATAATTGCCCAATATAGGGACACAAGCTTGTTCATGCCCTTCGACAATATCAGTGCAACAACGCTTTATTTATTTTACCGAGTCGTGACAAGTTTACATTTGAACCTCCTAAAACTTACATGTGCGCATTCATGTAGCCTGACCGGAGACTAAGGAGCATTGGACCCTTAGCTATCCTTAGAGTGCACAATGAAGAATCGGATCAGACTGCGCAGACTGATCTTAGTCTTCACTGGACGGACATAGAGGTGGTAGGATATGCTGTGCCCCGGCTCAGTTGTCTTGGAACATGTGCGTTTAGCGAAGACTAAAACCAAGCTGTGTGCATTTAATAAGCCAGGGCACAAACTGTGTGGCTGCACAGTCTGATCTTCCACTTTGTTATTCGCTCTTGTTTAACACTTTTTGTAAGCCCCCGCCCATATGGGCCTGAAGAAATATATGGGCTGCATGATGCTTCCACGCAGAGCTGAATCCGGCCCGCACACTAGTACTGGTAAACCACTTAGAGGATCTAAGCCTGTCCAGGAACCGCGGTGCGAGGCGGACCGTCCATGCTAATAAACCCTATTAGTTTCATTGGGCGACAGGGCTTGAGATGTCATTTCATCTCAATGCCGGGTAAAAGTCCCACAAAATTGGAAGCAACGTCTCCAAAATGACCTTTACAGTGTTGACGGGGACGTTAAACCTCAAATCAAACAAAACCCTTTTTGTACCAAATGGAATCTTCATCCTTTTATATAGCAGGAGTCAATTTTTAAGGGTGTCGTGTTGTGTGTGTTTTTTTTTTCTTCAAATGTTATGTGGAAAATAACTTAACTCTTCGCAAAAAAGTGTAGGCCCTGATCAGACGCCCCTGCGGCGTCTGATCTTGGCCTACACTGTTTGCCAATTACCCGTTTTGGAATTTCTGGTACTAAATGCGTTAAACACTGAGTCTCGAGATATCTTGATGATCCGATAAACAGTCTACTTCGGAAGAAAACAAAATATACAGAGACTTTTATAACATGTTCTATTTTTTATTTATATCTATCCATACATGTATTAAACAGAAAGAAAGAAAGAAAGAAAGAAAGAAAGCAATAATTATATCTACAGAGCACATACATGTCATAACAGTGATTTTGATTTTTTTTCTGCATAACATTCGATAGATTCGTTCGTGTTACCACGTAACTATTGGGTATACTATAAGCCCATTGGGGCTTGTAAATGGGCTGCACGATGCTTCCACGGAGAGCTGAAACCAAGAGTAAAGTTGTAAACCGCTCAGAGGATCTAAGCCTGCCCATGTAAAGCGGTGCGAGTCGGTCCGTCCATGCTTATAAACCCTATTGGTTTCATTGGGCGACAGGGCTTGAGAAGTCATTTCATCTCAATGTCAGGTAAAAGTCCCACAAAATTGGCAGCAACGTCTCCAAAATGACCTATACAGTGTTGACGGGGACGTTTAACCTCAAATCAAACAAACAAAAAACAACTTTTTTGAGTTCACTTTTGTCTCCATCCAAGGGAAAGACCAAAAGGAAAGAAAGAGGAACACATTCTTTCACTAAAGAGTTGAACATTAGGAAGAAGGGAAACAAAATCTAACCCTAACGTGAACAAGTCCGTGAAGTCAAACCCCCTGAAACCCCACTTTATATAGAGAAAACTGGGTTTCACGGGGGTATATATTATTTTTCTTATTTCTGCTTCAAATAGAGACATAGGTTTTTTGTAGTCGTTAGAATCGCCTCAATGAGCGGTATGTCGCAAGGGTATGTTATCGTAATGATATTCAGAAATTGTTGCCTCCCAGGAATGTGTATTCACTCTATTTAGACAAAGTACTCTTGGTCATCAGAAAACGATTCACTGGCCATTGAACCAAGTCCTTCATCTGATCCAATCTCGCTTCGTTTCTCCTCCTGATCAGTTCCACCTTTTATAACCAAAGACTCTCTCGATGCCATGAAACTATAGATGTCATCGTCCTTCACGCTCCTTAAATAATTGTCCTCAAAAGAACTGCTCAAGTTACTTTCAGAATCACTGCAGCTGTAATCTGTTGAGAAATCCTGAGTGTCTGAAAATTCTGGGAACGAGCAATTAAATGAATAACTGAAATCATTATCATCAATACCATTGTCAACACATGCATCTTCAAGAGGTATAGCACATATCTCAAACCTATCAAGGTTGGGCAAAGCAGATTCTCTCCTCAGTTTTCTTGGTGTAGGCTCAGAAAATCCACTGAAAACATCTGTATCAACAGAATGTTCCAGAAAGGCTTCGTCCAGGTCGGTTGCGGCCAAACAAGAATCATCGTCTGAACATGAAGACTCGCTGTCTGTGTCACTGTTTTGATTCCAATAAAAACGACATTTCTCCTCTTGAGAGCGAAACAGAACAGGAGCACTGACACAAATGTCTTTTCTTTGTTGAGGATTTTTGGATGTTTGGAGTTCTCTCTTGTTCTCTTCACAAATTGTCTTATCTGCAATAAAGCGTTTCATCAACATAGATTTCCCCACTTCTTCATCAGCTCTTGGTGCATTTGGTGTCGTTTGTGTGACGTCAAGTGAATCGACCAGCGTTTGTCTATTTACACCGCGTTTAAATAGATGGGCAACTGGAGTACTGTGAATTGGTGCGATGTCAGGGTTTGCACTTGCATCAATGAAAATGTGTTTGACATCATTCGATGCTTCACTGCACATGTCACTGGCTTGAGACTGGTACCCGGTGTCTGATGACTTTATCGTGGTAGCTGATGTTGTTTTGCTGGCAAATGATAGTTTGGACGTCAGAGTTCTTTTGAATCCAAGCTTCATAGTTCTGAGACTCTCCTTGATCATCGTTCTGCTCACTCTGGTGCGGGATTTTTCTCGTGTCTTTTCAGGCATTACATTCGGAGCGCTATCTAGACGTCTCGTTGTAACACCGCTGCAGATATCCAGGAACTGACCCATCTTCTGGTGGTCTGCTTTGGTCAGAAAGTTGTCCATGCTGTTGATTGATGATGTTGATGATGTTGATTTTACTTTCTGCATGTTACCTCGGTCCCAACGTTCTTCAGGTTGAGGCATTTTCTGAAGTTTAGATTCCTCATACTGTTCGTAGAAAGCCAAATCAGAGACTTGTTTCAGCTTGCCTGTTGATAAATGTGCTGGTCCCACGCTCTTGCGGTGGTTTCTGCCTCTAAAGATATTCAGCGACAATCTCCTCGCTTTTACGCCTTCTGAATTCTTCACAACGAACCTCACTTTCTTCGATGAACCGTGAGACCTCCAGACTTTCAGCAACTTCGTTTTACCACCAAGCTCTTTTTCCACACCACTGGTTACCTGGAATACGGCGAGACGATCCCCCGGTGACACTGGTAACTTGTTGATGACTTCATCACAAGTTGTGAACTTCGTCACACCTTTCACAGTCTTTGTCCTTCCGTCTATGACTAGAGGAATGTCGTGATAATTGACATTGTTTGCTGAAGACATCTGAAAAGAAGAAAACAAGAAATATATATTAGCATGTATCCGACTGCTC
This sequence comes from Lucinisca nassula, assembly GCA_963580285.1. Taxonomy (NCBI): domain Eukaryota; kingdom Metazoa; phylum Mollusca; class Bivalvia; order Lucinida; family Lucinidae; genus Lucinisca; species Lucinisca nassula. The sequence continues at coordinate 110,581,451 of OY757025.1, read as the reverse complement.
ACCACGTAAAAAAAATCCGTGAAACGAACACTGCCTTAAACCCCACTTTATAGAGAGAAACCCGGGGTTTACGGGGTATACATTATTTTTATTATTTTTCCTCCAAGATATCGGACGTGGGCACTCGTTAGAACCGCCTGAATGATGCGGTTCTAACGAGCACCCACAACCTATATTTGCAGTATAAATAAGAAAAAATATCACGGATTTTCATCGGAAATTTAGCCATTTTGGAATATGAAAAATTCAGTATGTCGCACGGGTTTGTTATATTAGCCTGTATGGGACCACTTTAGTCTCCCGCTTAAAAGCCTTGGGCAGAGCCGTTGCCAATATTTGGGTTGTCAGATTTGTTCAAAATTTTACAAAACTACCATGTTTTAGCAAACAGCGTAAACCCAGAAGACGCGGCGACTGATCTTGGTCTACATTGTTGACAATGACCCGGTTTTGCAAGCTATGCATGTATAAATCAGTGACTTACTCTTTGATGGAACTGAATTTCGTGCTCAGTGGTTCTAGCAAGTGCCCACAATCTATCTGTTATTTATTAATTTATCATTATACTTTTTGGTGTGTGTTTTAGCAGAAATAAGAAAAAAAAATGTATAACACTGGAAACCCCAGTTTTACAATATGAAGTGGGGTGCAAGAGGATCAAAATCCTATAGGCGTGGTTCTTTGGTGTGTAGCAGGCTCGCCCAACTCTGCATGTTTGCAACTCTGCAACTCTTCCATTCTTGTTAATAGGAGGTTTAATCGAACTCATTAACTTGATACAAACAGTGGCAATCCAGATATGAGCCATCTCATCCGAATCTCCACTGTTTGTGTATGTCTATGTCTGTACCGGTCTGTAAGGTAAAATTTGTACGAACATGCAAGAATTTAGGGAATGATTATATCGAAAATTGTCATTTGGGGAGGTAAACAGGAGGTTTTACGGTCGGAAATTTCGTTTTACGGAGACGCGTCAGCTTTTACGGAGACGCGTCAGCGTAGCCGTAAAACGGAATTTTTGATCGTAAAACCGACGATGTACTCCCCAAATGACAATTTTCAATACAGTAATCCCCTAAGTAATACACTTTATCAGTTGTTTTGTTTAAATTTTGTACGAAAGCGACAGGCTCTGTGAGCTGCGTAAAACCAAATACCGGCAAAGAAAAGCGACGTAACATCATGACGTTGGGTTTCCCACAGCACATCGCAGAATATTTACATTTCCAGTGTAAAGCCTAATGTAAACCTATAGAAAACAATGCAGTTCATACTTCCATGAACGCATCGAGTCACATGATTTTCTGTGACATCATGATTCAATACGATCTGATTGGGCGTTGGCGTCGTCAACGCTGTTCCGGTCTTTGCAGAAAAACAGCGTGTAAATGTTTTTCAGCTGTCAAAGTTTGCCCTATAAGCATTAAGCCCAGTGATGAGAATATAAGAAATAAAAATCTTTTTTATGCTGTTCACGACAGCGGATCGCTAGCAAACATGAACCCATTCGGAGTTCATTCACATTGCAGGCGACCCACTGCGTTCACACTTTCATGAACAGCAGAAATATAAATTCATTTCTTAAATATACTGTCGCTACGTTATTCTATCAGAAACATGCACTTATAGGGAGGGGGTGTCGGGGGGAGGTGGGGGGGGGTCATTTTCCCTACGAAAACATATAGGGTCCGCAAGAATCACCTTGTTGAGTTGTGGCGGTTATAACGAGTAACCGCAAACAATTTGTTTGAAATGAGATGTAACGTCCCCTTCATCACTATTAAGGTCATTTTGGAGACGCTGCTTCCAGTTTCGTGGAACTGAACAAATTATTTGTCTTAATCGCGACGGAAGTAAGGGCGAGGATTGTGGCCACGTAAAATCGATTTAAGCCCCCTTCCCCCCCCCCCCCACCCCCAGTGGAAGTCGTTTCCGCTGACCGTTCCAAGGCGGTTCTTCTGTCGCGGTTTATTTTTGTTATGGGTTGTCTTTTGGTGCTTGTGTCGCTTATATTATTTTATTTTGGATAGCCTATTGGCCATTTTGTGGGAAAGTATCTGTCCTTTTGGCTTTCCGCTATTGATGTTTCCATTAGGGTCTATTGTTTCATGTTTGTTTTTCTTTCCATTTGGTGTCTCTGATTGAAGCTGTGGGTTGATTGTATTCCTGATCATTGCCTCCACTTCTATTTTACCCAACACTGAGATGAAATGACATGCCTAGAAGCCTCCGTGGTCGAGTGGTTACGCTACTCGCCTTGTAAACCAGGGGTCGCAGGTTCGATCCCGGGCTTCTCCAGACTTTCGGATGAGTCTTTAAACCGAGGTCCCGTCTCCATATGACCTTAGCTGTTGGTGGAACGTAAAACTGAAACACTCACTCACTCACTCAATCCCTGCCGCCCAATGAAACCAACAGGGCTTGTATGCACTGGACGGTCTGACGCGCACCCCTTTGCCTGGGCAGGCTTAGTCCATTTAAGCAGTTTACCAGTACTCACGTGCGGTCCGTCAGCTCTGCGTGCGTGGAAGCATCATGCAGCTTATCTATTTCTCCAAGCCCCGATGGGCGGGGGCAAATATCCGCAAACAATGACTTCAGCAAAAAAATTTAGCTAAATAATGAAATTGCATATTACTGGAAACAGCATTTTTCTGTAAATAAACTGGTGTTTACAAGAGGTTTTTGCTTCAAGGACTGAAAACGGTAATATGGTATATTATACGATCACCCACAATCTGTGAATTTGAGCAATAAATAGGGAAAATAATATATACCCCTGCATACCTAGCATAACTGTACAGAAAAATGGGGATTACAAGGGTGCTCGATACACTCGTATCACAAAAAACACGCCTATGTAATTTGACCCCCTTGAACCCCTCGTTTTATACAGTAAAACTTGGATTTACTGGGGTAAACCTAAGTTTTCTTATTTCTGCTCTAATATAGAGCAGAAATGAGAAAAAATATTACAATTTTTCATCTGAAAATTTTCGTTTTTTTTTTTGCCGGTAAAATTTACAATGTATTTGAACAGGCGTGCTTTCCTAATACTATCCAGTACACATTAATGTGTTGATAATAAATAAATAAATAAATAAATAAATAAATAAATAAATAAATAAATAAAATTTACCTTTTAATTTGCTTTTTCTTTGCCAATCAATGTTTACACAGGGTGCTTTTCTGAGCTGCGATGCAGTTTTCGAAGACTTTCTTATTATTATTCTATGATATATATGATGGAATTCCAAAATGGTTATGATGCTCTTGCAACAAATCTTCAGTAATATACATGTATAATTCAGCCTCGTTCTGCTCCGGTAACTATTTTACTCAAAAGGTCAAGATTTGCAGACCGCGGCGATTATCGTCTCAATCGATCACTGTAAGTGAGACATTTCATCATAACGGAAAACTTCAGTGCATTTTTCATTCAAAAAGGAACTGGCCTGACCTTTGACCCTGAACGCATAATCATTAATATTCATAGACAAACAAGGCGTGAAAATTGAGCAAACACGACAATTGCTTATCGATGCGCATAATCTTGTTTTCACACAAATATAGATGTAAAACTATTGTTGCCGAGACAAATAACAAACAATTTAATTATATTTAACATGCATTAATGATGATTTTGCTCCTAATTAAGTTTTAACTGATACATGTATATAGGTGTGAATATTGTTGTTTTAATGTTTCAAATTTATTGTATAGTCTTTCAAAACGCAGTGAGACGTGACTGCACTTTTAATTTTGGACTCGTCCGTATTTTAAGTGGGTATTTTTTACACTGGGCGATAGTTACCGTCATATTCTTAAACTTGCGCGCTGTTTGACCAGATTGACGTCTAGTCGAGACAGTCTAGTAACACGTATCCCATCTTGGAGATCAAGGGTTCGAATCTTAGGCAGAGTTTTTTTTTTTACTTTTTTTTTACTTTTTCTTAACATTTTTTTCGTACCTATAAAATTGGAGCACAGGAGATGTTTGTTTGTTCGATTGATTTGAGGTTTATTGTCCCCGTCAAGTTTGGAGAAGTTGCTTCCAGTTTTGTGGGGTTTTTACCCGACATTGAGATGAAATGACTTCTCAAGCCCTGCCACCCAATAAAACTAAACGGGTTTAATAAATATGGACGGTCCAACCCGTTCCACTTTGCCTAGGCAGGCTCGGACTTACTAAGCGGTTTACCATTGCTCATGTGTCGTTTGTTTCAGATCCGCTTGAAAGCATCGTGCAGCTCGAACTATTTCTCCAAGCCCCGATGGGCGGTGCCATCACATTAGATGTATATTCATTTTATTGATAGGATGGAACGAGCACAAACGAATCGTTGTAGCTCGGATTCAAGAGGTAGTATCAAAAATGCTACTATGATTGAACGTACGTTCACAGCCGTTAGTGAAGGCAAATGCGCTGTTGAAATGAATCTGAAAGAGTTTCGTTTGTTTGTATTTGGCTTTTACGGCCCAGGCATCACTATTTATGTCATTTTTGAGCCGGTCAGTTTACTTATCCGAACTTATCCTGGGCAAGCTTATACGTAAGCGGTTAACCAGTACAGTGCAAATTCTTTCCCCAGAAACTAACAACTGCCCTTCTTGAATCATCGGAAGGGAGGGAAATGGCCATTGAAAAGATTTCATGATTAATCTCCATGGGAAAGAATGTTGCTGACCCCGGCAGGTATCGAGCCCGCGTCCTACTGACCACCAGTCATACGCGCATCCGACTGCACTACCGAGGCCGGCATCCAAAAGATTTACAATGACATACAAATATAATTGTTGAACATAAAACAAAGGAAACAAAATATTAAGGATGTAAATATAAAAAATAAAGAAAATAAATTTAAACATAAACAGATAAAATAAAAATGAAACATTAAATATAGAAAAAATGTGCCACTGGGACTCGAACCCTCGCCAAATTTTTTTAGTGTGACTTGCAGTACATCGCATTAACCACTCGACCATGATTTCCAGGTAGAAACTATACAAACATTGATTTATATCTTTAAAATCCCGAGAAAAAAAGGTATCCGAAACCTGCTTCCCCTAAAAAATGGAATCGACTCGTCACGCTTAAACTTTGAAAAGTAGAAGTAAAACAAAGATCAGGAATTGATACAATTAACTTACTCCACCCATAAAAGACACCAAAGGGAAAGAAATACAAACATTAAGCGACCAGACCATAATGGAAACCTAAACAAAGGAAGGCCATAAGGACAGTTACTTTCCCACGGGCGCCTGAACTCTCAAAGGTCGTTGATAAACTATAAGAGAGGTTTTGCATTCGTTTTATTTATTTATTTATTTATTTATTTATTTATTTATTTAACGAGTTTAAGGAAAAAGGGATTAATGCGAGGCGGGATAAATGCGGGGGTTGCCGAGCATTTTATCCCTTTTCCTCAACATGTTTAATAAATTCAATAATAGATGGGCACAGATGAATAATTCTATTTATCATATGACATTTAAAACGTTTTTTTTCTCTCGATCTGTTTTAAAACATGTGAATATTCCGCCATTAGTAAACCTTGTACGTGTAACGTTACGGGGACGTATGTAACCAATTTGCATATTTAATCTACTAGTGGATTATCGAGTTTATAACATAGAGTTTATTCGTTTTCCTATTTAAAATATGTGTTTATAAATCCCATATTTCAAATAGGAGAAATGAATAATCTGTATATTACATGCACTTCTATAGACTTTTAGGGCAGTTAGGATCTTGAATATTGGATCTTTGAAAGAGCTGTCTACAGTTAAAAACAACATCAACAAAAACACAGAAGAAACGAAGTGTTTCAGTGAAAGACAACTAAAATGTGAGATTGAAAAAAACAAAACGTATTTCCAATTAAATGGTCATAATTTCTTTCTTTCAGCGTTGCATCCATTACGCAAACACGCCTATACAAATACATTGCCACCTTTATCGCCGAAAAAATGAAAATTTTATGATGAAAAATTGTGATATTTTTCTTATTTCTGCTCAAAATATAAATTGTGGGCACTCGTTAGAACCGCCTGATCGAGTCGGTTCTGACGAGTACCCACAATCTATATTTTAGAGCAGAAATAAGAAAAATAAAGTATACCCCCGGAAACCCCAGTTTTACTATGTAAAAGTGGGGTTCAAGGGGGTCAAAATTATATAGGCATGTTTTCGTGATACGACTCAAACCTCAAGCATTCTGAACGTCTGTTCACATCTTCCAAGACGTCATTGCGTTGACGTCATGAATAACGTGGACGTGATTGAAGCTTTCCCACGTTTCAATATAACGATTTCAATGCGCAAGCGGTATATTGTATCTTGTACAAAAAAGTAGTTCCATCTAAGAGATTTATTTCCCCAGCTAAGAGGAAATATTTCTTCTTAGCAAAGAGGAATGTCTGGCAGAAATCAAAGTATCTCTCTGTCATGCATGTAATATAGAGGACCCGCGTTGTAACGGCAGTATTTGTTCCCTATTATTGTGCCGTTATAATGAATGTGTCGTTATAAAGAATCCCAGTTAGGTGTATGATAGGTTATAAAAGATCTTTTCCATATCATTACTCCCAGAAACAAATGTTTTAGACATTTGTAAGAATCGACTCAGTGAGGCGAATCTAACAAATTCTATAATATTTGTTTCTTGGGGTGTTAAATTACAAGACCCTTTCATGACTATGGACTCGTTTTTTTGCATTTCCAACCCTAGAGAAACCCACGCCGCTCGGAACCGAGGCTAAGTCTTTTGCTAAGTAGTCATTCCATTCAAATTGCCGTTATAAAGAGTTTGCCTTTATAACGAATGCCGGTGTAATGAGGGTTGACTGTATATGGCACTATTACGTTCTCAGACGTGACGTTATATGATTTATTTATTTATTTGGCTTCTCTGCAGCTAGTGTTCTGTCGTACATTCGCCCATTTCAGGCAGAAAACCTCATAAGGGAACAGTGCAGGCCCAGTTCAGACGTCGCATAACGCGGCGTCTGAAAAAGATCTGCACTGTTTGCTCACAGGATTTTCCGTCAAAAATATAATAACGCGAATAAATAGACATGGCTTTCCTCAAAAGTTCGAGTTAAACAGTGTAGACAACAATAAGAGATTTTAGTAGACTGTTATTTTTTTCTTTCTTTAGAGTTGCGTCGCCTGACATGCCAGATATCGTTTTATTTTATGTTTTATTTATTTTCTTTTTTTGTTATTGTTTCTAGCATAATTAACTGCTTCCCGTTTTTCTTAGTCGACTTTGGTACGACTCCTTTTCGTCTTTGCCATTTAAACCCTTTGGAACTTTGTTAACAAAATATGCTTTGAGAACTGCTTGTTCTAACACTGACACTGTTTGTAATTATGCCCCATAAATCAACTTTCCTCAGTGTTTTCAGTACTTTGATTCTTATGCTGAGTGAGTGAGTGTTTGAGTTTTACGTCCCACCAACAGCTAAGGTCATACGGAGACGGAACCTCGGTTTAAAGACTCATCCGAAAGTCTGGAGAAGCCCGGGATAAATATGCTAAAATATAGAGTGTGGTGTACTTTTGAACCGTCTTCCCCTCACATGCAATAATGATACCCGTGCGATATAGTGCATGTTTCACATCTGGGGCCAGTTGTTCAAAGCATCGTTAGCTTAACGAGCTCGTTAGTGGTCAAATTGTTAACTGTTCTAGCAAGTACAATGCCGTAAATTTTGATATTTTTTGCTGAAAAATGTGAGCAGCTTTTGCGTCCGCAAAAGCTGCTCACATTTTTTCTGCAAAAATTTCAGCATATTTGCCATATTTAATGATAAAAGTTTTAACGATACGTTAACTAACGACGTCGTTAATTTTGGACAACCGGCCCCTGATGAAAATCAATGATATTTTTCTTATTTTTACTGCAAACATAGTTTGTGGATGCTCGTTAGATCCGCCTCATTGATTCTAACGAGTACCCACAACATATGTCTAGGCTTTTTTAACGAGTACCCAAAACCTATGACTTGTGTCAGAAATAAGAAAAATAATGTATACCCCCGTAAACAACAGTTTTTATTACGAGATGACGTTGCTTCCAATTTTGTGGTACTTTTACCCGACATTGAGATGAAATAACATCTCAAACCCTGTAGACCAATTAAACAAATATGGTTTATAAGCATGGGCGGTCCGACTCTGGGCAGGCTTAGATCCCCTAAGCGGTTTACCAGTACTCATGTGTGGTCGGTTTCAGCTCTGCGCGGAAGCACCATGCAGCCAATCTATTTCTTCAAGCCCCGATGGGCGGAGGCCGAATGGTAGATCTACATTAGAATCATCTAGATTTGAAATACTGCAGAAATATTCATTTAAAGTAGTAGCTTTCTCAAAGTCACTGAATGCAAGTTTATCATTATCATTGCTGCACAACGGTGGAACAGACGAAGGACTAGATTGCTTTCTCATAACCCAACCCATAATCTGCAAGAAATTCTTACTTCCCATTTCTGATCTTGCCAATATGTCGTCGATTGTATCATTAAAGTTTTCTTTTGCGTTCGTTTTCATATTGTTTACATGGTTTCTTTGTATAAATTTTTATACAATTCTTTGTCCCTTCCCAAATTTGTTTGCAAAGCCTTTTTTGCTAACCAGTCTCGTAGACGTATGTTTCGTCTCAGTTCAGAAGTGAACCAGGGTTTTGTTTTACTTCTACTTTATCTTTTGGGCGAATTTGAACGTTTTTCTTTGGGATGCACTGCGTGCAGAAACTGGGCCGAGCAACACACCCGTAAACTTCTCACACGCGCTATCAACTGGTGTAGTGCTATTTATTACTACATCCCAGTCGTACTGTTCAACTAGATGATTCACCATTTTGGTAATTCCATACTTCTCTGATGTAAGCTTGTGCGAGATTGGTTTGTGTTTTCAATGAAATATATGTAACTTTGTGATCGCTTATCTGGCTGCTTATGCTTAAATATTGGTTCCAGCATCCAATACACAGCAAGACTCGCTGGCAAAGATAGGATCTATTAAAGACGAGGCATTAACAACAACTCGAGTGGGTTCCGTGATGAAATTTGCCAAGTTGAACATGGATAAGCAATCGTTTAGTTGCACATTTGTAATGGACATGCAATCAATATTGAAAGCTCCGACTAGGACAATATTCGGACACTCATCCAGGGCCATTTCAATTGAAGTTTGCATGTCGATGGTGATACACTGCGATAGGAACAACAGAGTATATCTATCCAAATAGATTCGAGACGCGGATTTTCCAGATCGGTACGATGTTTGCAAAACAACTGATTCGATACATAGATCATCACGCCACTAGATCATCACGCCACCACCATGCTGAGACCTATCGTTTCGGGTGGGCAAGTCATATTCATCTATTGCCAGGGCTGTCGAATATTTACTGTTGTCTAAATGTATTTCAGAAAAGCAAAGCACAAGATATTCGTCTGCAACGGTGGCTATATCTTGTATCTAATGTCGTATACTACGAGCGTTCAGGTGAAATACATCTAAGGAGCTAAAGGTCGATTCGGACATGTCAGGACCGGGATTGGAATGGATATCCATGCACATATGCAGCAAGATTACGCTGTGAAAGAGTTATTTTTCATGAAACATCTTACAAATAACAATACAAAAGCTGACAATGCGCAGTGTAGACTGAGTGAGTGAGTGTTTGAGTTTTACGTCCCACCAACAGCTAAGGTCATACGGAGACGGGAACTCGCTTTAAAGACTCATCCGAAAGTCTGGAGAAGCCCGGCATCGATCCTGCGATCCCTGGTTTACAAGGCGAGTAGCGTTACCACTGCGCCACGGAGGCAACTGTGTAGACTGATTAATGTATTATTGAATTTATTGAACGAGTTGAGGAAAAGGGATAAACTGCGAGGCTTTGCCGAGCATTTTATCCCTTTTCCTCAACGAGTTTAATAAATTCAATAATACATAAGCAAGGCTGCAAGATTCTATTTATCATATGACATTAAAACGCATTTATTCACTATCTGTTGACAAAAATGTCAATATTCCGTCATTAGTAAATAAGACGTCGTTAATGATGTCGTACATGTAACGTTGCGGGGCGTATCTAAGAAATTTGCATATTAAATCCACTAGTGGATTATCGAATTTATTACATGGCGTTATTACATTCTCAGACGCGACGTCATATGATAAAGATAAATATGGTATGTTTATCGGGTCCAAACCGGTTCTCCCAAATCACACTCTACCGCCGAATCCATATACATATTGTCCAAATTTCAGAGTACCTTTAAAGTCAAAATATCCAAAAACGTCTTGGATTTTTCGTCACATCTCAAAAGTCATCCATAAATTGTTCGATAATTACACTTATTAACTCAAAAGACCCTAGCTGCACATAGTTTTTATCTATTTTATATCACTGCCAACTTACTGTCCTTTCACCGCACCCTTGTACCACGTGATTATCTACAGGCTGAATATACCCTATTGGTTTCATATGGCGACAGGGCTTGAGATGTCATTTCATCTCAATGTCGGGTAAAAGTCCCACAGAATGGGAAGCAACGTCTCCAAAATGACCTATATTGTTTTGATGCTTCCATGCAGAGCTGAAACTTACCACACATGAGTACTGGTGCCTAAGCTTGCCCATGAAAAGTAGTGCCAGTCGGACCGTCCAAGCACAGAAAGCCCATTGGTTTCAATGGGCGGCGTGTCATTTCATCTCAGTGTCGGATAAAATTCCCACACCATTGGAAGCAGCGTCTCCAAAATGACATTAATAGTGTTGGCGGTGACGTTAAATCTCAATTTAAACAAATTGTTTAATTAACATACAAATATTGCCAAATGGGCGAAACGGTTTGGGGAGAACGATCAGGCTGTGGACAAAATCCTCTAAGCTGGTTACTAGTACTCATGTGCGCTCGGTTTCCGCTCTGCGTGGAAGCATCATGCAGCCCAATCTGTTTTCTCCAAGCCCTGGTGGGCGGGGGCCATGCTGTTAACAGGAACGGTTAATATTAATGATTATAGGACTTGGTATGCATTTCGTCCCAATGTCGGGTAAAAGTAGACAACGTCTCCAATGACTGAAATATTGTTGGCAGGGCCTTAATAACTTTACAACTATAAACAATTGCTTTAAGGATCTTGAGTGCATAGACTTGTTAACTTTGTGACCAGGTAAAGGCAGCAGCCAAACTGATATCCGTGATATTTTTCTTATTTCCGCCCAAAACATAGATTGTGGGAGCTCGTTGGTTTTAACGACTACCAACAAGCTATGTCTTGGAAGAGAAATAAGAAAAATAATGTGTACCCCTATATTATCTCTATATAAAGTGGGATTTAGAGGGGTGTTCATTACATAATGGATACTAAAGTCTGCATAAAAAGTTTCAATGTAAAGTGATCAAGCGTATTTCTTACATGCTTTTCAATGAATGATAGAGATTTATCAGTGAAATATAAATCGATATTTTCACTGTTTCAAACAGTGAAAATACGATTTTTTATTTTTCACTGTTTGGGACTACTTTTTCTTCAAATCTAACTCTAATTTCAATTTTATCTTTGTCAGATAAATGAACAATACTGAAATGTGTTCTAATTGACGCATAGCCCGTTCATGTGTGACGGGGACGTTACTGACGTCATTTATGACGCTGACGTCACGTCTTTTGTCGCGCGACGTTAGACTTGCCAGCAACTTCTTTGGAAAACTACTCTCTCAATTATTTCATTAATCATTCATAATAATACCATCCCAGGCCATTTCTCAGGTGCAAACTTTCCAGTTTACACCCAATAGTATACCCACTAAACACGATGGACACCACTAAATTGACGCGAAACGAACAGGAACAAAGATAATTTTCTCCGAATGTGAGCGACACCATTAAAGACGCTAAATATTGCCCTTTGAAGCATGTAAGAAACAGAAAATTTGATTTTTTCAGTGCAAGATCAAATTTTATTTCACTCATGAACACCAAAACTGCTATTTTCACTCGTGGCTACGCCACTCGTGAAAATAACAGTTTTGGTGTTCATTCGATGAAATAAAATTCGATCTTACACTGAAAAAATCAAATATCCTCTATATATTGTATCTGTTACATCATGGGCTATCACATGTACATGGGTTATTTACATATAGGTTTTCGATGTGTTTTGTAAGAAGATGGCGGCTGTGAAGGTTCAGCTTTCTTGCTGGTTACTTTGGTTGTCTGTTTGTCTTGTGTTTGGTAATACTGCGGGTAAATATTTTTAGCTCACCTGAGCACGAAGTGCGCATGGTGAAGTATTGTGATCAGTGAATGTCCGTCGTGCGTCGTCAACAATTTGCTTTAAATGCGAACTCCTCCTAAACCCTTGGGCCAATTTGATTAAAAATTCACAGGAATATTGCCTAAGTGGCTCCCTACCAACATAAGTAAAATCATTCCGCTCTGATGAACAAGATGGCCACCAGAGCTAAAAATAGAAAACAAATCTTTAAACGCCAACTCATCCTGTACACTCTGGCTAATTTCATTCAAACTTCACAGAAATGCTGCTTAGGTGACTCTCGACCAAAATAGCTAAAACGGTTCCGCTCCGATGGGCAAAATGGCCGTCAGAGCTAAAAGGAGAAAAACATCGTGAATTTGCCTCAAACGTAAACTCCTCCTAAGCCCCTGCACCAATTTGATTCAACCTTCACAGGAATATTGCCTAGGAGACCCCCGACCAAAATTGCTAAAATCGTTTCGCTCTGACAAACAAGATGGCCGCCAGAGCTAAAAATAAAAAAAAAACATCTTCAAACGACAACTTCTCCTGTACTCTTTAGCCAATTTCATTCAAACTTCATAGGAATGCTGCTTAGATGACTCTCTACGAAAACAGTTAAAACAGTTTACCTCTGATGAACGAAATGACCACCAGAGCTAAAATAGAAAAACATCGTACATTTGCTTCAAATGCAAACTCCTCCTAAACCATTGGGCCAATTTGATTTAAACTTCACAGGAATGTTGGCTGGGTGACTCCCTACCACAATAGCTAAAATTGTTCCGCTCTGATGAACAAAATGGCCACCAGAGCTAAAAATAGAAAAAAATCTTCAAACGACAACTCTTCCTGTACCCTTGGCCCAATTTCATTCAAGCTTCACAGGAATGTTATCTAGGTGACTCCCTACCAAAGTAGCTAAAATCGTCCCTCTCTGATGAACAAGGTGGCCGCCAGAGCTAAAAAATAGAAAAATCTTCAAACGACAACTCATCCTGTACCCTTGGACCAATTTCATTCAAACTTCATAGGAATGTTGCTTAGGTCACCTTCTACCAACATAGCTAAATGTTCCCGATCCGATGAACAAAATGGCTGCCAGATCTAGCAATAGAAAAACATCGTAAATTTGCTTCAAACGCAAACTTCTCCTAAAGCCTTAGGCCAATATGATTTCAAACTTCACACGAATGTTGCCTAGGTGCCTCCCGCCAAAATAGCTTAAACCGTTCCGCTCTGACAAACAAGATGACCGGCAGAGTTAAAAATAGAAAACATCTTCAAACTACAACTCCGCCTGTACTCCTCGGCCAATTTCATTCAAACTTCACAGAAATGTTGCTTAGATGACCCTCTACCAAAATAGCTAAAACAGTTCATCTCCAATGAACAAAATGGCCGCCAGAGCTAAAAATAGTAAAACATCGTAAATTTGCTTCATATGCGATCTCTTCCTAAACCTTTGGGCCAATTTGATTCAAACTACAGAGGAATGTTGGCTTGGTGACTCCCTCCCAAATAGTTAAAAACGTTCTCCTCTGGCAAACAAGATCTAAAAATAGAAAAAAAGTCTTCAATGACAACTCCTCCTTTACCCTTGGCCCAATTTCATGCAAACTTCACAGAAGTGTTGGCTAGGTGACTCCCTTTCAAAATAGCTAAAATCGTTCCGCTCTGTTGAACAAGGTGGGCGCCAGAGCTAAAAATAGAAAAAAATCTTTAAACGACAACTCCTTCTGTACCCTTGGCCCAATTTCTATCAAACGTCAAAGGAATGTTGCTTAGATAACCCTCTACCAAAGTGGCTAATACGATCCTGCTCCGATGTACAAAATGGCCACCAGAGCTAAAAATAGAAAAACATTATAAATTTGCTTCATTCGCTCTGATGAACTAGATGGCCGCCAGAGCTAAAAATAGAAAAAAAAAAATCTTTAAACGCCAACTGCTCCTGTACACTTGGGCCAATTTCATTCAAACTTCATAGGAATGTTACTTAGGTGACTCTCAAATAGCTAAAACGGTTCCGCTCCGATGAGCAAAAAGGCCGTCAGAGATAAAAATAGAAAACACATCGTAAATTTGCTTCAAACGCGAACTCCTCCTAAAGCCTCGAGCCAATATGATTAAAACTTTACAGGAATGTTGCCTAGGTGACTCACTACCAAAATAGCTAAAATCGTTCCGCTCTGACAAATAAGATGGCCACCAGAGCTAAAAATAGAAGAAAAAAATCGTGAAACGACAACTCTTCCTGTACCCTTGGGCCAATTTAATTCAAATTGCATAGGAATAATGCTTAGATGACCTTCTACCGAAATAGCTAAAACGATTTTGCTCGGATGAACAAAATGGATGCCAGAGCTAAAAATAGAAAAAAAACCCTAAAAATTGCTTCCAACGCGAACTCCTCCTAATCCTATGGGCCAATTTCATTTAAACTTCACAGGAATGTTGCCTTTTTGACTCACTACAAAATAGTTAAAATCGTTTTGCTCTGATAAACAAGATGGCCGCCAAAGCTAGAAATAGAAAAAAAAACCTTCAAACGACAAATCCTCCTGTACCCTTGGGTCAATTTCATACAAACTTCATAGGAATATAGATGACCCTCTACCAAAATAGCTTAAACGATCCCGCTCCGATGAACAAAATGGCCACCAAAGCTAAAAATAGAAAAAAAAACATTGCAAATTTGCTTCAAACGCGAACTCCTCCTAATCCTATGGGCCAATTTGATTCAAACTTCACAGGAATGTTGACTGGGTGACTCCCTACCAAAATAGCTAAAATTGTTCCGCTCTGATGAACAGGATGGCCACCAGAGCTAAAAATAGAAAAAAATCTTCAAACGACAACTCCTCCGGTACCCTTGACCCAATTTCATTCAAGCTTCACAGGAATGTTATCTAGGTGACTCCCTTCCAAAATAGCTAAAATCGTTCCACTCTGATGAACAAGATGTCCATCAGAGCCAAAAATAGACAGTGACACTGAGGTGAGCGAATCAGGGCCCTTTTGTTTTTCACATTTCTCACTATGTAAGCATACATATACTCTTTTATCGGAGCCTATCCATTTGTGTTTCTTTTGCACAGCTGCATTGATCCGTGGCTTTTGACGATAATTAATTAATGGACCAATTTAATAATACCACGACAGCTTCACTGCTTTTGTGCTCGCTAGTATCACTGACCAATAAGCGCGCCAGGTAAAAGTTTTGTTTACTGTTTAATAGACAGAGCGGAGTGCAAAAATAGAAGGACCTTCAAGTCAGATTTGATATATGCGTAGAGTCCAAACAAGGGGCATTTGCAAACAGTGTAGAGTGTAGACCCAGATCAGATGCCGTAAAGTATATCGCGGTTTCTTATCTGGGCCTTACAGTTTGTTTAACTCATGTATGACAATGGAATATTCCATCTAATGAATTCGGAGTGGTCCATTTCCAATTAGAGAGGTGTCAGGTTTGTTGAGTGTGTAGTAAGTTTTTCAAAAAGCAAGTGTTTAAAGCAAACATTGTAGACCCAGATCAGACGCCGCGTTTTGCGGCGTCTGATCTTGGTCTAGACTGTTTGCCAATTCCCCAAAAAGGGCCGGTTAACCATTATCCCGTACGAACACGACGACCCCTATCTTTGCAAACATTGCTTCTGAAGAAGCTATCCGATTAGAATCTTCACTGTTTATCATGCAGTTTGTGAACTTATCGAATACAGTATACCAAGTACTTGTAACTTGTATGTAATAACTATACACACAGCAACAAAGTGCGGACTGTGTTATCAATGTTGTTTGTAATAAGAAACAACTTATCCAATTGTTATTGTTGCCATCAGGTAGCTAGAAACACCCATAATATTTACCACCCTTTTACCAAGAGCAACACTTTTCGTGGCTTCTGGTTGTTATTCTATAAACTGAACCCCCACCCTCCCAAACACTACCACACCACCCAGAGCCCCGAAATGAAAATGCATTTACGCATTACTTCTTGGAGGACATTCAAAATCTATCTTTGTTATCATTTTTATTGAAATAAAATACTGGAACACCTTTTCCAACTGTTATTGTTTCCTATGGAACAGGATTTAGGTAAAAACTCAATTATGCAACATTGAGATTGCAATTTAATATCATGTCACTGGCATTTGCAATTTGGATATTCTGTTATGCTATATTCAGTTACAATTGTGCAACACTGCATTATGATATTCATTTTTGTAGTCTGATTTTGATATGGAAAGGTTCCTAATTCAAAGTGCGGTTTCAACAATTCATATTGTAATTGCACATTGCATTATTGAGTTTTTACCTTAATACTGTTCCATAGTTTCCCATCCGGGAACTGGATACACCCAAAATATTTACAACCGTTTTGACAAGGGCAATAGATTTCGCGGCTCTATAAACGGAGTCCCCACCCCATTCCCAAACACAAACCCGATAAAACGTATATACATCATCTAAATTGGTCCTTGCCTGTATAATGGTCCTGGCATCTATTTTGGTCCTTCTTGGCATCTAGAAAGGTCCTCCAAATAGGCTGTTGCAACCGACAGTTTAGATGCTTTTTGGGACCACTTTAAATGCCACTAGGGATATCACACGTGGGCATTTTAGAGGCTGTTTGAGACCAACAGAGGACAATGTTGGATGCCATGAAGGGCCAAAATAGACGCAAGGACCATTTTAGAGACAAGAACCAATTGAGGTGATGTAAAAACGTATTTACTCATTTCGCGATTAGCCAGTCAGTGTTGTTTAAGGGGAATGGATACACCTTCAGGGGAAACAATTCCTGCAACAGTATTTTTGTCTCGCATGAGACTTTAATAAATCGAAAACTTGCCTGAGATTTTCTTCTCTCGGTCTCAATCCCATCGTAGATTCTATTAACCCTTGTCAAACAGTGCAGGTCCAGATCAAACGCCGCAGAACGCGGCGTCTGATCAGGGCCTGCACTATTTGCTAACAGAATTTTCAGTTAAAAATAGAATGAAAACGAAAAATACGCCTGCTACCCCTTATATGACAAATTGACTTGTCCAACATATAGTAATGGAAGAGTCCACTAGCATACAATGGGTTAATCTACCATAGTAGGCTGGTTTGTGTCTTAACTGGTCGCGGACCTTGAAAACAAGGCTCAAATATGACGGGTATTTCAGCATTAGATGTCAACACCCATGATATACCAAACTACCTAGATGACAGCCTACTCCCGCCTGAGATAGGAGGGGGGCACAAACGAGACGTTCCAAGGAGCAGTTGTGTGCCAGTTATTTATGTAAGTTTTGTTTTCTAATCTTTTAAGGGGTATGGGCGGATTTTTCCGCCATTTTTCAAAAGTAGACAACTTTCGGGACTGCCTGTTCGCTTTTCTATAAGCCATGTCCCACTGAAAAAAAGGGGTCTACTCTTAAAGGAAAGAATTTGCTCCTCGGGAGCAAATTCTTTTCTTTTAGAGTTGACAAAGAATTTGCTCCCCAGGAGCACATTCTTTCCTTTTAGAGTTCATGTATTTCAACATGGAAGTAGTTCGAATTATGTCTTTTTTGACATGTTAAGTATTTTTTTCATACTCCGGGTAGCCGGGTCATTTGGCACTAGAAAACAGGTCAAAACAGAAATATCTGCATGACTACCTTCCTCTGGGAGAAATTAATTTTAAAATCAACCGCTTGCCTTTTCATTACGCAAACACGCCTATACAAATACATTGCCACCTTTATCGCCGAAAAAATGAAAATTTTATGATGAAAAAATGTGATATTTTTCTTATTTCTGCTCAAAATATAGATCTTGGGCATTCGTTAGAACCGCCTCATCGAGGCGGTTCTAACGAGTACCCACGATCTATATTTTGGAGCAGAAATAAGAAAAATAAGGTTTACCCTTGTAAACCCCAGTTTTACTATATAAAAGTGGGGTTCAAGGGGGTAAAAAATATATAGGCGTGTTTTCGTGATGCATGTCCATTTGTTGATAATAGCATCGCCTGATTTTACAAAATATGTTTACAAAGTTGATTAAAAGTCATAAATCTGGAAACCTCACCTATTTGTTGACATTTTTAAATTCACTTTTGTATCGTCGGCTTTGATTGGTTGTTTCTTGTATCAGGGAGTATAGTGTAATAAAATCGTGTTGACTAGAGGTTTAACGTCCCTTCAACACTATTTAGATCATTTTGGAGACGCCACTTCCAATTTTGTGGGACTTTTATATGACATTGAGATGAAATGACATCTGAAGCCCTGCCGCCGAAGGAAACCAATAGAATTTAGATGCGTGTAAGGTCTTGCTCGCACCACTTTGTCCCCTTTATAAGTACTCATGTGCGGTCGGTTTCAGCTCTGCGTGGAAGCAACATGCAGCCCCAATCTATTTCTTCTACCTAGCCCCGATGGGTGGAAGCCAGTCTAAAAAAAGTAACAGCAACTAAAGTCAGCCTAGTTAACGCTCGAACTCATTCATATTTTGCTCTTTGTTACCACGGCAACCTTAAAAGCTGTTTTTGATTGGCAGGATGACCAAACCTATTATGACATGGCAGTCACCAAAGGGACTTTAAATGAATGGATAGAAATAGACAGTGAGAAACAGCTATCCCCAGATGATGAAAATTATCCGGTAAGTTATATTTATAGGGCTCAGGATTTCAATAGTTCCTTAAGATTACCACTACCTAAACCAAAATACATGTATAAAGACTTAGATTCGGTCTTAATTTTTCGTTTCTTAAATATCTCAGTCTTAAACAGACTGGGAACACCTGAGGACAGTTGTGCATAAACTAACGATGTCGTACATAGAGGATCTTGCATGAGTGTTCATGTATTATTGAATTTATTAAACTCGTTGAGGAAAAGGGATAAAATGCTCGGCAAAGTCTCGCATTTTATCCCTTTACCTCAACTTGTTTAATAAATTCAATAATACATGAGCACGAATGCAAGATTCTATTTATCATATGACATTTAAAACGCGTTTTATTCTCGATTGTTTCCAAAAATATCAATATTCCGCCATTAGTAAACACGACGTCGTAAAGGACGTCGTACATGTAACGTAACGTAACATTACGTTACTAATTTGCATATTTAATCCACTAGTGGATTATCGAAAATATTACATAGAGGTTATTATATGGTAAAGGTGTGCCTCTAAGTCATATTGGCACCGGTATGTCATATTGGCCCGAGGGCTTTAGCCCGAGGGCCAATATGACTTCCGGTGCCAATATGACTTAGAGGCACACCTTTACCATATCATAACCTCTTTATTACATCATTTATATAGCTTAGTTATATTGCAACGTGAAGAAATGAAGGCAAAGAGAACATTTACTTTTTAAAGGTTGATGCCAGGAACGTTTCATCGAATGGGTTGAGGCTATATTTTCGGTATCCGCCGAAAAAAAGAAAGAAATTCCTTTTAAATTATATAACTGATTAGTAGGCCTACACTAACCATGCTCACGGTAATACAGTAACATAGTAGTGCGCAGCAAATTACGTCACAAGTGACGTCGCAACTGTCAGTTTAAAAACAAAAACAAATCGCCATTTTAAATACAGAATTTCTGCAGTTCAAAGAATGCTTTTTAAGGTATTTTACAGAATGTTTTGTGCTTATTTGAAGACCATTTTAATTTTAAAGGCTCTTAGTGTCATTCATCAAGCTACTGCATAATCGATTCCGTGTGTAGCAGTCGGTCGCGGTGGTTGTTTAGGTTAAAATTCAAGACGACAATTTTTGGGGACATGTTATCCTCCCACAGATTTCTTCCGCACAATTTCCAGCTCCTCATAAGTGAAGGGATCTGTTCGTTTAAGGTTGTTGGCAAGACCTTATTGTTTCAAATGTTGGGCCATCCCTGCTGTGCTTGAAAGCAACGTCCTGCACAATGCTTCCCAATCGTGAGTGAACTTCTTTTAAAAAGTATTTTGTTTTTCATTTTTCATGCTTGCCACGAAAAATCAGACTTTTCTCAAAATCCATTGTTATCCCTATCTTCTATCGCTCTGTCTAGGTTCAGAAATCGGGTTGACATTGCTTCAAGTGATTTTTCTGCGGCCATTTTGAAGCTTATGGAGTACGGCATTGACGTTCTATTGCTATAGTAACAGAGTGGAGCAGTGCCAATATGGAAAGGCAGTGCCAAAAATCCATATTATATGGATTTTTGGCCCCGTCACGTGACTATGCCATCAAAATAGCGAAAAATGAGCCTGTATTGAAATCTTCTAATGTAATTTTCCTATAGAAGGTATGTAATAAATGGCGTTATTACACTCTCAGACGCGACGTCATATGATAAATGTAAGTCAACATATTATCATTCCAATTCTCAACCATTATGTACATTTTGAGCGATTTGATTGGTTGAAATGAAAGTTTTGCATTTCGATAAATTCCATGAGCAAGAATGTCAGAATTACAGAATTTCACACAGCGACAGGAAACCACTTATATTTAGGAATATAGCGTGGACGTCAAAGAGCACGTTTAGAAACCGCGCGTTACGTTATTGTATAAGAAGTGACGTCAACAGCGTATACGGTTAAAATATGAGAAACTATTGAATACGTATATGGTTTTGTTTGTTTGTTTGCTTGTTTGTTTGATTTAAGATTTAATGTCCCCGTCAACACTGTAAAGGTCATTTTGGAGACGTTGCTTCCAATTTTGTGGGACTTTTACCCGACATTGAGATGACATGACATCTCAAGCCCTGCCTCCCAATGAAACCAATAGGGTTTATAAGCATGGACGGTCCGACTCGCACCGCTTTGCCTGGGCAGGCCTAGATCCTCTAAGCAAGTCACCTGTACTCGTGTGCGGGTCGGTTTCAGCTCTTTGTGGAAGCATCGTACAGCCCATCTATTTCTCCAAGTACCGATAGGTGGGGGCAGGAATACGTATATGTTAGAAGACAAATAAACTGAATTCAAAGACGACGTATTTTTCGCTTGGATTTCTTTCAAAGATAATTAACCCTTATCTTGCTGTTCACGACAACCTCTATCTTTGCAAACAGTGTAGATCCAGATCAGATGGCTTCTGATCAGGATCTACACTGTTTGGCATTCAGTTTATGAATTTATAGCAATAAATTACATCAAGTAATTTGATTGGTTGATATACAGAAATGGGTGTGGCTTAAATGAATATTCAGCAAGATAAGGGTTGGTAAGATTATGCTTACGCTTTCGAAATAATTCCTAAACAAATTCCATTTTTGGTGACATTTGTCACATTTCGATGACAAAGCTGCAATTATAAGGAATAAATTATCATTTTTGTGGATTCTGTCGATGTGTTAACTCCGGAGAGACTCACAATCTCACCATAAAGCCCCTCGGGCATCATTCGCCGATAAAATCCACAAAAATTAAATTCATTCCTTGAAAAAATATTGAGGAAGTGCAGTGCAAAGGGCGGAAAAACCACAATCAGACAGACTCGAAGCGCGAAAACGTCCGGACCGCAACCCACCCAAAACCACATTAGAACCCTTTATAGACCAAGCCTGCCAAGGCAAAGTGGTGTTATTACATATAATTCATTTAAGAAATGAAATTTATTTTTCTGCAGTTCATGGAAGTATGAACGCAGTGGGTCGCGTGCAAAGTAAATGAACCCCGAACCCCGAAGGGGTTCATGTAAACTTTGCTCGCGACCCACTGTCGTTCATACTTTCATGAAAAGCAGAAAAATTAAGTTTATTTTTAATATTTACATTATATGCCCCTCATCAATGGGCGAAAAAAATGCTTGTAGGGCAAACTTTTAAAGCTAAAAAACATTTACACGCTGTTTTTCTACAAAGAGCGGAGCAGCGTTGAAGTCATCAACGTCCGTAGAGAACAATGGTTTAGAATGACGTCACTTAACGTCAATGAAAAGCATGTGATTCGATCCGTTCATGGACGTATGAACGCAATTGTTTTCTATAGGTTTACATTAGACTTTACACTGGAAATATAAATATATAGGTTTGTCTAGCCGGTAGGGCTAGAGATGGCATTTCGTCTCAATGTCGGGCAGGCCCCACGAAATTGGTAGCAACGTCTCCAAAATGTATTAAATAGTGTTGATGGGCACGTAAAACGTCAATTTAAACAAGCAATCATTTACTTTGCTCGTTGCTCATTACTCGGTGTTGTTAATGCCGACAAAACTACATCTGAAAATGTCGTATGCTTATGTCGTCTGCTGAATCTTTTTGCGACCTTTTTGAAACATATTGTTGTATACAGGCAAATAGTGAGGATCCTGATCAGACTGCTTCTAAAGATCTGGGTCCACACTGTTTGTCGAAACTAGCTAGTCTGGCCCAGGGCCCAGAAAATATGTACACTCCATATTTTACAGTTCTGTGGTGTATTCCTTGCTTCCAAGGGATAACCTTTTCTAGAACATAGTTAACGTCACTACAGCTGGTGTCTGGGAATGTGTGGCGGCCGTAAAAAGTCTCCCTGTCCTACATCGTAGTGTAGTTAATATTTTCTTGTCCTTTGGGATCAATGATTCCATTGTTGAATTTTGAAATTATTTGAGGATAACTGATAAGGCCTCATTGGCCGAAACTAGCTAGTTTGGCCCAGAAAATATGTACACTCCATATTTTACAGTTCTGTGGTGTATTCCTTGCTTCCAAAGGATAACCCTTTTTAGAACATATTTAACGTCACTACAGCAGGTGTCTGGGAATGAGTGGCGGCCGTAAAAAAGCCTCCCTGCCCCACATCATAGTGTAGTTTATATTTTCTTGCCCTTTGGGATCATTGATTCCATTGTTGAATTTTGAAAATATTCGAGGGTCACTGATGAGGCCTAATTGGCTGAAACAGCTAGTCTGGCCCTGAAAATATGTACATTCCATATTTTACAGTTATGTGGTGCATTCCTTGCTTCCACAGGATAACCCTTTCCAAAACATTTTAAAGTAACCGGCAGACGACAAAGCAGACGACAAATGTCGCGATTGGCATTTTATAGGTAAAAACTTAGGCAAACGTTAAATAAATAACATTAATTTCTTAATTGTTTCAGCTTGTCAACCTGCCCTGGGGTTTCCCGTTTTATGGCCACGAAGTGAACCATATATTTCCGTATACACTAGGTCTGTTTCTTCTAGTCATAGGTTCCACCGAGCACATAATGAGTCAACACAGTTTTGTACCACTAATGGGAGCATAGTAGTCCCCATCAATGCGCCGTTTGACACGACAGTCATGTAATACATGACTGTCGTGTCAAGCGACGCATTGATAGGGATGTAATACATGACTGTCGTGTCAAGCGACGCATTGATAGGGATGTAATACATGACTGTCGTGTCAAGTGGCGCATTGATAGGGATGTAATACATGACCGTCGTGTCAAGCGACGCATTGATAGGGATGTAATACATGACCGTCGTGTCAAGCGACGCATTGATAGGGATGTAATACATGCCCATCGTGTCAAGCGACGCATTGATAGGGATGTAATACATGCCCATCGTGACAAGCGACGCATTGATAGGGATGTAATACATGCCCATCGTGTCATGTGGCGCATTGATAGGGATGTAATACATGACCGTCGTGTCAAGCGACGCATTGATAGGGATGTAATACATGACCGTCGTGTCAAGCGACGCATTGATAGGGATGTAATACATGCCCATCGTGACAAGCGACGCATTGATAGGGATGTAATACATGCCCATCGTGTCAAGTGGCGCATTGATAGGGATGTAATACATGCCCATCGTGACAAGCGACGCATTGATAGGGATGTAATACATGCCCATCGTGACAAGCGACGCATTGATAGGGAGGTAATACATGACCGTCCTGACAAGCGACGCATTGATAGGGATGTAATACATGACCGTCGTGACAAGCGACGCATTGATAGGGATGTAATACATGCCCATCGTGACAAGCGACGCATTGATAGGGATGTAATACATGCCCATCGTGTCAAGTGGCGCATTGATAGGGATGTAATACATGCCCATCGTGACAAGCGACGCATTGATAGGGATGTAATACATGCCCATCGTGACAAGCGACGCATTGATAGGGATGTAATACATGCCCATCGTGACAAGCGACGCATTGATAGGGAGGTAATACATGACCGTCGTGACAAGCGACGCATTGATAGGGATGTAATACATGACCGTCGTGACAAGCGACGCATTGATAGGGATGTAATACATGCCCATCGTGACAAGCGACGCATTGATAGGGATGTAATACATGCCCATCGTGTCAAGTGGCGCATTGATAGGGATGTAATACATGCCCATCGTGACAAGCGACGCATTGATAGGGATGTAATACATGCCCATCGTGACAAGCGACACATTGATAGGGATGTAATACACGCCCATCGTGTCAAGCGACGCATTTATAGGGATGTAATACATGACCATCGTGACAAGCGACGCATTGATAGGGATGTAATACATGGCCGTCGTGACAAGCGACGCATTGATAGGGATGTAATACATGACCGTCGTAACAAGCGACGCATTGATAGGGACGTAATACATGACCGTCGTGACAAGCGGCGCATTGATAGGGATGTAATACATGACCGTCGTGTCAAGCGACGCATTGACAGGGATGTAATACATGACCGTCGTGACAAGCGGCGCATTGATAGGGATGTAATACATGACCGTCGTGTCAAGCGACGCATTGATAGGGATGTAATACATGACCGTCGTGACAAGCGGCGCATTGATAGGGATGTAATACATGACCGTCGTGTCAAGTGGCGCATTGATAGGGATGTAATACATGCCCATCATGTCAAGCGACGCATTGATAGGGATGTAATACATGACCGTCGTGACAAGCGGCGCATTGATAGGGATGTAATACATGACCGTCGTGTCAAGTGGCGCATTGATAGGGATGTAATAAATGCCCATCGTGTCAAGCGACGCATTGATAGGGATGTAATACATGACCGTCGTGACAAGCGACGCATTGATAGGGATGTAATACATGACCGTCGTGTCAAGTGGCGCATTGATAGGGATGTAATACATGACCGTCGTGACAAGCGGCGCGTTGATAGGGATGTAATACATGACCGTCGTGTCAAGTGGCGCATTGATAGGGATGTAATACATGACCGTCGTATCAAGTGGCGCATTGATAGGGATGTAATACATGACCGTCGTGTCAAGTGGCGCATTGATAGGGATGTAATACATGCCCATCGTGTCAAGCGACGCATTGATAGGGATGTAATACATGACCGTCGTGACAAGCGGCGCATTGATAGGGATGTAATACATGACCGTCGTGTCAAGTGGCGCATTGATAGGGATGTAATACATGCCCGTCGTGTCAAGCGACGCATTGATAGGGATGTAATACATGACCGTCGTGACAAGCGGCGCATTGATAGGGATGAAATACATGACCGTCGTGTCAAGTGGCGCATTGATAGGGATGTAATACATGCCCATCGTGTCAAGCGACACATTGATAGGGATGTAATACATGACCGTCGTTACAAGCGGCGCATTGATAGGGATGTAATACATGACCGTCGTGTCAAGTGGCTAATTGATAGGGATGTAATACATGCCCATCGTGTCAAGCGACGCATTGATAGGGATGTAATACATGACCGTCGTGACAAGCGACGCATTGATAGGGATGTAATACATGACCGTCGTGACAAGCGACGCATTGATAGGGATGTAATACATGACCGTCGTGTCAAGTGGCGCATTGATAGGGATGTAATACATGCCCATCGTGTCAAGTGGCGCATTGATAGGGATGTAATACATGACCGTCGTGACAAGCGGCGCATTGATAGGGATGTAATACATGACCGTCGTGTCAAGCGACGCATTGATAGGGATGTAATACATGCCCATCGTGTCAAGCGACGCATTGATAGGGATGTAATACATGACCGTCATGACAAGCGGCGCATTGATAGGGATGTAATACATGACCGTCGTGTCAAGTGGCGCATTGATAGGGATGTAATACATGACCGTCGTGACAAGCGGCGCATTGATAGGGATGTAATACATGACCGTCGTGTCAAGTGGCGCATTGATAGGGATGTAAAACATGACCGTCGTGTCAAGCGGCGCATTGATAGGGATGTAATACATGACCGTCGTGACAAGCGGCGCATTGATAGGGATGTAATACATGACCGTCGTATCAAGTGGCGCATTGATAGGGATGTAATACATGCCCGTCGTGTCAAGCGGCGCATTGATAGGGATGTAATACATGCCCGTCGTGTCAAGTGGCGTATTGATAGGGATGTAATACATGACCGTCGTGTCAAGCGGCGCAATGGTAGGGATGTAATACATGACCGTCGTGTCAAGCGGCGCATTGATAGCGATGTAATACGTGCCCGTTGTGTCAAGCGGCGCATTGATAGGGGTGTAATACATGACCGCCGTGTCAAGCTGCGCATTGATGGGGATTATCTGTGTTTCGTATTCGACTTTCATTTTACACAATATAAAGATAATTTCAGACTTTTTATGCGCGGAGTATTATGTTATACCATCCGACATTGTGAGTGTCCGTACATCAGCGCTCATAGTCTCGTGTCCGCTCAATACTTTTGATACCATTTGAATTATTTTCACGAAACTTCACAGATATGTAGAGTCCCATGAGACAACGTGCAGAAAATATGAACTATAACTCTGTTTTTCCTACTTTTGGAGTTATTGCCCTTTAAACATTGAACATAGCCATTTTTATCATAGTTTCGTGTCCGCTCCATAACTTTGATACCAATTGAAATATTTACACAATACTTCACAGAATCTGTTATGTAGAGCACAATTAGATGACATGCAGAACATATGAACTGAAACTCTGATTATGCTACTTTTGGAGTTATTGCCCTTTAAACATTGAACATAGCAATTTCTACCATAGGCTCGTGCCCTCTCCACAACTTTGATACCATTTGAAATATTTGCACGATACTTCACAGATATGTAGAGCACAATGAGATGACACGCATAACATATGAACTATAACTCTGATTAAGCTACTTTTGGAGTTATTGCCCTTTAAACATTGAACATAACAGTTTCGTGCCCGCGCCATAACTCTGATACCATTTGAGGTATTTTCTCGAAACCTCACAAATATGTAGAGCACTAAGAGACGTCCTGCAGAACATATGAACCGTTACTTTGATTTTCCTGCCTTTGGAGTTATTGCCCTTAAACATTAATAGTAGCCATTTCTATCATGTAGTCTGTTTGAAGCACTAAATCTCCTGAACCTATTGATGGCTTCTGACTAAACTTGCATGGATACATCACTACGATAGGGGAAAACACCCGTTAGGTTTTGATGACCTTGACATTATTTACAAGGGTACAGGCTCCCAAAATGTGTATAGAAGCCTCCGTGGTGTAGTGGTTACGCTACTCGCCTTTAAACCAGGGATCGCAGGATCGATCCCGGGCTTCTCCAGACTTCGGGATGAGTCTTTAAACCGAGGTCCCGTCTCCGTATGACCTTAGCTGTTGGTGGGACGTAAAACTCAAACACTCACTCCCAAAATGTGTCAAGTTTGGGCCAAAACTGTCGTGTCTGCACCCTAGCTCGTGATCGAATCAATAAAATTTGGTCAAACCTAATACAATATATCATTGCAGCCGACCAAAGATTTGATTAGATTTTTGTGATCTTGAACTTATTTCCAAGGACACAGGCCCCAAAAATGTCAACTTTGTCTTGTCTGCACCCTATCTCTCGAATGAATAGATGACATTTGGTTAAATTCTGCACAATATATCATTGCAATCTACAAAAGATTTGGTTTACTTTTGGTAACATTGACTTTATTTTCAAGGTCACAGGCCCCGAAACTTTCACATGAACGAATCGTGATATACGTGTATCTACTCTGTAAACAGAAGATATTTTCCGTAATCTTCACACAAGGGTTACGCATCATGAGGGGTTCTGCAGAAAATAAGAACTGTAATTCTGGTTTACTTCCTTTTAGAGCTATTGCTCTTTAAATATTGAAAGTGTACATCTCAGTCATGTTTTCATGTCAACTTTATTTAGGGAAATACTAGTGCACCTTCACTTTGAATTCTTTTTTAATGACAGATTCTTTCTGTCATTCTTCGTCGTGCTGCATGTTTACAATTTTAACGTCCGAACTTCCGGCTTCCACTACTTTTGAAATATGACTCCGCGCAAATAGTCCGTTGTTTGTTGACTTTTCATGCTTTCTGTCTCAAAACTAATTTCTCGTGGCATTATTTCCGCATTTTGATTACATGCTTTGTTTCATTTGTAATCAAAATACATAAATGATCTTTCTTAAATTACAAACAAAACGGGAAAAGTTAATTGAATATGCATAAGGAAAGTTCCCATTTTATACAGACGACCGCATAATGGGTCATTGGCGAATCTTGGAGGCGGCGTCTAACCACGGCCTTCACTGCGGGCTTCACTGTTGTCGAAAGTTAGCCCATTTTTTTTCCTAAATTAATTCCTATATTTCTAGCTGACGCCCCTTAATTTTGAACCGGGATTTCGAAATGAAATCTTCGTCAGATAAGTGATAATATTACATTCAGTACAAAACGGGTTATGATTAATTATATTTGTATCAATACGCCATTAAAGTACCTTTGTATATTTTTAGAAAAGAAAAACAAAACAAAACTACGAATAGAGCTACAATCAGTGCACACCATTTAAGTATCTAGATAAACTTTGAAAAATAAAGAAAATAGACCGTATAATAAGCTGTATTTAACTTTTAATTATCGACCAAGCCGCTTTGTCTGGTCCTGACCCGCACACAACAGTTGTCAGGCCAGGTTAAGATTTTACCCCTTCAACCCACGAGTTTCTCCAGTTCACTCTTCAGTCACTGAATTTGTACGCGTCCATTCTACACATGTAAATTGGGTGTCTAGTCAATAGTCGTCAATAGCATGTCAAACCACGTAGAACCGAATGCGGTGTATCATTATGAGCCATCTCACCAGGTTCTACACTGTTTGCATCTGTAGGTATCTGTACTTGGCTATAAAGGGCTGAAATGGTACAGACTCATAACACTTATATGACCTAATTAAATGCGAAGTACGTGACGCTAGAAAATTCAACGTACGGTAGCAAGCCAGCAATAATAAACTCCTAATAGTTATCACTGTCAAATTCTGTTGTATAGGTCTAAATAACTGAATATGTAAGCACAATGTTGTGATAAATAATTAGTCACATGCCGCAAAACCTCAAACATCGCACAAAAAGTGTTTTCCTTTATTGTAGCGCACGACATAAGGCAGATTCTTGACTAAGCCGCGAAACACATCTCAGTCAACAAGTGTAAGCTTTTACAAGAAAGTTGCGGCTATGTGTTGTCATAAAACTGGCAACTATCTCAGCAGACACATGACGTAATTGTGACGTCACATCAACGTCGGTGCAACGTCATGACGTTGCATCGACGTTGATTTGACGTTGCCCTAGCGACGTGTGCCTGCTGTGCATGCTGTTTTATTTATAATGTCCAAGTAAAATGAAGATGAAAGTGTTTAACAGCCAATTCACCTCAGTTTTGTGAACTTAACTAAAAATCAGCACTCCAGCGCCATTGTCCTTATCACTTAAGAAAGTAAATCTGAATTGCACGACCCGCAGAAAAGCGACCGACGGTTGATTTTCTAAGAGTGCCCTAAAATCACCGTGTCATTCTGTCATTCTGTCAGTCTGTCTGTCCGTCCGTAACCCGTTTGTGAAAATTGGTGATAGTTACTTAACCGCTTGGAATATTTAAACAATTTTTGTCATACTGAAAGATATCAATGAGATCTAACCAATGAACTTCCGAAATATTACATTCCATTTAGTAAAGCCTCACCGAGGCGAAAAATGTGAAAATTTTCGAACTACTTCTCCTCGGAAACCGTTGGGCCGATTGAAGTCAAATTTCATATGAAGCCTCTATGGGATGGGGGAAACCAAAATTTGCTCATGGGATCCAGGTCACATGACCAAAATGACCGCCAAACCATATATGGTCTGTCTGTCTGTCCGTCCGTAACCCGTTTGTGAAAATTGGTGATAGTGACTTAACCGCTTGGAATATTTAAACAATTTTTTATACTGATAGATATCAATGAGATCTAACCAATGAATTTGCGAAGTATTACATTCCATTTAGTATAGCCTCGCCGAGGCGAAAAATGTGAAAATTTTCGAACTGCTTCTCCTCGGAAACCGTTGGGCCGATTGAAGTCAAATTTCATATGGGGCCTATATGGGATGGGGGAAACCAAAATTTGCTCATGGGGTCCAGGTCACATGACCAAAATGGCCGCCAAGCCATATATGGTAAAAACCCTTCAAAAATAGTCTTCTCCAGAACCACTGGGCAGATTTCCATGAAACTTGATAAATAGCATCTGGGACGTAGGCCCATCATAAATTGCTAAAATGGTGACCCTGGGTTGACCTTGGCCTTCTTTGTGCCTAGGTCTAACTTTGACACATATGCTTTTGTATTGGAAAAGTGAGAATGCATTTTATCCTGCAAACCATTCAGATTACAGTACTAAAGTATAAGATATATAATTTTTTGCTCCTTACGATAAGGCGCATTTATTGGGGGAGCCGTTTTAGGTCCAGGTCACATGACCAAAATGGCCGCCATACCCATATATGGTTACACTCATAAAGCTAAAAGCATCCGGTGGGTCGTGCACTTCAGCTGAAGCACTGGTTTTTCACAGAATCTGTCATTTCAGTGCCTTTTGGCGCTTTGATTTGACAGTGTTATGGTACTTGCTTGATGTAAATGTAGTGGCGGGGCATTGTGCAGTGCTTGCAGCGCTTTTATTTTTTCTTTGATAACTTTCACACAGACTTTTTGAAAACAAACAGACAAACAAACAAACAAAAGCATAGTTTATCCAAAGAAACTTCAATACTCGAACGCCTTTGGGACCATGAATATAAGAATCTTATATGGGTGTGAGGGGTGGATGGAAAAATCCGTCCCGAGGGTCACTGTCCGGCATCACGAGGCTTGCCGAGTGATGCCGGACAGTGATCCCGAGGGACGGATTTTTCCATCCACCCCTCACACCCATATTGGATTCTTTTTCTTGCTTACCTTCCATTTCTATTGCAAATTTTTAATGCTGCTGTCACTTCGGTTACCGACGTCCGCCATTTTGTGATGACACAACAGGAATGTTTAGTGACGTCACGCATGACGACGCCGCGCATGAGGTTGTAATCAACCAGTGCATTTATCAAACACGCGATTATATTCGATTTGGGGTCGGAACACCAGGGTCAGAACATAAATTTCTATCCCAGGGTAAAATCACGGATTTCCTTGTCTGGTGTGCAAGAAAATTTGTTCGAGATATGAGTAATTCGAACTACTGAGGTTTAATCCTAAGCCCAGATCTTGAGGCATTATTTGAGCCCCGCCAAGCGAATTTGTATCTTCGAGCATTCCGTCATGACAAATTTTAACTGCGCATGCCCAGCCATTCAGAGGGGCCAGGGATATGGCTTTCTGTCTGAAGGTTCATCTTGATTCACTGCTTGTATGAGCGAGACGCGAAGGTTCTGGCGAGACTGCGCGGATGCGCAGGCTCGCCTGAACCTTCGCTGCTCGCATAGGCGATAAGTACCAAAATCGCTTGACGGGGCCCATTTGATCTCTACAAATACCTTTACGATCTTGTGTAAAAATAGGAATGAGTACACACAACATACCTTTTTGCGATATAATCTGAAAAAACTTCAAATATTTGCCTAAATATATCACTGAGAAAAAAAAAATAGTCATGCCGACTAAGGAACCTAGTCAATATGATTGTCCAAAAAAGCACTATGCAAAATAGTCGATGTGACTAGGAAGACCTAGTCAAGCATTTTGACTAGCAAAAACTAGTCAACTTGACTAGCTTACCTTAGCCTAGTACATTTGACTAGCTTCATCTAGTCAAAGTTCACTAGTTTAAGCTAGTCATATGTACTAGCTTAATAGTCAAATGTACTGGTGTGACTGTCAAAAGTACTAGCAAGCATGGTCAGGATTACTAGATTCTTAGTACTGATTACTAGTTGCTTTAGTCGTAGATTACTAGATTCTTAGTACTGATTAGTACACGGCATGTTTTGATGATGCAGGTCAAAACACATATGGAAAAACATGCTGTGTAAAGGCGCCTTTAGGAAGATAAGAGAAGAAATAAAAGAATATTTCTTACCTGCAGAGTTATATTTTCATATTGCAGAAAAGAAAATCCTCATTATTTATGCTTGGATTCACGGAAATGTCGACTTTAGAGCTTCTGGACGTATATTTGTATGTTGACATTGTTGTTGTTGTTGTTGTTGTTTATCTTGTAAGCATTATAACGCTGCTTATAACCACTAGGTGCTTAAGAAATAAAAGAATATTTCTTACCTGCAGAGTTACAAACAGTAAGAACAAAGTGCTCAAGGTGAGTACAACAACCCACTGTATGTTGGGTGAAATAATATCAGAATAAACCCACTGTATGTTGGAGCATGTTCTCCTAAACGTTAAGATGGCTTCCTCTACACATTCTGCAAGCTGTCAATCAACATTCGGCGGGAAAACTGTCTAGACACCCTAGTCATACTGACTAGAAAGGGTAGTCATACTGACCAAATGCCCTGTCAACGATTATTGATTTACGCTTACTAGAGAGACTAGTTAAATTGACTAAGAATGCTCGGTCAACCTACAGACGACTAGGTGACCCTCTGTGTTTACTAGGTAAACTAGTCGAATGTACTAGTTATTTTTTTCAGCGTATGGATATCTGGAGCCGTGGAAAGAATTCTCTCAAGGGACTGCAGAACGAAATCAAATTAACCGTGGTAAACGAGTTAACCGTGTTCGTAATTTTGACGTTTTACTGTATATACCCTTGTAAACCCCTTCTTTTTCTTTACCGATTGGGGCTAACAGTTGTACTGATTGCACCACTGATATAATTTTGACCCCATTGAACCCCAATTTTGTATAGTAAATATTCTGAAAAAAGGGGCACTCATTTGGAAGCAAGGACTACAACACAGAGCTGAAAACCATGAAGTGTACCAGATTTTTCTGGGTCCCACTAGTTAGTTTCGGCGAGTAACCCTCATATATTTTCTAAATTCAGCATTGAAACCAGTGATCCCAAAGGACTAGAAATAGAACCCATACTATGATGAAGTTAGGGGTTACATGGGTAAACCTTATTTTTATTATTGCTGCCCTAAAATAAAGAGTGTGGGTACTCGTTAGAACAGCCTTATATAGATTGTGAGTACTCGTTAGAACCTTATAAATGAGACGGCAATGATCAGAAATCGATACAATTAACCCACAGCTTCCATCAGAGACACCAAAGCGAAGAATCACAAACATGAAACAACATACCCTAATGGAAACATCAATAACGGAAAGGCAAAAGGGCAGTTACTTTCCCACAAAATGGCCAAAAGGCTATCCAAAATAAAATAATATGAGTGGGTGAGTGAGTGTTTGAGTTTTACATCCCACCAACAGCTAAGGTCATACGGAGACGGGACCTCGGTTAGTGGGACGTAAAACCAAAACTCACTCACTCGTACAGCAGACGTGAGCACTTGAGTATCGTTTCAGGTATGCTGTCAATGAGTGAACGACCAGAGTTACGGCCGACCCATTTTATTTCACCATTCTTTATTCATTTTATAAACTATACATCAGGAGCCTACTTTCATAGCACTGGTAAGTCCCTTGCTACACCAATACGGTAAAACATTCGTGTGATTAAGTGCATTTTTTCTTACCTCAAAAAGTTGTTTTTGTGAAATTTGTCTTATTTCTACCTGAAAATAGGTAACTGGTGCTCGTTAGAACCGACTCAATGATAGGAGCGGTCCTAACGAGTACCCACAACCTATGTCTTGGGGTAGAAATGAGGAAACATAAGGAATGCCTATGTAAACCCCAATTTTCTTTATATAAAGTGGGGTTTACGGGGTGTTCAGTTTTCGGGCTTGTTTCCGTGATGCGGTACATTGCAGTCAAAATAAGGCAAGGCATTATGTCCAATAATAAGTTAAGGTAGTTACTCTAATAATAAGGCAAGGTCTTCAGTTCAAGGCAAGAACGACAAGGTAATGTGTTCAGTCAAATTATGAGTCAAGGTATTTTGTTCAACAATAAGGCAAGGTATTCAGTCCATTAAGAAGGAAAGGTAAGTCAAGGTATTCAGTCTAATAATAAGACAAGGTCTTCAGTCCGTTAAGGAGGCAAGGTAAGTCAAAGTATTCAGTCTAATAATGAGGCAAGGTATTCAGTCCATTAAAAGGGCAAGGTAAGTCAAGGTATTAAGTCTAATAATAAGGCAAGGTATTCAGTCCATTAAGAAGGCAAGGTAACAAAAGGTAGTCACTCTAATAATAAGGCAAAGTCTTCAGTTCATTAAGAAGGAAAGGTAGGTCAGGATATTCAGTCTAAATATAAGGCAGGGTCTATAGTCCATTAAGAAAGCAAGGTAAGTCAAGGTATTCAGTCTAATTACAATTCAAGATCTTCAGTCCATTAAGAAGGAAAGGTAAGTCAATATATTAAGTCTAATAATAAGGCAAAGTCTCCAGTCAGTAAAGAAGGAAACGTAAGTTCATGTATTCAGTCTAATAATAAGGCAATGCATTCAGTACATTAAGAAGAAAAGGGAAGTCAAGGTATTCAGTCTAATAATATAGCAAGGTCTTCAGTCCATTAAGAAGGTAAGGTTAGTCAAGGCAGTCAATCTTATAATAGGGAAGGCCTTTAGCCCATTAAGAACGCAACGAGAAGGTAAGGTGTTCAGTCAAATAATGAGTTAAGGTATTATGTCCAACAATAAGACAAGGTATTCAGTACATTAAGAAGGAAAGGTAAGTCAAGGTAGTCACTCTAATAATAAGGCAAGGTTTTCAGTCCATTAAGAGGGCAATGACAAGGTCAAAGAATGAGTTAAGGTTTTCTGTCCAACAATAATGCATGGTATTCAAGCTAACACTAATTCAATGTATTCAGTCCAGCAATAAGGCAATGAATTCTGACCCCCATCCTCTCCCAAAAAGTCCATTAAAAGGTCAACAAAAACGTAAGGTGTTCAGTCAAATAATTAGTTCATGCGTTCAATCAAACAATAAGGCTAGGAATTCAGTCCACCAGTAATGTTCAGTCCAGCTATAAGCCAATGAATTATGTCCAAAAAATAAGTCAAGGTCTTCAGTCCATAAAGAAGTCAACAACAAGATTATAAGAATCTTATATGGGTGTGAGGGGTGGATTGAAAAAGCCGTCCCGAGGGACACTGTCCGGCATCACGAGGCTTGCCGAGTGATGCCGGACAGTGATCCCGAGGGACGGATTTTTCTATCCACCCCTCACACCCATATAGGATTCTTTTTCTTGCATACCTTCCATTTCTATTGCGAATTTTTAATGCTGCTGTCACTTCGGTTACCGACGTCCGCCATGTTGTGATGACACAACAGGAATGTTTAGTCACGTCACGCATGACGACGCCCCGCATGAAGTTGTAATCATCCAGCGCATTTATCAAACACGCGATTATATTCGATTTAGGATCGGAACACTAGGGTCAGAACACAAATTTCTATCCCAGGGTAAAATCACGGATTTCCTTGTCTGGTGTGCAAGAAAAGGGGTTCAATAAAATAGTAAGTATCAGTCCAACAATGAGGCAAGGTGGGGCGGTTCTAACAAGCACCTTCCATATATGGTTGAAGGAAAAATAATAAAACTAAATATCGCAACAACAGTATGTTATTATCAACCAGTAAAGGCGTGATGTAACATGGACGTGATATCTTTATTATCTTTATGCTTCCCCCAGGATTGTGCCATGCGCCCAAGTCTATCCATAATGGCACTCCTGCTGAGACATTAGTGGTAGGCCGACAAGAAATTTGTATATCAAGACCACCTTTGGTAATGTTCAAAAGTGGTCTTGTAAGACCACTTTTGAACAGTCCCAAAGGTAATCATGTGCCAGAGGGCATCTGTAGCAGAAAGAACAACTGAAATTTTCAAATTTTGGTTTCATTATGATAACACACCCGTGCGACATTGTGCATTTTTTTCACATCTCCAAAATGGCCATGTTTCTGATGAAAATCCGATATATTTTCCTTATAAATACACCAACCTATGTCTCGAGCAAAACTAAGAAAAATAATGTATACCCCCGTAAACCCCAGTTTTCTCTATATAAAGTGGGGTATAGGGGAGTCTTCATTTCACGGACTTGTTCACGTGATGTAAGTGCAGAATCAGTGTTTAGCTGGTCTTAAAAGCGAAAAGTCACTGTATCGTTTCTCATTGTGTGGCCCATCGCTTAGAATTATTTCTTACTCGTTGTAGATGAGAAATTTGTCGTAGAGTGGAGGGATGTGTTTCATCTGAATCATGCTGGTAAGTAGAAGATGATGTCACGTTTAAAAGGCTACGTGATAAATACCTTTGCAACGCCGCTTATATAGCTGCTGGTTAATGTTAAGAAACGTTTGGATTATATCAAAACACTGGCAACACTGGCAGGTCAATTAGTGTGAATGTAGACCGGAAAAATAGGCGTTGCAAGTATAGCTTTTACAAAAAAAGCTAGGTCTGCGCTTAGCACATATTAACTGTGAATGTCTAGAACTATATCCCGGAAATATGTTGTATACAATTTACCATTACTATAACACATCCGTGCGACATAGTGCATTTTTCACATCTCCGAAATGGCTACTTTTCTGATGAAAATTTGTGATATTTTTCTTATTTATACATCAAACACAGGTTTTGGGTGCTCGTTAGAACCGCCTCATTGAGGCGGTTCTAACGAGTACCCACAACCTATGTCTTGGAGCAGAAATAAGAAAAATAATGTTTACCCCCGTAAACCCCAGTTTTCTCTATATAAAGTGGGGTTTAGGGGGGTATTCATTTCACGGACTTGTTCACGTGATGCATTCTATGGCAAAAGTCTAATTACCAGTCTGGCACTAAGTCACAGTGATACTACTAGACCGTATGCGTTTCAATTCTTGTCTGGTACTTGTGGACCTCACTTGTTAGGTTCGTGCGTGACCAGTTGATTGAAAACGTCCTGTATAAGCGGTTACACAAGTTCAAACGTCATGACGATACAGAAAATAATTTACATGCTTAATATTTTGATATGGTTCTCAATAAAAATTGTTGCTAACGGCGAGGAAAATTTTCTGGCTAACCAGAGCCGAAGGGTCACTTACAGGATAGACAGTGGTTCATCGTGGTCGAGAGGTTGTAAATGAACATTTTGTTTTAGCCTTTACAAATATGACAGCAAATATGGGCTTGTACAAATGTGATAGCAATTCTGTTCCAGACCTCTGCCCGTGGACCTCTTTTTGTGTGAAATCGTATTCTTGTTATTGGACTCTTGGGCTTGTACTAATGTAACCGAGCGCACATATATCTCAAATTGAGCAGTCGCCAAACCATGTCGGGTCACCCATCTAGGTACTAACCGCTCTCTACGTTGCTTAACTTAATAGAAAAGGTAAGACTACTATACCATGTTTTAACTTAGTAGAAAAATCAGACCATTTTACCATGTCGCTCTAAAAGCCAACTCATACAGCAGCAAGGCTGTATTAGTGTTATATTTTTGTCGCACCTGCTTTAGCAGGAGGACACAGGCGTGCAAGATTCCGTCCGTCCGGTCGTCCGTCCATCCGGTTGTCCGTCCGTCCGTTTTTCCGTCAACATTTTACACTGGGTGTCTTGTCATCGCAACTCCTCCTACAGTTTCATACCGATTATTTTGAAACTTTGTGTGGTTTGTACTTAATCTTCGGATCATTTTTTGACACTTTTTCCACATTGTGAACTTAGTCATTGTTAACCTTCAATTGATATACTATAGTCACATCTTGTCATCGTAACTCCTCTTACAGTTTTATACCGATCATTTTGAAACTTAGCATGTGTTTTCTCCATGATATGAGGATGTTCATGTGCTTTGGATATAATTCTTTGATCTTTTTAGTTCATTTTATCACATTGTGAACTGCTCCAGCATTTCAGTGGTTTCTTGCTGTCGAGTCCTCACCGTTGTCTCACCTCTGTGGTTCTTTGATTTCTGTGTTCACGGGGGTGTTGCACTGATGAGTTAGGAGGCCTTCATGCGGACTGAACAAATTATTTGTCTAAATCGCGACGGAAGTAAGGGCGAGGATTGTGGCCATGTAAAATCGATTTAAGCCCCCCAGTGGAAATCTTCCACTGACCGTTCCAAGGCGGCTCTTCTGTGGCGATTTATTTATGTTGTTGTTTGTTACTTACTGTGTGTATCACTTGTGTCTTTTAATTTTGGATGGCCATATGGCCATTTTGTGGGAAAGTAACTGTCCATATGGCCTTCCTTTGTTTAGGTTTCCATTATGGTCTGGTCGCTTAATGTTTGTATTTCTTTCCCTTTGGTGTCTTTTATGGATGGAGTAAGTTAATTGTATCAATTCCTGATCTTTGTTTTACTTCTACTTAGTCAGGTTTTTACCTCACATATATAGGCTATAGATTCTTCTCAAAGCCCTATATCCATTTCTTCTGCCTTGAATAAACTTCTATTTTTGTGTGGGGCAGGTGGGGAGCAGGTGCGACATCAACTTCACCGAAGTTGAATCTCTGGTCATTTCTCCCTGTATTTTGACTTCGCTCTCAAAGTCACACACGCGAATGTTAAAGAAGCAAACTCTAGAGCAGGAGCCTAATCGCCAATGCAATCAGGGTCACGGTAATACCAATTTTAACCCTGCTGTAACCGAGCGCATAGATAGTCTCAAGTTAAGCAGTCGCCAACGCATTTAGGAACACCCATCCAGGTACTAACCGCTATCTCCGTTGCTTTACTTAATAGCAAAGCCAGTCGCTGTCAAAACTAGCTCATAAGCAAGGCTGCATGAGTGGTATATATTCATTTCTCATTGTCACACAAATGTGATAGCAATGTGCAAGAGCTCTCTCAGCGGGCCACGTTTTTGATGGCCAGTTTTTTCCGTTATGATTTCGGTTGATTTCTGCGTCATTCTTTGGCATGTCATATACTTGTTTTAGCAAAGAAGAATCATCTTGTGAAATAATTTTGATCCAATATTTGATCATTTGCGATAAACTGACAGTGGTATGCGCCCTGTTTCTCCCATAAAGTGCTGACAAATTAGTAGTTTCTTAACTCCGAGCAAACGTCGAAAAAACTTTGAATGAATCGCTTCAAATTCTGACGCGTCATGTATAACCCAAACCTCTGCCCTAGAATTTATGACTGAAACCACTAATTATTACGTGGACAATCCCGGTCAGCAATTGTCACGTGGACAATCATATTCTTGCACACCAGACAAGGAAATCCGTGATTTTACCCTGGGATAGAAATTTATGTTCTGACCCTGGTATTCCGACCCCAAATCGAATATAATCGCGTGTTTGATAAATGCACTGGTTGATTACAACCTCATGCGCGGCGTCGTCATGCGTGACGTCACTAAACATTCCTGTTATGTCATCACAAAATGGCGTACGACGGTAACCGAAGTGACAGAGCATTAAAAATTCGCAATAGAAATGGAAGGTATGCAAGAAAAAGAATCCAATATGGGTGTGAGGGGTGGATAGAAAAATCCGTCCCTCGGGATCACTGTCCGGCATCACTCGGCAAGCCTCGTGATGCCGGACAGTGACCCTTGGGACGGATTTTTCTATCCACCCCTCACACCCATATAAGATTCTTATATTCTACAATTATTACATGGACAATCACGGTCAGTAATTATTACATGGACAATCACAGAAATAGAAGTGAAGGCAATGATCAGGAATCGAAACAATTAACCCAAAGCTCCCGGGAAAGAAACACAAATATGAAACAACAAGACCCCAATGAAAACATCAATAGCGGAAGACCTACCCCACAAAATTGCCAATTGGCTATCCAAAACAAAATAATATAAGCGATACACACACTCAAAGACAAACCATAACAAACTAAACCGCCTTGAAACGATCAGTGAAACTAATTCCACTGGTGTGGGGGGGGGGGATGGAGGGGAAGCTTAAATCGATTTTACGTGGCCACAATCCTCGCCCTTACTTCTGTAGCGATTTAGACAAATGATTTATTCAGTCCGCATGAGTACCTCCCAACTCTTGGTCATTCATTAACTTTGTGTCGATTGATAAACTGAACCAGTGCACGACCAGACCAAGAAAACCCGAGTGACGAGCAAAACTCAGCTCAGACTCCGCACCTACTCAGTCAGGCCATAGTCTTCGATAAATCTTTCTTTTGATATCCCAACACTTGAAGACTTGTTCATGCGATCTGATCGGTAACACAGTCAAGCACTCTTTACAATGCTTCTTTATTTTTATAGCCCATGTGGGACAAATAGTTGGTTTAATCATATTTATTACAAAATTCATCAAATAACATGGTTACAAATTTGACATACAAGCAATATAGGATTAGAACAAAAGCGTAAATTACTTATAAAGTTCTTCTCCTCGTTCTGGTCAAATCCAATTCAACATTACGAAAACACGCCTATACAAATGCCTTGTTAACTTTACCGCCGGAAAAACGAAAATTTTAAGATGAAAAATTGTGATATTTTTCTTATTCCTGCTCAAAAACTATTTTAAAGCAGAAATAAGAAAAATAAGTTCACCCCTGTAAACCCCAGTTTTACTATATAAAAGTGGGGTTCACGGGGTCGGAATTATATATAGGCGTGTTTTCGTGATGAAGTTTTATGGATTCATGCATGTGCATGCGACTTTTAAGACGCAGCTAGCATATGTTTGGAGTTAAACGGCCCTGCCAACATTGCTTATGTAATATCGGTGCGTTTACATTACCAAACTTTTCCTGGACAAGTTTATACACAAGCGGTTAACCAGTACGGCTGCACAGTCTTTCGCCACAAACTGAAAACTTCACTTCTTGAATCAGCGGAAAGGAATGATCGAAGAAAACAGTGCATGATCGCTCTCCACAAAAGAATGTTGCCGACCAGGCAGCGTGTAGCTAGTGCAAGTATTAAACTTCCTTTCCCTGTTATTTCTCAGATTTCGGTCCATGTCAGTTCCAGGTAATATGTTATCGGGATGGCACAATTAAGTTTCTATACAAAAAGGTAAGTGGTCTGTTACTATGATGACCTTTGTGATCAACTATTGTGTCATTGCACTGATACTGGTGTTGTGATATCGTAGGTCGTAAGCTTGCTATGTTGATGCACATCTGTACTATAATGTTATTAATCAAGTAGTTTTGTATTGGCCTTGTTACAGGTCCGGGGTATGCTGTATTGGCCCGAGGCCGAAGGTCGAGGCCAGTACAGCTGACTGAAGACCTGTAACTTGGACAATAGGAAATTACTTGATTTTTGACAATTTTATTTATTGACACCATTAAAACGTGATTATTGATTTTTGACCTCAGTGTTAATACGGATGACCTCCGAACAATACAGGATAGTCAATTAATAACATTCGTTATTAATTGACTATCCTGTATTGATCGGATGTCATCCGTATTAACACCAGGTCATCCAATATTAACCGAGGACAAGTGAGGTCAAAAAATCAATAATCATGTTTTTTTTTAATTGTGTCAGTTAATAAACTGTTCATTAGTCAAGTAACTTCGCATTGACCCAGTTACAGGTCCTCGGTCAGCTGCATTGTCCCTCGGCCTTCGTCCTCGAGCCAATGTAGCAGACATGGGACCTGTACCTGGGCCAATACGAAATTACTTGATTAATAACGTTATAGAAATTAGCCAACAGCAATGCGTAAGCATCCTGACTTGCTGGTAAAGATCATTCATTCATTCACTTATTTGGTCATTTTCGAGACATTGCCTCAGATTTTAGTTTAAACTTATTTATTTTAGTTCGATTGCGATGAAAGCTCCAAGCTTATTGAATCGCTCTCGAAAACTCATTCCGGGTGTTTTCACGCGCGCGAGAGAGAAAGGCGGTTGCTTTTATATCACTGCTACCCATTTATACCTGGGTGGAGTGGGGTAGTGTCATTACGTGTCTTGGCCAAGGACACACCTCGATACCGGTGGCCGGATTCGAACGCACAACCTCTCGAACATAAGTCAAACGCGTTAACCACTCCGCTATCGGGACTTCCGATTTTGTGGGACATTTCCAAGACACTGTGTTGAAATGACAGCTCATGCTCTGCAACCCAAAGAAACCGCTAGTCCGACCCACACCGATTTTCATGGGCAGACTATGTGGATAGGAAGTGATGCATTTTGGCATGTACATGTAGAGGGGGTTGAATCAGCCAGCTTGCGCTTTCAGTCACATGTACATCGGTGTCTTGCAATCCATAGTTTTTCGCCCGGGATAGAAATTCTGTTCTAATCCTGGTGTTCTTTCTCAAGGTCTAATATTCTCGC
This sequence comes from Lucinisca nassula, assembly GCA_963580285.1. Classification (NCBI taxonomy): domain Eukaryota; kingdom Metazoa; phylum Mollusca; class Bivalvia; order Lucinida; family Lucinidae; genus Lucinisca; species Lucinisca nassula. The sequence goes on along the minus strand of OY757025.1, from coordinate 110,538,621 downwards.
GTGTTTTATAAATGCACTGGTTGAATACGACCTCATATGCACCGTCGTTAAGGTTGACCTCACAGCACGTTACGTGACCTCACTAAACAACACTGTAGTGGCATTCCAATAAGGAAGACGCCGGCAATGAAAAGTATGCAAGAAAAAGAATCTAGAATGGACGTGAGGGGTGGATAGAAAAATCCGTCCCTCGAGATCAGTGTCCGGAATCACTCGGCAAGCCTCCTGATGCCGAACAGTGACCCTTTGGACGGATTTTTCCATCCACCACACACCCATTTAAGATTCTTATAATCTTCTCGCCTTTTGATTTGACAGAATCCACAGATGATTCCTGCGATTTGTGACGATTCTGATCAGACTTTGCATGCACAGTCTTCTGAGACTTTGTTGGGCTCCCACGCGAAATGTATCCTTTTGTTGTGATTGGGCGCATTTTAGACAAACCAGAACTTTCTGTTCGTCGGACTTCCTGCTTAAAGAACTTCTTCTTTTTGTTGCTCAGTCAACAATGTTTGCGGCAGAAAAATGTCAAATATGACAAAGTTTTTAGCAAATCAATGCCCATTTAAGAAGTACGAATGAATCCTAGAATCCACGGGCGACAAATACTGATGTGCTAGGATCTTTTTTTTCCAAGAAAATAACTTCAACGCCTTGCAGCAGACAGAAAAAATGTTCATATGTAATGCCTTCATCTTTGCCTAAAATAATGTTTCGTTGAAACTTGTAGTTCTCTCTCCTTTGTCAGCCTTAAACCCAAGGGCCATATATACTGACCCTCATTTTTATTGCATAGACCGCGTCAAGAACGCTTCGAAAGTTCAATATATTTTACATCAAAGCCGTGTAATGAGCGCCCCTCGAAGCCCCGTAAAGTATAGAGAAAATTTGGGTTTATGGGGTATTTGTTATTTCCCTTATTCTTGGTCAAAGACTTAATTATGGGTCCTCGTTAGAACCGCCTGACTGACGCGGTTCTAAGGAACACTCGCTATTTATGTGTATAAGGAATTAATTTTATCTTTTTTTGTGGATTTTATCGATGTATTGACTCAGGGAATCAGTCATAAACTTAGCATAAAAAGTAGAAGTAAAACAAAGATCAGGAATCGATACAATTAACTTACATCTCCCATCAGAGACACCAAAGGGAAAGAAACACAAACATAAAGCGACCAGACCATAATGGAAAACTAAACAAAGGAAGGCCATAAGGACAGTTACTTTCCCACAAAATGGCCAAATTGCCATCCAAAATAAAAAGACACAAGTGATACACACAGTAAGTAACAAACAACAACATAAATAAACCGCCACAGAAGAACCGCCTTGGAACGGTCAGTGAAAAGAATTCCGGGGGGGGGGGGGGGGCTTAAATCGATTTTACGCCCTTACCTCTGTCGCGATATACACTGATTTTGTTTAGTCCGCATGAAGGCTTCCTAACTCATCAGTGTAAAATCTACGAGAACATACAAATAAAAAAACTATAGGGATGAAACAAGGTTGAGGACTAGACAACATACAACAACAGAATTGCTGGAGCAAAAGAAAACCAACAGTTAGACTCCGAGGGGCCCGACCAAAGACGGAAGCCCAAAGGCAGTTTGTGATTGATCACGTCGATAAAACACAAAAAAAAATGAAATATATTCATAAAAACTGTTTTTTTTTTGGCAAACAGCTGAGATGCTTATCAGCCTGCGCATGCGCACAGTCTGATCAGCATCTTAATGTTCACTGCATGGGTAGTACAATACCTCTTCTTTTAGTCTTATGATGCGACTCAATTATATTGTAGCTTCCGACTGGACTTGTATACATGGTGGAATTTCAGTTCATATATCAGGTAACTACCGTTATAACCCATTATGCCAAGTCTATAAATCCATGCAACGAATAATAGAGGTAAAGGCAATGATCAGGAATCGATACAATTAACCCACATCTCCAAGCAATGATAACAAAGGGAAAGAAACACAAACATGTAACAACTAGACCCAATTGAAACATCAACAGCGGACAGTCACTTTCCCACAAAATGGCCAACTGGCGACCCAAAACAAAATAATAAAAGCGAAACACACACTCTAACACAACCCATAGCAAAAATAAACTGCGACAGAAGAACAGCCTTGGAACGGTCAGTGAAACGAATTCCACTTGGGGGGCTTAAATCGATTTTACGTGGCCACAATCCGCGCCCTTATTTCCGTCGCGATTTAGACAAATAATTTGTTCAGTCCGCATGAAGGTCTCCTAAACCATGAGTGAAATATATCCGTGTTCACAAAAATCAAACAACCACAGAGATGAAACAACGATGAGGACTCGACAGCAAGAAACCACTGAAATGCTGGAGCAATAGAAGAACAATAGGCAGACTCCGATTGGCCCGACCAGAGACAGTGCATTAGGCACCAACCAACATTATATAAAATTAGATATTCTCTAATTCTCAGTAAGCCTTTACGCTGGAACCGTCATAGAATCTGAGGCCTGACCCAACGGCGTGCAATTAAAGAGGGAAGCAACCAAGATTGGGTTAAATACCATGCATGCAGTCTGTCGTATAACATTGATGTTGTACCCCATCTTTTTATATTGAAGAATGATTTTACGAAATTGGGTGCTGAAGTAATTCCAGTTATATATTTTTCTGAATTTATATACTAAGTCACCATAAAATTCGGGTTCCGATAGACCTTGTTGCAGAAGAGCTTTAAGTCCAACATTGAATTTTGAAATTAAATCGGAATGACGTCTATAAAATTTTGAAAAGGTTTTGCGTAGTTTATGATAGTTTCTGATATCTATACTCTTGTATGGAGTTAGATAGGACCCCTTTCATTGAGGTAGTTTGAGTACCCAATATGTTATTCCGGTGTGTTATTCTAATGCTACTGTTGTTTATATTACAGGACCTCCGAAATTCAGGGCGATGAAATCCTACCGGCCTCTGAATGTTAATCGGTCTGATGTCGTTGAGGGAACTATGGTGAAGATTTCTCCTAAGTCATGTAAGTTGGAGTCATTATCATCATGTCAGTCTGTGAAACGAACACCCCTCTTAACCCCACTTTATAAAGATAAAACTAGGGTTTACAGGGATGTAAGCTATTTTGATTTTTCCAGCTCCAAGACATAGGTTGTGGGTAATCGTTAAAACCGACTCAATTACGCGGTTCTAACGAGCACCAACAACCTATATTATGAGTTTAAATAAGAAAAATATCTTAAAATTTCTTCGGAATACCAGCCAGTATTGGTATATGCCAGGATGTGTTATTCTAATGTACTGTGGAATTTTACTTTATTCACTTGAACAACGATGACTTGTTAACGATCATGGCTGATCCAGATTGTTTTTTTTTGTGGTGGTGGGTGGTGGTGGTGGTGGTGGTGGGGGGGGGGGGGGGTCATGAGAAATGAGAAAGTCTACCGATGATTACATGTAATAAATTTATAAGCACAGTTACATGTAATATCTTTTCCAGTGTTTTGTTTCCAACGACGACCAAAATCAAAATACTGAAAGTGCTGAACTTGGCGATTATTTGTGAACTTTGGAAAACGTCAGACCAATTTTACACCTTATTGGTAGTCTACATCAGGCTCAAAAGAATATTGTACTTTAGATCGGGCTTCCAAAGGATAACTCTATCTAGAACATATTTATGGTCACTACAGCTGTTGTCTGGGAATGTGTGGCGGCCGTAAAAAAGTCTCCCTGCCCTACATCATAGTGTATTTTATATTTTCTTGTCATTTGGGATCATTGATTCCACTGTGGTATTTGAAAGTAGGTATTTGAGGGTCACTGATGAGGCCTAATTGGCCGAAACTAGCTAGTCTGGCCTAGAAAACACGTACACTCCATATTTCTAGTTCTGTGGTGTATTCCTTGCTTCCAAAGGATAACCCTTTTATAAAACATATTTAATATATATACTGATGATACCTAATTTGCAGATCCTAGCTAATGCAGCCCATTTCTTTGGTGTATTTCGTGCTTCAAAATCAGTACATCACCTTAACTGCAGCTGGTATTTATGAACTGTTTTGTCTCAAAGTTTGTTTTTATTTTTGTTGTTTCTTATTATTATTTAAGATTTAAGAAGAATATATATATATTATATATATATAATAATTTCTCACATGTATTTCAGCTTAAAGGATTTCTTTAATGATATGTTTGTTCGGTTTAAACAGTTATTATTTTGAACTATTCAGACTTACGGAACAAACATTACATGGTACTGGGTCTGCTAAAATAGAAAAAAAACTAGAGCTGCCGCCTAACGGGCGCCAATTATACCCCCGCATGCGTTGTCCGACAATTTTTTACAAGTATTTGACCTTGAGGAAGGTCAACGTAAAGGTCAACGTCAGGTTTGTGTATATCAATCTTAAGTACTAGTGGCAAGGTGTGTGGTGTGTGAATATTAAAGAAATCGGTCAAAGAATAAGGAAGTTATGAGCAATGTTAAAGTTTTTTGTAACGGACCGATTTTACAAGTATTTGACCTTGAGGAAGGTCAACGTAAAGGTCAAGGTCAGGTTTGTGTATATCAATCTTAAGTACTAGTGGCAAGGTGTGTGGTGTGTGAATATTAAAGAAATCGGTCAAAGAATAAGGAAGTTATGAGCAATGTTAAAGTTTTTTGTAACGGACATTTTTGTAACGGACCGACGACGACAAGCTGACTCCTATATACCCCCTTCAAACTTCGTTTGCGGGGGTATAAATATAATTCGCAAAAATCGGTACAGTTTCCTTACACCTCCCATCCAAGACACCAATGGGAAATAAATATCAACACATTACGAAAACACGCCTATAAAAATTTATTGTAATCTTTAATTACCGTCGAAAAAAATGAAAATGTTAAGAGGAAAAATTGTGATATTTTTCTTATTCCTGCTCAAAATATAAATTGTGCTACTCTTTAGAACCGCCTTATCGAGACGGTTCAAACGAGTACCTACAATTGTATTTTAGAGCAGAAATAAGAAACATATGGTTTACCCCTGTAAACCCCAGTTTCTGGACGGGTTTTTCAAGGAAAAATTACGTCCATTAGAATAGCGATGTCCGTGCGGGCGGCCGGGCGTCCGCGTCCCGGTTTACCTTTTGGTTAATCTTTTTTCAAAAACCCGTCCATAATGCCATTTGGCGTTTTTCTTTTTACTATATACAAATGGTCCATAGTGCCATTTGGCGATTTTCTTGTTACTATATACAAATGGTGTTCAAGGGGGTCAGAATATAAGAATCTTATATGGGTGTGAGGGGTGGATTGAAAAGTCCGTCCCGAGGGACACTGTCCGGCATCACGAGGCTTGATGCCGGACAGTGATCCCGAGGGACGGTTTTTTCTATCCACCCTCACACCCATATTGGATTCTTTTTCTTGCATACCTTCCATTTCTATTGCGAATTTTTAATGCTGCTGTCACTTCGGTTACCGACGTCCGCCATTTTGTGATGACACAACAGGAATGTTTAGTGACGTCACGCATGACGACTCAGCGCATGAGGTTGTAATCAACCAGTACATTTGTCAAACACGCGATTATATTCGATTTGGGGTCGGAACACCAGGGTCAGAACATAAATTTCTATCACAGGGTAAAATCACGGATTTCCTTGCATCGTGATGTTACTTGAAGCTTAGATATATCATATCCTAAAACAGTTCTTTATATTTATGGGAATAAATATATCTTATGAGGATTTAGAAATAAAACAAACGATATTTGTTAATATACAGATAATTTCTCAAGTGGTGTCTTAACAATGTATAAGTAAGATCGTGACCCTCCGTTTCCTATCCCAACTTAGAACACCTAAATTGAACAATAGCCGGATGGAAAAATGCGTTCTAGAGCGCACCATCCTTCGTTGGAACCCGTTTTGGGAACAATTAATGCGAAACGCCCAGTTACCGCGGAAGCCACGAGTTTTACCCTTGGCTTGGCTATCGGCGCCACAACAATTGCATTCTCACGGATGTCTCTAGTGCGCAGTAAAGCGTAAAATACTCTGCTATTCACTGTGTGGCGATTGTTAAAAGAAATAGCTCAAAGTTGGAATAATAATAATAGAAAAAAAAACATTATCTTAATTTCTCCCCCTATCTCAAGTTTTGCACCACTGGAAGTGGGTGCAAATTTATACATTTGGGCGTAGACGTTATCTTCCTTATCATAACGGAGCTCAAAGTCGAATTTATCTTATTGCACAAACCATTATACCATTGAAATGAATAATTAGGGCCCGCAAATTTATTTGCGGGTGCCCTATAGTAATCACCCTGCCTTTCCGTCTGTCCGTCCGTCTGTCCGTCCACATTTCTTATCTCTTTTTTAATAACCTAAAGACCGTCAGACGCATCAACTTCAAACTTTAAATATAAGGTCACAATATCTTTACACAATTTCATGGCAAGTTACGTAACTCTAGCTACAATACTCGCAGAGTTAGGGCCCTTTGAAAAACTTAAAAAATGTCCACATTTTTCATGTTTTTTTTCTTAATAACTTACAAACCGTCAAACCTATCAACTTCAAACTTTGAATATATGGTCTCATTATCATTACACAAATTTATGGCAAAATACCTAACTGTAGCTTCAATACTCTCAGAGTTATGGCCCTTTGAAAAACTTAAAAAATCAGCTTTTTCATGTTTTTTTCTTAATAACTTACAAACCGTCACACCTATCAACTTCAAACTTTAAAAATGTGGTCTCATTATCATTACACAATTTAATGACAAGTTACGTAACTGTTGTTGCAATACTTTCAAATTGATGGCCCTTTGAAAAACTTAAAAATTCAGCTATTTTCGTCTTTTTTCATATTTATTTTAAAACCGCAAAAGATATTCAAATGAAACTTCCTTTAGTTACTGACAGCTGCCCTATAGTAATGCCCTGTCTGTATGTCCGTGCGTCCGTCCGTCCATCCGTCAGTCCATCTGTCTGTCCATCTGACCGTCTGTCCATCAACATTTTTCATGTTTACAAACCTTCAAACGCATCATTTTCAACCTTTCAAGGTAAGATCACAACAACATTAAACAATTTCAAGGCAAGTTACTTAACTTTAGCTATAATATTCTGAGAGCTATTGCCTTTTGAAAAACAAAACAATCTGCTTTATTCGTCTTTTGTTTTCATCTTAATTTCAAAACCAAAATAGTTATCCGAATGAAAATGAAGCTGAAGTTATTGACAGTTGCCATATAGTAATACCCTTTTGTTTTTTATTCATAACTTACAAACCGTCAAATGCATAAACTTCGAACTAGAAGCCTCCTTGGTCGAGTGGTTACGCTACTCGCCTTGTAAACCAGGGGTAGGAGTTTCGATTCCGGGCTGGTCAACTTTCGGATGAGCCTTTAAACCGAGGTCCCGTCTCCATATGACCTTAACTGTTGGTGGGACTTAAAACTGAAACACACACTCACTCACTCACTCACTCACTCACTCACTCACTCACTCACTCACTCACTCACTCACTCACTCACTCACTCACTCACTCACTCACTCACTCACTCACTCACTCACTCACTCACTCACTCAACTTCAAACTACTCAACTTCAAACTTTAGATATAAGGTCACAATATCAATATTGTATCATTGTAGGGAGAGGACTATCTAATGTTGATATGGCTTATGTCCAATCCATTTGTGCTTTTTGCGATAAAATATGACATTGTTTAATTGAATTTGTCTGCGCCATTGTAACCACAACATAGTTGTTATTTTAATATATGCTGTTTATAACGCGATATAAGTTATCTAAGAACTGAAAACAGATTGTACATTTAGGGGATGACAATTTTCAATACAGTTATCCCCATTCTAATGCACTTTTTCGGTTGTTAAGCTAAAATTTGTACTATTGTGCACAAGGCGGCAGGCGCGGTGAGCTGCGTAAAACCAAATGCCAGCCAATGAAAAGCGATGTTACGTGGTGACGTCGGATTTCCGACAGTATATCGTGGAATATACTGTCGCAAATTTTTGACGTTATCCAATCAGACGTCGCGTTACATACGTAAGTGCATTAGAATGTCATTTTCCTAGTAACTACTCTCACTGTAAAACCCCTCTCTGTTCTGTGTACAGATTGTGGCCTGTCGAAGGACTCCCAGCTGTGCGAATCAGATAATGTGACATTCTATTGCAAAAACTGCAACATGAGCAATCATTGTTTAGATGAAATAAACACAGCAGTAGAAGAATGGCTGATATCCCATTGCTCTGAAAAGGTAAGATATATCACTTTAGATTGATTTTAAAGTTACAGTCAGTACCCAGAGCCGTAACTAGGAGACGATAATTTGTACGCAAACCAAAGAAAATATTGAAAATACTAATCCCGCACCTTAAAATCGTTTACCAAATGGGGACCACTCTTACAGTCAAGAAAAGGGTGGTCCCCGCGACAAAATAGGTTAGCTATTAATTAGTGTTGTGTATATCCTAGGTTTTGCTATTTCTCCTTCGTTTTCCTCTCCTTGCATTTTCGTCTTCTTCTTCGTCGTCATAGCGGCGGTTCTAACGAGTACACAAAATCTTTATTTTAGAGCAGAAATAAGTAAAAAATTGTTAACCCCTGTAACCCAAGTTTTACTGTATGAAATATGTTCTAGAAAGGATTATCATTTGGAAAGTAGAAGTAAAACAAAGATCAGGTATCGATACAATTAACTTACTCCACCCATCAAAGACACCAAAGGGAAAAAACACAAACATTAAGCGACCAGAAAATAATAAAACCTAAAAAAGGAAGGCCATACGGAGAATTACTTTTCCACAAAATGGCCATATGTCATCCAAAATAAAAAAAAAAAACACTTGTGATACACACAGTAAGTAACAAACAACAACAAAAATAAATCGCCACAGAAAAACCGCCTTGGAACGGTCAGAGGAAAGATTTCCACTAGGGGGCTTAAATCGATTTTACGTGGACACAATCCTCGCCTTTACTTCCGTCGCGATTTAGACAAATAATTCGTTCAGTCCGCATGAAGGCCTCCTAACTCATCAGTGCAACATCTCCGTGAACACAAATAATCAAACAACCACAGAGGTGAGACAACGGTGAGGACTCGACAACAAGAAACCACTGAAATGTTGGAGCAATTAAAAACCAACAGTAAGACTCCGATGGGCCCGACCAGAGACAGAGCATCAGACACCAACCAACATTACATAAAATTAGATATTCTCTAATTCTCAGTAAGCCTTTACGCTGGAACCGTCATAGAATCTGAGGCCTGACCCAACGGCGTGCAATTAAAGAGGGAAGCAACCGAGATTGGGTTAACTATCATGCATGCACCCAAAGACAAGCCATAACAAAAATAAACCGCGACAGAAGAACCGCCTTGGAACGGTCACCGGAAACGAATTCCACTGGGGGAGGGGGGGGGGGGGGGGCTTAAATCGATTTTACGTGGCCACAATCCTCGCCCTTACTTCCGTTGCGATTTAGACAAATAATTTGTTCAGTCCGCATGAAGGCCTCCTAATTCATCAGTGCAACATCTCCGTGAACACAAATAATCAAAGAACCACAGAGGTGAGACAACGGTGAGGACTCGAAAGCAAGAAACCACTGAATTGCTGGAGCAAAAGAAAACCAACAGTAAGACTCCGATGGGCCCAACCAGAGACAGAGCTCAGGCACCAACCAACATTACCTTGAATTAGATCTCTCTAATTCTCAAAAAGCATTTACGTTGGAACCGTCATAGAATCTGAGGCCTAACCAACGGCGTGGAATTAAAGAGGGAAGCAAAGTTGCGATTGGGTTAACTACCATGCATCCAGTCTGTCGCATAACATCCATGTTGTACCCAATCTTTTTATATCGAAGAATGATTTTACGAAATTGGGCGCTGAAGTCATTGCGGTTATATATTTTTCTGAATTTATATACTAAGTCACCATAAAATTCGGGTTCCGATAGACCTTGTTGCAGAAGAGATTTAAGTCCAATATTGAATTTTGAAATTTAATCAGAATGGCGTCTATAAAATTTTGAAAAGGCTTTGCGTAGTTTATGGTACCGATAACCCTGATTAAGAAGTTTAGCCGTCAATAATTTATTACGAGTGTTGAAGTCAATTACATGACTACACACTCTAACAAATCGAATTAATTGCGAAATATAAACGCCATAGGATGGCGCACGAGGAACATCACCATTCAGAAAAGGAAACAAATTACACTCTCAAAATCAAAGTCATCGCGTTTATCATAAATTTTGCACGAAACAAACCCATCTACAATAGATAGATGTGAATCAGAAAACGGGGCCTCGGTATCAGAAGAATTTGCTTTATTTAGCTGAAGTTCTGGGGTGGGGGTGGTGGTAAATCTGACTGATCAAACCATCGAAATAGGTATTATCAATATTTAATAAATCATCTAAATATCTAGAAGTGGAGCTAAAAGCTTCAGTAATTTCGGATTGGTTATCAATGGAAAGCGACAACATGAAGTCTCTTTCATCACAATACAATAACAGATTAGCCACAAGAGGTGCGCAATTCGTACCCATCGGAATGCCCACAATTTGTCTAAATAACTTAGTACCAAATCTAATATAAATATTGTCAAGTAGAAAGGTGAGGGCATCACACACTTTCTGACATGACCAAAGTGTATAATTCTTATGCTCTTTAGAAGTGAAAAATGCATTTGAATACACCATAGAACTGGGAAATATGGAGTGTACATGTTTTCTGGGCCAGACTGGCTAGTTTCGGCCATTTATGCCTCATCATTGACCCTCAAATATTTTCAAAATTCCACAATGGAATTAATGATCCCAAAGGACAAGAAAATATAAACTACACTATGATGTAGGACAGGGTGAAAGTCTATGAACTGCAGCCTTTGGCTGTAGAGAGGGCTTCAGAGTATACCACATTTGTCATTCAGCCTCCAAATTTGCTGTTTGTGTTACAGAAGGCCAAGACAAGCTTTCTACTTTATATTGGTTACCTAAACTTCATAAAATACCACACAAATCACGGTTTAATGCGAATTAGAGCTCTTATTTCAACACCGAACTCTCCTAATTATTAACGTCATGTTTTACTGCCATCAAATACATGTGATTAAATATTGCGACAAAGTCTTTGAAAGCTCAGGGAGAAATCCATTTTTGTCCATAAAAATTCTAATGAAGTTTTCAATAAATTGAAATCCAGACCTTTTTGTGCTTCAAGTTTAACTACTTATGATTTTTCCACCCTTTACATTACACTTCCTCATAATCTTATAAAAGAAAGAAATTATGATTTAATTGAATGGACATTTCAGAGGGAAGACTCCCTCTGTCTTGCATGTAATATAATAATGATTTTTTCACTTCTGAAGAGCATAGAAATCATACTTAATGGTCATGTCAGAAAGTGTGTGAAACTCCCATCTTTCTACTTGATAATATTACATAATATTTGGTACCAAGTTATTTAGACAAGTTGCGGCCCCGCCTTCGGGCCTTGAGGAAATAGATTGGCTGCACGATGCTTCCACACAGAGCTGAAACTGACCGCACACGAGTACTGGAAAACCGCTTATAGGATCCAAGCCTGCCCAGGCAAAGCGCTGCGAGTCAGACCATCCTTGCTTATAAACCCCATTGGTGTCATTGGTAGACAGGGCTTGAGATGTCATTTTATCTCAATGTCGGGTAAAAGTCCCACAGTATTGGAAGCAACGTCTCCAAAATGACATCTACAGTGTTGACGGAGACGTTAAACCACAAATCAAACAAACAATTTAGACAAGTTGTGCGTTTTCCTGTGGGCACAAATTGTGCACCACTTGTGGCTGATTTGTTCTTGTTTTGTTATGAAAGAGACTTCGTGATGTCCTTTTCCGTTTAAAATCAATCTGAAATCATTGAAAAGTAGAAGTAAAACAAAGATCAGCAATCGATACAATTAACTTACTTCACCCATCAAAGACACCAAATGGAAAGAAACACAAACATAAAGCGACCAGACCATAATGGAAACCTAAACAAAGAAAGGCCATAAGGACAGTTACTTTCCCACAAAATGGCAAAATGGCCATCCAAAATAAAAAGACACAAGTGACACACACAGAAAGTAACAAACAACAACATAAATAATAAAAATCAAAAATGAGTTCCTTTAAGAGCAATGAAAACATTCATAAGAAAGAAGATGGGTCATACCACGTAGTTTCGGCTAATAAAGCCTCATCAGTGACCCTGCAACGATCCGGCAAAGAAAGCCAGAGGAAACATACTGCAATTTTGTGAATTTCGAATAGGCAGTCGATTCAAAGACTGATATAAATCAAAAGTGGGTCCAAATAATTAAAATCCTGTCTAGAATATGAGTCTAAACCAATAATTTATTTCTGATTTCTCAGAATATTCACGCTGATCTCAAAGGACCAAAAGTAAAATATAAACTGCACTATGGTTGATGTACGGGGAGACGTTTTACGGCCGCCACACGGCACAACACCCGCTGCAGTGAAGGCAAATAAAAATAAAAAATGAGTTCCTTTAAGAGCAGTGAAAACATTCATAAGAAAGAAGATGGGTCATACCACGTAGTTTCGGCTAATAAAGCCTCATCAGTGACCCTGCAACGATCCGGCAAAGAAAGCCAGAGGAAACATACTGCAATTTTGTGAATTTCGAATAGGCAGTCGATTCAAAGACTGATATAAATCAAAAGTGGGTGCAAATAATTAAAATCCTGTCTAGAATATGAGTCTAAACCAATAATTTATTTCTGATTTCTCAGAATATTCACGCTGATCTCAAAGGACCAAAAGTAAAATATTAACCGCCACAGAAGCCTTTAGCTCGACTTCTGCCGGCCTCATTGGCTCAGTCGGATGCGCGTCTGACTGGTGATCAGGAGGACGCGGGTTCGACTCCCGCCGGGGTCGGCAACATTCTTTCGTGGAGATTGATCATGAAATCTTTTCTACGGTCATTCTCTCCCTTCCGCTGATTCAAGAAGGGCAGTTGTCAGTTTCTGGCGTAAGAATGTGCACTGTACTGGTTAACCGCTTACGTATAATAAAAATCAAAAATGAGTTCCTTTAAGAGCAATGAAAACATTCATAAGAAAGAAGATGGGTCATGCTACGTAGTTTCAGCTAATAAAGCCTCATCAGTGACCCTGTACTGATCCGGCAAAGAAAGCCAGAGGAAACATACTGCAATTTTGCGAATTTCGAATAGGCAGTCGATTCAAAGACTGATAAAAATCAAAATGGGGTCCAAATAATTAAAAACCTGTCTAGAATATGAGTCTAAACCAATTTTTTTTTTCCGATTTCTCAGAATATTCACGCTGATCTCAAAGGACCAAAAGTAAAATATAAACTGCACTATGGTTGATGTACGGGGAGACGTTTTACGGCCGCCACACGGCACAACACCAGCTGCAGTGAAGGCAAATAAAAATCAAAAATGAGTTCCTTTAAGAGCAATGAAAACATTCATAAGAAAGAAGATGGGTCATGCTACGTAGTTTCGGCTAATAAAGCCTCATCAGTGACCCTGTACTGATCCGGCAAAGAAAGCCAGAGGAAACATACTGCAATTTTGCGAATTTCGAATAGGCAGTCGATTCAAAGACTGATAAAAATCAAAATGGGGTCCAAATAATTAAAAACCTGTCTAGAATATGAGTCTAAACCAATATTTTTTTTTTCCGATTTCTCAGAATATTCACGCTGATCTCAAAGGACCAAAAGTAAAATATAAACTGCACTATGGTTGATGTACGGGGAGACGTTTTACGGCCGCCACACGGCACAACACCAGCTGCAGTGAAGGCAAATAAAAATCAAAAATGAGTTCCTTTAAGAGCAATGAAAACATTCATAAGAAAGAAGATGGGTCATGCTACGTAGTTTCGGCTAATAAAGCCTCATCAGTGACCCTGTACTGATCCGGCAAAGAAAGCCAGAGGAAACATACTGCAATTTTGCGAATTTCGAATAGGCAGTCGATTCAAAGACTGATAAAAATCAAAATGGGGTCCAAATAATTAAAAACCTGTCTAGAATATGAGTCTAAACCAATATTTTTTTTTCCGATTTCTCAGAATATTCACGCTGATCTCAAAGGACCAAAAGTAAAATATAAACTGCACTATGGTTGATGTACGGGGAGACGTTTTACGGCCGCCACACGGCACAACACCAGCTGCAGTGAAGGCAAATAAAAATCAAAAATGAGTTCCTTTAAGAGCAATGAAAACATTCATAAGAAAGAAGATGGGTCATGCTACGTAGTTTCGGCTAATAAAGCCTCATCAGTGACCCTGTACTGATCCGGCAAAGAAAGCCAGAGGAAACATACTGCAATTTTGCGAATTTCGAATAGGCAGTCGATTCAAAGACTGATAAAAATCAAAATGGGGTCCAAATCATTATAAACCTGTCTAGAATATGAGTCTAAACCAATATTTTTTTTATGCCCAGGAAAGTGTGGATAGGTAAACTGACCGGCTCAAAAATGACCTAAATAGTGTTGATTGGGCCGTTAATCTCCAATGCAAACAAACAAACAAACAAACAAAGCTCGACTTCTAGATATTTGGATGATTTATTAAATATTGTCAATACATATTTCGATGGATTGATCAGTCAGATCTACCACCCAGAACTTCATATAAATAAAGCAAATTCTTCTGATACCAAGACCCCGTTTTTTTATTTAAATCTGTCTATTGTAGATGGTTTTGTTTCTTGCAAAATTTATGATAAACGCGATGATTGTGATTTTGAGATTGTAAATGGTCTTCGATGTTGATATTCCTCGTGCGGCATCCAATGGGGTTTATTATCGCAATTAATTCGATTTGCCAGAGTGTCTAGTAATGTAACTGACTTTAACACTCCTAATAAATTGTAAACTGCTGAACTTCTTAATCGGGGTTATCGGTATCACAAACTACGCAAACTCGAAGTGAAGCCCTTTCAAAACTTTATAGATGTCATTCCGATTTAATTTCAAAATTCAATGTTGGACTTAAATCTCTTCTGCAACAAGGTCTATCGGAATCCGAATTTTATGGCTATGACTTCAGCACCCAATTTTTGTTAAATCATTCTTCGATAAAAAAGATAGGATACAACATAAATGTTACACGACTGACTGCATGCATGGTAGTTAACCCAATCACGGTTTACAAATTTGCTTCACTCTTAAATTGCGCGCCGGTGGGTCAGGCCTAAGACTCTTTGACGGTTCAAACGTAAAGGCTTACTGAGATTTAAAGAGAATCTAATTTTGTGTAATGTTGATTGGTGCTTGATGCTCTGTCCCTGGTCGGGCCCATCGGAGACTAACTGTTTGGTTTCTTTTGCTCCAGCATTTCAGTGGTTTCATGCTGTCTAGTCCTCACCACTGTTTAGTCTGGCCCAGAAAACATATACACTCCATATTTTTCAGTTCTGTGGTGTGTTCCTTGCTTCCAAAGGATAACCCTTTTATAGAACATATTTTCATCTTTGCGGTTGTTTGATTTTTGTGTTCAACGAGATGTTGCATTGATGAGTTAGGTGTTTTTTCATGCGGACTGAAGAACTCATTGTCTCTATCACGACGGAAGTAAGGGCGATGATTGTGGCCACGTAAAATCGATTTAAGCTCCTAGGGGAATTTGTTTCGCTCACCATTCCAAGGTGGTTCTTCTGTCACGGTGAATTTTTGTTATGGTTTATCTTTGAGTGTCTGTATCGCTTATATTCTTTTGTTTTGGATAGCCAACTGTCCTTTTGGCTTTCCGCTATTGATGTTTCCATTAGGGTCTAGTTGTTTTATGTGTGTGCTTCGTTCCCTGTGGTGTCTCTGATGGTAGCTGTGGGTTAATTGTATAGATTCCTGATCATTTCCTTCACTTCTATTATGAGGTGGTTCAGACTTACATAGGCGTGTCTTCTTGATGAATGAGCAGAAATAAAAAAAATACATACGAGACTTCTCTAATACGCTAGCCTGACAGTTAACTAAGTTAAATTCGACTGTTTTCTGACGCTAAGCACTTTTCGTAGGAAAACATGATACATGTACGTGCAACTGGAGTAGCAAGGCATGTATAAATCGATTTTGCCTCAATTTTAAACTTTATGACATAAAAAGCGATGTATATGAATCCTTTTGTCAGACGAAATGTTTTCAGAATAAATAAAATGGAATGCTATGATAAGAAAATTCTGAATCTGAATATTGCCTCAGAATATGATTTATGCAAACACAAATATATGAAGCGTTTTCGTTTTAGATACCAGAAAACTGTAAGTCTGTTGATCATGATCAGGCCAGCGGAATCAGTAAGTTACCATACCATAACCAAAATCGTTTTGACAACAAGCCCATGAGTTAACGGTGGATTTTATATCCGGGGAATAATACTTAGCATTCAAAAGCCCATTTTTCTATATAAAGTGGATTGACATGGGTGTTGATTTCACGCACCTGCTTCAACGGTGATTTCGATATAAAAGTTTGTGTATATTTCATGTTGAATTAGGTTGATAACATGTAACATTGCATTTATTGAAACATTTATTCAATGTCAACATTGTAAGATGTCCATAAAATGATAACCTTGTGAATATTTTCCATAAAGGGATTATCCTTGGGATGCAAGGACAACAGAACTGAACTAAAAAAAGTACAGTCTGGCTCAGCATATATAGTTTCGGCTAATGAGGCCCTATAAGTGACCTTCAAATATTTTCGAAATTCTGCAGTGGATTCAGTGACGCTAAAGCAATAGGAAATGCAACCCACACTATATTGAAGACTGCACACTCAAAACCTATATAAAGCACACTCAAATGATCCCTGCTCATCTGAGGAACCATTACGAAACAAGCCAAATCGAATATTGATTTTACAACCCATCCCCCGCCAAAAAGAAAATCAGATAAAAATGTAATATTTTTCATTTGTCTTCAGAAACACATTTTTAATAATATAATTACGTGAAAAACCGCTAAGGCGGTTCTAACGACTAGCTACAATTTGTTTGAAGCGCAAATAAGAAACATAATGTATACCCTAAATTTTACTCTATGAAAGTGGGGTTTAAGGGGGTCAAAGTTATATTGGCGCCTTTCCGTGATGTAGCCAGTCTGACAAAGAAAAAACTCATGCTCACTCTAGACTACTGTTAATTCAGTTTGATTTTGCTTTACTTGCTTTCGTTTTTGAACATATTCAATATCATATCTGTTAGTATTTTCAAAATATGAGTCATAAAAATCAGTTGAGCAATAAAAAGCGTATTGAAACAGAGACTTCTATTTTCTATGTTGAACTTGTTCCTTTTAAGCCTTATAACCTCAGAGCCTTAGAACCTCAGAGCCTTGTCGAACAGGTCTTTTTAGCTCATCTGATTCTAAAATTAAAACTTGTTAAAACCCTTCACATAGCTGCTTGGGAACGAGGCGGCCAATTGTCATGAAAATTGGTCTGTAGCATTGTTGAGTTGAGCCATTCATTGTTTGTTCAATTGATGACATCTAGATGACTTTGTGTAAGGTCAAATTAGACCACAGGCAATGACTTCAGCACCCAATTTCGTAACATCATTCTTCGATATAAAAAAAAATATAGGGTACAACATAAATGTTACACAACAGACTGCATGCATGGTAGTTAACCAACCACGTTTGACAACCTTGCTTCCCTTCTAATTGCGCGCCCGTAGGTCGCCTCTGATTCTTTTACGCTTCCAGCTTAAAGGCTTACATAAGATTACATAAGATATTTACAAAATAAACATAAGATTTGGTACTTAATTATTTAGAGAACTTGTGGGTAATCCGATGGGTACAAACTGCGCACCCCTTATGGCTGATCTGTTCTTGTTTTGTTATGAAAGAGACTTCATGATGTCCCTTTCCGTTGAAAACCAATCTGAAATTATTGAAGCTCGACTTCTAGATATTTGGATGATTTATTTAATATTGACAGTACCTATCTCGATGGTTTGATCAGTCAAATTAACCCTCCAGAACTTCAGTTAAATAAAACAAATTCTTCTGTTACCCAGGCCCTGTTTTTGGATTTACATCTAATCATTGTAGATGGGTTTGTTTCTTGCAAAATTTATGATAAACGCGATGATTTTGAGTTTGAGATTGTATATTTTCCTTTCTTGGATGGTGAAATTCCTCGTGCGGCATCCTATGTCGTTTATATTTCGCAATCAATTCGATTCGCTAGAGTGTCTAGTCATGTAACTTACTTCAACACTCGTAATAAATTATTAACTGCTAAACTTCTTAATCAGGGTTATCGGTATCATACACTACGCAAATCCTTTTCAAAATTCCGATTTAATTTCAAAATTCAATGTTGGACTTAAATCTCTTCTGCAACAAGGTCGATCGGAACCCGTTTGTATGGTGACTTAGTATATAAAGTATATATATGCAATGACTTGAGCACCCAATTTCGTAAAATCATTCTTCGATATAAAAAATTGTGTACAGCCTAACTGTTATACGACGGACTGCATGCATGGTAGTTAACCGAATCAAGGTTGCCTGATGCTCTGTCTCTGGTCGGGCCCATCGGAGACTAACTGCTGGTCTTATTTGGCTTCAGCATTTCAGTGCTTTCTTGCTGTCGAGTCCTCATCGTTGTTTCATCTCTGTGGTTGTTTGATTTTTGTGTTCACGGAGATGTTGGACTGATGAGTTAGGAGGCCTTCGGACTGAACAAATTATTTGTCTAAATCGTGACGGAAATAAGGGCGAGGATTGTGTCCACGTAAAATCGATTTAAGCCCCCAGTGGAATTCGTTTCACCGACGGTTCCAGGGCGGTTCTCCTGTCGCGGTTAATTTTTGTTATGCTTTGTTTTTGAGTGCATGTATCGCTTATATTATTTTGTTTTGTATAGCCAGTTGACCATTTTGTGGGGAACGTAAGTGTCCTTTTGGGTTTTCCGCTATTGATGTTTTCATTAGGGTCTTGTTGTTTCATGTTTGTGCTTCTTTCCCTTTGGTGTCTCTGATGGGAGCTGTGGGTTAATTGTGTCGATTCATGGTCATTGCTTTCACTTCTATTTAAATTAGGATTAGAGAGTATCTAATTTTATATAATGTTGGTTGGTGCCTTAAACGCTGTCTCTGGTCGGGCCCATCGGAGTCTAATTGTTGGTGCATGCCAGTGATTTCTTGCTGTCGAGTCCTCACCGTTGTTTCATCTGTGTGGTGATGTGGCACTGATGAGTTAGGAGGCCTTCATGCGGACTGAACAAATTATTTGGCTTTAGGCGATGACTGGGGCAAGGTAAAATCGATTTAAACCGCATCCCCCGCCCGCTGTAGAATTCGTTTCATTGATTCGGTTTTTCTGTCGCGGTTCATTTTTGTTATGGTTTGTCTTTGAGTGTGTGCATCACTTATATTATTTTATTTTGGATGCCTATTTGGCCATTTTGTGGGAAAGTAAATCTCCTTTTGGCTTTCCGCTATTGCTGTTTCCATTAGGGGGCTTGTTTTTCATGTTTGTGATTCTTTCCCTTTGGTTTCTCTGATGGGAGCTGCGGGTTAATTGTATCGATTCCTGATCAATGCTTCACTCCTATTTTGAAAGCGATCAATCACAGCCATGTATTTTTTGGAAACTATTGCAGTCTGTGATATGAAAATCGGTAGATGCAGGTAGCTAAATGAGTAACTTAAACTACATGAGTATTCAAGTTCAATGTCAATATCTTGACCCTGCTTAAGGTCATTCAGACACGAAAATTCGAACTTGTTTTTTTTTCTCTCAGAAACCACTGGGCTTTCTGTTAACACATTTCACATGCAAGCTTTTAGGATCCGAGAATTAAAGTCAATCAATATGAATTTGTCACACGACCAATGTGGTTACAGAGCCCATATAAGTAAGTACACTTTAAAATAATTGTTTTCCAGAACCAGTGTGCCAATTGTCACCAAACTTTTGTATGTAGCATTATAGGCATCGAGCCATCCATAGTTTGTTCAAATGCTGGCCCATGGATGACTTTAGCTAAGGTCAAATTTAGTCACGTTGGCTTTCGTATGGGAAAAAGTCACAACCTTGTATTTTTCGGAAATTATTGCAGCCTTTTTGTTGGTTGTTCGATTTGGTGTTTAACGTCCCCATAAATACTGTATAGGTCATTTTGGAGATGTTGCTTTCAGTTTTGTGGGACTTTAACCCGACACTGAGATGAAATGACATCTCAAGCCCTGCCACCCAATGAAACCAATAGGGTTTATAAGCATGGATGGTCCGACTCGCACCGCTTTGCCTGGGCAGGCTTAGATCGTCTAAGCGGTTTACCAGTCAGTACTCGTGTGCGGGTCGGTTTCAGCTCTGCATGGAAGCATCATGCAGCCCATCTATTTCCTTAAGCCCCGATGGGTGGGGGCCGTATTGCAGCCTGTAATCTGAAAATTGGTTGATTCAGTTTGAAAAATGCGTAAATGAAACCACATGAGTACCGTATACAATGTCAATAAACACAGCACTCAGGTGAGCAGATTGGTTTAAGTTTTGCCATACTTCGACTCATATTATATTCCAGCTACTATAACACTCCTAGCAGTTCTTGTCGTGGCAGTATTAGTTCTTTTAAGCGCTACAGGCGTTTGGTGCTACTATGCTTATAGCCATCCGGATTCTCCATCTGGACGCTGGCTTATTGAGGTAGGTAAAACCTTTTATTTTGGCTGTCGTTAATGCATAATTGCATCACTTATTTTTTTCCGCCATTTTGTAATAAAGGGACAGCTATAAGGATTTTCTGGTTGCTTTTCTACAATCAGCGAACCGAAAGAAGTTTTGTTCTTATAGAAAAGAGGACTAATCCATATTAAATATTTCTGAGAAAAAACGTTCTGAAGTAAAAATTCCAAAACTTTAGATCATACACTTGCTAGAACGATTATCAATTTAATCACCAACGTTCAGCTAGGAATGCTTTGGACACAATTAACCAATGTCACAAAGTCGAAAAACATATAATACATACTGGTCAAACTATTTGAATATTGGGATTTGGTGTTTATTTAGCAGTTTTCACAGCAGCTCTCTATCACGTTTTGGTTTCATTCTTGACTGTTTTCCCCAACATTTTGTCGGATCCCTTACAACAAACACTTGATCCAGTCAAACATCATATGTAGACTGCCAAAATGAGTGAATTAGATGAGAAGATTTATTATGAGCTATCTCACGTGTAATTACATTGATTGTATAGAAAAACAGAAGTGAATGCAATGACCAGGAATCGATAAAATTAACCCACAGATCCCATCAGAGACACCAAAGGGAAAGAAACACAAACATGAAACAACTAGACCCGAATAGAAACATCAATAGCGGAAAGCCAAAAGGACAGCTACTTTCCCGAAAAATGACCAATTGACTACCCAAAACAAAATAATATAAACGATAAACACACTCAAAGACAAACCATAACAGAAATAAACCGCGACAGAAGAACCGCATTGGAACGGTCAGTGAAGCGAATTCCAATGAGGGGGGGGGGGGATTATATCGATTTTACGTAGCCACAATCCTCACCTTTACTTCTGTCACGATTTAGACAAAAGATTTGTTCAGTCCGCATGAAGGCCTCCTAACTCACCAGTGCAACATCTCCGTGAACACAAAAATCCAATAACCACAAAGATGAAACAACGGCGAGGGCTCTTCAGCAAGAAACCACTGAAATGCTGGATCAAAAGAAGACCAACAGTTAGACTCCGATGAGTTAGATCTACAAGACTGAAAGGGTTGGGCAATTTTGTCATAACAGGAACAAGTTCGTTAAATGAACACCCCCATAAATATGTTCTATAAAATGGCACAGAATACATCGCAGAACTGAAAAGTATGGAGATTATACGTATTTCTGGGCCCGACGTTCTACTTTCGGCCCATTTAGACAAAGAAAACTGGAAAAAAACTGTGGTTTACGGGGATATACATTAATTTTTATATTTCTGCTCCAAAAGATAGGCTGTGGGTATTCGTTAGAACCGTCAAAATGTGGCGGTTCCTACGAGCACCCACAACCTATATTTGCAGTATTAATAAGTAAATAGTCGCATTTTTTCATAAGAACAGTAGCCATTTTTGAGATGTGAAAAACTGCACTATGTCGCACGGGTCTCTTATCGTAATGGGTGTTACGTTTGGTTTGTAGGCCTCTCAAACATACTCCCTTATTTGTAAATCTCGATCTCATATCCTATGGGGTTGTATTATATATTAGACTGGAGAGCAATTTGGCCCTTTTGTGGGAAAGTAATTGTCTTTTTTGCCTGTCTCTGGTCGGGCCAATCGGATTCTAAATGTTGTTTTTCTTTTGCTCCTACACTTTCATGCTGTCGAGGCCTCATTGTTTCCGTTTGATGTTATGTTCTCGGAAATATTGCACTGATGAGCTAGGAATCCTTTATGCGGACTTAACAAATTATATCTTAACTACGGCAAAACCTAAATCGATTTCACTAAACCGTTCCAAAATAGAAGTGGAGGCAATGATCAGGAATCGATACAATCAACCCACAGCTCCAATCAGACACACCAAAGGGAAAGAACCACAAACATGAAACAACAGACCCTAATGGAAACATCAATAGCGGAAAGCCAAAAGGACAGTTACTTTCCCACAAAATGGCCAATAGGCTATCCAAAATAAAATAATATAAGCGACACAAACATTAAAAGACAAACCATAACAAAAATAAACCGCGACAGAAGAACCGCCTTGGAACGGTCAGCGGAAACGATTTCCACTGGGGGCTTAAATCGATTTTACGTGGCCACAATCATCGCCCTTACTTCCGTCGCGATTAAGACAAATAATTTGTTAAGTCAACATGAAGGAATGGAAACTTAGCATTCTGAAATTAGTGAACAAACGCATTTCTTTTTATTTGCAAAATACGAACTTATTACCTCCTAAACCTAAGACGTCTTTACGTCACCTTAAACTAGGTATTCAATAATTTCATAGGAAGTTTGTTTTGGCTCCAGCTGATAAGGCAGCTCACAATGTGGTCGTTGTTTGACGGCTCCACTATGTTAACACTCTTCAGTAAGAACTTGGTGGTACTAAGGCCTATGAACTTCAGTCTTTAGCTGTAGAGAGGGCTTTAGTTGATGACCACATTTGTCATTCAGCCACCAAGTTTGCTGTCTGTGTTACAGAAGGCCAAGACAAGCTTCCTACGTTATATTGGTTACCTAAACTTCATAAAAGACCATACAAAGCACGGTTTATTGCAAATTCAAGCTCTGGTATCACCACTGCACTCCAAATTATTAACTTCATGCTTTACTGCCATCAAAAAACATGTGATAAAATATTGCGACAAAGCCTTCGAATGATCAGGTAAAAATCTGTTTTGGTCTATAAAATATTCTAATGAAGTTTGAAATAAATTGAAATCCAGGCGTTTTCGTGCTTCAAGTCTGTCTACTTATGATTTTTCCACCCTTTACACTACACTTCCTCATACTCTTATAAAAGAAAAACTATGGGCATTTCCTAGGGAAGACTCCCCTATCTTGCATGCAATGTAAGAAATGCTTTTATCACTTCTGAAGAGCATAAAAATGATACTTTATGGTCATGTAAGAAAGTGTGTGAATCTCTCACCTTTCTACTTGACAATATTTACATAAGATTTGGTACGAAGTTATTTAGACAAGTTGTGGCTATTCCGATGGGTACTAATTGCGCACCACTTGTGGCTGATCTGTTTTTGTTTTGTTATGAGAGAGACTTCATGATGTCCCTTTCTGCTGAAAACCAGTCTGAAATCATTGAAGCTTTTAGCTCAACTTCTAGATATTTGGATGATTTATTGTCGCGCCTGCTATTTAGCATGGCGCGATATAGGCGCCCGGTTTTCCGTTCGCCCGTTCGTTCGTCCGTCAGGTTGTCAAGGCGTCAACATTTGCGACCACCCTAGCGTTCACCCTAATGGTCAAGTTTATTTCTAAAGAACTATAAGAGCTTGATACTTGGTACAAACTTAGTCTGGGGATGGCAAGTTACATGCAAGCATCCATATTTGACCTTGACCTACATTTCATGGTTCACTCACTTTGTAAAATATTGCGACCACCCTAGCGTTCACCCTAATGGTCAAGTTTATTTCTCAAGAACTATAAGAGCTTCATTAATGATACTCGGTACAAACTTGTGTCTGGGGATGGCAACTTACATGCAAGCATCCATATTTGATCTTGAACTACATGTCATGGTTCACTGACTTTGTAAAATATTGCGACCACCATAGCGTTCAACCTAGTGGTCAAGTTTATTTCTCAAGAACTATAAGAGCTTCATTACTGATACTTGGTACAAACTTGTGTCTGGGGATGACAACTTACATGCAAGCATCCATATTTGACCTTGACCTACATTTCATGGTTCACTGACTTAGTAAAATATTGCGACCACCCTAGCGTTCACCCTAATGGTCAAGTTTATTTCTCAAGAACTATAAGAGCTTCATTAATGATATTTGGTACAAACTTGAATCTGGGGATGGCAACTTAAATGCAAGCATCCATATCTGACCTTGACCTTACATGCAAGCATCCATATTTGACCTTGACCTACATTTCATGGTTCACTGACTTTGTAAAATGTTGCGACCACCCCAGCGTTCACCCTATTGGTTCAGTTCATTTCTCAAGAATTATTAGAGCTTCATTAATGATACTTAGTACAAGCTTGCATTTAAGAATGGAAACTTTTGTGCAAGCATCTATGTTTGACCTTGACTACCTACATATCATGGTTGGGTGACTTTGCGCCCCCACAGGCGCGACATAGCCTTCGACGGAATTCTTGTTAAATATTGATAATACCTATTTCGATGGTTTGATCAGTCAGATTTACCCCCCCACCCCAAGAACTTCAGTTAAATAAAGCAAATTCTTCTGATACCGAGGCCCCTTTTTTGATTTACATTTGTCTATTGTAGATTGATTTGTTTC
Organism: Lucinisca nassula; assembly: GCA_963580285.1. Taxonomy (NCBI): domain Eukaryota; kingdom Metazoa; phylum Mollusca; class Bivalvia; order Lucinida; family Lucinidae; genus Lucinisca; species Lucinisca nassula. The sequence goes on along the minus strand of OY757025.1, from coordinate 110,513,564 downwards.
GTGCAAAATTTATGATAAACGCGATGATTTCGATTTTGAGATTGTAAATTGTCCTTTTTTTGGATGGTGATGTTCCTCGTGCGCCATCCTATGGCGTTTATATTTCGCAATTAATTCGATTTGCAAGAGTGTGTAGTCATGTAACTGACATCAACACTCGTAATAAATTATTAACGGCTAAACTTCTTAATCAGGGTTATCGGTACCATAAACTACGCAAAGCCTTTTCAAAATTTTATAGACGCCATTCTGATTTACTTTCAAAATTCAATATTGGACTTAAATCTCTTCTGCAACAAGGTCTATCGGAACCCGAATTTTATGATGACTTACTTTATAAATTCAGAAAAATATATAACCGCAATGACTTTAGCACCCAATTTCGTAAAATCATTCTTCGATATAGAAATTGGGTACAACATGGATGTTATACGACAGACTGTAAGCATGGTAGTTAACCCAATCACGGTTGACAACTTTGCTTCCCTCTTTAATTGCACGCCGGTGGGTCAGGCCTCAGATTCTATGACGCCTCCAACGTAAAGGTTTATTGAGTATTAGAGAGATCTAATTCAAGGAAATGTTGGTTGGTGCCTGATGCTCTGTCTCTGGTCGGGCCCATCGGAGTCTAACTGTTGGTTTTTCTTTGCTTCAACATTTCAGTGGTTTCTTGCTGTCGAGTCCTCACCGTTGTCTCACCTCTGTGGTTGTTTGATTATTTGTGTTCACGGAGATGTTGCACTGATGAGTTAGGAGTTCTTGCGGACTGAACAAATTATTTGTCTAAATCGCAACGGAAGTAAGGGCGAGGATTGTGGCCACGTAAAATCGATTTAAGCCCCACAGTGGAATTCGTTTCCGCTGACCGTTCCAAGGCGGTTCTTCTGTCGCGGTTTATTTTTGTTATGGCTTGTCTTTGGGTGTTTGTGTAGCTTATGTAATTTTATTTTGGATAGCCTGTTGGCCATTTTGTGGGAAGTTTATCATTACGGTCTGTTGTTTCATGTTTGTGTGTCTTTCCCTGTGGTGTCTCTGATGGGAGCTGTGGGATGATTGTATCGATTGCCGATCATTGCCTTCACTTCTATTTTTCTAAATCATCAGTGCAACATCTCCGTGAACACAAAAATCAAACAACTACAGAGATGAAACAAAAGTGAGGACTCGACAGCAAGAAACCACTGAAATGCTGGAGCAAAACAAAACCAACAGTTAGACTCCAAGCCGGTCTTGATTTATTATTGTTATGGAGTGTACATGTTTTCTGGGCCAGACTAGCTAGTTTCGGCCAATTAGGCCTCATCAGTGACCCTCAGATATTTTCAAAATTCCAAAATGGAATCAATGATCCCAAAGGACAAGAAAATAAGTCATCTTTTCATGTGTGTATTGCTACTGTCTTATTATTTTGGAAGCCGTTCGGTCATTTTGTTAGAAATGAACTGTCCTTTTGCCTTTCCACCCGTGGCGTTTTTATTATTATGTTGTTTATTTATGTTCGTGTTTCTCTCCCTTTGATGTCTTCGATGGGAGGTGTGAGGTAATTGTATGGATTTCTGGTCTTTACCTTCACTTCTATTTTCGAGATCTCACCCAGCAGACAAATGGCGTAATTGTGACGTCACATTTACCTCGGCACAGTCATAACGTTATGCAACGTCATATCTACGTCAGTGCAACGTCATGACGTTGCACCGACGTTGATATGACGTTGCCCTACCGACGTGTGTCTGCTGGTCAACGAAATGCGGTTTGTATATTTCAATGAATATAGCGTAGTTTGTAGATCTCAATGTAATACCCTCTGGGATATAGAGCATGTTATTACATATGGTGGTTTGCTGAGCTCATTGAAATGTCCTGTCTTTGTAGACCTCAATGAAATGTTCTCCCGTTTGTTGATCTCATTGAAATATCATATCGGTTGTAAACCTCAATGGCATGTTCTCTGGTTTGTTGATCTCATTGAAATATCCTGTCGTTTGTAGACCCCAATAAAATGTTCTCCGGTTTGTTGATCTCATTGAAATATCCTGTCGTTCGTAGACCTCAATGAAATGAGCTCGGATTTGTAGAACTCAATGAAATATTCCGTGTTTTGTAGCTCTCAACGAAATTGCCTGTGGTTTGTAGATCTAACTGTAATATTCTGTATTTTTGTAGATCCCAATAAAATAGCCTGTGCTTTGTATCAATGTAATTTCTGGTGTGTTGTAGATCTCAATTGAGGTTATGGTCTTCTAATTTCATTTGCATAAGCTTACATGTTAACATTTGACCCTGTACCTGATAAATCTTCGTTTCAAATTGATTTTTTTTACCCCAAAGCATGGTCAACAAACTGCCACCTACAAAGTTATCCAAAATACAAGGTTGTCATGTGGCAATTTCAAGCTTTCTTACAGGCTAAGGGAGGTAACCCTGACTAAACGTCAAAAGTCAGTCTTGGGAAATTCAGAGATACTACATGTACAATTATTATCACCGCAAAAAATCAGGAGACAGATCACTTTGTTTCCTTAATGTATTTAGAGCATATATAATATCTAATCAGATGTGACTATTGTTTAATACATGGCTGAATCCTGGGTCCACACAACCTCCTGTTCCAGGCTCATAACCTCAATGGTTTTCTGGTGTGTTGTAGATCTCAATGGTACATAATACCTTTTTGTATATTGCAATGTACTTTTCTGCGATGTACAGATCTCACGGTGTGTAGATCTCAATGTAAGATGGTGTGCTTTAAAAAAGATTTCAATCAAATAACATCGCAATTAAACATCCCCTGTTGGGTATTATCAAAATTGTTTTATCCTTTCTGGATAGGAATGAAATATCCTGAGGTCTGTAGAACTAAGTGACACATGTTTTGTAGATGCCAATGAAAACAGCATGTGGTTTGTAGATGTCAGAGAAATATTATGTGGCTTGTAGATATCAATGGGATATGATGTGGTTTGTAGACATCAATAAAATACGATGTGGTTTGTACATAGCAATGGAATATTATGTGGTTTGTAGCTGTCAAAGAAATGTCATATAAGTAGATCTTATTGATAAAACCAGTGGTTTGAAGATCTCACAAAAAATAAAGAAAAATATCATGTAAACCCTTATTCTGCTGTGCACGCCAGCACTCATTTTCGCAAGGATCTACCCAGTTTGTCATGCAGTTTGTGGATTGAATGAATAAATTATATCAAGTGAATTGATTTCGTTGGTGTGACTAAATCAATTATTCAGCAGGATAAGGTTTAACACGTCGGATAAAACAACTGTAAACTCACTTACATAGAGAAAAGTGGGAATAACTAGGGACTCATGGTTTCTTTAGTTTTGCTAAAAAACGAAACCGTTGTTCTTATTAGAACCGCCTCTTTAAGGTAGTTCTAAAGAGCACACACAGTCTACATTTTTGCAGAAATATGAAAAAAATCCTCAGAAAAAATAACACTTTTTTACAATTAAACAATGAACTTTATCGCATAGCGCCTCTGTTATTTAATGAATAAAGTAATGTGATAAAATCATATGAACACAAGTGCTACTAGAGCAAGTCAATGGCGTGCCATCGCATATCCCCGCACTGTGAAAATCATGTAACAATAAAAGGACCCAAAACATGTCTCATGGGCAAAAAGTTTGTACCACAGTATTCTACTCTTTATTACCTTCGATGAGGTATGCAACATAACTATATTTCTACAAAATAGATTTTTAGCTCGTCTGTTTTTTGAAAAAAAAAAACTTTCGAGCTATTGTCATCACTCCGGCGTCTGCGTTGTCGTCTGGCGTCGTCTGGCGTCGTCGTTCCAAAAAAAAACTTAACCTTGGCTATAACTTAAAAAGTATTAGACCTAGCCTCATGAAACTTCATACACACACTCATCATCACAAGAGCTACATTTTGACCAAGGACCATAACAACATTGTTGATTTTGGCTGAATTATCTCCCATTTTCCAATTTTTTTCTGAAACACATTTTTTGCTCTCATTTTAATACTATTCACAACAGAGCCTTCAAACGTCACATGAATGTTCCGTGGGACAAGACCTTTTCAGTGATACCACACTTTTTGATCTGTGACCTTGACCTTTGAACTTTGACCCATTTTTCGAAAATTTAACCGAAAACCTTAACCTTGACCATATTTCCAAAAGTATTTGGCCTACCTTCATGAAACTTCATACACATACTCACCATTACAAGAGCTACATTCCCTTCAAGTTTTATAACTCCATCTTGCAATTTGATTGCTCTTGTTTGACTTAGAACTTTGGTTTTCTAAAAGAAACTGCAGACGAGCGTTGGCACCCGCATGCGGTGCTCTTGTTGACCCCTTGGGTTGGGGTCAGACCCTTCCGTAGTGGGGCGTCACTACAACATTCTGGGTATGTTCAGCAAGTCCTCTTCAATAGGGCAAATACCTGTGACAGTTTCAAGATTCAAGATCAAAAATCCTAGGAGGAGTTGTGCAATAATCGATAAAAGGACCTGAAATCCTACGTTACTGACCTCTTGTGACCCCTAAAAAGGCCCTTTGGGGGAATATTGTTGCACCACTGTATTCCACTCTTTCTTTCCGTCGATTTGATACGCAACATGACTATGTTTATGTAAAAAAGATTTTTGACCCCTTGGGCTCAGCCTACCCTGGCCTCGCCCCAGTGGTGTCAAAATCCATAGTTCTCATCCATAGAGCTATTAACTGTGACAGTTGCAAGATTCTAACTCAAAAAGCCTAGGAGGTGTTGTGTGACAATCAAAAAAAGGACCCCAAAACATACTTGCCTTGGTGACCCCCAGACATGCCCCCGGGGCAAAATGTTTGCACCACTGTATTCTGCTCTTTCTTATCTTCGATTTGATATGCAACAAAACTATGTTTGGACAAAATGAATTTTGAACCCTAGGGCAGTGTTGGGCCCCAACCCCCTACCTGGGTGGTCACATCTAAATTCTGAATATGTCCCTGGAGTTCTCAGTCACAGGGCTTTTGCCTGTGAAAGTTTCGAGATTCTTGCACGGACGGACGCGGAAATACAATATCCCCGCTTTTTTTCGAAAAGCGCTGGGATAATAACACATGGTTGCTGGGGCATTAAGCCATAACGCCGACCATGACAGCAGTATGTTTTCTCCTGCGACTGTTTTGAACTTATTTGGCAATAAAACACAATTTAAAATCGTAATTTCATAATCATAATCCTAGACACGTGGTCATTTATATAAAATTTATGAAACCCGCCAGAGGCGTGTTTCATAAATTTCATTTGAAATGACCACTGGTGTAAGATCCTATATATATCTCACTTGGGTATGTTTCCTGGGGCCCCCACCCATCGGGGCTTAAAGAAATAGATGGGCTGCATCATGCTTCCACGGAGAGCTGAAACCGACCCGCACACGAGTACTGGTAAACCGCTTAGAGGATCTAAGTAGAAGTAAAACAAAGATCAGGAATTGATACAATTAACTTACTCCATCCATAAAAGACACCAAAGGGAAAGAAATACAAACATTAAGCGACCAGACCATAATGGAAACCTAAACAAAGGAAGGCCATATGGACAGTTACTTTCCCACAAAATGGCCATATGGCCATCCAAAATTAAAAGACACAAGCGACACTCACAGTAAGTAACAAACAACAACATAAATAAATCGCCACAGAAGAGCCGCCTTGGAACGGTCAGTGGAAGATTTCCACTGGGGGGCTTAAATCGATTTTACGTGGCCACAATCCTCACCCTTACTTCCGTCGCGATTTAGACAAATAATTTGTTCAGTCCGCATGAAGGCCTCCTAACTCATCAGTGCAACATCCCCGTGAACACAGAAATCAAAGAACCACAGAGGTGAGACAACGGTGAGGACTCGACAGCAAGAAACCACTGAAATGCTGGAGCAAAAGAAAACCAACAGTTAGACTCCGATGAGCCTGCCCAGGCAAAGCGGTGCGTGTTGGTCCGTCCATGCTTATAAACCCTATTGGTTACATTGGCGGCAGGGCTTGAGATGACATTTCATCTCAATGTGGGGCAAAAGTCCCACAAAATTGGAAGCAACGTCTCCAAAATGACCTTCACAGTGTTGACGGGGACGTTAAACCTCAAATCAAACAAACAAATGTTTCCTGAACGACACTTGTGAACCAGAAATTTCCCGAATTAGACTTGGGGTATTCATCAAATATGTTTTTTCTGGGTATGTGTATGTTAGAATAGAAGTGAAAGCAATGACCAGGGATCGATACAATTACCCTACATCTCCAATCAGAGACACCAAAGGGAAAAAAACGAACCCTATTGAAACATCATAAGCGGTCTTTCCCCTATAAAAGGGCCAAACGGCTATAAAAAATAAAAAAAAATATAAACAATAAAAACATGCAAGACTAACTGTAACAAAGAAGAACTGCCTTGGAACGGCCAGTTAGAAGTTGGTTTTCGGAGTTTTAATTAGCTTTGAGACAAAGTTTGGAACTTTATCAATGTCTCACTCTACAACAATAACAATATTTGTGTATTTAGTTTAAGCATCCGCCAAGTCAGATGTTGTGTCTGAAGAAGACGTCGAATGATGAAGATCAGTTGGAAAAAACAGCCAGTGAACTAGATGACAAATGACAATGAGTCAGTTTACGAATAATAAGGTAACAGCACGATATGTTGTCGTTCAAATGCACACACGTAAACATACCTGAGCCGACACACATCATGTACGACCAGCAGAGACTCGCAGTAGCCTATAAATCCAACCGTCGTTACATTTAAATTCCACTGGCTAATGCGACCAGGGTAGACTTTTTTCACACTGCGCAGCTTCCAAATCTGATATTCCCACCAGCAAAGAATGATACGACTTGGCTACGTAGTATCGCTTTCGGCCCGACGTTATCCCGCTATTTGTGGTAGCTAGTGGAATATATTTTTACCCTTTTTCGTGCGCTGGACCTTGATATAACCAGACCCAATATGCAAATATTGCATATATTATCATACTCAGTTCAACTGAACAAACATTTCAAAAGATTTATCCTGTTCATATTCTGTGGTTTATGAGGCGGCCTTCATGCGGACTGAACAAATTATTTGTCTAAATCGCGACGGAAGTAAGGGCGAGGATTGTGGCCATGAAAATCGATTTAAGCCCCCCCCCCCACCCCCCCCCCCCCCAGTGGAAATCTTCCACTGACCGTTCCAAGGCGGCTCTTCTGTGGCGATTTATTTATGTTGTTGTTTGTCACTTGCTGTGTGTATCACTTGTGTCTTTTGGTTTTGGATGGCCATATGGCCATTTTGTGGGAAAGTAACTGTCCTTATGGCCTTCCTTTGTTTAGGTTTCCATTATGGTCTGGTCGCTTAATGTTTGTATTTCTTTCCCTTTGGTGTCTTTTATGGGTGGAGTAAGTTAATTGTATCAATTCCTGATCTTTGTTTTACTTCTACTTTTTATAATGTTTATGCGCAGAACATATTTTAGTTTAAAAACAACAACAACAACAACAAAACAGACATTTATTGCCAGCGAGAGAATGAAATATTACGAATATGAAGATACTGATGTCACAATTATGTTTTAAATTTTCAAAATTTTATAGACGCCATTCTGATTTAATTTCTAAATTCAATATTGGACTTAAATCTCTTCTGCAACAAGGTCTATCGAAACCCGAATTTTATGGTGACTTAGTATATAAATTCAGAAAAATATATAACCGCAATGACTTCAGCACCCAATTTCGTAAAATCATTCTTCGATATAAAAAGATTGGGTACAACATAAATGATATACGACAGACTGCATGCATGGTAGTTAACCCAATCACGGTTGGTAACTTTGCTTCCCTCTTTAATTGCACGCCGCTGGGTCAGGCCTCAGATTCTATGACGGTTCCAACGTAAAGGCTTATTGAGAATTAGAGAGATCTAACTCAAGGTAATGTTGGTTGGTGCCTGATGCTCTGTCTCTGGTCGGACCCATCGGAGTCTAACTGTTGGTTTTCTTTTGCTCCAGCATTTCAGTGGTTTTTTGCTGTCGAGTCCTCACCGTTGTCTCACCTCTGTGGTTCTTTGATTATTTGTGTTCACGGAGATGTTGCACTGATAAGTTAGGAGGCCTTCATGCGGACTGAACAAATTATTTGTCTAAATCGCGACGGAAGTAAGGGCGAGGATTGTGGCCACGAAAAATCGATTTATGCCCCCCAGTGGAATTCATTCCACTGACCGCTCCAAGGCAGTTCTTCTGTGGCGGTTTATTTATGTTGTTGTTTGATACTACTCACTGTGTGTATCACTTGTGTCTTTTTTATTTTGGATGGCCATTTGGCCATTTTGTGGGAAAGTAACTGGCCTTATGGCCATCCTTTGTTTAGGTTTCCATTATGGTCTAGTCGCTTCATGTTTGTGTTTCTTTCCCTTTGGTGTCTTTGATTGGTAGAGTAGTTTAATTGTATCGATTCCTGATATTTGTTTTACTTCTACTTTAAACATCTTTATGATGCATAGCATCTACACTCTAAAAACTTTGGGCATGACAATTTCAGGTTTAACGAAATATTTTTCTTTTATTTTTTGATCACGTAAGTTTCCGATCAACAACAACAACAATAAAAACAACAACAACCACAAAATGAAAAACATACTATGAACAAACAATGTATATACCCTGATCAGGTGACGTTTGTTTGTAGGAAATTAACGAGCTTGGTACGAGAATTGTCTGAAAAGTAAGTCCAAAACAACTACTCGGAAAACGTTTGCAGTTTGCTGTACTTGTAGACAAAAAACTGTACAAACTTTGGTTGGCTTCATTTCTTTTTGTAATCATAACGTTCTGTCACTCAACAGCGAGTCAGGTTAAAATGCAAAACATAAGGCGTTGTTAATTTCACTGCAGACCCATGCATCAGCCAATCAAATCACATCTCAAATGTCAAGAGGATATATCAGACCTAAAAATTGAAAAAAGTGCTTGTCAAAAAGATTGAGATCATTAAATCCCCTTTTAGAATTTTTGATTATTGACATTTGATTGTCAGACTAAGCTGATGCACAAGCAAATTCGTTGAAAGGTACATCATCAGAGTTTAGTCAATTTTTTTCCATATGTAGGTGAAAATACAGACTGCGTATTTCCGTGTGTTTACAAACATATAGAGGGTGGTTCACACAGTAACCTTACAACAATATGAGAATTACCAGACAGCTTTATCAGAAAAAATGTTTTTAACAGAACTATGCAGTTATCTCTTCTTTTCGTTTTAGTCCAACGTAATGACGCATTTAGTTGTGATGCCTTGTCTAGCCTGATTTGTGTAGAGGCAAATTGACCACCACGAAAACACGCATATATAATCCCCCCCCCCCTTGAATCTCACTTTATATAGTAAAACTGGGATTTACAGGGGTAAACCTTATTTTTGCTCTAACATCTAGATTGTGGGTATTCGTTAGAACCGCCTCGATGTGGCGGTTCTAAAGAGTACCACAATCTATATTTTTAGCAGAAATAAGAAAAATATCCCAATTTTCCATCTTAAAATTTACGTTTTTTTTTCGGCGGTATAGTTTACAATGTATTTGTATAGAGGTGTTTTCGTAATGCAAACTAATTTCTACAATTCCAGTACAATATTTTCACAGTGAATACGTATGTGTTTTCTTGTAACACACTACTGCCTTGTGGTAGAATAAGTTCTGAATGGTCGGATCCTTTAGAAAGACTACACCAAAGAAACGAAAATATTAGACTCGGTTTTATTGAAAGTAGAAGTAAAACAAAGATCAGGAATTGATACAATTAACTTACTCCACCCATAAAAGACACCAAAGGGAAAGAAATACAAACATTAAGCGACCAGACCATAATGGAAACCTAAACAAAGGAAGGCCATATGGACAGTTACTTTCCCACAAAATGGCCATATGGCCATCCAAAATTAAAAGACACAAGTGATACACACAGTAAGTAACAAACAACAATATAAATAAATCGCCACGGAAGAGCCGCCTTGGAACGGTCAGTGGAAGATTTCCACTGGGGGGCTTAAATCGATTTTACGTGGCCACAATCCTCGCCCTTTCTTCCGTCGCGATTTAGACAAATAATTTGTTCAGTCCGCATGAAGGCCTCCTAACTCATCAGTGCAACATCTCCGTGAACACAAAAATCAAAGAACCACAGAGGTGAGACAACGGTGAGGACTCGACAGCAAGAAACCACTGAAATGCTGGAGCAAAAGAAAACCAACAGTTAGACTCCGATGAGCCCGACCAGAGACAGAGCATCAGGCACCAACCGACATTATCTCTCTAATTTTCAATAAGCCTTTACGTTGGAGCCGTCATAGAATCTGAGGCCTGACCCACCGGCGTGCAATTAAAGAGGGAAGCAAAGTTGCCAACCGTGATTGGGTTAACCACAATGCATGCAGTCTGTCGTATAATATCCATGTTGTACCCAATCTTTTTATATCGAAGAATGATTTTACGAAATTGGGTGCTGAAGTCATTGCGGTTATATATTTTTCTGAATTTATATGCCAAGTCACCATAAAATTCGGGTTCCGATAGACCTTGTTGCAGAAGAGATTTAAGTCCAATATTGAATTTTGAAATTAAATCAGAATGGCGTCTATAAAATTTTGAAAAGGCTTTGCGTAGTTTATGGTACCGATAACCCTGATTAAGGAGTTTAGCCGTTAATAATTTATTACGAGTGTTGAAGTCAGTTACATGACTACACACTCTAGCAAATCGAATTAATTGCGAAATATAAACGCCATAGGATGGCGCACGAGGAACATCACCATCCAAAAAAGGAAAATTTACAATCTCAAAATCAAAGTCATCGCGTTTATCATAAATTTTGCACGAAACAAATCCATCTACAATAGACAGATGTAAATCCAAAAACGGGGCCTCGGTATCAGAAGAATTTGCTTTATTTAACTGAAGTTCTAGGGGGTAAATCTGACTGATCAAACCATCAAAATAGGTATTATCAATATTTAATAAATCATCTAAATATCTAGAAGTAGAGCTAAAAGCTTCAATAATTTCAGATTGGTTATCAATGGAAAGCGACAAAATGAAGTCTCTTTCATAACAATACAAGAACAGATCAGCCACAAGAGGTGCGCAATTAGTACCCATCGGAATACCCACAATTTGTCTAAATAACTTAGTACCGAATCTAATATAAATATTGTCAAGTAGAAAGGTGAGGGCATCACACACTTTCTGACATGACCAAAGTGTATAATTCTTATGCTCTTTAGAAGTGAAAAATGCATTTCTGACATTACATGCAAGATAGAGAGAATCTTCTCTGTGAAAAGTCCATTCAATTAAATCATTAAGCTTTTCTTTTATAAGATTATGAGGAAGTGTAGTGTAAAGAGTGGAAAAATCGTAGGTAGACAGACTAGAAGCACGAAAATGTCTAGATTTCAATTTATTTAAAACCTCATTCGAATTTTTTATAGACCAAAACAGATTTCTTCCTGATCTTTCAAAGACTTTATCACAATATTTAATTACATGCGTTTTAATAGCAGTAAGACAGGAAGTTAATAATTTAGAAAGTTCAGTGGTAGTGCACGAGCTAGAATTTGCAATAAACCGTGCTTTGTAAGGTTTTTTATGAAGTTTTGGTAACCAGTATAGCGTAGGAAGCTTGTCTTGGCCTTCGTTAACACACACAGCAAACTTGGTGGCTGAAAGACAAACATGTTTATCTACTATAGCTCTCTCTTCAGCTAAAGGCTGAAGTTCATAGGCCATAGTACCACCAAGCTCCTGCTTAAGCGTGTTAACATAGTGGAGCCGTCACACAACGACGACGTTGTTAGCGGCCTTGTCTGCAGGGGCCAAAACAAACTTCTTATGAAATTCTTGAATACCTAGTTTAAGATTACGTAAAGACGTCTTGGGCTTAGGAGGTAATAAGTTAGTATTTTGAGAATAGAAAGAAATGCGTTTATTTACTAGTTTTAAAATGCTAAGTTTCCAGTCCTTAAGGGCTTTATGCTCAACATAAGTATGAGTCTGTTCATGGCCAGTACTAAATTTTGCAACCCTGGTCACGCCCTCTAGCACCGGCTTAAGCAAAACTCTATTTTAAAATGATTCTAAATGAAGTCAATGATCACAAGGGACAAAAATATATAATCCGCACTATGATGATGTAAGGAGTGTCTTTACGGCTGCCAAACGGCACAATACCAGCTGCTGTGAAGATAAATAAATAAGCCGGATTTTATAGCGACCTAGAAGTGTTCGTTCAATCAGTTCGACGTTCAGGTTTAGTTCTGGCCCGAGACTTCTCGAAATGTACCAGTTGTGACTCAAAAATGAACCATTTGTTTGAAGTAAAACTGAAACTCGATAAGAAAGTGTTGTGCTTCGCAATAATTGAGACATGTTTCCTATTTGATAGAAGTACACTGACAATATAGATAGAATTCTTACGCGTCTCCAAAATCTATGTTTAAAAGCACCAATAAGGAAATGAAAACAGATGTGTCTTGATGTTGAAACTGCTGAGAAAGCCAGCCTTTGTTTAAGGCGAGCTCACTAACTTATTAGCATCAGCACAGCAATTCCTACAAAAGCATAAGTTCAACCGGCAAAGAGCATCTGCACAGTCCGGTCAGTCCTTCTGTTTTTAGAAATAGCAAAGCGCCCAAAATATGTTCTAGAAAGGGTTATCCTTTGGAAGCAAGGAATACGCCACAGAACTGGAAAATATGGAGTGTACGTTTTCTGGGCCAGACTAGGTAGTTTCGGCCAGTTACCCTCAAATACTAAGCCGGTAATCCTTAATCAAAATGTTGAATTTGCAAGGGTCTTTGGTTTGTTACATAATGCAATGTTAGCTTGTCTGTACGAAGTACATGGAGCTATTGTTGTCACCTCGGTCGACCGCGTGCACGTTTGAGTTTGCGTGTTCGTTCCCGTCACACTGCGTTATGTTGCTTTAAATTGCATATATCTCAACAGTCACCCATCACAGAGCACTCATATTTGGAGCTAAAGTACCTACGAGGGTATTCTGACGTTCAAGGAGAACAGATCCCTGGGCTCGTGCCGCGGGTTGGGGCTAGGGGTCAAATCTAGAACGCCTATATAATACTGTGTTAAAGTAAAAATGCTTATTCTCGACAGTCCCTCATCACAAAGCATTCATATTTACAATTTCGATACCTGGGAGTGTCTTCTAAGATTCCAAAACAACACACACCGGGTTCATGCCGAGGGTTTGGGGCTAGGGGTCAAATGTAGAACACCGTTGTAATTAGTTTTATACCTTTCCATTATACTAACAAGTTATAAACACTATTGGCTAGACATCAGCCAGCTATGTGACATTGATTCAAGTGTAAAAGGTTGATATATTTCACCGGCCAGTGATTTTGACTTATATCTTGAAGGCTGTTTGTTGGTGAAATGTCATACCTGGGTTATTAGTGCCATGCGACCCCATGCTTGACCTCAAAATAAACCTAGGTCACTGTGACCTATATTTCATGGTTCAGTAATTTTATCTTGAATACTATTCGATAGGGAAATGTCATACCCGGACTATTAGTTGCATGTGACCCGACAATTGACCGCAAATTATATCTAGGTCAGTGTGACCTTAAATTCATGCTTTAGTGATTTTGCCTGTTATCTTGAAAACTATTTGATGAAGAAATGTCATACCTGGATTATTAGTTCCATGTGACACGATAATTGATCTCAAATATATCTAGGTCAGTGTGACCTTTATTTCATGGTTGAGTGATTTTGCCTATTATCTTGAATACTATTTGATGGTGAAACGTCATACCTTGATTATTTATTCCATGTGACCCCATGATTGACCTGAAAATATATCTAGGCCATTGTGGCCTATATTTTATGGTTCAATGATTTTCCTATTATTTTGAATACTATTCGATAGAGAAATATGGTATCTGGATTATTAGTTCCCGATGATTGACCTCAAAGTATAGCTTGGTCAGTGTGTCCTATATTTTATGGTTCAATAATTATTCCTATTATTTTGAATACTATTTGATGGAGAACTGTTAGACAGTGGCTATTACTTCAATGCAACCTGATGATTGACCTAAAATATATGTAGGTCAGTGTGACCTATATTTCATGGTTCAGTGACTTTGCCTTATATCTTGAATACGTTTTGATGGAGAAACTTCATATCTGAATTATCAATTCCATGTGACCCGGTGAATGACACAAAAATAGAAGTGGAGGCAATGATAAGGAATCGATACAATCAACCCACATATATCCAGGTCAGTGTGGCCTATATTTCATGATATATATTGTGCCATATATTTTGAAAACTATTTCATGGAGAAACTTCAAACATGAAAACATGAATTATAAGTTCCATGTGACTAGATGATTGACATAGAAATATATCTAGGCCAGTGTGACCCATTTACATGATTCAATAAATGTGCCTTATAATTCACACATTAATTGATTCTGAAATGTAGTGTCTGGAATATATGTTCCATGTCACCTAATAACTGACCTCAAAATATATCAAGGTAAGGATGACCTATATCTCATGGATCAGTAATTTTAACTTATATCTTCAAGACGCGAAACAGGCAAGATATGCTGTCATGCAACAGCTCTTGTTTGTGTTGCTGTGCCCTGCTTCAATAAACTTTGTTTTATAAAATAACTAAACAAGAGTTTCTTTGAACTGATGTTTAACACCCCTGTCAACACTATTTAGATCATTTTGGAGCCCTGTCGTTGAAGGAAATCAATTCGGCGTATTTGCATTGGGTGGTCTAAAGTAGAAGTAAAACAAAAGATCAGGACTCGATACAATTAACTTACTCCACCCATAAAAGACACCAAAGGGACAGAAACACAAACATGAAGCGACCAGACCATAATGGAAACCTTAACAAAGGAAGGTCATAAGGACAGTTACTTTCCCACAAAATGGCCAAATGGTCATCCAAAATAAAAAGACACAAGTGATACACACAGTAAGTAACAAACAACAACATAAATAAACCGCCACAGAAGAACCGCCTTGGAACGGTCAGTGGATAAAAAATCCGCAGGGGGCTAAAATCGATTTTACATTGCCATAATCCTCGCCTCTGTCGCGGTATACACTAATTTTGTTTAGGCCGCATGAAGGCTTCCTAACTCATCAGTGTAACATCTCCGAGAACTTACAACAAAAAAACTACAGAGATGAAACAAGGTTGAGAACTCGACAGCATACAACAAAAGAATTGCTGGAGCAAAAGAAAACCAACAGTTAGACTCCGAGGGGCCCGACCAAAGACGGAGCATCAGGCGCCAACCAACATAAAGAATACTAAAATAAAATAAAATTCCATTTATGTTTTTACGCTGGAACCGTCATATAATCTTAGGCCCGACCCACCGGTGTGCAATCAAAGAGGGAAGCAAAGTTGCCAACCGTAATTGGGTTAACCACCATGCATGCAGTCTTTTTTATAACATTTGTGTTGTACCCAATCTTTATATATCGACGAACGATTTTACGAAATTGGGTACTAAAGTCATTGCAGGCATGTATTGTTCTAAATTTATACAATAAGTCACCATAGAATTCGGGTTCCGATAGGCCTTGTTGCCGAGGTGTTTTAAGTCCAGCATTGAATTTTGAAACCAAATCAGAATGACGTCTATAAAACTTAAAAAAGGCTTTACGTAGTTTATGATACCGATACCCCTGATTAAGAAGTTTAAAGGTTAATTATTTATTACGACAGTTGAAGTCGGATACATGACTAGACACTCTATATATAAACCCCGTACGATGTCGCACGAGGAACACCACTGTCCAAAAAAGGAAAATTTACAATCTCGAAATCAAAATCATCACGTTTATCATAAAGTTTGCAAGAAACAAATCCATCTACAATAGATAAATGTAAATCCAAAAAGAGGTCCTCGGTATCCGAGGAATTTGCCTTGTTTAACTGAAGTTCTAGGGGATAAATCTGACAGATCACACCATCAAAGTAAGTATTGTCAATATTAAATAAATCATCTAAATATTTAGAAGTAGAGCTAAAAGCTTCAATAATATCAGATTTGTTATCAAAGGAAACCGACAACATGAAGTCTCTTTCATAACAATACAAGAACAGGTCAGCCACAAGAGGTGCGCAATTCGTACCCATCGGAATACCCACAATTTGTCTAAATAACTTAGTACCGAATCTAATATAAATTTTGTCAAGTAGAAAGGTGAGGGCATCACACACTTTCTGACATGACCAAAGTGTATGATTCTTATGCTCTTTAGAAGTGAAAAATGCATTTCTGACATTACATGCAAGATAGAGATAATCTTCTCTGTCAAAAGCCCATTCAATTAAATCATTAAGCTTTTCTTTTATAAGATTATGAGGAAGTGTAGTGTAAAGAGTGGAAAAATCGTAAGTAGACAGACTTCAAGCACGAAAACGTCTGGATTTCAATTTATTTAAAACCTCATTCGAATTTTTTATAGACCAAAACAGATTTCTTTCTGATCTTTCAAAGACTTGATCACAATATTTAAAAGCATGCGTTTTAATAGCAGTAAGACAGGAAGTTAATAATTTAGAAAGTTCAGTGGTAAGTTCTCTCATAATGAACCCAGAATACGTGTCTATCTTTTATGCATGAGAGTACGCCTTTGTGCGATTAACTTAGGTAGCATTTCAACATTCTCGGGTTTTGATCATTGTGACAAACAACACTGATGAAATAATTAAAATAAAAAATAGCATTTAGCCAGTCATGATCTCTTCTTAAAAGCTTCCGCTCCATTAGTGGTGAACAAGTATGGCAAGTCATGTGTACAATAAATCCATTTAATATGAAATAGCTGCGACCTAACTGCAACCAACTGTTTTGATGCTTATAAACCTCCCATTTTGTGTATTCTATATTAGGTGGGTCTTAATAATTTAGAAAGTTCAGTGGTAGTGCAAGAGCTAGAATTTGCAATAAACCGTGCTTTGTAAGGTCTTTTATGAAGTTTTGGTAACCAGTATAGCGTAGGAAGCTTGCCTTGGCCTTCTGTAACACACACAGCATTGGTGGCTGAATGACAAATATGTTCATCTACTATAGCTCTCTCTTCAGCTAAAGGCTGAAGTTCATGGGCCTTAGTTCCACCAAGCTCCTGCTTAAGCGAGTTAACATAGTGGAGCCGTCACGCAACGACGACGTTGTTAGCGGCCTTGTTAGGAGGCCTTCATGCGGACTGAACAAATTATTTGTCTAAATCGCTACGGAAGTAAGGGCGAGGAGTGTGGCCACGTAAAATCGATTTTAGCCCCCCAGTGGAAATCTTCCACTGACCGTTCCAAGGCGGCTCTTCTGTGGCGATTTATTCATGTTGTTGTTTGTTACTTACTGTGTGTATCACTTATGTCTTTTAATTTTGGATGGCCATATGGCCATTTTGTGGGAAAGTAACTGTCCTTATGGCCTTCCTTTGTTTAGGTTTCCATTATGGTCTGGTCGCTTAATGTTTGTATTTCTTTCCCTTTGGTGTCTTTTATGGGTGGAGTAAGTTAGTTGTATCAATTCCTGATCTTTGTTTTACTTCTACTTTGTCTGCAGGGGCAAAAACAAACTTCTTATGAAATTCTTGAATACCCAGTTTAAGATGACGTAAAGACGTCTTGGGCTTAGGAGGTAATAAGTTAGTATTCTGAGAATAGAAAGAAATGCGTTTATTCACTAGTTTTAAAATGCTAAGTTTCCAGTCCTTAAGCGCTTTATGCACAACATACTCTCGCTTACACCATCGATTACCGAATTCATTCAAGGCAGCAGCGATTTCATCTCTACATTGAGTGAAATCAATTTTAGAAGGAAACCGATATTTCGGTCCTTTAGAAATTATATTCCTTATTCTAGAATCAGGAATAATTTTCAAATTGCCAGTAATTACATAACCAGCAGCAGGATAGCAATACACTGAGTTTTTACAATCACATGAATCAGGAGTATTAGTATCAATATCAAAATCTGAAACAAATTTATTGAAATTAAAAATGATAGATCTAACAGGTTTGATATATTTATAGTAAATTATAGGTGTTTCAGTATTTTGAAAATAAGCAGGAATGGAAGAAAGCACCGAGCTCTCACGAAAAAGACTGGGCAAATCTATAAAATCCATACCCTTATTAATGAAGGATATTTTGAAGAAATGGCGTTTATGATTAATTTCAGAATCAGTGAAAGAACGGCGAGTATGCTGAGTATAGCCTCTAGTTAAGAGAGCCGCATCATATAACTGATTAGAACTATCGTAGAATTTATTCGCCTCGGTGTCCAGAAGACGTAAAACAGAAACGGGTAATGAACTTAGAAATGAAAGCATAGAGTGGCGTCTATGATTTAATAATATAATTGACAGTCATTTCAGTCTAGTATTGTTTCGTTTAAAAGCACGTAATTTACGTTTATAGCTACATTTTTCCTGGTGCCATGAGATCTAGTTCTGCGTTTTCGACATTCCAGGAGCGAGAAAATATCAAAGTCCGGCATTCTGGAAATATAACCCTCATGATAAATGTTGTCATTAAATCCCAGTGGAAAAGGGGTCGGTAAAGATTTAATCCATTTCAGTTCGGCCTGATGTCTTTTGATAATTTTGAATCTAGATGTAGAATTTGCATCGTAGTAAAGTTTTTTCCATTGGTTGCATAACAATGTTATTTACAGAATGACCTGTACGTCGAAAGTGACGGTACAAGAAAGTGTCAGTTTTCTTAGGCTTACTCATTCTACGACAATGCTCGTTCAATCTAGTTTTAAGCAGGCGGTTAGTTTGACCGACGTACTGCATATTACAGTTTGCAGCACGTCATGTAATTAGATAAATTAAATCTGTAGACTGTCATGTCAAATCAGACATGTTAACTACAGAGAAGCGTCTACCGTTTACAGATGAAGTAACGGTAGACGCAGTGCTTAAATGCGAACAACACCTGCACCTCTTGGCATTGCACTTAGAAATACTAGGATACATTCCACTTCTTTTCCACGGATTAGTATATTTTCGAAGGATGGGAGATTTGAGAGGAGATAGTCATATACAAAGATTATTAGCTCAGCGTCACGTAGTGACGAGGTGAGCTTTTGGGGTCACTTTTTGTCCGTCGTCCGTCCGTCCGTCCGTGCGTCCGTCCGTCAGTGCGTCTGTGCGTAAACAATTTCTTCAAACGATATCTCCTCCTAAACCACTGATCAGATTTCGACCAAACTTCACAGGAAGGATCCTTAGGAGGTCCCCTTTCAAAGTTGTTCAAATGGTTCCGGTCCGTTGCACATCTGGGTCACAGGAGCCCAAAATAGATTCTTTTTCACCGAAAACTTATAAAATCTTCTTCTCTGAAACCACAAGGCCCAGGTCTTTGATATTTAGTGTGAAGCTTCATCTAGTGGACCCCTACCAAGATTGTTCAAATTATAGTGCTGGGGCCAAAAATGGCCCCGCCCTGGGGCCCTTTGGTTTTACATGGGCTTATATAGGGAAAATCTTTAAAAATATTCTTCTCTGAAACCGCAAGGCCCAGGTCTTTGATATTTGGTATATAGCTTCATCTAGTGGACCCCTACCAAGATTGTTCAAATTATAGTGCTGGGGCCAAAAATGCTCCCGCCCCGGGGCCCTATGGTTTTATATGGGCTTATATGGGGAAAATCTTTAAAAATCTTCTTCTCTGAAACCGCAAGGCCCAGGTCTTTGATATTTTGTTTGAAGCTTCATCTAGTGGACCCCTACCAAGATTGTTCAAATTATAGTGCTCAGGCCAAAAATGCACCCGCCCCGGGGCCCTTTGGTTTTACATGGGCTTATATAGGGAAAATCATTAAAAAATCTTCTTCTCTGAAACCGAAGGCCCAGGTGTTTGATATTTGGTATGTAGCTTCATCTGGTGGACCCCTACCAGGATTGTTCAAATTATAGTGCTGGGACCAAAAATGCCCCCATCTCGGGGGCCCTTTGGTTTTACATACTTATGTAGGGAAAATCTTTTAAAATCTTCTTCTGTGAAACCATAAGGCCTAGGTCTTTGATATTTGGTGTGAAATTTCATCTAGTGGACCTCTATCAAGAGTGTTCAAATTATAGCCCTGGTGCCAAAAATGCCCCCGCCCCGAGACCCTTTGGTTTTACATAGACTTATATAGAGATGATCTTTGAAAATCTTCTTCTCCGAAATTGCAAGGCCCACGTCTTTGATATTTGGTATGGAGCTTCATCTAGTGGACCTCTACCATTAGATTGTTCACATTATAACCCCCGGGCCACAGATGCCCCCGCCCGGGGCCCTTTGGTTTTACATAGACTTATAAAGAGATGATCTTTCAAAATTTTCTTTTCTGAAACCGCAAGGCCCAGGTCTTTGATATTTGGTGTGAAGCTTCATCTAGTGGACCTCTATCAAGATTATTTAAATTATAGCCCTGAGGCCAAAAATGCCCCTGTCCCGGGGCCATTTGGTTTTACATAGGCTTATGTAGGGAATATCTTAAAAAAATCTTCTTCTCTGAAACTGCAATGCCCAGGTCTTTGGTATTTGGTGTGTAGCTCCATCTAGTGGACCTTTGCCAAGATTGTTCGAATTATAGCCTTTGTTGATATTTGGTATGAAGCTCCACCTTTTAAGACCTCCCTCAACATTAAGCACATTATAGCCCTGGGGTCAATAATGGCCCCCCTTGGGCCCACTTGTTACTCTATGGATCAGGTGAGCAATCCAGGGCCATCATGGCCCTCTTGTTTTTAAACATATTTGTATTGCCTGCTCCAGTGAGATTAACTGAAGTTACAGAAGACAAATTTAAGGGTCTGACCAATACCGAAGGCAACATACTATTAAAGTTCTTAATAGAATGGGGAATCCGTACAGAAGAAGCAGAGCGTAACCTAAGGGGTGATATTGATAGTTCAAATGTATTTGTGATACTCATGTGGGTTTATAAGGTTTTGATACCGTCAAAACTGAAGCGATCTTCATACCGGTCATTAAGTAAAAACAGCATATGAAATAAAAAAATTATTACTGAAGATAATTCCTTCGAATAGAAGGAAGGTACAACAAAATCCCACAAAACATCTTTGTCTACTTAAAGTCCAGGGATGTCAAACAAGCAGTTGTTATACAACGAGAAACGAACATCGGTTTAATAATGACCTTCAACAGGTATCTAAAGGACGTCAATTGATGGAACTCACGCAACTTTGACAACTCATGAACAGACTCAATAAAACCGAGTCTGCTATTTTCGTTTACTTTCTGTATTCCTTGCTTCCAAAGGATCTAACTTCAGAACTTATTTGCTTGGGCTGGCTAAGTCCTTCTAAGCGATTTGTCAGTACTCATGTGTGGTCATTTCAGCTCTGCGTGGAAGCACTAATCAGTCCAATCTATTTCTCCCAGCCCCGACGCAAACAGTGCAGGTCCAATCCAGATGCCACTGGAAAGGGCTTTTTTCACTGTAAGGCTTCTACCAGATCACAAGATTATTAACTACATTGCCTCATGCCAGATTATGTATCCTGCTGTTTGGAAGGTAGTAATGGCTTATTATCTCACCATGGTTCCAAAGTTTTTTTTATTATAGATTCTTGGGCCCCACATGAATTTAGAGCAGACATTCGCAGTCGAATTTGTTTGCTTTGCCTGAAGACGGACTTACCGGCTAGGTTTTATACGACAGACTACATGCGTGGTAGTTAACCTAATCACGGTTGACAACTTTGCCTCCCTCTTTAATTGCACGCCGTTGGATCAGGCCTCAGATTCAATGACGGTTCCAGTGTAAAGGCTCACTGAGAATTAAATGAGTTAGGAGGTCTTCATGCGGACTGAACAAATAATTTGTCTAAATCGTGACGGAAGTAAGGGCGAGGATTGTGGCCACGTAAAATCGATTTAAGCCCCCCCAGTTCTGGGGTGGGGATTGTAAATTTGACTGATCAAACCATCGAAATAGGTATTGTCAATATTAAATAAATTATCCAGATATCTAGAAATCGAGCTAAAGGCTCCAATGATTTCAGATTGGTTTTCAACGGAAAGGGACATTATGAAGTCTCTATCATAGCATAACAAGGACAGGACAGTCACTAGGAGTGCGCAATTCGTACGCATCGGAATACCCACATTTGCCTAAATAACTAAGTACCAAATCTTATGTTAATATTGTCAAGTAGAAAGGTGAGAGCTTCACACACTTACTGACATGACCATAAATTGAAGTGGAGGCAATGATCAGGAATCGATACAATCAGCCCACAGATCCCATTAGAGACACCAAAGGGAAAGAAACACAAAGATAAAACAACAGACCCTAATTGAAACATCAATAGCGGAAAGCCAAAAGGATAGTTACTTTCCCACAGAATGGCCAATAGGCTATCCAAACTATAATAATATAAGCGACACAAACACCCAAAGACAAACCAAAACAAAAATAAACCGCGACAGAAGAACCGCCTTGGAACGGTCAGCGGAAACGAATTCCACCGGGGGGCTTAAATCGATATTACGTGGCCACAATCCTCGCCCTTACTTCCGTCGCGATTTAGACAAATAATTTTTTTAGTCCGCATGAAGGCCTAATAAAGTAGAAGTAAAACAAAGATCAGGAATTGATACAATTAACTTACTCCACCCATAAAAGACACCAAAGGGAAAGAAATACAAACATTAAGCGACCAGACCATAATGGAAACCTAAACAAAGGAAGGCCATAAGGACAGTTACTTTCCCACAAAATGACCATATGGCCATCCAAAACCAAAAGACACAAGTGATACACACAGTAAGTAACAAACAACAACATAAATAAATCGCCACAGAAGAGCCGCCTTGGAACGGTCAGTGGAAGATTTCCACTGGGGGGCTTAAATCGATTTTACGTGGCCACAATCCTCGACCTTACTTCCGTCGCGATTTAGAAAAATAGTTTGTTCAGTCCGCATGAAGGCCTCCTAACTCATCAGTGCAACATCTCCGTGAACACAAAAATCAAAGAACCACAGAGGTGAGACAACGGTGAGGACTCGACAGCAAGAAACCACTGAAATGCTGGAGCAAAAGAAAACCAACAGTTAGACTCCGATGAGTCCGACCAGAGACAGAGCATCAGGCACCAACCGACATTATCTCTCTAATTTTCAATAAGCCTTTACGTTGGAGCCGTCATTGAATCTGAGGCCTGACCCACCGGCAAAGTCTATTTTATGCTCTTCTGAAGTGAAAAAAAAAACAGTTCTTACAAGAGGGAATCTTCCCGATGAAATGTCCATTCATTTAAATCATTAAGTTTTTCTTTTATATGGTATTGAGGAAATGTAGTGTAAAGGGTGGAAAAATCATGAATAGACAGACTTGAAGCATGAAAACGTTAGGATTTCAATTTATTTAAAGCAAACCTATTTGGGTTGTTGAGTGAGGCAAAGGTGGCGTGTAATTTGCGTTACTGGGGCGTCCAACTTACAGTTGGCTTACAGTTGGACAACGCCTGCTGTTCTTGCAGCAGGTAAAGGTTTATACGTAGAGGGGAAATGTTGCTATTTCTTCTTTATACACTACCATTCATTTTCCTCATTCTTCACTGTCCCTCACGTTAAACACCTCTACTAATTCTTCTATATCTTTTTTCCCAATCTTTGGGAGAAGACACAGAATAGCACATAAGGGTTGATGTGTCGTTAAACACATTACAATCAATCAATCTATTTCCTAGTTAAGAATGATTTGTGTGTTTGTATTTGAGATTAACGGCTCAGTCAACCCTATTTTAGTTCATATTTGAGCCGGTCAGTTTACCTATCCACACTTTCCTGGGCAGGCCAAGACAAGCGTCCTACGTCATATTGGTTACCTAAACTTCATGAAAGACCATACAAAGCACGGTTTATTGCAAATTCAAGCTCTTGTACCACCACTGAACTCTCCAAATTATTAACTTCATGTTTTACTGCCATCAAAAAGCATGCGATAAAATATTCCGACAAATAATTCGAAAGATCAGGTAGAAATCTGTTTTGGTCTATAAAAATTCTAATGAAAGTTTTAATAAATTGAAATCCAGGCGTTTTCGTGCTTCAAGCCTGTCCTCTTATGATTTTTCCATCCTTTACACTATACTTCCTCATAATCTTATAAAAGAAAAAAATATTGATTTAATTGAATGGACATTTCATAGGGAAGACTCCCTTTATCTTGCATGTAATGTAAGAAATGCGTTTTTCACTTCTGAAGAGCATAAAAACTATACTCTATGGTCATGTCAGAAGGTGTGTGAAGCTCTCACCTTTCTACTTGACAATATTTACATAAGATTTGGTACTATTGGTACTAAGTTATTTTAACAAATTGTGGGTATTCCGGTGGGTACTAATTGCGCACCACTGGTGGCTGATCTGTTTTTGTTTTGTTATGAGAGAGACGCCATGGTGTCCTTTTCTGTTGATAACCAGTCTGAAATCATTGAAGCTTTTAGATCCACTTCTAGATATTTGAATGATTTAGTAAATATTGATAATACTTATTTCGATTGTTTGATCAGTAAAATTTACCCCCAAGAACTTCAGTTAAATAAAGAAAAAATTCTTCTGACACCGAGGCCTCGTTTTTGGATTTACATCTTCGTTTTTGGATTTACATCTATCTATTGTGGCTGGGTTTGTTTCTTGCAAAATTTATGATAAACGAGATGACTTTGATTTTGAGATTGTAAACTCTCCTTTTTGGATGGTGATGTTTCACGTGCGCCATCCTATGGCGTTTATATTTCACAATAAATTCGATTTGCCAGAGTGTGTAACTGACTTCAACACTCGTAATAAATTGTTAACGGCTAACTTCTTAATCAGGGTTATCGGTTCCATAAACTACGCAAAGCCTTTTCAAAATTTTATAGACGTCATTCTGATTTAATTTCAAAATTCAATACTGAAATTAAATCTCTTCTGCAACAAGGTCTATCGGAACCCAAATTTTATGGTGACTTAGTATAAAAGTTAGAAAAATTTATAACCGCAATGACTTCAGTACCCAATTTCGTAAAATCATTCTTCGATATAAAAAGATTGGGTACAACATAAATGTTATACGACAGACTGCATGCATGGTAATTAACCCAATCACGGTTGACAACTTTGCTTCCCTCTTTAATTGCACGCCGGTGGGTCAGGCCTCAGACTCTATGACGGTTCCAACGTAAATGCTTAGTTTGGTTGGAACCTGATGTTCTGTCTCTGGTCGGGCCCATTGGAGTCTAACTGTTTGTTTTCTTTTGCTCCAGTATTTCTGTTGTTTCTTGCTGTCGAGTCCTCACCGTTGTTTCATCTCTGTGGTTGTTTGATTTTTGTGTTCACGGAGATGTTGCACTGATGAGTTGGGAGGCCTTCTTGCGGACTGAACAAATTATTTGTCTTAATCGCGACGGAAGTAAGGGCGAGGATTGTGGCCACGTATAAAGCGATTTAAGCCCCCCACCCAGTGGAATTCGTTTCCACTGACCGTTCCAAGGCGGTTCTTCTGTCGCGATTTAATTTTGTTATGGTTTGTCTTTGGGTGTTTGTGTCGCTTATATTATTTTACTTTGGATAGCCTTATGGTCATTTTGTGGGAAAGTTACTGTCCTTTTGGCTTTCCGCTGTTGGTGTTTCCGTTGGGGTCTGTTGCTTCATGTTTGTGTTTCTTTCCATTTGGTGGCTCTGATGGGAGCTGTGGGTTAATTGCATCGATTCCTGATCATTGCCTCTACTTCTTTTTTATATTATTTGTCTAAATCGGGACAGAAGTTAGGGCGAGGATTGTGGCCACGTTAAATCGATTTAAGCCCCCCCCTCCGTGGAATTCGTTTGCGCTGACCATTCCATGGCGGTTCTTCTGTCGCGGTTTATTTTTGTTATGGTTTGTCTTTGGGTGTTTGTATCGCTTATATTATTTTATTTTTGATAGCCTAGTGACCATTTTGTGGGAAAGTAACTGTCCTTTTGGCTTTCCGCTATTGATGTTGCCATTAGGTTATGTTGTTTCATCTTTGTGTTTCTTTCCCTTTGTTGTCTCTGATGAGAGCTGTGGGTTGATTGTATAAATTCCTGATCATTGCCTCCACTTCTATTTATTTAGCTCACCTGTCACGTAGTGACAAGGTGAGCTTTTGTGATCACATTTTGTCCGTCGTCCGTGCGTCCGTAAACAATGTCTTGTCCGTACGATTGCATCTTCATTTATGATTTGATTTTAACCAGACTTATACACAACTTGTACCACCATGAGATCTGGGATCTTTCTTGAACAAGCCATATCCCATCATGTGTTACGGACTAACGGCCCCTGAAAGGGCAAAAATTGCCTATTTTGGTCTTGTCCGCACGATAGCATCTTCATTTATGATTTGATTTTAACCAGACTTGCACACAACTTGTACCACTATGAGATCTGGGATCCTTTTTTGAACCAGCCATATCCCATCATGTGTTACGGAGTTACGGCCCCTGAAAGGACAAAAAATGCCTATTTGGTCTTGTCCGCACGATAGCATCTTCATTTATGATTTGATTTTAACCAGACTTGTCTAAATCGCGACGGAAGTAAGGGCGAGGATTGTGGCCACGTAAAATCGATTTAAGACCCCAGTGGAAATCTTTCCACTGACCGTTCCAAGGCGGTTCTTCTGTGGCAGTTTATTTATGTTGTTGTTTGTTACTTACTGTGTGTATCACTTGTGTCTTTTTATTTTTTGATGGCCATATGGCCATTTTGCGGGAAAGTAACTGTCCTTATGGCCTTCCTTTGTTTAGGTTTCCATTATGGTCTGGTCGCTTAATGTTTGTGTTTCTTTCCCTTTGGTATCTTTGATGGTGGAGTAAGTTAATTGTATCGAATCCTGATCTTTGTTTTACTTCTACTTTGCATACAACTTGTACCACCATGAGATCTGGGTTCCTTTCTTTAACCAGCCATATCCCATCATGTGTTTCGGAGTTAGGCCCCTGAAAGGGCAAAAATTGCCTATTTTGGTCTTGTCTGCATGATAGCTGTTTCATTTATGATTTGATTTTTACTAAAATTGCACACAGTTTGTACCACCACAAAATATTTCGGTCAAGTTCGAATATGGGTCATGTCGGGTCAAATAGTAGGTCAGTAGGTCAAATCAGAAAAAAACATTGTGAAGACACTAGAGGCCACAGTTTTGGTCCGATCACCATCAAACTTGCCCAGAATGATCATCTTGACAATATTTCAGTCAAGTTCGAATGTGGTTGTTGTCGGGTCAAAAAGTAGATCAGTAGGTCAAATCATAGAAAAACTTTCGGAACACACTAGAGGCCACAATTTATGTCCAATCATCATCAAACTTGCTCAGAATGATCAGCTTGATAATATCTTGGTCATGTTCGAATATGGGTCATGTCGGGTCAAAAAGTAGGTCATTAGGTCAAATTATAGAAAAACCTTGTGAACACACTAAAGGCCACATTTTGGTCCAATCGTCATCAAACATGCCCAGAATGATCATCTTGACAATATCTGAGTCAAGTTCGAATATGAGTCATGTCGGTTGAAAAAGTAGGCCAACAGTTCAAATCAGAGAAAAACCTTGTGAACACACTAGAGGCCACAGTTTTTGGTCCGATCATCATCAAATTTGCTCAGACTGATCATCTTGATAATATCTTGGTCACGTTCGAATATGGATCATGGCAGGTCAACAAGTAGGTCAGTAGGTCAAATCAGAGAAAAACCTTGTGAACACACTAGAGGCCACAGTTTTGGTCCAACCATAATCAAACTTGCTCAGAATGATAGTCTTGATAATTTCTCGGTCAAGTTCGAATATGGGTTATGACAGGTCAAAAAGTAGGTCAGTAGATAAAATCATAGAAAAACACTCTGAACACACTAGAGGCCACAGTTTTGGTCCGATCATCATCAAACTTGCTCAAAATGATCATTTGACAATATCTCAGTTAATTTCGAATATGGGTCATATCTGGTCAGTAAGTAGATCAGTAGGTCAGAGTGTTGAAAAACCTTGTGGACACACTAGAGACCCCAGTTTTGGTCCGATCATCATCAAACTCAGAATGATCATCTTGACAATATCTGGGTCAAGTTCGAATATGGGTCATGTCGGGTCAAAAAGTAGGTCAGCAGGTCAAATCATAGAAAAACGTTTTGAACACTCTAAGAGGCCAGTTTTAGTCAAATCGTCAAAAAACTTGCTCAGAATGATAATCTGGACAATATCTCAGTTAAGCTCGAATATGGGTCATGTCAAATCAAAAAGTAGACAAGTAGGTTATTTTGTCATAACTTTTGAACCGTTTGAGATAGAGCCTTCATATTTGGCATGTAGGTTCCCTATGACAAGGGCTTTCCACTCATATAAGAATTTGACCTGTGACGTTGACCTGTGCCCTACTTTATCATAACTTTTGAACCGTATGAGATAGAGCCTTCATATTTGGCATGTATGTTCCTTGTGACAAGGTTTTCTCAACCATTCAAAACCTTTGAGCCATGACCTTGACCTTTGACCTTCTTTGTCATAACTTTTTAAGCATTTAAGATATAGCCTTCATATTTGGCATATAGGTTCCTTCATAGGAATGAGTGTTTGAGTTTAAGTCTCACCAACAGCTAAGGTCATACAGTGATGGGACCTCTGTTTAAAGACCAATCTGAAAGTCTGGCGAAACCTGGGATTGATTTTGCTACCCCTGGTTTACAAGACAAGTAGCATGGCCACTTCACCATGAAGGCTTCTAAACTTCATTAGAATGTGGTGTAGATGATCATCTAGGAAAATAGCATAACAATTTACAAATGGTCACAAGAGCTAAAAATAGAAAAACATTGTAAATTTGCTTCAAATGCGAACTCCTTCTAAACCTTTGGGCCAATTGGATTTAAAACTTCACAGGAATGTTGCCTAGGTGACTCCCTACCAAAATAGTTAAACTCATTCCACTCCAATGAACAAGATGGCTGCCAGAGCTAAAAAAAAATCTTCAAATAACAATTCCTTCTGTACCCTTGGGCCAATTTCATTCAAACTTCGACGTAATGTTGCTTAGATGACCCTTTACCAAAAAGGCTAAAACGATCCCGCTCCGATGAACAAAATGGCCACCGGAGCTAAAAATAGAAAAAAAATATTGTAAATTTGACTCAAATGTAAACCCCTTCTAAACCCTAAGGCCAATTTGATTCAAACTTCACAGGAATGTTGCTTAGGTTACTCCCTACCAAATAAGCTAAAATTACTCTGTTGATGAACAAGAAGGCCACCATAAGTAAAAATAGAATGTACTCGAGACAGTGACACACAGGTGAGCGAACCAGGGCCCTGTGGGCCCTCTTGTATACGTTAGTGGTTAACCAGTACAGTGCACATTCTTTCCCAAGTTATTCTTTCGATTAGTTAAGAATGAACAATATTATTTATGTTGTCAATATTTCTACAAAGCCTATGTCATAGGCCTAGTTAGACTCCGATTGGCCCAACCAGAGACAGGGACAGAGACCAAAGTCATCTTTGAGACCTTGCTTCCATTTTGGGGGACTTTTACCCGACATTGAGATAAAATGACCGCCCAGTAAAACCAATATTTATACGCATTGGGCGGCTTGCACCACTTTGCCTGGGTAGGCTTAAGTCTCTGGTCGGGCCCATCGGAGTCTAACAGTTGGTTTCCTTTTGCTCCAGCATTTCAGTGGTTTCGTGCTGTCGAGTCCTCACCGTTGTTTTATCTCTGTGGTTGTTTGATTTTTGTGTTCACGGAGATGTTACACTGATGAGCTAGGATGTCTCCGATGGGAGCCGTGGGTTAATTGTATCGATTCCTGATCATGGCCCACTTCTACTTTAATCCTTCTCTAAACGGTTTACATGTACTCATGTGCGGTCAGTTTCAGTTCTGCATGGAAGCACATTTCTGCAAGATCCGATCAGTGGGGCCTATCATGCCATGATATGACATGCTCCTGAATATTTCAAGTTTGTTTCTTTGTTTGGTTTATGTTTTGCCCTTTCAGGATTATTTCACTTATATCGAGCTGATCGTTAATAAGAGGTCGGCGAAAACCGGAGTACCCCGGAGAAAAACCACCTGGCCTTCCGTTGCAGAACTGGTCGCCTCACATGTGACCCGAGCCAGGCTCGAACCACAGCGGATAGTGACCTAATGATTAAGAGTTAGCGCTCTTATCCATTAGGCCACGGAGGCCCGTTTGCTTAAACTACAGGGGCCAGTTGTTCAAAACTAACGACGTCGTTAGTTAACGTATCGTTAAAACTTTGATCATTAAATATAGCAAATATGCTGAAATTTTTGCTGAAAAAATGTTTTGCTTACGCAAAAGCTGCTCACATTTTTTTCAGAAAAATACCAAAATTTACGATATTGTACTTGCTAGAAGAGTTAGCAATATGACCACTAACGAGCTCGTTAAGCTAACGATGCTTTGAACAACTGGCCCCAGGACTTAAACGAACGGTCTCAGTCCCCGTTCAGGCCCATTTTCCTAATCTACACTCAAAGACAATCGAAACACAAGTGCTGTCAGAGCTTTGATTGATTAAGAAATAGATCAGCTCTGACTGTGATTTGTTGAGTAATAAATCACAGTTTGGAGGTCAGTTGTAAAGTAGACAAATTACGAGCGCGTAGCGCGCGTGATTTGTCTACTTACAACTGACCGACAAACTGTGATTTATTTCTCAATAAATCACAGACTAGAGCTGATCTTTTTCGATTCTAACACGCTGAAAATCCACAATAATGTTGTTGTTTCCTTCAAAATCTCACAATTTTTCGCCATTGTTAGAAGAAATCCCGCTAAAATTAACGACTGAAACACATGCATTTACATCCTTTTCTAACGTTTTCGATGCGAGAAAATGACGTTACACCGTCTAACGTCAAGGAAATCGCCTAGTGACGTCATCAATTGGCAGTTTTTAATAACGTCACTTGTCACGCTCTTCCTAGCCGTGATTTGTTGTAGAATAAAACACAGTTGTTTTCCATTGCGTATATAGGCGCGCTGTGTTAGAATTGTTATTAGTTATGCCTAATTATGCTCCAAAGGCAGAATGTGGTTACACACGAGACCTCCGTTGCATAGTGATTAAGAGCGCGAACACTTATGGGCCCTTGCCTTGCTCGGGTAACATGTGAGACGAAAACGTCTGCCACGGAAGGTCAGGTGGTCTTCTCTGTGTACGGGTTTAATCCACCCCAGTTAAAGGATCGACTCGATATATATTCTTGAAAGGGTCATGAAACAAAATTCAAATTAAATATAAAACATGTTCTCTGTCGAATGACTTGAGTCTATGGTTTTGTTAACAAGTCTGTGTACACGTCTGGCGTCCGTGGGCTAGCGGGTAAGAGCTCTGACTCTTAATCTTAAGGTACCGCTTTGGTTCGAGCCTCGCGTGGGTCACATGTGAGACGCCAAGTTTGGCAACGGAAGATCACGTTGCTTTTCTCCGGGCCTTCCGGTTTTCGCCGACCTCTGATTAACGATCGGCTTTACAGAAGTGGAATAATCTTGAAAGGGTCTTAAAAGCAAAACAAATCAAAAGCAAAGTCCATGTAATTGTTTAACAAACTGATTTTAAGAAGTGATAATTGGATTATACCACTTTGCGACCGTCAGAATCCGATAACAGTGCGAAAGTGACTCTAAGGGAATTTGCCAACGGACTATTGCAAGATTATTATCCAATAATTATCTGACGAATATTGTTCCAGATGCAGAAAAAAATTAACACTCAATGTTCTGCAGCTCTGTGTTGTTTTCATTGCTTCCAAAGTATTACATTTTTACCGAACATCTATCTTCTTTGCCAAAAATCTCTCTCACACATTGGTCGACCATTTTTCTTGGTATTGCCTTTCGATATATTTTCAGTCGCATATCTCTTACCAAAGCTATGGTCAAAAAGCTGTCCCAGACTTTTATAATGTGACCCCGCTGATAGAAGGGGAGGCCATTTTGGTTTTAGTACGTTTTCTGTCAGAGTCGGTGTCACCGCTCCCGATCCAGTTTATATAGCATTTCCTTCTGTACGGCAAACCCTAACGTTAACCTTTATCAAGCTGAATACCATTACGATAACACCTGTGCGATAAAGTGCATTTTTCTCATCTCCAAAATGGCTACTTTTCTGGTGAAAATCGGTGATATTTTTCTAATAAATACTGTTAACATAGGTTGTGGGTGCTCGTTAGAACCGCCTCATTGAGGCGGTTCTAACGAGTACCCACAATCTATGTTTTGGAGCAAAAATAAACACATTAACGTATACTCCCGTAAAGCCCAGTTTTCTCCATATGAAGTGGGGTATAGGGGGGTGGGGGTCTTCATTTCACGGACTGGTTCACATGATGCAACAACAACTACTTTTGCAAACACTGTAAGTCCAGATGAAATGGAGAAACAATCTGGTCAGAATCTACACTGTTTGACATTCAGTTTGTGATTCTGTAGGAATACATTACATGAAGTAATCTGATTGGTTCAAAGTCAGAAATCGATGTGACTAAATTACATGTAACGATTCGGCGGAAAAAGGGTTAGTTAGTCTGAGTATTTTTTTTTTTTTTTTTTTTTTGGGTTTTACGGCCCTTCCAAGATTATTTCACTCATATCGAGCCGATCGTTAATCATAGGTGGGCGAAAATCGGAGTACCCGGAGAAAAACCACCTGACCTTCCGTTGCAGAACTTGGCATCTCACACGTGACCCGAGCGAGGCTCGAACCCACGGCGGTGAGAGACCTAATGACTAAGAGTCAGCGCTCTTATTATTAGGCCACGGAGGCCCGTAGTAAGTCTGAGTAAAAAACATGCGTGTCAACCCAACTTCACAGGCCGAAGGGAAGGGCCGTTACTTATATTGTGAGAACTTGTGGCCCGACCCCTTTGCTTTATTTCAAGCAATAAAATATGCAACAACTGTCCAACTTCATGTATAGAAAAGTCGGCTTTAAAAAAGCCTTTACGAAAAAAGCTGCATCATCGCGATAACAAGTCCGTGAACCGAAGACCCCTCTAAAACCCACGTTTTATAGGGAAAGGTGGGGTTTACGGGGATATACATCATCTGCCTTATTTTAGCCCTAAAACATAGATTGTGGGTATTCGTTAGAACCGCCTCAATAACCGCCTCATTGAGGCGATTCTAACGAGCACACACAATCTATGTAAGAAAGACTTTACATTTTTTACCTAATATTTGTAACTTCTGACACCATGTTGTACGCCATTATTTCACAGGGACATGTTATCCTAATATTCATGAATAACTGGGCTCAGTTGACCAAAGCATCGTTAGCTTAACGAACTCGTTAGTGGCCATACTGTTAACTGTTCTAGTAAGTAGTAATGATAGTACCTAATACAGTGGTATTTGGTATTTTTGCAGAAAAATGTGATCAGCTTTTGCATTTGCAAAAGCTGCTCACATTTTTTTCAGACAAAATAACAATATTTGCCGTATTAAATGATCAATGTTTTAACGATACGTTAACTAACGACATCGTTAGTTTTGAACAACTGGCCTATGAAGAATTTTTCGAGAACATTGTGTGATACAATGAATAGTGTGATACAGTGAATAGTGTTATACAGTGAATAGTGTACGAAATGCTTTTTACGAGACCGCAGACTAGTTTTGGTACACAATTTTTCCTTGTTTTTACTGAAACATAATGTATGGATATTTGTTAGAACACCTGTATGAGCAAAAGTGGACATTTTCACCCACCAGCCCCATTATTACATGTATACGAATGAATTTCATTTTTGTGGATTTTATCGATGTGCAAACTCCGGCGAATCACTCACAAACTTAACATGAAGCCAAATGGCTTAATTTCATTTTGTGGATTTTATCGATGTGTAAACTCCGGCGAATCACTCAAAAACTTAACATGAAGCCAAATGTTTAATTTCATTTTGTGGATTTTATCGATGTGTAAACTCCGGCGAATCACTCACAAACTTAGCATCAAGGCAAATGGCTTAATTTTATTTTGTGGATTTTATCGATGTGTAAACTCCGGCGAATCACTCAAAAACTTAACATGAAGCCAAATGGCTTAATTTCATTTTGTGGATTTTATCGATGTGCAAACTCCGGCGAATCACTCACAAACTTAGCATGAAGCCAAATGGCTTAATTTCATTTTGTGGATTTTATCGATGCGTAAACTCCGGCGAATCACTCACAAACTTAACATGAAGCCAAATGGCTTAATTTCATTTTGTGGATTTTATCGATGTGTAAACTCCGGCGAATCACTCAAAAACTTAACATGAAGCCAAATGGCTTAATTTCATTTTGTGTATTTTATCGATGTGTAAACTCCGGCGAATCACTCACAAACTTAGCATGAAGCCAAATGGCTTAATTTCATTTTGTGGATTTTATCGATGTATAAACTCCGGCGAATCACTCACAAACTTAACATGAAGCCAAATGGCTTAATTTCATTTTGTGGATTTTATCGATGTGTAAACTCCGGCGAATCACTCACAAACTTAGCATTAAGCTAAATGGCTTACAAACTTAGCATGAAGCCTAAGTAAACTCCGGCGAATCACTCACAAACTTAGCATGAAGCCCTTCGTCTTCATGCTAAGTTTGTGAGTGATTCGGCGGAGTTTACACATCGATAAAATCCTCAAAAATTATTATTCATTCCTTATATTTCCAACTATGTCATCCGAATATTAAAATGCCAGCGAATTGCTATTTTTTAAGGAATTATTTCGAAAGCGTAAGAATGAACTCGCCAACGCCCACGGCGGAATGATTATTCTGGTAGAAGCTGCTATCTTCGAAAGAAACCCCAAGCGAACAAAACGTCAAGTCTATAAACTCACTTATCTGTCTTCTAACATTTAATTTTGCACAAGTTTTCCATCATTAAATCGAACGCTGTTGACGTCGTTCGAATACAATGACGTAACTAGCGAGTTCTAAACGTGCTCTTTGATGTCACGTTATATTACTACCTGTCGCTGTGTGAAATCGCTCTGAGATTCTTGCTCATGGAATTTATTTTTATTTCAACCAATCAAATCGCTCGAAATGTATAAAATGAAGGAGAATTGGAATTATTAAAATCATAATCATAACGTCACGTTTACTAATGGCGGATTACTGACATTTTTGTAAACAGTTGTGAATGAAATGCGTTTTAAATGTCATTTGATAAATAGAATCTTGCATTTGTGCTTATGTATTATTGAATTTATCAAACTCGTTGAGGAAAAAGGACAAATGCTTGGCAAAACCTCATATTTTATCCCTTTTCCTCAACTCGTTTAATAAATACAATGTTACAAGAACACTCATGTTAGATCCTCTATACTAGACAACTTAGACTGTGTGTACTCGTTAGAACCGGCTAAATGAGGCGTTTCCAGCAAGAGCTCACATTGTATGTTTAGAGCAGAAGTAAGACAAGAATATCGGTGAAACCAATGGATGCTCCCCGAACGTGCAATAGTCGGAACAGGAAACATTATCCCAGTTAAAGAGGACTATACTGTGTATACTCACGGTACTTCAAAATGGAGTATAACAAAACCTGTGGACAGATTAGCTTATCATACAAACATCAGAAACACAAAATTCGGAATAAATGAAAGTGAAAGGAAAGGAACTCTATAAGCTCTAAGCTTTCGTTCTCATCCTATGAAGTATTATTGAATGTATATATGTATTGCATGTGGCTGAAATTGTGAAACAAATATGTTTAAACTAAATGAAAGGAAGTGTCTTCAGGTACGATACCATACCCCAAGATCCTGGGTGGTAGTTTAGCTATATTAATTGGGTAAAACTGTTTAATACAAATTATTGAAAACTTACTCGTACACAGAGGCAATCCTCATAGGACTGTCTCCAGGCATGGTTCCGTATTGGGTGCCTTTACATGCATATAAAATATCAGACGGGTTCGAAAATTATATTAAAATTCATCAGCAAATGTAGATATTAGAGCAATGACAAAGTTTTCTAAAAATAGCCGCAGTGATCTTGACCTTGAGCCCAGGACCCTGAAAGTCAAACTTGCTTGAGATATTATCATACCCAACGTTTATGTGAAGTTATATTAAAATCCATCAGCAAATGACGACGCTAGAGCGATGACAAAGTTTTTTTTTTCTAAAAATAGCCGCAGTGACCTTGACCTTGAGCCCCGGACCTGAAAGTAAATCTTGCTCGAGATATTTTCATACCCAACATTTGTGTGAAATTAAATCGAAATCCATCAATAAATGTAGGCACTAGAGCGATGACAAAGTTTTTCTAAAAATAACCACAGTGAGCTTGACCTTGACCCCAGGATCCTGAAAGTTGAACTTGCTCGAGATATTATTATACCCAACATTTGTGTGAAGTTATATTAAAATCCATCAGCCAATGACGACGCTAGAGCGATGACAAGTTTTTTTCTGAAAACAGCTACAGTGACCTTGACCTTGAGCCCAGGACCCTGAAAGTTAAACTTGCTCGAGATATTATCATACTCAACATTCGTGTGAAATTATATTAAAATCCATCAATAAATGTAGGCACTAGAGCGAAAACAAAGTTTTTCTAAACATAGCCACAGTGACCTTGACCTTGAGCCCCGGACCCTTATTGCTCGAGATATTATTATACCCAACATTTGTGTGAAGTTATATTAAAATCCATCAGCCAATGACGACGCTAGAGCGATGACAAGTTTTTTTCTGAAAACAGCTACAGTGACCTTGACCTTGAGCCCAGGACCCTGAAAGTTAAACTTGCTCGAGATATTATCATACTCAACATTCGTGTGAAATTATATTAAAATCCATCAATAAATGTAGGCACTAGAGCGAAAACAAAGTTTTTCTAAACATAGCCACAGTGACCTTGACCTTGAGCCCCGGACCCTGAAAGTTGAACATGCTCGAGATATTATCATACTCAACATTCGTGTGAAATTATATTAAAATCCATCAATAAATGTAGGCACTAGAGCGAAAACAAAGTTTTTCTAAACATAGCCACAGTGACCTTGACCTTGAGCCCCGGACCCTGAAAGTTGAACATGCTCAAGATATTATCATACCCCACATTTGTGAAGTTATATTAAAATCCATCAATAAATGTAGGCACCAGAGTGATGACAAAGTTTTTCTAAAAGTAGCCACAGTGACCTTACACTGCAGCTTTAATTAAAGTACCATAACTCTGTGACGAATCATCTAACCAGAAAGCACGGATAATATGCGCATCCCCTATTGCTGCTTAAGGTTCCATTGAAGTTTCGTTGAATTTCTGCAAGTAGTTGCTGAGACTTCGCGTAGACACGAACAGTACCCTGTATATTCATGCAGAATTCATCAAAAGGCCATAACTGTTGGAAAAATCATCGAACCAAAACACGCAGGTGATATGCACATCCACCTTCGATACTTAATAGTCCCATGAAGTTTTATTGAAATCCGCCCAGTAGTTTCTGAGAATTCGCGTAGACAAGAGCGGGACGGACGCATGGACGCACGGACTCACGGACTCACGGACACACGGACGCACGGACGAAGCGGCGACTATATGCTCCACCGAAATTCTTCGGGGAGCATAAAAAATCGTCTGACAAATGCTTGTTCTTCAGGTGTGAAGGACACCATCTTCTTGCACACCAGACAAGGAAAACCATGATTTTACCCTGGGTTGGAAATTTATGTTCAGACCCTGGTGTTCCGCTCCAAAATCGAATATAATCGCGTGTTTGATAAATGCACTGGTTGATTACAACCTCATGCGCGGTGTCGTCATGCGTAACGTCACTAAACATTCCTGTCGTGTCATCACAAAATGGCGGACGTCGCTAACCGAAGTGACAGCAGCATTAAAAATTCGCAAAGGAAATGGAAGGTATGCAAGAAAAAGAATCCAATATGGGTGTGAGGGGTGGATAGAAAAATCCGTCCCTTGGGATCACTGTCCGGCACCACTCGGCAAGCCTCGTGATGCCGGACAGTGACCCTCGGGACGGATTTTCCCATCCACCCCTCACACCCATATAAGAGAATTATAATCTTGCTCGTGTGTGTTAGAGTAATGCATGTTAACTAAAGGTATACAACAAAGAGTTTGTGTAACGTAGCGAAGAGATTCTTATGACTGAATTTTCATATCTATTATCAAAGCACTGAGAGTACTGGTGGGTCGATTGTCTCTGGGTGTAGTTAGGAAAAAATGGGCCCGAGCGTGGACTGTTTCGTTTAACCCTTAGACTCCTTTACAGAAAGCAAACCGTGCAGACCCTGATCAGACGCTGCGTTTTTCGGCGCCTGACCCTTTAATTCCTATACTCTAAGCAAGCAGTGAAGACCCTGATCAAACGCCGCGTTCTGCGGCGTCTGATCTGGGTCTACACTGTTTGCCTAGCCCAACCCATGATTCCAGCCCAGATAATACAATTAACCTTTTCACGTAAACACGCTGACCTCACTGCGATAAAATTCTATAAATAATCTGCGTGGATTCCTACAAATCAGTGATAGTCACGTGGACTCCAGCACTAATTGAGGTTTTGTCCTTTATACCTTTGGGTCGATTGATAAACAAACAACCCAAAAACTGTACAAGCGAGCAGTTTGGTGAAGCGAATGCTCCGTGCATGTTGCGTCACTGTGGTGTCCAACTTATATTGGCTTACAGTTGGGCAAGGTCTACTGTCCTTACAGCAGGTAGGGGTAGAGAATGGGCTGTCATTATTGCTTTTGCTTCTACTGTTCCATTAAATTTCCTCTTTCTCTCCTGTCCCAAACTTTTATCTCCTCTACTATCTTTTTCTCCCTTTCTCTGGGAGATGACAAAAATTGCCCCACAAGCGTTGAAGTGTCATTAAACCCCTACAATCAATCAAAGTAGAAGTAAAACAAAGATCAGGAATTGATACAATTAACTTACTCCACCCATAAAAGACACCAAAGGGAAAGAAATACAAACATTAAGCGACCAGACCATAATGGAAACCTAAACAAAGGAAGGCCATAAGGACAGTTACTTTCCCACAAAATGGCCATATGGCCATCCAAAACCAAAAGACACAAGTGATACACACAGTAAGTAACAAACAACAACACAAATAAATCGCCACAGAAGAGCCGCCTTGGAACGGTCAGTGGAAGATTTCCACTGGGGGGCTTAAATCGATTTTACGTGGCCACAATCCTCGCCCTTACTTCCGCCGCGATTTAGACAAATAATTTGTTCAGTCCGCATGAAGGCCTCCTAACTCATCAGTGCAACATCTCCGTGAACACAAAAATCAAAGAACCACAGAGGTGAGAAAACGGTGAGGACTCGACAGCAAGAAACCACTGAAATGCTGGAGCAAAAGAAAACCAACAGTTAGACTCCGATGAGCCCGACCAAACCTGTATACGATATAACAAAACAGACTAAACTCTGATGCAGAACCTTCAAATGAATTTCTATGCATCAGCTTATTTTGACAATCAAATGTCAATCAAATATCTCGACTTCTAGATATTTGTATGATTTATTAAAAATTGACAATACCTATTTCGATTGTTTGGACAGTCAAATTTAACCCCAAGAACTTCAATTAAATAAAGCAAATTCTTCTGATACCGAGGCCGCGTTTTTGGATTTACATCTATCTATTGTAGATGGATTTGTTTCTTGCAAAAATTATGATGAATGCGATGATTTTGATTTTGAGATTGTGAATTTTTCTTCCTTGGATGGTGATGTTCCTCGTGCGGCATCCTATGGCGTTTATATTTCGCAAATAATGCAGTTAGCCAGAGTGCATTGTAACGTAACTGATTTGTTACGAGATGGAATAGGAAACCTCTCTGGTGCTTATGCACATCTAAATTATTTTAGTAGGTATATGGTAGGGTGGTGCGAGTGAAATATTTTAGGTGAAATATGGTAGGCAAAATGTGCTGCTCCATGCACAAGTTATGCACATATCATACGATGTATGCATGAGTGGTTTGTGGAGATCTGTTTTTTACAATACTGGGGGCTGAGTTCTATAAAATTTGCCTAAAAATCGCTAACCGCCAAATTGTGCCATATATGATTTTCATTCCCGTCACGTGTTGTGTGGGTGTTCGTTTTGACAGGAGTCATGGCATTGATTTATAGGGTCGTTTCATCATTTTTTTCCTATGGGAAATATACTATTTGAACGCAAATCCATTATCTACTCGATTTTTGCTATCTGGCTTTAATTGTGGACGGTATCTCCACCTCGCCACGATTTTAGCAAGCTAATATGAGTATGCATGATTTTCCGTTAGTATTCACAGATATAAAAACCCTGAAAAACGAACACTATTTAGCAGCAAGTTGTAACGTATCCACACAACATTGTGACGGGACAGTGAAAGTATATTGAAAGGTATGTTAAATCTATGTTTAGTATTATTTTTGTATGAACATGCTTGTAGGTTTTGGAGGGGTTTACTTCTAGTATACCCCAACTTTCTGAAGCCTATTCTGAATGCACTTTTGAAGCCTCTGTGGTGTAGTGATTAGGCTACTAGCTTTGTCAGCTAGAGGTCGCAGGATCGATCCCAGGCTTCTCCACAAGTAGAATGAGTCTTTTTAAGTGAGGTCCTGTCTCATTCTGACCCTAGATGTTGGTGAGACGTAAAGTTTGGACACCCGCTCATTCTAGATTCATTTAGGCTTTTAGACCCCTTTTGTAGAATGTAATTAATAAACGCCGTGTCACTTGTTTGATCCATGACTTTTGACTAGCTGTGGTTAGAAAACCGTGGTCCCGTCTCTATATGATATTAGGTGTAGAGGGGACGTAAAATTAAGACGGGTTTAACCATATCTTCATCATCAGGGCAAACTCTTACAAGAGCCTGTCGGGTTATCCGTGATGATGAACCGTAATGAATTTGATTTTACAAGCGTGTTCATGTTGAGTAGAAATAATTTTTGTTCAAGAAGAATTACGAGTTCATTTTGTAATGATGCCGTTTTTGTCTGATAACTCAATTTGTGCATGTATGTACATATAAAGAACGTGATGATGATAAGTGAGAGTATTTGGTCGCAACACGTCATAACGGCCTGAGCGGCAAACAGTGTTGGCCCTTATGAGACACTAACAAATGTTGTGGATTATAGATGAAAATCTTTCTGTTTGTAGTTTCTATCTGTTGTTAATGTAATGAATTTGTGAATAGCTATATTTGTGAGCCGTGTCGCGGAGAAGGATATGAAATAGAGTTTGTTATGTTTCCTGTAATTGGCGACTGACCAGGTAGCGCAAAGGCGTGGTCTGTTCAATTGCCTCTTACTTGTGCTAATGTAGTGAGCACGAATTTGATGAGTATTATGCTCAGTAGTAGTGTGAGCATTAATTGCTTTCTGTAGTGCTCAGTAAGGAAACATAGACTTTGTGTATTCTTGTGTCAAGCGCTGGGTGCTGATAATTTGATGCGCAGTCGGGTTGAGCTCTGCTGTGCAGTTATTTGTCGCATGCACTAATCGGCCTGTATGTCTGGTCGGCGCATGCGCAATAACGGTATATGCATGAACATATTCTTACTTCTCCGGGAGGGGGATCATGATATAGCATGTATGTTTTGTGAACTGTATCTTAGTCAAATTATCGTAATTTGCAGGCACAACAATGTGTGGTGACCTGCTGCTCCCTGCAGAATAGCAGCAGGTACTGGTACGACGCTGTCGGTTAAGGTCCAGCAAGGCCGGACAAACCAACATAAACAGGTCGTAGAAATGTGAGACCAATGTGAGACCATTCAAATGAAACAGGTCGAATAAATAACCTGCAGGTGATTCAGGAGAATCAAACCAGTGCGCGGTCGGTAAATGATACATATCAACCTGTGGTCGGCAAAAAGGTCGACACACTAGTTCACACTAGTGCGCGAGAGGGGGTTCACCCTAAGTTATAAACTGGCCAGTCGCGTCTTGTGGTGTTTCTTTTTTTTATTTTGTTGTTGTTTTTGTTGTTTGCTTCTGTAGCTATTCACGTCACCCGTTCCGAGCACAAAACATTGTTTTGCCTTCGGGGCGGACGTCGTGAGTTGGCTACAGAAGCAACTAATTGTAATGTTTTGTGTTAGTAAGTGTTGTATATAGATACTGTAAATAATTCATGTCATTCATTTAATATCTTTCTTGTGCCTTACCCCACAGCTGCCCGTACATCTGTCAGAGATCACGCTCGGTTGTCTTGTCAGCATGGGGGTTTGCGGGACGCCGTAAACCCACATGTAACAGATTTCAACACTCGTAATAAATTGTTAACTGCTAAACTTCTTAATCAGGGTTTTCTTGTCCTTTGGGATCATTGATTCCATTGTGGAATCTTGAAAATATTTGAGGGTCACTGATGAGGCCTAATTGGACGAAACTAGCTAGTCTGGCCCAGAAAACATGTACACTTCATATTTTCCAGTTCTGTGGTGTATTCCTTGCTTCCAAAGGATAACCCTTTTATAGAACATATTCATCGGTATTACAAACTTCGAAAATCCTTTTCAATATTTTACAGACGCCATTCCGATTTAATTTCAAAATTCAATGCTGGGCTTAAATCAATTCTGCAACAAGGTCTATGGGAACCAAACTTTTATGGTGACTTTGATGTATATAAATTCAGAAAAATATATGCTTGCAATGACTTCAGCACCAAATTTAGTAGAAGTATTCTTCGATATAAGAAGATTGCGTAGAACATAAATGTTATACGACAGACTGCATGCATGGTAGTTAACCCAATCACGGTTGACAACTTTGCTTCCCTCTTTCACTGCACGCCTATGGGTCAGGCCTCAGATTCTATGAAGGTTCCAATAAAAATCAAAAATGAGTTCCTTTAAGAGCAATGAAAACATTCATAAGAAAGAAGATGGGTCATACTACGTAGTTTCGGCTAATAAAGCCTCATCAGTGACCCTGTACTGATCCGGCAAATAAAGCCAGAGGAAACGTACTGCAATTTTGCGAATTTCGAATAGGCAGTCGATTCAAAGACTGATATAAATCAAAATGGGGTCCAAATAATTAAAAACCTGTCTAGAATGAGTCTAAACCAATAATTTATTTCTGATTTCTCAGAATATTCACACTGATCTCAAAGGACCAAAAGTAAAATATAAACTACGCTATGGTTGATGTACGGGGAGACGTTTTACGGCCGCCACACGGCACAACACCAGCTGCAGTGAAGGCAAATAAAAATCAAAAATGAGTTCCTTTAAGAGCAATGAAAACATTCATAAGAAAGAAGATGGGTCATACTACGTAGTTTCGGCTAATAAAGCCTCATCAGTGACCCTGTACTGATCCGGCAAAGAAAGCCAGAGGAAACGTACTGCAATTTTGCGAATTTCGAATAGGCAGTCGATTCAAAGACTGATATAAATCAACATGGGGTCCAAATAATTAAAAACCTGTCTAGAATGAGTCTAAACAAATAATTTATTTCTGATTTCTCAGAATATTCACACTGATCTCAAAGGACCAAAAGTAAAATATAAACTACACTATGGTTGATGTACGGGGAGACGTTTTACGGCCGCCACACGGCACAACACCAGCTGCAGTGAAGGCAAATAAAAATCAAAAATGAGTTCCTTTAAGAGCAATGAAAACAAAGATTTACTGAGAATTAGAGAGAATCTAATTTTATGTATTGCTGGTTGGTGCCTGATGCACTGTCTCTGGTCGGGCCCTTTGGAGTCTAACTGTTGGTTTTCTTTTGCTCAAGCATTTCAGTGGTTTCTTGCTGTTTGATTTTTGTGTTCACAGAGATGTTGCGCTGATGAGTAAGGAAGCCATTTTGTTGGAAAGGAACTATCCGTTTGGCTTTCCGCTATTGATGTTTCCATTAGGGTCTGTTGTTTCATGTTTGTTACTTTCCATTTGGTGTCTCTGATGCGAGCTGTTGGTTAATTGTATCGATTCCTGATCATTGCCTCTACTTCTATTTTTCATGCGAACCGAAAAATTATTTGTTTAAATTGCGACAGAAGTAATGGCGAGGATTGTGGCCTCGTAAAATCGATTTAAGGCCCCCAGTGGAATTCGTTTCACTGACCGTTCCAAGGCTGTTCTTCTGTCGTGGTTTATTTTTGTAATGGATTGTCTTTGAGTGTCTGTGTCGCTTATATTATTTTGTTTTGGATAGCAAGTTGGCCATTTTGTGGGAAAGTAACTGTCCTTTTGGCTTTCCGCTATTGATGTTTCCATTAGGGTCTAGTTGTTTCATGTTTATGTTTCTTTCCCTTTGGTGTCTCTGATGGGAGCTGTGGGTTAATTGTATCGATTCCTGATCATTGCCGTCACTTCTATTTTAGGTATCTTCCATGGGTGTAGTAGTTTCATGTTTGTGTTTCTTTTTCTTTGGTGTCTCTGATAAGAGCTGTGGGTTAATTTATCGATTTTACACCATTGGCTTCACATCTATTAAAATTCTAAAAGTGGATCATGTAA
Source organism: Lucinisca nassula (assembly GCA_963580285.1). Taxonomy (NCBI): domain Eukaryota; kingdom Metazoa; phylum Mollusca; class Bivalvia; order Lucinida; family Lucinidae; genus Lucinisca; species Lucinisca nassula. The sequence goes on along the minus strand of OY757025.1, from coordinate 110,468,963 downwards.
TTTATATTTAATGATTTCAATCATTTTGAGAAGTACTTTTCCATTTTAGGTCTGGTGTATGCTCTTGACATTTGAGATGTGTTTTGACTGGCTGATGCATGGTTCTGCAGTAAAATGTACAATACCTTGTATTTTGCATTTTTACCTGCCTCGCTATCGTCTGACAGGAACTAAAATGAAATGAAGCTAATCAAAGCTTGTACAGTTTGTGTCCACAGTATAGCAAATTGCAACTGTTTTGAGAATAGTTGTTTTCGACTGTATTTCTGTATTTTGAAGACTATTCTCGTACCTAGCTCGATACTTAATTTTTATTGGCTTATTGGTGTCCTTCGTGATCTCTAGAAACAGAGAAAAAGAGAAAGAGGGTATTAGTTCGAACATATTATCTCCCGCAGGCATACGGCGGCTGATCAGGGTATATTCACTGTTATTTCATAAATGTAGTATGGTTTTTATTGTGTTGTTGTTGGTTTTGGAAAAAATAAAAAGTGAAACGACCAGGAACTGATACAATCATATCCAAAATTATTTCAAAAATATCACTAGGGAAAGAAGTCGGAACATAGAGAGACAGTAAACAAAACGGACAATAGGTAAACCGAGTCAGCAGCACTTTCCCAAACAGGAGTTGACTCAGAATATCCAAACCTAACTAAAACGAGCAATATATATAATGGGGAAAAGAATCAGAATCACCAACATGACAAACATTAAACTAAAAGGACAAACGTAACTATAAATGAACAACCAAAAATCAGAATCAACATACAGTCGAACTTCAATGGCTCGAACACCTTTGGGACCTTGAAAATCTGTTCGAGACAGGGGTTGTTCGAGCCACTGAGGTTACTGTCAGGAGGCATAACGAGATACTTTTGGACATCTTTTCGGTGTTCTATAATCAAAAAAATGTATGGTGTGTGTACTCATTAGAATCGCCTCATCGAGGCGATTCTAATGAGTACACACAGCATACATTTGTAAGATAAAAGACTAAAATCTCCTTAATTGTCCCTCATTATTTCTTATGTTGAGGATTTCGCTAGGGGCTCAAGAATGGGTTAGACGCATCCATGGTAAAGGAGCCATCGTTGTTCGAGCAATCGAAGTTCTACTGTATATAATTAGGGAAAGAATCAGAACCACCAATACTACAAATTTACTTAATCCAATAATAAAAGACAAATATTGTGTTAAACTTGAAATGGTCAGGCCCAAGGTTGTTACAGTGGAGATGCTATATATCATAAGATATTTAAAACATATTTGTGACATCGCTGTCTTGATATTCGTAATATTACATCACGAAAACATGCCTATATAATTTTTAACCCCTTGAACCCTACTTTTATATAGTAAAACTGGGGTTAACGGGATAAAAATAAAAGTGAAGGAAATGATCAGGAATCGATACAAATAACCCACAGCTACCTCGAGGAGGCGGTTCTAACGAATACCCACAATCTATATTTAGAGCAAAAATTAGAAAAATATCACACTTTTTTCATCTAAAAAACGGTAAAATAATGTATTTGTATAAGCATGTTTTCGTAATGAAATTTCTCACTGGTAATAAATGTCTGTTTCTTGTTATGGTATTTTTTAAAAAATATGTCCTGCTCATAACATAATAAACCACAAAATATGAACAGGATAAATCTGTTAAATGTTTGCTCAGTTGAATTGAGCATGATATATGGAATATTTTTATATCGGGTCTGATTATATCATAGGTCAGCGCGCAAAAAAGCATCACGAAAACACGCCCATATAATTTTGACCCCCTTTAACCCCACTTTATATATCAAAACTGGGGTTTACAAGGGTATACCTTATTTATCTTATGTCTGCTCAAAATATAAATTGTTGGTACCCGTTAGCAGCGTCTCATCGAGGAGATTCTAACGAGATTTTGAGCAGAAATAAGAAAAATATCACACATTTTCATCTTAAAATTTTCGTTTTTTTTCGGCGGTAAATTTACAATGGATTTATATAGGCGTGTTATCGTAATGGGTAAAATTTATGCGACTAGCGAAAATTCCTATTGCCAGCGAGCACAAACAGCGAGCCAACGTCGGACCGATTGTCCCCCCCATTCTTTGCTGGTTTGGAAATCAGCTTGGGAAGCTGCGCAGTCAGATGACAGTCTACTCCGGTCGCATTAGCCGGTGGGATTTAAATGAGCTCTATTGTCATGTCGGTTGGATTTGCCGGCCACTGTGAACCTTTTCTGGTCGTACATGATTTGATGTCTGCCTGTCTGTCTGTTTTTCATTTGTTTGATTTGAGGTTTAACGTCCCCGTCAACACTGTAAAGGTCATTTTGGAGACGTTGCTTCCAATTTTGTTGGACTTTTACCCAACATTGAGATGAAATGACATCTCAAGCCCTGTCGCCCAATGAAACCAATAGGGTTTATTAGCATGGAGGTCCGCCTCGCACCGCGGTTCCTGGACAGGCTTAGATCCTCTAAGCGGTTTACCAGTACTAGTGTGCGGGCCGGATTCAGCTCTGCGTGGAAGCATCATGCAGCCCATATATTTCTTCAAGCCTCTATGGTTGGATTTGCCGGCCACTGTGAGCCTTTTCTGGTCGTACATGATTTGATGTATGTCTGTCTGTCTGTTTATGATTGCGCATTTGAATGACAACATATCGTACTGTTTATTCGTAAATTTAGGGGATAAGTGTTTTCAAAAATGTGATTTGGGGAGGTATATCGGAGGTTTTACGGTCGGAAATTTCGTTTTACGGCGACGCGTCAGCGGAGCCGTAAAACGTAATTTGCGACCGTAAAACCGACGATTTACCTCCCCAAATCACAATTTTGCAATACAGTTATCCCCATTCTAATGCACTTCTACGGTTGTTTTGTTAAAAACTGTATTATTTTGCACTAAACGGCTAGCGCTGTGAGCAGCGTAAAACCAAATGCCAGCCAATGAAAAGCGACGTTACGTGATGACGTCGGGTTTCCAACAGTATATCGCGGAATATACTGTCGCAAATTTTTGACGTTATCCAATCAGACGTCGCGTTACATACGCAAGTGCATTAGAATGACTTATTTATTTAGCATCGTCATTTATCATCTAGTTCGGCATTGTGTCAGTACCGACAGTTGTTTTCAACTGTTCTTCTCCATTCGACTTCTTCTTCAGACACGACATCTGACTCGGCCGATGCTGAAACGAAATACACAAAGAAATTTATTGTTGTAGAGTGAAAAATTGATAAAGGTCCAAACTTTGTCTCAAATGGGCGGGAGCGACTAAAACAGAATATCCCAATACTCAAATACTTTGACCAGTAATATTTTGTTGTTTTTCGCCTTTGTGGCATTGGCTACTTTTTCACTATGACGTTTTTATTTCCAAGGTCCAGTTGTTCAAAGCATCGTAAGTGGTCAAATTAATAACTGCAAGTGTAATATCTAAAACGCTGGTATTTTTGTTTCAGAAACATTTTCAGAAATAATTTGCCTCCCTTAATAACTGGTTATCATTCATCTTTCCTGTAAGAAAAATCTTCTTTCGGAAGCGGGTTGTTGATAGATAGATGTCCCATTAATACAAAATGACGGAAAATGTGTTTTAGCTGATGCATTTATATAACATATGTAACAACCGCCAAATGAAGAGTAAAATCCAGTACCTACCTCAATAATCCAGAGGCCAGAAGGGGTTTCCGGATGGCTATATGCATAGTAACACCAAACGCCTGTAGCACTTATAAAAACTAATGCTCCCATGCCAAGAACTACCAGGAGGATGGTTATAGTAGCTGGAATATAATATGAATCGAGGTATGGGAATACATAACCCAGAGGACCAATTGTCCTGATCTGCTCACCTGGGTGCTGTTTATATCGACGTTGAAAATGCATGTATGTATTTTCATTTTTTTTTAACAATCGATTTTCAGATTAAAGACTGAAATGTTTTCCAAAAAAATACAAGGTTTTAACTTTTACCCATACGAAAGCCAGACCGATCAAATTAAATCTTAGCCTAAATAAGGTCATCAAGGGCCAATATTCGAACACATTAATTTCACTGACTTGTTCACGTGATGACCGTGATCACCGCTTGTGAGGAAGATGGAGTTGGTTGCTTGCTGTTTGTGATTCGTTGTTTTTATTTTGATTTCCCCATTGTTAGTTACTCTTCCTCTTGGTGTCATTTTTAGGCTGTAATCTTTGATTGTGGCTTTTCCTGTATTGTTTTACATTTCCTAGTCCTTTGATTCCACTGCAGAACTTCGAAAATATCTGAATGACTCTTATGAGGGCTTGTTGGTCGAAAGTATCTTTTCTGGCCCAGACACAACTTGTTCACTCTACCGTTTTCAGTTCTGTTCAGTACTGTTGTCCTTGTTTCCAAAGGATTGTCCCTTAATGGAACATATTCACAAGGGTATCATTTTAGGGACGTATTAAGATGATGCCATTGAATGGAAGTTTCCATTAATGCAAAGTAAGGTAATAAACAAATAAACAGTCTCTATAAGGCCATTTTCATGGCTTAAACCGATTTTCTTTAAACTTTGTATACTTTAACTTATATGCATTGACTGTCTTATGGTGCAATACTAGATTGTATGGTTGACTGGTTTTCGCTGTATATACGATTTAAGTGGTTAGGGTAATTCCACCCCATTAATAGTATAGACACAAAAAGCTATTTTTTTCTTTTCCAAGTTCATGCTTCAAGATGGCGGTTGTAATAGAAAAGGTACACTTCTGGACTTAAAAGATCATGATAATATTGTTATGATATTCACACCAGAATAGAGTTTGTATTCGCTTGTAAGATGCACCAAAATTTCAGTAATTTTTGTTCTCCGACTTTACGCAAAACCACAACACGTTCACAGTTTTCAAATTTTTTTAAAACTCTTTTGCTATTATCATGGTGATATAATAGTCAAAACAGGCATATGCCAACATTTGTTCTATGGTCATAAATAGTGGAAATCTTCCACTGACCGTTCCAAGGCGGCTCTTCTGTGGCGATTTATTTATGTTGTTGTTTGTTACTTACTGTGTGTATCACTTGTGTCTTTTGGTTTTGGATGCCCATATGGCCATTTTGTGGGAAAGTAACTGTCCTTATGGCCTTCCTTTGTTTAGGTTTCCATTATGGTCTGGTCGCTTAATGTTTGTATTTCTTTCCCTTTGGTGTCTTTTATGGGTGGAGTAAGTTAATTGTATCAATTCCTGATCTTTGTTTTACTTCTACTTTATCTGCCCACAAAGTCTGATTTTGGCCATTTTTCAATATCAGCGTGCATTTGTCATTCCATAGAACTCCGAACTCCATTTGGAAGTTAATAGCACCTTTTGATGCAAATGTTGATTTTTGTAGGCATTGAAGTTACTTTTTTTATGCGACGATGTCATTTTTTATGCAATTTTGAAAGAAAAGATGCATTACATCTGGAAAATAAACAAATTGCCAATTACTTACAAGCAGGGTTTGATTAGTTCTTGCAATCTCACTAAACTCATGCTGGATGCTTTAATTAAAGTCCTTATGGCATTTTCGTGTTTTTTTTACGCTGGTTATTATTCATCTTCTTCAGAATCGCTAGACAAACTCCATGTACCAACAGCAATATCTTTTATCATAATCAATATGCAGTTGGCTCAGTTTGGCTTCACTGTTTTCTGTTTTGTTGCTTTTGTTTGTTTGATTTGAGGTTTAACATCAGCACTGTAAGTGTCATTTTGGAGACGTTGCTTCCAATTTTGTGGGACTTTTACCCGACATTGAGATGAAATGACATCTCAAGCCCTGTCGCCCAATGAAACCAATAGGGTTTATTGGCATGGACGGTCCGCCTCGCACCGCGGTTCCTGGACAGGCTTAGATCCTCTAAGCGGTCTACCAGTACTAGTGTGCGGGCCGGATTCAGCTCTGCGTGGAAGCATCATGCAGCCCATATATTTCTTCACGCCCCTATGGGCAGGGGCAATCTGTTTTGTTGCGGTTATATCCTAAATACGAAAGCACTGACGCCAAAAGTGCACAACATCCAACGGTGCGAGCACCACTTCTGCACCCAAAGTGATTGGGTTCAGCCCTTGAGTGTATTCAACCCACAAGTTATATGTTTTATTTGATGTGTGACGAGAACGTATCTGAGCTTTGAGAACACCGTCATTTTATTTGTGTGCCTTAATCTCATATGATCCATTTTCGTCAGAAGAGTTCATCCGTGTAGGATGTGGCTTGTTTAAGTTGGTATATTCCCATTGTCAGGTCCCTGCGTTAATCCTCAGTCAACACTACGAAATTGTCAAGCTTTGTGTCATCAATCTTTTCCATATTACCCGTTTTTTTATCCCAACCACTTTTCATAACCTTATCCTGAAGCTTATTTGGAGATTTTGCAAGAGCCATCATACGTCTGACAATGCCTTTGTGTGAATCGTAGTTATTAAATACGTATATTTCATTCTTAGCAGTTAATAGTTGATGTAAAATGTGTCAAAGTCACCAGCCAAATAATGGAGGCCATGGTCACCTGATCAACGTACGTGCCAAATCAATACATCGAGGAGGAACACTATGCAATGTTCGGTGGCTGTAGGTCATTTATTTTAGGACATATCGAACATTGACGTAAAATGTTTTAAAGTAACTGAATGCATAATATAGGTCAAGGTCACGAGGTCAAAGTACCCACAGAGTCAGTAAATGTAGGAGAAGCACTAAGCAAGGTTTGGTGGTTGTAGGCCATATAGTTAAGAAGATATGGAACGTCGACCGAAAATGTGTAAAAGTCAATGGAGAGCGTAAAATATGCCAAGGTCACCAAGTCATGGTACCTGCACAGTCAGTACACCAAGGAGAAACACTTTGCAAGATTTGGTGTTTGCAGGTCCTTTATTTGAGAAGATCTGGAACATTGATGTAAATTGTGTCGAAGTAGAGCGTAAAATATAGGCCAAGGTCACCAGGCCAAGGTACCCGCAGAGTCAGTGCATTTAGGAGAAGCATTGTGCAAGATTTGATGTTTGTAGGCCTTTTATTTGAGGAGATCTGGAACTTCGATGTAAAATTTGTCAAAAGTCACTGGAGCGTAAAATATAAGTCAAGGTCACCGGGTCAAGGTATCTGCAGAGTAAGTACATCCAGGAAAAGAACTATGTAAGATTTGCTGGTCTTATGCTTTTAATTTAAGGAGATCTGGAACATCGACGTAAATTGTGTCAAAGTCACAGGAGCATAAAATATAGGTCAATGTTACCGGTTCAATGTAGCTGCAGTGTTAATACATATAGGAGAAGCACTATGCATGATTTGATGGTTGTAGGCCGTTTATTTGAGGGATCCGGAACTTCGACGTAAAATGTGTCAAAGTCACCAGAGCGTAAAATATAGGTTAACGCACCGTGTCAAGGTACCTGCAGAGTCTGTACATCTAGAAGAAGCACTATCGACAGATTTGATGGCTGTAGTCATTTTATTTGAGGAGATCTGGAACATCGGCGTAATATTTATCGAAGTTATTGAAGCGTAAAATATAGGTCAAGGTCACCAGTCAAAGCTCAGACAGATGTTTAATGAAATGTTTGGTGGTTGTTTAGTCTTGTAGTTGACTACAATACAAATTTTGACAACTTTGACATAATAGTAAAAGTCACTGGAGCGTGGAATATAGGTCAAAGTCACATGGTGAAGGCGCCGAGAAAGTCAGAAGGTCAGGTAGGTGTATCATGTAAGGTTTGATGGTAGTTGAGGTTTGTAATTGACTTGAATAAAAAAACTATGATGTAAATGTCGAACGGGCGCACGAACGGATGGAAAGGCGGACGCCTATGTCCCACCCTGCTACTAGCAGGTGCGACAAAAATTTACAAGTATTTGCATAAAAAGGTGTTATTTACTTCCAAATGGAGTTTGGAGTACCATGGAATGACAAATGCACGCTGATATCGAAAAATGGCCAAAATCACATTTTGTGGGCAGATAAAATCTCATATTAATGACCATAAAATAAATTCTGACAAATGCCTACAGTGACTATTATATCAGCATAAAATAGCAAAATATTTTTTTAAGAAATCTTGAAAACTGAGAACGTGTTGTGGTTTTGTGTGAAGTCGGAGAACAAAAAATACTGAAATTTGGGTGCTTATTACAAGCGAATATAAACTCTATTCTGGTATGATTTTCGTAACAATGTTATCATCATCTTTTAAGTTCAAAAGTGTACTTTTCCTATTGCAACCGCCATTTTGAAGCATGTAATTGGACAAGGAAAAAAATATCATTTTGGTGTCTATACATTTAATGGGGTGGAATTACCCCACCCATTTTAACTGTGTGTACTGCAAAAACCAGTGAACCAAACAATCTTGTATTGCACCGAAAGACAGTCAGTACGCAACAGTTAAATAAGTTTTGAAGTTAGATCCTTTGGAAGCAAGGAATACACCAAATATACGAAAATAGCAGACCCGGTTTTATTGAGTCTGTTCATGACCAGCATACACAGTTTAAAGAGAATCGGTTTTAGCCATGAAAATGGCCTTATAGAGACTGCTCCTGTAACATGAGATGCATACAACCTTTCATATCGAAATCAACGTTTAAGCAGTTGCGTGAAATAAACGGCCATTTAAAGCAACAGTAAAATGGGATTTTAAAGGCATATTGTTGTTCCTCGGATAAAAATGCACCGTTAAGGCACACGGGTACAACACAAATGTTATACGACAGACTGCATGCTTGGTAGTTAACCAAGTCACTGTTGATACCTATGCTCCCTTCTTTCATTGCACGCCGGCGAGTCTATGGCGGTTTCAGTGTAAAGGCCATGTAAATCAGTTTAAGCCCTCCACCCCTCAGTGAGAAGAGTTTTCCCTGACCCTTCTAAGGCGGTTCATCTGTTGCATAATATTGTTCTAATACTTTGCCTGTATGTGTGTGTTGGTGATGTCTTTTTGTTTTGGATAGCCAGTTGGCCTTGTCTACAGAGGGTCCACCGGTGATGGTTGATGGTTTTCGATTCGGTTGTTTCGTACTGTATTTGCCTAAATCAAGACAGAACGAGTATTTAGGCCATGTAAAATCGAGTAAAGCCACGCGCCCCTCCCAATGAAATACTTTTTAAAGACCGTTCGAAGGCGGTTCTGTTGTGTCTGTTTATTTTTGTTTTAGTTTGTATTTGCATGTATGTATTGCTTATATCTTTTTTATTTGGGATAACCGTTTGACCATTTTGTAGGAAAGTAACTGTCCTTTTGGCTTCCGCTTGTGATGTTTTCATTAGGGTTAGGTTATTACATGTTCGTGTTTCTTTCAAGTTGGTGTCTCTGTTGGGAGGTGTTGGGTAGTTGAATCGATGCCTGATTTGGTTGTCAAAATGATTAAGGTTATGGTATGGTAACTTACGGGGTCCGCTGGCCTCATCGCGATCAACAGACTTACAGCTTTCTGGAACCTAAAGAGAAAAAGCTTTATATATTCGTGTTTGAATAAAACATTATCTGCAATATTCAGATTCAGAATTTTCTGAATATTATATTCCCTTCCATTTATTCTGAAAAAAAAACAAACAAACAAACAGTTCTAAGCACCTTTTTTACCCTTCCATTTATTCTGAAAAAAAAAAAAAAACAGTTATGACCATCTTTTTTAGCTCACCTGTCACGTAGTGACAAGGTGAGCTTTTGTGATCACTTTTTGTCCGTCGTCCGTGCGTCCGTCCGTCCGTAAACAATTTCAAATACGTATATCTCTAATACCACATGGCCAATCTTGATCAAATTTCATGTGAAGCATCATCAGGTAGGGGGAAAGGCTGCATAAGGTTTTTGGGCTGATCAGATTGGAATTCTGGTTGCCATGGCAACATATAGCTCCCATAGACTTATAATGGGAAAAATTTAAAAAATCTTCTTCTCTGAAACCACAGGGCACAGAGCTTAGATATTTAGCATGTAGCAACGGCAAGTGGTCACCCACATAATTCCTGCCAATCATGCCCCTGGGTTTCAAATGGGCCTCGCCCCGGGGCCCTTTCGCTCCCATAGACTCATAATGGAAAAAAAAGCTTCAAAAATCTTCTCCGCTGAAACCACCGGGCCCAGAGCTTAGATATTTAGCATGTAGCAACGGCAAGTGGTCAGCTACAAAGTTCCTGCCAATCATGCCCCTGGGGTCCAAACTGGCCACGCCCCAGGGCACCTTAGTTCCTATAGACTCATAATGGAAAAACGCTCCAAAAAGCTTCTTCTCTGAAACCACAGGGCCGAGAGCGGAGATATTTAGCATGTAGCAAAGGCAAGTGGTCACCTACATAAATCCTGCCAATCATGCTCCTGTGGTCCAAATGGGCCACACCCTGGGGCCCCTTAGCTCCCATAGACTCATAATGGGAATTTTTTTTCTTCAAAAATCTTCTTCTCTGAAACCACAGGGCCCAGAGCTAAGACATTTAGCATGAAGCAACGGCAAGTAGTCACCTACATAATTCCTGCCAATCATGCCCCTGGGTTTCAAATGGGCCACGCCCCGGGGCCCCTTAGCTCCCATAGACTCCTAATGAAAAAAAAAGCTTCAAACATCTTCTACTCTGGAACAACAGGGCCCTGAGCTTAGATATTTAGCAGGAAGCAACGGCAAGTGGTCACCTACATAAATCCTGCCAATTATGCCCCTGTGGTCCAAATGGGCCACGCCCCGGGGCCCCTTAGCTCCCATATACTCCTAATGGAAAAAAGTTTAAAAAATCTTCTTCTCTGAAACCACAGGGCCCAGAGCTTAGATATTTAGCAGGTTGCAACGGCAAGTGTTCACCTACATAAATCCTGCCAATCATGCCCCTGGGGTCCAAATGGGCCACGCCCCGGGGCCCCTTAGCTCCCATAGACTCCTAATGGAAAAAAGCTTCAAAAATCTTCTTCTCTGAAACCACAGGGCCCAGAGCTTAGATATTTAGCATGTAGCAACGGCAAGTGGTCACCTACATAAATCCTGCCAATCATGCCCCTGGGGTCCAAATGGGTCACGCCCTGGGGCCCCTTAGCTCCCATAGACTCCTAATGGAAAAAAAGCTTCAAAAATCTTCTTCTCTGAAGCCACAGGGCCCAGAGCTTAGATATTTAGCATATAGCAAAGGCAAGTGGTCACCTATATAAATCCTGCCAATCATGCCCCTTGGGTCCAAATGGGCCACGCCCCGGGGCCCCTTAGCTCCCATTGACCCTTAATGGAAAAAAGCTTAAAAATCTCTTTCTCTGAAACCACAGAGCCCAGAGTGTGGATATTTAGCATGTAGCATGGGCAGGTTGTCATCTTTATAAATCCTGCCAATCATGCCCCTGGGGTCCAAATGGACCACGCCCCGGGGCCCCTTAGCTCCCATAGACTCCTAATGGAAAAAAGCTTCAAAAATCTTCTCGTCTGAAACCACAGGGCCCAGAGCTTAGATATTTAGCAGGTAGCAACAGCAAGTGGTCACCTACATAAATCCTGCCAATCATGCCCCTGGGGTCCAAATGGGCCAAGGCCCCGGGGCCCCTTAGCTCCCATAGACTCCTAATGAAAAAAAGCTTCAAAAATCTTCTTCTCTGAAAACACAGGGCCCAGAGCTTAGATATTTAGCATGTAGCAAAGGTAAGTGGTCACCTACAAAAATCCTGCCAGTCATGCCCCTGGGGTCCAAATGGGCCACGCCCCGGGGCCCCTTAGCTCCCATAGACTCCTAATGGAAAAAAGCTTCAAAAATCTTCTTCTATGAAACCACAGGGCCCAGGTCACCTACATGAATCCTGTTAATCATGCCCCTTGGGCCAGAATTTGCCACACCCATGGCCCATTAGCTACCATGGATGGACTCAAAATGGAAAAAAAAACTTAAAATGAAAAAAAAAAAAAAATGAAAAAAACTCTTCTGTGAAACCATAAGGCCCAGATCTTAGGTATTTAGCATGTAGCAACATGGAGTTGTTGCCTACATGAATCCTGCCTGAGTCTTGCCCCTGGGGTTCAAATTGGCCAAATCCTGTGGCTTCTTAACTCCAATAAACTAATATTGGAAAAAAAGCTTTAAAATCTTCTTCTCTGAAACCATGAAGTACGGACCTTGGATATTTAGTATATAGCAACATAAAATGGTCGCTACATAAATCCTGCCAACCTTGCCCTTTGTGTCAAAATTGACCTATGGACTTATACTGGAAAAAAAAACTCTTCTCCAAAGCCATAAGGCCCAGAGCTCAGATATTTAGTATGTAGCATTGTCAAGTGGTCTCCTACACTTATGATTTTCTGGTACACAGGTGAGCGATATAGGGTCATTGGGCCCTCTTGTTTCATATCATGAAAGCTTAAAATTAGAACAAAATGGATTTAGACAGGGCCTGCTACCACAGTGGCACGTACATATATCATTATTGGCGATAAATGCTCTACTTCAATTTTAATTACGGTAGGTCATTTTAGGATAATGTGTTAAAAGAAGTATGTATGTTTTTTTTTTATTTCTGCTTATTGATTCAATGTCCAGGTAAAAACCTGTACAGCGAGGCACAGTTAAATGTTTGTTTTGGTTGCAGCAACTACGCAAAATTCCAATCCGTGAAATGAACGCCCTCCTACATGTAAGTAGAAGTAAAACAAAGATCAGGAATCGATACAATTAACCCACTTTATGTAGAGAAATCTGGGGTTTATGGAGGTATACATTATTTTTCTTATTTCTGTTCCAAGACATAGTTGTCACTGGCTGTGGGTACACATTGGAATCGCGTCAATGAGGCTGTTCTAACGAACATCCATAACCAATGTTTCCAATATAAATAAGAAAAATAACACGGATTTTAATCAGAACTTGAAAAAGTGTCCATAGGACACGGATGCCCCCGCCAAATGCCATTCATGAAACGGTTTACTATATGGAACTAAATCAAAGGCAGATAATTCAAAACCAAAAATGCAAGAGTTGTCTTCCTTGTTCATGACACATCCTCTCAGTGTGATGAATGCACCTGTGAAGTTTCATGAATATATTCCATACGGTTTAGGAGTTATGGCCCGGACACGGTTTACTATATGGAACTAAGTCAAGGGCAGATAATTCAAAAACCAAAAATGCAAGAGTTATCTTCCTTGTTCATGACACATCGTCTCAGTGTGATGAATGCACCTGTGAAGTTTCATGAATATATTCTATTCGGTTTAGGAGTTATGTCCCGGACACGATGTCGGGACGGACGAACGAACGGACATTCTCACGAATGGATACTTAAGTGGCTAGGCGTCGGCATATTGACTACTTAAGCGGCAAATTTTCTTAAGCGGCAAGCCACCTAAGAGCGAATTTTTGCCACTTAAGTACCAAAATAACGGAATAAAGTCCATTTGGACTCACGAATATATACTTAAGTGTCAAACTGTCCAAAGTTTTTGCCCCCCTAAATGTTGTTTCGTTGGTGCGGACGAACGGACGAACGGACGAACGGACGGACAGGGGTAACACTTAATACCCTTTCCACCATTCTTCGAATGGCGGGGACATAAAAATAGCCATATTTGTGATGTGAAAAAAATTCTTTGTCACACGGGTGTGTTATCGTAATTGAATATTGGCGTTTCCAACCGGAGGGATGCACGAACAGAATTGAGGTTAAACCCAGTCCATACAAATAAAATATTCTTTGTTTTGCATGCCATGTTTTATTCGTTTTCTTTGTGACAATATTTGTTTCGGTGAACTGAAGCACCACCAATCACGTTGACAAAACAGAAGTGAAGGCAATGACCAGGAATCGATACAATTAACCCACAGCTCCTATCAATCTATCTATCTATCTTCATATACTGAGTCGGTCATACTTGGCCACTATCTCAGTTGGGTGGTGCGTTGCGCTAAATTTAGAATTAAGGAAAAAAAAAAACAAAAAAAAAAAAAAAACACCCACTGGATGAGTTCTTAAAACTATTTACAATCTGCTTTCAGAGGTGTACTAAAGCGCAAACCTCTGGATCCCAATCTACACCATGCGGGCTTTGAACTCATCTGCAGTTTTGGCATTTACCACAGAGGAGGGAAGACTATTCCACTGAGGAATAGTTCTAGAGAAGAAAGAATTCTTCAGGGCATCACTATAGGCCTGGTACCTATGATATTGACTGTTGTTTAGTTTTGATGCCCTTGTTTGAGTTGAAGTAGTCACAGGGGTCAAGTATTTATCTTTATTAAGAGACACTGTGTCAGAGTGTATCTTATAAAAGAAGGTTAAAGAGGACTGCTCGCGACGGGGCTCGAACGATGGCCACGCCAGCTCATCGAGCATTTCACCAACACTACTTCTGTTCCGCCATCGCCTGCAGGTCCATCGGGCAGCCGTCCTCTGAACCTTCTCAACCTGTTGAACCTGAGTTTTAACATGGGGATGCCAAACAGGTGATGCATACTCTAATTGAGGTCTAACCAAGGTTTTGTATGCAACATCCTTTGTCTGTCCAGGTGCAAAAGCCAAATTACGTCTAAGAAACCCTAATGTCCTAGTTGCTTTAGAGGTAATCTCAGAAATATGTTGACCCCAATCAAGATTATCAGTAATGGTGATACCAAGATATTTTGCGGATTGGACATGTTCCAAAGTATGCTGATGTAATGAGTAGTTGAATTTAATCTGCTTGTCTGGAGGGACACCAAAGGAAAGGAACACAAACATGAAACAACAGACCCTTATGGAAACATCAATAGCGGAAAGCCAAAAGGACAGTTACTGTTCATCAAAATGGCCAATTGACTATACAAAACAAAATAATATAAGCTATACACACACTGAAAGACAAACCATAACAAAAACCGTGACAGAAGAACAACCTTGGAACGTTGAGTGAACCGAATTCCTCTGGTGTGTGTGTGTGTGTGTGGGGGGGGGGGTTAAATCGATTTTACGTGGCCACAATCCTCGCCCTTATTTCAGTCGCGATTTAGACAAATAATTTGTTTAGTCCTCCTAACTCATCAGTGCAACATCTCCGTGAACACAAAAATCAAACAACGGTGAGGACTCGACAGCAAGAACCACTGAAATACTGGAGCAAAAGAAGACCAACAGTTAGACTCCGATGGACCCGACCAGAGACAGAGCATCAGGCACCAACCAACATTGCATAAAATTAGATACTCTCTTATTCTTTACGCTGGAACCGTCATAGAATCCGAGGCCTGACCCGCCGGCGTGCAATTAAAGAAGGAAGCAAAGTTGCCAACCGTGATTGGGTTAACTACCACGCATGCAGCCTGTCGTATAACATTTATTTTGTACCCTATCTTTTTATAGCGAAGAATAATTTTACGAAATTTGGATGCTGAAGTCATTGAATTTATATACTTTTCTGAATTTATATACAGTCCAACTTCGATGGCTCGAACCACTTTGGGACCATGAAAATTTGTTCGAGACAGCGGTAGTTCGAGCCACAGAGGTATACTATTGGTGCCATACCAGGAGGCATAATGGAGATAACTCTGGATATCTTTTCGGTGTTCTATATTATAAATGTACGTTGTGTGTACTCATTAGAATCGCCTCATCGATACATACAGCATACATTTTCAAGATAAATGAAGAAAATCTTCCTAAATTACCCATATATCGTATTTGGAGGAAGTCCCTGCGGACTCAAGAACGGGTTCGACTAATCCATTGTAAACGGGCCATCGGAGTTCGAGCCATCGAAGTTTTACTGTACTAAGTCACATTAAAATTCGGGTTCCGATAGAACTTGTTGCAGAAGAGTCCAACATTGAATTTTGTAATTAAATCGGAATAACGTAGATAAAATTTTCGTAGTTTATGATACCGATAACCCTGACGAAGAAGTTCAGCAGTTACCAAATTATTACGACTGTTGAAGTCAGTCACATGACTAGACACTCTGGCAAATCGACTTAATTGCGAAACATAAACGCCATAGGATGCCGCACGAGGAACATCACCATCCAAGATAGGAAAATTTACAATCTCAAAATCAAAATCATCGCGTTTATCTTAAATTTTGCAAGGAAAAAACCCATCTACAATACATGAATGTAAATCCATAAACGTGGCCTCGGTATCAGAAGAAGTTGCTTTATTTAACTGAAGTTCTGGGGGTGGGTAAATTTGACTGATCAAATCATCGAAATAGGTATTGTCAATAGTTAATAAATCATCCAAATATCTAGAAATCGAACTAAAGGCTTCAATGATGCCAGATTGGTTTTCAACGGAAAGGGACATCATGAAATCGTTTTCATAACAAAACAAGAGTCCGTGAAATGAACAACCACATTAAACTCAACTATATGTAGAAGAAATTGGGTTTACGGGGGTATACATTAATTTATTTATTTCTGCACTTTGAGTTGGGTTATGGTAACTCCTCAGAACCGCTTCAATGTGGCGGTTCTAACGAGCACCCTCCAGCTATGTTTGGGGTTTAAAAAATACATTACAAATTTTCATGAGAAAAATGTCAGTCTTTAAGATAAGCACAAATGAACTATGCTTCACGGATTTGTCATCACCGTGCCTTTCGCATGTTTGTTGTAGCGTTGCCATGGCATATGAAGTAAAATTACTCGCTATTTGTGGAAAGTCGATAAAGATCGAAAATAAAATGACAATACATGCATATTTAATCAATCGTACAAGCTTTCATTACCATAACAAACCCGTGCGACATTATGCATTTTTTTTCACATTTCCAGAATGACTACTTTTCTTTTGAAAATCCGTGTTGTTTTATTTATTTATACTGCGAACATAAGTTGTTGATGCTCGTTAGAACCGCCTCACTGAGGCGGTCCTAAAGAGTACCCACAATCTATGTATTGGGGCAGAAATAAGAAAGATATTGCATTTCCCTGTAAACCCCCGTTTTCTCTATATAAAGTGCGGTTTATCGGGGTATTAATTACATGGACTTGTTCACGTGATTAAATGCGATAAATGCAACGTTCATATCAGTTGTATACCTTGCAAAAGTTGCACAGGGTTGTATCTGGAGGATGAGATAAACAGGGCAAGATAGAATTTCACTACCCCGTGCAGATGTTCTTATCGGGTGCGCCAGGTCGGATATTCTTGTATGTCTGACATGAAAAGATGTTGTGTTGCACGGATGAGTAAGAAATTCTCCATGCGGACTGAACAAAATAATTGTTTTATCCAAGACAGAAACAAGGGTGAGGGGGATTATTGTCACGTAGAATCGATTTAAGCTCCCCCCCACATCCTCCCTCCCTCAACCATATTTTTCTACAGACCGTTCCAAGGTATCTCTTCCTTTGTGGTTCAATATTGTTATAGTTCGTCTTTGCATGTATATTCCCCCTAATATCTTTTCATGTTTGAGAGCCGTTTGGCCACTTTTCGGGAAATTAACAGTTCCTTTGACTTTCCCCTTTTGACATTTTCATTATGGTGTTTTTGTGTAATGGATGGGAGTTATATTTATGACGTAATTGTATCAATTCCTGATCATTTTCAGAACTTCTATTATGTTTTAGAAAGTTATTTACTCTAATGCCGTTTTCTTTCCATATTCTTTTGTGCAATACCCACAGAGTTTCTGCATTGTGTAATACTGTAAGCTGACGAGAAACCATTGTTTATTTCTGCTATGTTTTTGTTCTCAAATTTATCTTACTAGTCTAACAATATACCCATTGTGTACTGGTAGATTCTTTCTTTGCTATATGTTGGACAAGTCTATTTGTCATATAGGGGGTGTCACACCTTTTTCCGTTTTATTCTATTTTTGACGGAAAATTCTGTGAGCAAATAGTGCAGGGCCTGATCAGATGCCTGCACTGTTTGCAAAGGTACCCCTTTAAGGGTTTCCCGCATGAAATGGATATTTATGCCAGTGAGTGAGACAATGGGAACAGATTGTAATACCATTAGATAAACTGAATCTAAAGTGGTATATCTTACCTTATCAGAGCAATGGGATATCAACCATTTCTCTACTGCTGTGTTTATCTCATCCAAACAATGACTGCTAACGTTGCAGTTTTTGCAATAGAATGTCACATTATCTGATTCGCACAGCTGGGAGTCCTTCGACAGGCCACAATCTATACGCAGAACAGAGAGGGGTTTTACAGTGACAGTACTAACTAGGAAGATGACAGTGTACAATAGATTGCTTTCGGTTCTTAGATTATTTAAATGTATACCGCGTTATAAACAACGGAAGGTTACAATAACAACCATGTTATGATTACAATAACGAAGATAAATTCGGCTCATTACTCCGTTATGATAAATCTACCACGTTTCAACGGCTACACCCAAAGGCCCTCCCATTGGAGCAGTTCTCGCTGCAAAGCTTGAGAAAGGAGGATAAATTAAGATAATTTTTGTATGATTTTCCTTATTTTTCCAACTTATTTTCGCGATTTGTTTCAACAATTGTCCAACAGTGTGTAGCAGAGTATTTCTTGCTTTACTGCAAACTGCTTTATCACAACCAAGAGGCAACCTTGAGAATGCAGTTGTTGTGTCATTCGATTCAATGTAGATGTTCTAAGTAAAAGGAGAGTCAAGTGCCAACCAAAGTATTGATACATTGTTAAGGGGCTGATAAAAGAAACATCTGGAGAAACTACATGCATTATCACGTATCACACGCCATATAACGGGATTTAAACGATCGTATAGTTTTACATTATGAACGTTTGTACTTCGCAAATAGATAAAGTCAAAAACTTTTCTGTTTTTCTTTTATTTTCAGACCAAGTAAAAATGGTCTCTTTATACTCTTCTGGAGTCCATGTCTGTTGGTCTGAACATTAATATTCGCCATTTCTCTATGGATTAATGATTTTGGATTAAACTTTTGGTACTACAACCTAAACTACCTTAATTTTAATGTTACATATTATAACATATCGAAAGCATTATAGTCAAATGAAAGCTCGACTAAAATGGAAAGCTTTTGAGAAAGGCTGTGTTCAGGGCTAGACCTAGCCCCTATATGCACATTGAACACTAGCAAGAACCCGACTGCTACATAACTGAAAACCTGACTGATTTGAAATAATCAAACATGACATTTTATATAGTTCAGAACATTCCACAAGCTTTTGTTCTCACGTTAACACAGTTTCTGTCTGGTAATACCAAATGTCTAGCATTAACTAAAATGTTAAAAGTATTTCAACATCTGCTGAGCCACTGTACCAACACCTGCAGGGTAATATGTACTTAAACAATGGCGAAACTGTCCACATGATTGGCATAAACGGAAACATGCACTCCTATGATTGACGTTTTGTAGGTACATTTTAGTTTTTATGTAAGTTTGCACTTGCTTTTCCCGCCAAACATTGTTTAATGTTGGTATTTCTTTCCCTTTGGTGTCTTTTATGGATGGAGTAAGTTAATTGTATCAATTCCTGATCTTTGTTTTACTTCTACTTTACAAACAACACATGCTATCTACGTAACGAATAAGGTGAAAGTCAAGTTAAATGTCAATGACTTTGAACAGGCTCCAATGTAACTTTCTCTATGTATATAGTGCTTTTAAGTACACAGTACAATTCTACAGATGATGGATTAATAATATATGTTGAAAGGTAAAACATTTCAAAATCTAAGTGTCAAAGCTTATAATATGTCATTGCCCAATCAACATACATGTAATCCTTAATACATTTATTACCCATTCAACAGCATATTGGTCATATGAAATTCTTACTACTCATTAATGTTATTTCAACCATTCATGAAACATGCCTGTGTAATAAAATGTGTATCAATTTACAATCCGTCAATACAATTTGGATCATCAAGATCACATGCCTCTGTAAATTCGTTACAGTATATTTAACAATTACTGTTTGTTTTATTTCGAAATTCTCATAAGCATTAAGATTTTATCTAGGAGATGATTTCTTACATAGGTGTGAGGGTTGGAAGGAAAAATCCGTCCCGAGGGTCGCTGTCCGGCATCACGAGGCTTGCCGAATGATGCCGGACAGTGACACCGAGAGACGGATTTTTCTATCCTGCCGTCACACCCATGTAGGAGTCTTTTTCTTGCATATCTTCCATTTCTGAGCGTGGAATTTTTATGGTACAGTCACCTCTGTTGCCGACGTCCGCCATATTGTCATGACCGTGTTGTGATGTTTAGTGACGTCACGTAACGTGCTGCGACGTCAGCCTTAAAGACGGCGCATATGAGGTCGTATTCAACCAATGCATTTATGAAACACGCGAGAATATTCGATTTTGGGTAAGAACACCAGAGTCAGAACAGAATTTCTATCCCAAGCTAAAATTATGGATTCCTTATCTGGTGTGCAAGAAATATCTAAGCTTCAAGTGATGTGACGCTTTCATTATGGTGGCGTTCTTTATTGTTGATGGGGTGATGTGAGGTAACTGTGTCGATTCTTGATTATTGTCTTCTCTTCTATTTTTTCAGATCCTGCACCGTGTAACGTTGTGTTCGGTAAACGTGAAAAGTGCAAAATAATTACTGTAACAGTTTAAACCGAACATAAAGATCTCATTAAGAAAATTTGATCTGAAATTGTTAAAAACTATAAATATTCATCTTCTAAAATCTTAAATAATAATAAGAAACAACAGCATTAAAATAAATTTTGAGACCGTCCTTTAATATCGGCTGTAGTTAATGTGTTCTTCTACTTTGGAAGCTCGAAATATACCAATTGGGCCAGAATGTATAGGATCTGCAAATTAGCCATCATCAGTGAACACCCAAAATAGTCTGTGTCTTATTTGTTAAATGGCTTTTTGTCGTTGGTTCAAGTTTCGTCTGTTTTTTGTATATGCCTCCATATCACTTTCTTTAGGTGACTTGAGATGGCTGTGTTCTTTGATTGTGTCATTTCCTGTGTGACCTTTTCTTACCAGTTAACCTACATTATTCTTCAAAACAGAAGTGGAGGCAATGATCAGGAATCGATACAATTAACCCACAGGTCCCATCAGAGACACCAAAGTGAAAGAAACACAAACATGAAACAACTAGACCCTAATGGAAACATCAATATTGAGATCCCAAAAGGACAGTTACTTTCCCAAAAATGGCCAATAGGCTATCCAAAACAAAATAATATCAAGTATAAACACACTCAAAGACAAGCCATAACAAAAATAAACCACGACAAAAGAACCGCCTTGGATCGGTCAGTGAAACAAACTCCACTGGGGGCGGGGCGGGGGCTTAAATCGATATTACGTGACCACAATCTTCACCCTTACTTCCGTGGAGATTTAGACAAATAGTTGGCTCAGTCAACACGAAATTTCTGGCCCATCGGAGTGTAACTGTTGGTTTACTTTTGGTCCAGCATTTCAGTGGTTTCTTGCTGTCGGGTCCTAACCGATGTTTCATCTCTGTGGTTGATTGATTTTTGTTTTCTCGGAGATGTTGCACTGATGAGTTAGGAGGCCTTCCTGCGGACGGAACAAATTATTTGCCACAATCGCGACGGAAGTAAGGGCGAGGATTGCGGTCGCGTAAAATCAATTTAAGCTTCACAGTGGAATTCGTTTCACTGACTGTTCCAAGGCGGTTCTTCTGTCGCGGTTTATTGTTGCTATTGTTTGTCTTTCAGTGTGTGTATGGCTTATTTTTTTTTGTTTTTGTTTTTGCGAGCCAATTGGCCATTTCATGGAAAAGTAATTGTCATTTTAGCTTTCCGCTATTGATGTTTCCATTAGGGTCTAGTTATTTCATGTTTGTGATTCTTTCCCTTTGGTTTCTCTGATGGGAGCTGTGGTTTAATTGTATCAATTACTGATCATTGCCTTCACATTTATTTTATCTATATAAAGTAGGCTTCTTCTGGCGCGGTTTATTTTTGTTATGGTTTGTTTTTAGGTTTTTGTGTCGCTTATGTTATTTTACTTTGGATAGCCTGTTGGCCATTTTGTGGGAAAGTAAATGTCCTTTTGGCTTTCTGCTGTTGGTGTTTCCATTAGGGTCTGTTGTTTCTTGTTTGTGTGTCTTTCCCTTAGGTGTCTCTGATGGGAGCTGTGGGTTGATTGTATCGATTCCTGATCATTCCCTCCACTTCTATTTAGCGGAAAGTTCATTTCATAGAATTGTGAACATGATGATAACATTGACTCCAACTTACACGACTTAGGAGAAAACTTCACCATCGTTCCCTCAACGACATCGGACTGATTAACATTCAAAGGCTGGTAGTTGGTGACCGCCCTGAATTTCGGAGGTCCTGTAATATTAGTGTCATTTGCATTAGAATAACATTTGGGGTACTGTTACTACCTCAACAAATGGGCCCTAACTAGCTCCAGACAAGGGTATAGTTAGCAGATCAGGTACATACGATTTCGACCGAGCTCGAATTAAACTGAACTGATCTAACGACTAAATTCGAGCCAGAGTTGCATGTCAGCCCTGATAAAATGCTCATAAGTGCCATTATAATTATTCCATGGCGTCAGCAGAACAATACAATAAGTCGCCTTAGCTGCAGTCTTCTTTACTATCGGAGAAATAGATGGGTTGCATGATGCTTCCATGCAGAACTGAAACCGACCGCACACGAGTACTGGTAAACCGCTATGAGGATCTAAGCCTGCCCAGGCAAAGCGGTGCGAGTCGGACCACCCATGCTTATTAACCCTGTTAGTTTTATTGGGCGACAGGGCTTTAGATGTCATTTCATCTAAATGGCATGTAAAAGTCTCACACAATTGGAAACAACGTCTCCAAAATGACCTTCACAGTGTTGACGGGGACGTTAATCCTCAAACAAAAACAAAACTATAAGAACAGTTAACCTGACATTACACAATATCAGTTGAGATTAGGTAATGAAAATATATAAGGATGACACAAAATTCGATTTAGAACTTCGGATGACATCACGAAAACACGCCTATATAATTTGACCCCCTTGAACCCTACTTTTATATAATAAAACGGGGGTTTACAGGGGTAAACCTTATTTTTCTTATTTCTGCTCTAAAATATAGATTGTGGATACTCGTTAGAACCGCCTCAACGAGGCGGTTCTAACGAGTGCCCGCAATCTATACTTTGAGCAGAAATAAGGAAAATATACTTTTTCATCCTAAAATGTTCGTTTTTGGGGCTAAAAAATTACACTGTATAAGTATAGGCGTGTTTTCGTAATGGAACACCTGCCCATGTAAAGGAACGAAAGGTCAGAGAACACTTTGAAAAAAAAAATAATAATGCGGCAGTACGCCAGCGTTTGATAAAATGTTGAATTTGTGTGACTTTCTGACATTTGCTTAAAGCATAGATTGTGGCTGCTCGAGAAAATCGTCTAGAACACACGATTTATGTTCAAGCGCAGAAAGAATGTTATTGTTTGACATAATAATTTCGATATATGTACATTTTCAATGCATATTCAGTTAAAGCAGTTTACTGTTGGGTTGTAATGTTCTTCATACTTCAATGTATATATTGACCGCACATGATCACTAATTGATGTCTTAATTAATCCGGGGTTCTCTAATCTTCTCCAATTTAAGCCTTGACCTACTGAGCTCGGATATGTCCTATCTTTCAAACAATGTAGACCCAGATCAGATGGCTTCAGTATTTGTCATTCACTTTATTAATTTGTTGCAATAATTTGTACCAAGTAATCTGATTGGTTGATAATCTGAAGTGGGTGTAGCATATTTAAATATTAAGCAGGACAAGGGTTAGCCCTTATCCTGCTGTTCTTGATTACCCTTACTTTTGCAAACAGTGTAGATCCGGATAAGATGGCTTATGGCTTCTGGTAATTAAGTTTGTTAATTTTAAACAAAACATTACATCATGTAATCTGATTGGCTGATAGTCAGAAATGGGTGTGTCTTCTTAAAATATTTAGCCGGATATTGGTTAATATGACGATGGTTAAGTTATGGTGTCAATAATGCTGTTACACTCTGACTGCCAATGTTTTCTTGTTTAAATAAGCCCTTTAAATGACTTTTCGTCAAACAATGGCTGGAAATTAATATAGGGATCAACCATGGTTTTTCATGCGTTAACATTTATAACCATGGATGATCGTTGTTCTTGCATAAGTTGCGAATCCGGCCGCAAATTTTGACGAAAACGCCCGAAAGCTCCATATAAATTCCACAAAGACTCTTCAAATGCGACAGGCAAACCGAAATGGCGACCAGTTCAGAATGTTGTTTACAATGACGTTGTCATTCAGTAACCCCCTGACGTCATCTTAGAACCCTTAAACGCTACGTTCAGGGCGATAACGTTCCGTCGCTCACCGTAACGTAAACGAAGCAAGGCCTGTCTGGTGATATCAAAAGCTCAAAATCCATGTTCAAACAGCACGCGAATTTCATGATTTGAACATGGTTTTTGCTTTTTGAGCACGGCTTTCGGTCCATTTGACAATGGCTTCGAAATGGCATGCGCATAGGCATTTATGCAAGATATAAAATAATAAATTTTAAGGCAATTAATTTAACGTTCATTGAAGTATGAAGTATGGATAACATCGCATTACGAGCTAAGTTTAAGACATCACGAAAACAGGCCTATATAATTTTGACCTCCTTGAACCCCACTTTTATATGTTAAAATTGGGGTTTACAGGGGTAAACCTTATTTTTCTTATTTCTGCTCTAAAATATAGATTGTGGGTACTCGTTAGAACCGCCTCATTAAGGCGGTTCTAACGAGTACCCACAATCTATATTTTGAGCAGAAATAAGAAAAATATCACAATTTCTCATCTTAAAATTTTCGTTTTTTTCGTAAAATAGTCAATGTATTTGTATAGGCGTGTTTTCGTGAGGGATCCCCATTAGACCTCTATTAAGTTTGCACGTGATCCTATACATCACGAGAACAAGTCCGTGAAATGAAGACCCCCTATACCCCACTTTATATAGAGAAAAATGGGGTTTAAGGGGGTGTACATTATTTTTCTTATTTTTGTCCCATTACATAGGTTGTGGGAACTCATTAGAACCGCCTCAATGAGGCGATTCTAACGAGCCCCCACAACCTATGTTTGCAGTATTTATAAAAAAATATCACGGATTTTCATCAGAAAAGTAGCCATTTTGGAGATGTGAAAAATGCACTAT
This sequence comes from Lucinisca nassula, assembly GCA_963580285.1. Lineage (NCBI taxonomy): Eukaryota > Metazoa > Mollusca > Bivalvia > Lucinida > Lucinidae > Lucinisca > Lucinisca nassula. The sequence continues at coordinate 110,443,839 of OY757025.1, read as the reverse complement.
TTCGCACGGGTGTTTTATCGTAATAAGTCCGTGAAATGAGGACCACCCTATATCCCACTTTATATAGAGAAAAGTGGGGTTTATGGGGGTATACATTATTTTTCTTATTTTTGCCCCAATACATAGGTTGTTGGTACTCGTTAGAACCGCCTCATTTAGGCGGTTCTAACGAGCACCCACAGCCTATGTTTGCAGTATTTATAAAAAATATCACGGATTTTCATCAGAAAAGTAGCCATTTTGGAGATGTGAAAAAATGCACTATTTCGCATGGGTGTGTTATCGTAATGATGAATGTTGTACTTAAACTTGGCTCGTTATCCGATGTTTTCATAAAAAGGACCATCGAGCAGTTTAGAAGGGTCTTAAATATATGGACCTGATAACACGATTAATACAGTTCGCTAGAGGTCTTTTTCTCATACGGCTAAGGTGATTCAGATCCACAGTCTGATGAATTATGGTAAAAAACACTTGATATTTCCAACACAGCTAAAGCTTTTCTATCTTTCCAACTGTTGGATTAACTCAAAGCAAACGCATTAAAGTCCGCCTTCTCTTAAGTCAACAAATCATTGGGTTCTTGCATGCCAGTTCTCTTTCAACTATTATACTCTCAAAACGAAACAACCAGCAGTTTAGCAATGAGACTTCTCCCCATCGCACGTTCGATACTATGTGGCTACATCTTGTGTTAATGGTTCTACCGGGAATGTTTCTTTTAATCTTGACACACTATGTACATTTAAGGGGAATGGGGACACCTGGCAGATTTTCCCGCCATTTTTCAAAGGGAGACAACAGTTACTTTCGGGACTTCCCGTTCACTTTTCTGTAAGCTCTTTCCCACTGAAAAATGGGTCTACTCGCAAAGGAAAGAATTTGCTGCTAAGCAGCAAATTCTATCCTTTATGAGTTGACTCCTATTGACATGGGAGACAAAAATGCTTTTGCAGGAGTTACCTCCCCTGAAGGTATATCCATTCCCCTTAACTACTTCAAACTTGGATTCGCATCACGTGAACAAGTCCGTGAAATAAATACCCCCTTAAACCCAACTTTATATAGAGAAAACTGGGGTTTACGGGGGTAAACGTTATTTTTCTTATGTCTGCTCCAAGGCATAGGTTATGGGTACTCGTTAGAACCGCCTCAATGAGGCGGTTCTAACGAGTACCCCCAACTTATGTTTTGAGTATAGATAAAAATAATATCACAAATTTTCTTCAGAAAATTGACCGTTTAGAAGATGTAAAAATGCACTAAGACGCACGGATGTGCTATTGAAATGAATGCTCAAAGTGTTGATTTATAATTGAAATTGCTAGTGAAATGATTACTTTGCAAATGGCGTCTTGACATTAGAGCCATGGTTTAAATCATTATCGTGTGTTTCTACTATATATCGGGATTTTAAGTACAAACTGTTGTGTAACGATTTATTGTACACTTGACTTGCCAAGCTTCTTCACCACAGACTGACGCGGAAGCATTTAAGAAAAGATCATAACTAGCTTAAAGTTATTTTTTATTTTACTTATTTCATCAGTTTTTTTTTGTCACAATGATCAACACCCGATAATGTTGAAATGCTACCTAAGTTTATCGCACAAACAAATGCGTACTCTCATGCATAAAAGATAGACACGCATTCTGGGTTTCGTCAGATTCTATGACGGCTCCAACGTAAAGGCTTATTGAAAATTAAAGAGATAATGTTGGTTGGTGCCTGATGCTCTGTCTCTGGTCGGGCTCATCGGAGTCTAACTGTTGGTTTTCTTTTGCTCCAGCATTTCAGTGGTTTCTTGCTGTCAAGTCCTCACCGTTGTCTCACCTCTGTGGTTCTTTGATTTCTGTGTTCACGGAGATGTTGCACTGATGAGTTAGGAGGCCTTCATGCGGACTGAACAAATAATTTGTCTAAATCGCGACGGAAGTAAGGGCGAGGATTGTGGCCACGTAAAATCGATTTAAGCCCCCCAGTGGAAATCTTCCACTGACCGTTCCAAGGCGGCACTTCTGTGGCGATTTATTTATGTTGTTGTTTGTTACTTACTGTGTGTATCACTTGTGTCTTTTAATTTTGGATGGCCATATGGCCATTTTGTGGGAAAGTAACTGTCCGTATGGCCTTCCTTTGTTTAGGTTTCCATTATGGTCTGGTCGCTTAATGTTTGTATTTCTTTCCCTTTGGTGTCTTTTATGGATGGAGTAAGTTAAAAGTATCAATTCCTGATCTTTGTTTTACTTCTACTTTTTATTATGAAAGAGACTTCATGGTGTCCCTTTCCGTTGAAAACAAAGCTGATTTCATTGAAGCCTTTAGCTCGATTTCTAGATATAAAGATGATTTATTAAATATTGACAATACCTATTTCGATGGTTTAATCAGTCCATTTGACCCCGAGAACTTCAGATAAATAAAGCAAATTCTTCTGCTACCAAAGCCCCGCTTTTGGATTTACATATATCTATTGTAGATGGGTTTGTTTCTTGTAAAATGTATGATAAACGCTATGATTTTGATTTTGAGATTGTAAATGTTCCTTTCTTGGATAGTGATGTTCTTCATGCGGCATTCTATGGCATTTGTATTTCACAATTAATTCGATTTACCAGACTGTCTAGTCATGTTTTTTACTTCAACGCTCGTAAAGATTGTTTTCAGCTAAACCACTTTATCAGGGTTATCGGTATCATAAACTACGTGAAGCCTTTTCAAAGTTTTATAGACGTCATTCCACTTTAATTTCAAATGCAATGTCGGACTTAAATCTCTTCTGCAACAAGGTCTATCGGAAACCGAATTTTATTGTGACTTAGTATATAAATACTAAAAAAAAATACTTGCAATTACTTAAGCATCCAATTTCATAAAATCATTCTTCGATGGAAAAAGATCTGGTACAATTTAAATACTACACGACAGACTGTCATCACGAAAACACGCCTTTATAATTTTGACCCCCTTGAACCCCACTTTTATATAGTAAAACTGGGGTTTACAGGGGTAAACTTTATTTTTCTTATTTCTGCTCTAAAATATAGATTGTGGGTACTCAAGCAAATTTAATTTTAGGCAAGGTTGGTTGGTCTCTGGCCGGGCTCATCGGAGTATAACTGTTGGTTTTCTTTTGCCCCAGCATTTCAGCGGTTTGTTGCTGTCGAGTCCTCACCGTTGTTTCATCTCTGTGGTTGTTTGATTTAAGTGTTCTCGGATATATTGCGCTAATGGGTTAGAAGGCCTTCATGCGGACATAACAAACAATTGGTCTAAATCGCGACAGAAGTAAAGGCTAATATTGCGGCCGCGTAAAATTGATTTAAGCTTTAAGCCCCACCACCCCCACCCCAATCAGAGGAATTCGTTTCACTGACCGTAACAAGGCGGTTCTTCTGTCGCGGTTTATTTTTGTTACGGTTTGTCTTTGAGTAGCGCTTGTATTTTTGTTTTGGATCGCCAATTGACCGTTTTTGGGAAAGTAACTGTCCTTTTGGCTTTCCACTATTTATGTTTCCAATAGGATCTAGTTATTTCATGTTTGTGTTTCTTTCCCTTAGGTGTCTCTGATGGGAGCTGTCCTGATCATTGCATTCCTTTCTATTTTGCATAATGTTTACAATCATACACATGTGGACACAGAACTATTCACACTCTTATGAAAAACCTGTCGGTGAATCTCGTTACATCAAGTTAGTTTGACAAGCAAATGTCAATCATCAAATAATTCTAAAACTAGATCAAGTGATTGATTGGTCTCATTTTGGCAAACACTTTCTGTTTGATATGTAAAATGTTTTTGATTGGACAATGCAGGAGTCAGCAATGAAATGTTTTTTTTTTTTTTTTTTTTTTTTTTTTTGGTTTGGGTTTTACGGCCCTTTCAATATTATTTCACTCATATCGAGCCGATCGTTAATCAGAGGTGGGCGAAAACCGGAGTACCCGGAGAAAAACCACCTGACCTTCCGTTGCAGAACTTGGCGTCTCACACGTGGCCAGAGCGAGGCTCGAACCTACGGCGGTGAGAGACCTAATGAAGCAATGAAATGTACAGTACCTTGTGTTTTGGATTTATTTCTGTCTAGCAGTTGACATTGCCAGGAGTTGGGGATATATTGAATGATGTTTCAAGTCAAAATGAAATGAAGCTCATCAAAGTTTGAACGGCGTTGTGTCCACAGGTGTAAGTAACGCTGTTTTATAGAGCAGCGCCTCCGGTCCCCGTGGCTTATTCGCAAACGTGACTGACTTGTGATCATATGCTCTTTGGTTGACTCCCTGCCGGGTCTGGCAACGCTCTTAATGGACGCCGATTGCCCGTTTCGCGCTGTACTGGTAATTAACCAAAACTGAAATGGAACTGAGTTTGTCCAAGAAACCCGTGGTAGGGTAACCCCACGATTTAATAAAATTATAGTGTTGACTGCAATCACAAATTGTACGTGTATTCCCCATGTAAGCCCCATTTTCTCTATATCAATTGGGATCTGCCAAGGTTAGATACATGGTCTTATTCACTTGACGTAATGTGATGTAATGGGTCTGTTACCTTGTATATAAACTGATACTCCACCATGTATACCTATCGAATAGGTCTTGTGTGCAAGTCCAGTCGGAAGCTACAATATAATTAAGTCGCGTCATTAGAAAATAGAAAGTAGAGGAATTTTTTATCCTAGCAGTGAACACAGAGGTGCTGATCAGATTGCGCGCATGCGCAGTCTGATCAGCACTTTAGTTGTTCGCAAATGACAAAAACGGATTTTTTCATAACGTAGCTTTTATAACTGAGCCGTGTCATACGAAAACCTGTCTTAGGAAGGATACAAACTGGCTTCTCAGCTATACAGTCTAATTACAGTTTTGAGAGTTAATTCGGATTGGCAGTGTCCAGTCATTTATCTGATTTCAACACTTACTGTAAATTGTTAACTTTTAATTTTCTCAATCAGGGTTATCGGTATCATAAACTCCCAAACGCCTGTTCTAGGTTTTATAGACGTTTTTCCTATTTAGTTTCTAAATTCAATGTTGGTCTCAAATTTCTTCTGCATAAGACCTATCGAAACCCGAATACTGTGGTGACTCACTATACTCACCGGAAATAGAAACTATACACTCATTTTTAAATTTTCACTGGCAAAATATTTTAATGAAATTTGAATTCCAATTATATAATTTAAAAGTATCATCAGTGGCATGTCTTCTTTATCGAATAAAATTTTTAATGATAGCTACGATTTAACGGGTAAAGCCACAGGTTCATAGCAAATGTCCAAATCTTGCTCTTCAAGTTTCCATTGAGTCGAACATTTTGTGTCGCGAATGTGATTCCAATTTTTACCAGTTATTACTCATCATCTAACGTTGGGAATATTGTTTACCAAATGAAAATTTAAACAATGGTTAAAAAATTATCGACCTTTAAATTTTGGACCAAACCACCGGAAGGGATTGAAAAGTATTGCATTTCCGATTGCCGTTTTTGTTTTAATCACTATTTAAGACACATCTGAAGATGGTAAAACGATTGAAGGCACTTTTGGGTTGATTTTTGGCTTGCAATATTATCTTGAATATTTCGCTGAAAAAAGCAGTTCTTGAGATTTCAATAAAATGTTTGTTTCTAGATAATTTTTTATATTTTATGTTATTTTTTATTCCTTGCTTTTAACTTATTACCTATACGGAAAAATGTTGAAGTCAAAATTCGATTACAAACAGATTTTCTGAAAAAAGCATTTTTTTTTTACATTTTCACCAGAAACTTTTATTTTGAACACCAGATTTTCTTTAAATTGTTACAGGATTCATGTCTATAGTTAGTCAAATCCTTAATCAGTAAATTATAACTGAATTATCCACTTGTTTTGTCAGGCGAGACGATTTAACGCTTGCGACATCAGCCAGATCACCAGTGAAGGACTGAAAAATCCCCACCCCTTATTTTTTTCTGTATTTTTGGAAAACACATTAATTTTTCATAGGCATTATTCGCTTTATATATATATATAATAATATTTGCATATGAGTCAGATCATTACTAACCTTGCAATTACGACACCTGTTAGGGGTTTATAACTTAATTTCAATTTTTGTATTTTTGTGCACCATCATAGTGTGCACATAAGGTTAATTTTCATCAACGTCAACTCTATCCTTTTCCAGTATTTCCTTCCTCATATCAATGTTCAATTAAACAATTCTATCTAGGCTTTTGCAATATTCTCTCCAATTTTTATTTTTCTATATCTCGATGTGTAACGTTTTTTCTAGGTCTTTCGGATAGGTTTCACATTGTAATATCAAAGGTGTCGGCCGTGTGGGGCTCCTTACACCCCACCGGTTTTTATTGTAAATAGGAATATTTAATAAATTTATGAAAAACAAAAAGGCGAGACGATTTAAAAGTGTAAAGTTTCTATTTCCGGTCAGTCTATATAAATTCAGAATAATATACACTGGCGGTGATTTCAGTGGCAAATTTCGTAAAGTCTTTTTTCGATGTAAATGGTTTGCCTGGGCAGGTCTAGATTCTAAGCGGTTTACCAGTACTCGCGTGCTGTCGGATTTCAGCTCTGCGTGGAAGCATCATGCAGCCCATCTTTGGTTTCATGGACGGTCCGACTCGCACCACTTCGCCTGGGCAGGCTCAGATCCTATAAGCGGTTAACCAGTCGGTTTCAGCTCTCCGTGCAAGCATCATGCAGCCAATCTATTTCTCCAAGCCCCGATGGGAGTTGGCGAGTGACAGCTTACTTAAAATATTTTAGGCAATGTTATTTGGTGCCCGATGCTCTTTCTCTGTTTGGGTCCACCGGAGCCTAACTGTTAATTTTCTTTTGCTCTAGTATTTCAGATATTTCTTGCTTGCTTAATTATGCAGTTTGTTTTATTTTATGTTCTCGGAGATTTTACTCTGATGAGCTAGAGAACCTTTATCCGAACTGAACCAAAATTGTTATTTGGGAGATAAAACGGAGATTTTACTGTCGGAAATTTCATTAAATGTGGCGACGCGTCAGCGGAGCCGAAACGAGTAATTTGCGACCGTAAAACCGACGATTTACCATCGAAAATGACAATTTTCAGTACAGTTGTCCCTTAAGATCTATGCACAAAGGTCACCATGCATGATGCTTCCACGCAGAACTGAAATCCGACAGCACACGAGTACTGGTAAACCGCTTAGAGGATCTAAGCCTGCCCAGATAAAGCGATGCGAGTTGGACCGTCCATGCTTATAAATCCTATTGGTTTCATTGACCGACAGGGCTTGAGATGTCATTTCTTCTTAATGTCGGGTAAAAGTCCCACAAAATTAGCAGCAACGTCTCCAAAATGACGTATACCGTGTTGAAGGGGACGTTAAACCTCAAACCAAACAAAACCATAATGATAAATAACTTACCTTTTTGTACAGAAACTTAATTGTGCCATCCCGATAACATATCACCTGGAAGTGGCATGGACCGAAATCTGAAAAAAAATCAGAAAAAGAAAGTTTTCTTAACTTTTAAAACTTCGATGGCTCGAACTCCGATGGCTCGTTTACCACGGATGAGTCGAACCCGTTCTTGAGCCCGCAGGGAGTTCCTCCAAATACGATATAGGGGTAATTTAGGAAGATTTTCTCTATTTACCTTGCAAATGTATGTTGTATGTACTTATTAGAATCGCCTCGATGAGTACACACAACGTACATTTATAATACAGAACACCGAAAAAAAAATCCACAATTATCTCCATTATGCCTCCTGGTATGGCACTAATAGTATCCCTCTGTGGCTCGAACTACCGCTATCTCGAACAAATTTTCATGGTCCCAAAGTGGTTCGAGCCATCGAAGTTCGACTGTACATGTACATATACTTGGTTTAGCTGCAACCTGTCGGGTCGGCAACATTCTTTTGTGGAGTTCGATCATGAAGTTCTTTCTTTCTACTGATTCAAGAAGGGCAGCTGCATTTTCTGCACTGTATGGTTTAACCAGTCATGTATGTCACAGGGGGTGGAAAACGAACAGGACTCGACCGGGACCCGAACCCAGGGCTATTTGCATACCGTGCAAACACTCTACCGACTGGGATCTTGAGCCACACGCTCGACCTGTTACACTTCCCCCCTGCCTAATGAGATTCGCCCCGAATCACTAAGTCCTATCCAGTCCGGCTGCAAGACTTATTTTCATACTATTTCATGCTCCCAGACGCGGTGCTGGACCCACGCTGGCCACCAAATATCACAGGGGTGGAAATGTAACAGGTCGACAGTCTGTCCGGGAAAAGTGCGGTAATGTAAACTGAGCGGCTCGATATGACCTAAGCAGTGTTGACTGAGCCGTGCTAACACTAGCTGCTTCACATGTACTATGTAAATACATGGGATCATAAAGAGGAAATGGATTCGTCCAGTATTAAATGTTGTCCTACATATACATGGGTTTAAACTATTGAGCTTTAAAAATAAAGAAACCCTTCTAAGGAATGTGTGCGTACGTGTGTGATTGTGTTACCAATTAGGGTCCAGCTGTTCAAAGCCTTTTTAGCTTAACAAGCTCGATAGTGATCGTTCTAGCAAGTACATTATCTAAAATTCTGGTATTTTTGCTGATTGCTGAAAAAATGTGAGTAGCTTTTGCAAACGCTCGGGGTTACTTGGTTTTGTCGTGCCTTGGTTCATATTATCAATCGACAGAGATTTCCACAAAATAATCGCTGGCAGTGATTGTCCACGTAATAGTTGCTGACCGTGAGTCCACGTGACAATTGCTTACCGTGGTTGTACAAGTAATAATTGCTGACCGTGATTGTCCACGTAATAATTGCTAACCGTGATTGTCTACGTAATAATTGCTAACCGTGATTGTCCATGTAATAATTGCTGACCGTGATTGTCCATGTAATAATTGCTGACCGTGATTGTCCACGTAATAATTGCTAACCGTGATTGTCTACGTAATAATTGCTAACCGTGATTGTGTACGTAATAATTGCTGACCGTGATTGTCTACGTAGTAATTGCTAACCGTGATTGTCTACGTAATAATTGCTGACCGTGATTGTTTACGTAATAATTGCTAACCGTGATTGTCTACGTAATAATTGCTAACCGTGATTGTCTACGTAATAACTGCTGATCGTGATTGTTTACGTAATAACTGCTGATCGTGATTGTTTACGTAATAATTGCTGACCGTTATTGTCAACGTAACAATGGCTGACCGTGATTGACCACGTGACAATCGCTTACCGTGATTATCCACGTAATAATTACTGATCGTGATTGTCCACGTAATAACTGCTGACCGTGATTGTTTACGTAATAACTGCTGATCGTGATTCTTTACGTAATAACTGCTGATCGTGATTGCTTACGTAATAATTGCTGATCGTGATTGTTTACGTAATAACTGCTGATCGTGATTGTTTACGTAATAATTGCTGATCGTGATTGTTTACGTAATAATTGCTGATCGTGATTGTTTACGTAATAATTGCTGACCGTTATTGTCCACGTAACAATGGCTGACCGTGATTGACCACGTGACAATCGCTTACCGTGATTATCCACGTAATAATTACTGACCGTGATTGTCCACGTAATAATTACTGACCGTGATTGTTCACGTAACAATCGCTTACCGTGATTGTCCACGTAATAATTACTGACCGTGATTGTCCACGTAATAATTGTTAACTGTGATTGTCCACGTAATAATTGCTGACCTTGATTGTCCACGTACTAATGACTGACCGTGACTGTTCACGTAATAATGGCTGACCGTGACCGTCCAAATAATGATGGCTGACCGTGATTGTCCACGTAAGAATTGCTGACCGTGACTGTCCGAGTAATAATTGCTGACCGTTAAAGTCCACGTAATTATTGCTGACCGTGATTGTCCACGTAATAATTGCTGTCCGTGAGTTTGCGTGACAATCGCTGGCCGTGATTATCCACATAATAACTGCTGTCCGTGAGTGTCCACGTAATAATTGCGGACCGTGATTGTTCGCGTGACAATCGCTGGCCGTGATTGTCCACGTAATAATTGCTGACCGGTAATGTCCACGTAATAATTCTTGACCGTGATTGTCCACGCAATAATTGCTGACCAAGATTGCCCACGTAATTATTGCTGACCGTGACTGTCCACGTAATAATTGCTGACCCGGAATGTCCACGTAATTATTGCTGACCGTGACAATTGCTGGCCGTGATTGTCCACGTAATAATTTCTGACCGTGATTTTTCGCGGGACAATCGCTGGACATGACTGTCCATGTGATAAATGCTGTCCGTGACCGTCCACATAACAATGGCTGACCGTGATTGTCCACGTAATGATTGCTGACAATGCATGTAATAATTCCTGTCCACGTAATGATTACTGACCATGACTGTCAGCGTAATAATTGCTGACCGTGATTGTTTGCGTGACAATCGCTGGCCGTGTTTGTCAACATAATAATTGCTGTCCGTGAGTGTTCACGTAATAATTAATGACCGTGATTGTTCGCGTGACAATCGCTGGCCGTGATTGTCCACGTAATAATTGCTGACCGTGATTGACCGCGGGACAATCGCTGGCTGGGACTGCCCACGCTATAATTGCTGTCCGTGATTGTCCACGTTTAAAATGCTGACCGTGATTGCCCACGTAATAATTACTGACCGTGATTGCCGAAGTAATAATCGCTGACCGTGATTGCCCAAGTAATAATTACTGACCGTGATTGCCGAAGTAATAATCGCTGACCGTGATTGCCCACGTAATAATTACTGACCGTGATTGCCGAAGTAATAATCGCTAACCGTGATTGCCCACGTAATAATTACTGACCGTGATTGCCGAAGTAATAATCGCTGACCGTGATTGCCCACGTAATAATTACTGACCGTGATTGCCGAAGTAATAATCGCTGACCGTGATTGCCCACGTAATAATTACTGACCGTGATTGCCGAAGTAATAATCGCTGACCGTGATTGCCCACGTAATAATTACTGACCGTGATTGCCGAAGTAATAATCGCTGACCGTGATTGCCCACGTAATATTTGCTGACCGGGATTGTCCACGTCATAATTACTGAACGTGATTGCCCACGTAATAATTAGTTACCGTGATGGCCGAAGTAATAATTACTGACCGTGATTGCCGAAGTAATAATCGCTGACCGTGATTGCCCACGTAATAATTACTGACCGTGATTGCCGAAGTAATAATCGCTGACCGTGATTGCCCACGTAATAATTGCTGACCGTGATTGCCCACGTAATAATTGCTGACCGTGATTGTCCACGTCATAATTACTGAACGTGATTGTCCACGTAATAATTGCTGACCATGATTGCTCGAGTCTCAATCGCTGACCGTGATTTTCCACGTCATAAATACTGAACGTGATTGTCCACGTAATAATTGCTGACCATGATCGTCCACGTAATAATTGCTGACCATGATCGTCCACGTAATAATTGCTGACCGTGATTGTCCGATTAACAATCGCTTACCGTGATTGCCCACGTAATAACTGTTGACCGTGACTGTCCAAGTAACATCTGCTGATCGTGGTTGACCACGTGGCAATCACTGGCCGTATGTGAAAATCATATAGGGTTTCTATAGCCACGATGTTCTTTTCACTGTGACGTCAGTGTGCTGTGACAGAGGTATACATTTTTGCTTTCTTATTTCTGCTCAAAAACATAGACTGTGGGAAGTCGTTAGAACCGCCTCGACGAGGTGGTCCTAACGAAATCCAAAAATTTACGTTTTGAGCAGAAATATAAAAAAAAAAAACATCAGAATTTTTTTAAATAAAAAAAGTTTCAGTTTTCAGGGGCGAGGATTGTGGCCACGTGGGGTCGATTTGGGCCCCCCGGTGGAAATCTTTCCACTGGCCGTTCAGGGGCGGTTCTTCTATGGCGGTTTGTTTGTGTTGTTGTTTGTTGCTTGCTGTGTGTGTCGCTTGTGTCTTTTTGTTTTGGATGGCCATATGGCCATTTTGTGGGAAAGTAACTGTCCTTATGGCCTTCCTTTGTTTAGGTTTCCATTATGGTCTGGTCGCTTAATGTTTGTGTTTCTTTCCCTTTGGTGTCTTTGATGGATGGAGTAAGTCCTGATCTTTGTTTTTCTTCTACTTTTTATAGGTATAGTTTAAAATATATTTGAATAGGCACGTTTTTTGTTATGATAAAAGATTTGCTAGAGCCCTGACTAACACAGCAGACTAAAATAAGACGCCACAGAACGACTTGTCTGATAGGAGTCTAGTACACTTATTGTGTACAATACAGAATTGTAGGGTCATACGTAGGCTTGCTACTAAACTGATTATAAATCTGTGGCAATTTTTACTATCGTTATTTTTAAGAGTTTATCAACTTGTGAGAAATGGCAAGTCTATTTGGCAGAGTCTCTGGGCTTAGTATTTAGAAAGAGAGACTAGACTAGCTTAACTATTACGATGCAGTCCGGTAACATTGCGCACATAAGGTTTTGATACCTTCGTGTGACTTTGTTAAATCCACCTTTCAAACAATCACAATCAGAACAATTGCAACACTTCCTTATCTACTTGCTGCAATAGAAATTGGCCTCTGAATTTTCAACTGGCGGGAGATACACTTCTATGAAAAGGGATACCCCTTGAAATTTGATTACCAATTTTGTCGTCCAACATTGCGCACAATAAGTGTTTTGTGCTGGTTGAACACGAACGTTGACTGTAACAATTTGTTCATTAGATATTCTGCAATGTTGTTATATGCAGTAAATTTAGATACAAAACATTTGTCCCTTTGACAATTTTTAAACTCGTGTTGGGTTTGGCAATTTTCGGTCTTTTCGTATTTTGGCAAATTTGAAAAATTCCGCGAAAGTGTCACATCTGCACGTGCAACCCCATGTTTTCAAGGTTAAGTTAAAACTTAATGCAGATGCACAGGTAGTGGTGGTAGTAAATTGTGAGGATTAAAGTTATTGAAAATGTGAATGCAGGTTGCGCAAAGTAAACGGCCGCGCAATGTTACCGGACTCGACTGTATAATGCCTTGTTGCTCGGCTAGGCTAAACGAATCGCCCCGTCTATCGGGGCTTGGATAAATAGAGTGGCTACATGATGCTTCCACGCAGAGCTGAAACCGACCCGGCGCACACGAGTACTGTAAAACCGCTAAAGATCTAAGCCTACCGAGGCAAAGCGGTGCGAGTCGGACGGTCCATGCTTATAAACCCCTTTGGTTTCATTGGTCGACAGGGCTTGGTATGTCATTTCGTCTTAATGTCGGGTAAAAGTCCAACAAAGGTGGAAGCATCGTCTCCAAAATGACCTATACAGTGTTGTCAGTGCGTTTAATTTCAAATCTAACAAACAATAGGCTTAACGAAAGAGAGAAAGTCACCATTAAGGACTGTTTCCCGGCAAACATTCAGAACAATTGACCTACAAGTGCCGGCAGTGTATTAAAATCATTCAAAAAGTTTCTTAACAGTAAACAGCACCCATTACGCAAACACGCCTATACAAATATATTGCCACCTTTATCTCCGAAAAAATGAAAATTTTATGATGACAAATTGTGATATTTTTCCTATTTCTGCTCAAAATATAGATTGTGGCCACTCGTTAGAACCGCCTCGAGGCGGTTCTAACGAGTACCCATAATTTATATTTTAGAGCAGAAATAAGAAAAATAAGGTATTACCCCGGAAACCCCAGTTTTACTATGTAAAAGTGGGGTTCAAGGTGGTAAACATTATATAGGCGTGTTTTCGTGATGTATATATAATTGTGTCGGACAATCGTTTCTCGATATAATGCGGTTTTTGCAAGGGCATTTATCACATGATCTTTAAAACGTGACGTCGTCTTCTACTTACCAGCATGATCCAGATGAAACACATCCCTCCACTCAACCACAAATTTCTCATCTAAAACGAGTAAGAAATAATACTAAGCGATGGCCACACAGTGAGAAAAGATACCATTACGTAAACACGCCTATTCAAATACATTGCCACTTTTATTGCCGTAAAAATGAAAATTTTTAGATGAAAAAATGGGATATTTGTCTTATTTCTGCTCAAAATATAGATTGATGGTACACGTTAGAACCGCCTCATTGAGGCGGTTCTAACGAGTACCACAATCTATATTTTAGAGCAGAAATAAGGAAAATAAGGTTTACCCTGTAAACCCCAGTTTAACTATATAAAAGTGGTGTTCAAGGGGGTCAAAGTTATATAGGCGTGTTTTTGTGATGAGTGAATTTTCGCTATTAAGACCAACAAAAACAAAGACTAATTCAGCACTTAAAAGCAATATTTGAAAATTACAGTTGCTCTTTCTGGCTGTGCATTTTCTGCTAGAGATGCCATCTGGCATATGATTACCTATGGGAGTGTTCAAAAGTGGTATTTTGACCTTAAAAGATCACTTTGATCAGTTCCTAAGGTGGTCTTGATATGCATTTTCTCGTCGGCGTACCACTAATGAACCAGTCGGACTAAACACACAGATGTCGTTGTTTGCTATTGAGTATAGACTGGGGCGCGTGGGACATTGTTTTTTTCTTCAACCATGGCAGGTGCTTGTTAGAACCGCCTGGCCTTGCCTCATTGTTGGACTGAATGCCTTGACTTATGTTTGGACAGAAGCTGGACTGAATACTTTGCATTTTGGTTGGCCTGAATACATTATCTTATTGTTGGACTGAATACCTTAACTAATTTGATTGATCACCTTACGTTGTTGTTGACTGAATACGTTGCCTTATTGTTGGACAGTTATAACGTGGCTCATTATAACACGGTTTTGGTTATAACACGGTTTTAAGATGGATCCCAAAAATGTATAGATTATATAGATATTTTTGGATATTATACGGGTGTTTAAGTCACACGGTTTCTGCTTTGGACTGTATTAATAGTGTTACATGACGAAAACACACCTATATAATTTTGACCCCTTCGAACTCCACTTTTATATAGTAAAACTGGGGTTTGCAGGGGTAAAACTTATTTTTCTTATTTCTGCTCTAAAATATAGATTGTGGGTACTCGTTAGAACCGCCTCAATGAGGCGGTTCTAACGAGTTCCCACAGTCTATATTTTGAGCAGAAATAAGAAAAATATCTAATTTTTCATCTTAAAATCTTCATTTTTTCGTCGATAATGGTGGCAATGTATTTATATAGGCGTGTTTACGTAATGTAAAGAGGCTTTGGTGTACCTTAACTCATTACGTGACTGAATACAATACCTTGTCGTTGCCTTCTTAATGAACGGAAGACTTTGCCTTATTATGAGTCTGATTACCTTGACTTACCTTGCCTTTTTAATGGACTGAATACCTTGCCTTATTGTTGGACTGAATACATTGACTTATTATTGGACATAATACCTTGCCTTATTGTTCGACTCAATGCATTGACTTATTATTGGACAGAATGCCTTGCCTTATTGTTGGACTGCAATGTATCACATCATGGAAACAAACCCGTGAAATGAACACCCCCGTAAACCCCACTTTATACAAATAAAACTGGGGTTTACAGGGGCATTCCTAATGTCTCTTATTTCTACCCAAGACATAGGTTGTGGGTAATCGTTAGAACCGCCTCATTCATTGCGGCCGTCTTAACATGCACCTAAAACCTATGTTTCAGGTAGATATAAGAACAAATATCATTTAAAAAAATATTTTTGAGGTATGAAAGAATGCATCTTATCCCATGGGTGTGTTATTGAAATGGTGTAGCAAAAGACTTACCAGTACCATGAAAGTAGGCTCCTGATGTATAGTTTATAAAATTAATAAAAAATGGTGAAATGAAATGTGTCGGTCTTATCTCTGGTAGTTCACTCATTGACACCATACCTGAAACGATACAGACATTGTCACGTTTGATGTATGAAAACACGCCTATACAAATACAATGAAAATTTTTACGCCGAAAAAATAATCGAAAATTTTAAATTGACCTATTGTGACATTTTCGTTTTTATTTCTGCTCAAAATATAGATTGTGGATACAAGTGAAAGCCACCTCGTGGAAAAGGTTCTAACGAGTACCCACAATCTATAAAAGGCGGTTCTAACGAGTACCCACAATCTATATTCTAGAGCAGAAAATCAGAAAAATAAAGTTTACCCATGAAAAAAACAAGATTTACCATACGAAAGTGGGGTTCAAGGAGGTCAGTCCATACCATTTCGAAAACACGCCTATACAAATACAGTGTTCATTTTACCGCGAAAAAAATAAATAAAATAAAACGTAAATTTTAAGATGAAAACTTGCGATCATAAAAAGAAAAAATGATAATGGGTACTCGTTAGAACCGCCTCAATGAGGTGGTTCTAAGGAGTCCCCACAATCTATGTTTTAGAGCAGAAATAAGAAAAATAAGGTTTACTCCTGTAAACCAAGGTTTTACTACATAAAAGTAGGGTTCAAGGGGGTCAAAATTATATAGGCGTGTTTTCGTGATGGGTACAACTGTAAACCCCACTTGGTAAAGAGAAAACTAGGGTTTACAAGGGTATGTATTGATTTCTTTGAATAAGCTATTTTTTTTTGGTTGTTGTTTTGTTTGTTTGTTGTCTGTTTGTTTGTTTTTAGTCTGCGAGAAAACTATCAAAGAAAAAAGTCTGCAATTACCCAAACCTTGTGTTAAACGCAAGCACTATTTAATGAAACGCAGGTAAAGTAATACATGACCGTCGTTTCAAGTAGTTTACTCGTGCTCCGCTCCCTCAAGATAACTCAATGACACTTTAAATGTTACAGAACTTTGCTGACTCATTCTCTGCCCACTGGAGCTATGAATAGAGACATACGTAATTACAGGTACATGTAACCCCAATTCAATGTGCCACTTGACATGTCAAGCGGCACATTGATGGGGATTAGATGAACGATATTAGTGTTGCAGAACTGAGCTGACTCGTCTCTGCTCAGTGGAGCCTATGAATAGAAACAAACGTACCTAGTGTAGACGGAAATATATGGTTCACTTCGTGGCCATAAAATGGGAAACCCCAAGGCAGGTTAACAAGCTGAAACAATAAAGAAATGACTGTTATTTATTTACCGTTTGCTTTGCAAACTAAATAACTGTTTGTTTAAATTGATATTTTGCGTACTCATCAACACAATTTAGTACATTTTGGAGACGTTGCTTCAAAGTTCGTGGGACTTTTAGCCGACATTAGATGAAATGTCATCTCAAGTCCTACCGCCTAAACAAAGAAGAAGGATTTATTTAGTCTGGCCCAGAAAACATGTACACTCCATATTTTCCCGTTCTGTGGTGAATTCCTTGCTTCCAAAGGATAACCCTTTCTAGAACATATTTATAAACATGGACTCACACCACTTTGCCTTGGAGTCTGACTGATAGTTTTCTTTTGCTGTAGCATTTCATTAGTTTCTTGCTGTCGAGTCCTCACCGTTGTTTCATCTCTTTGGTTGTTTGACTTTTGTGCTCTCACAGATGTTGCATTGTAAAGTTAGGACACAGCAAATGCGACGGAAGTAAGGGCGAGGGTTGCGGCCGCGTAAAACCGATGTAAGCCCGCCAGTAGCAATTCGTTTCACTGACGAATGTTCTAAGGCGGTTCTTCTGTCGCGGTTTACGTTTGTTATGGTTTGTCTTGTGTTTGTTTGTATCGCTTATATATTTTTGGGGTTTTTGGATAGCCAATTGGCAATTTTGTGGGAAAGTAACTGTCCTTTTGGCTTACCGCTGTTGATGTTTCCATTAGGGTCTAGTTGTTTTATGTTTGTGTTTCTTTCCCTTTTATGTCTCTGATGGGAGCTGCGGGTTTATTGTATCGATACCCGATCATTGGCTTCACCTCTTTTTTACACCTAAGCTGTTTACCAATCAATGGCAATTTGTCACCCTTCATCATGCAGCCCAATCTATTTCTCCAAGTCCCAACGGGCGGAGGCCAGAGGTGGACCCAAATGAACATTAAATAATTATCTCTATTACGTATCATATTTATATTCACATTACTTTCCATCCATCATGAGACGAAAAAATCTGCTTTGAGGGCTAGAGACGAGAGAAGAAAACGTTTGCACAGATTTTTGTTTTTGTGATTAATAGCAGAGCGTCGTTGATATTTACCGTCGAAATCGTCCAGTTATATTGGACACAACCATGGTTTATATTTGACGTTTAGATATAACGATTTCACTGCAAAATCAGCATTCTGTTTTGGTTTGTTTGTTTGATTTGAGGTTTGACGTCCCCGTCATAACGTTTAAGGTCATTTTGGAGACGTCGCTTCCAATTTTATGGACTTTAACCCGACATTGAGATAAAATGACATCTCAGTCCCTGCCGCCCAATGAAACCAGGCATTTGATCACGTTTGCACAAAGGTTTACTCCTAAAACGGATGTCTGTAGATATAATTAATTCTCTTTTAGACTTGGGCAAACACTATTTTAGTGATCGCAAGCAAAGAGTTGTTCTGCCGGGTGGCTTATCCGACTGGGCCATCATAACAGCTGGTGTGCCCCAAGGCTCGATTTTAGGGCCATTATTATTTCTCGTTTATATAAACGACATTGTTCAGGACATAAAATCTGAAGATGGTCGCGTAACATATCAAATAAACGGCATGATGAGCAAAATACGCTGCAATCAACATTTGATAACTCGGGTCATTTTGGAGGTTACCAGTGGTGACCATCCACATACCCCCTCCAGAACGATTACCGTAAAAATCAAAGTTTTCAGGACATGGACGCGTAGGTTAACGAAAGCGTGGGGATATGCGATGGCATGACCTCGATTGCAAGATTCTTTTTTTTTTTGTTTTGGTTTTACGGCCCTTTCAAGATTCTTTAATCATATTTGTCATATTATTTGATCAAAGATTTTACAAGAATGAATTTCATTTTATGTCGATTTTGTCGATGTGTAAACTCCGATAAAATCAACAAAATGATAAATCATTCCTTATTATTCCAACTTTGTCATCGAAATGTGACAAATGTCACCAAAATGGTAAGTTGTTAGGAATTCTTTCGAAAGCGTTAGAATAAACTTACCATCGGCAATGGCGAAATGATATTTCAGTTAATAACATCCATCCAAGCGAAAAGTAAGTCAAAGAAGAAGTAAAACAAAGATCAGGAATCGATACAATTAACTTACTCCACCCATCAAAGATACCAAAGGGAAAGAAACACAAACATTAAGCGACCAGACCATAATGGAAATCCAAGCAAAGGAAGGCCATAACGACAGTTACTTTCCCACAAAATGGCCATATGGCCATCCAAAATAAAAAGACACAAGTGATACACACAGTAAGTAACAAACAACACCATAAATAAACCGCCACAGAAGAACCGCCTTAGAACGGTCAGTGGAAAGATTTCCACTGGGGGGGGGGGGGGGGGGGGCTTAAATCGATTTTACGTGGCCACAATCCTCGCCCTTACCTCCGTCGCGATTTAGACAAATAATTTGTTCAGTCCGCATGAAGGCCTCCTAACTCATCAGTGCAACATATCCGTGAACACACATAATCAAAGAACCACAGAGGTGAGACAACGGTGAGGACTCGACAGCAAGAAACCGCTGAAGTCTTTGAATTCAGTTTATTGTCTTCTAACATTTACGTTTTAAATGTTTTTAATATTTTATCATATTTTTACTGAACGCTGTTGAAGTCACATCTTATACAATGACGTAACGCGCCGTTTCTAAACGTGCTCTTTGACGTCACGCTATATTTCAACCTGTCGCTATGTGAAATAGTTCTGAGATTCTTGCTCATGAAATTTATCGAATTATAAAATATAGAATTATAATAAGATGCTAACTTACACGTACGACTTCCATCAGGCAAACATGCCTATACAAATACATTGTCACCTTTATCGCCGAAAAAGTGACAATTTTAAGATGAATAATTGTGATATTTTTCTTATTTCTGCTCAAAATATAGATTGTGGGCACTCGTTAGAACCGCCTCATCGAGGCGGTTCTAACGAGTACCCACAATCTATAGTTTAGAGCAGAAATAAGAAAAATAAGGTTTACCCCTCGGGGCAATTTGGAGGTTACTATATAAAAGTGGGGTTCAAGTGGGTCAAAATTATAAAGGCGTGTTTTCGTGATGGTTAGTTTTGAACAACTGGCCTGGGGTGTTGACTCAGGTATTTAAGAAACGAAAGAAATAATGCTCAATCTAAGACTTTAATGTATTGCTTGTGGTAGCGGTAAGCTTAAGGAACTACAGTAAAACCTGTCTTAGTGGCTACCTCTATTAAGCAAGCAACTTGTCTTAAGCAAGCAGGTTTTCAGTTCCCGAAAAAGGAAAATGTATTAAAATTCACCTGTGTTAAGCAAGCACCTGTCTTAAGCAAGCACTTTTTGATTATCCCATAGGTGCTTGCTTAATACAGGTTGGACTGTATTGAAATGAAATCACTTACCGGATAATTTTCATCATCTGGGGATAGCTGTTTCTCATTGTCTATTTCTATCCATTCATTTAAAGCTCCTGTTGTGACTCTTTGTAGGTTTGGTCATCCTGCCAATCAAAAGACGGCTTTTAAGGTTGCCTTGGTAACAGAGAAAAATACGACTATAGTTGGTGTTACTTTTATAAGACTAGCTCCCGCCCATCGTGGATAGGAGAAACAGACTGGTCTGCATGGTGCTTCAACACAGAGCTGAAACCGACCGCAAATGAGTACTAGTAAACCGCTAAGAAGGTCGATGCCTGCCCAGGCAAAGTGGTGCGAGTCGGACCGTCCGTGCATATAAATTCTATTGGTTTCGTTGCACGCCAGGGCTTGAGATGTCATTTCATCTCAATGTCGGGTAAAAGTCCTACAAATTGGAAGTGGCGTCTCCAAGATGACATACAAATAGTGTTGACGGAGACGATAAACCTCCAATCAAGCAAACAAAATTTTAATACACTTTACTCCATGGTAACAGAATCAACCGTTCAAAGCCGACGATACAAAATTACTGGTTTTAGCTCTGTTGTTCTTCAGGGCCATACTGAGAACCATTCAACCATAATCTGATCACCCTGGGTCGACTTCGTTACGAATGCTGTTCTAGATAACCTGTTTACTCCACGTCAAATACGACCTAGTCTAGCTCCTAGACCTTAATGTCATAATGACCAATCTTTCTGTGTTTTCTATCACAATATTCACCATATTTGCATTATTTGCTGGCTCCCAGCTTGCACATTGTCAATACTTGAAAAACAGATAACCAGACCCCCCTGACCTTTCGAGGTCAGGAGGGGGTCTGGTTACATGTACCTGTTTTTTCCAACTCTGATAACCTTCAGACTAGGAACCAGCAGATAATGCAAATAAGGTGAATGAAACTTAGTCTCAGACATCAAGGATATCTTCCCATGATAAAACGATAAAACGAATTTCAAAATTCAATATTGGACTTAAATCGTCTATCGGAACCCGAATTTTATGGTGACTTAGTATATAAATTCAGAAAAAATATATAACCGCAATGACTTCAGCACCCAATTTCGTAAAATCATTCTTCGATATACATGTAAAAAGATTGGGTACAACATGGATGTTATACGACAGACTGCATGCATGGTAGTTAATCCAATCACGGTTGGCAACTTTGCTTCCCTCTTTAATTGCACGCCGGTGGTCAGGCCTCAGATTCTATGACGGCTCCAACGTAAAGGCTTATTGAGAATTAGAGAGATCTAATTCAAGGTAATGTTTGTTGGTGCCTGATGCTCTGTCTCTGGTCGGACCCATCGGAGTCTAACTGTTGGTTTTCTTTTGCTCCAGCATTTCAGTGGTTTCTTGCTGTCGAGTCCTCACGGTTGTCTCACCTCTGTGGTTCTTTGATTTTTTGTGATCACGGAGATATTGCTCTGATGAGTTAGGAAGCCTTCATGCGGACTGAACAAATTATTTGTCTAAATCGCGACGGCAGTAAGGGCGAGGATTGTGGCCACGTAAAATCGATTTAAGCCCCCCAGTGGAACTCTTTCCTCCGACCGTTCCAAGACGGTTCTTCTGTGGCGGTGTATTTATGTTGTTGTTTGTTACTTACTGTGTGTATCACATGTGTCTTTTTATTTGGGATGGTCATATAGTCATTTTGTAGGGAAGTAACTGTCCTTATGGCCTTCCTTTGTTTAGGTTTCATCATGGTCTGGTCGCTTAATGTTTGTGTTTCTTTCCCTTTGGTATCTTTGATGGGTGGAGTAAGTTAATTGTATCGATTCCTGATCTTTATTTTACTTCTACTTTGCAATCAGAGAGGGAAAAAGAAGTGAAACAATACATATAGAAGAATGTAACATATTTATTTCATATCCGACTAGTAGCTAGTCTAAATAGGACCCAGTCAAATTTTTGTTAATTTTTGGCACTAATTTAGTTTCGCCGACGTTGATATGTCAAATGCTTAGATTTTGGTATTTTTGTCGTGATCCGACGATTGCCGAGGTTGAAGGTCAAATGACGACACTGTACATGTAGTCATGGCTATTCGTGTTCGGTTTGAGCCGTTAGTACTTTTGATGCGGCAATAGCCCCAAGCGTCTGCCCTATTACAATAGTCAGGCTGGCTTACGCTTGAATTCACTCTACATGTCTCGCGCTTATAGTTACTCTTCATAGTCGTCTAGTGCATATATTATTACATGTAAATCATTTTATTGCACCTTTCAATTTACTTAATACCCATTACGGGGAATTAGATTTTGGGGTTAGGGAGGTGGTGGGTCAAGTCCCTAGGCCTTGCCCCCTAGTCCCCATCCCTTGCCTCATTATTATAACATCAAGTTCACGAGTACTTGAGAAATTAACACCCCTATAAAATGCGCTTGATACAGAGAAAACAGGGTTCTATATTATTTTGCTTATATTGTTCCATGGCATAGGTTGTGGGTACTCGTTAGAGCCGCCTCAATTAGGAGGCTCTAACGAGCAGCCAAACAGGGGTGTACAGGGTTCTATATTATTTTGCTTATATATTTCCAAGGCATAGGTTGTGGGTACTCGTTAGAGCCGCCTCAATTAGGCAGCTCTAACGAGCAGCCAAACAGGGGTGTACAGGGTTCTATATTATTTTTCTTATATTGTTCCGAGGCATAGGTTGTGGGTACTCGTTAGAGCCGCCTCAGTTAGGCAGCTCTAACGAGCAGCCAAACAGGGGTGTACAGGGTTCTATATTATTTTGCTTATATTTGTTCCGAGGCATAGGTTGTGGGTACTCGTTAGAGCCGCCTCAGTTAGGCAGCTCTAACGAGCAGCCAAACAGGGGTGTACAGGGTTCTATATTATTTTGCTTATATTTGTTCCCAGACATAGGTTGTGGGTACTCGTTAGAGCCGCCTCAATGAGGCGGCTCTAACGAGCAGCCACAACCTATGTTCGGAGTAAAAATATGAACAATATCACAAATTGTCAGCAGAAAAAGCCTTTTGGAGAAATGAATGCATGCACTATGTCACACGGAAAACAAAGGAAAGAAGCATAGCTCGAACAAAATCACCGCCTGCGGAGTGATTCGAGCCAGAGCCGCTCGAATGAACGTCCAATGATCTAACCACTGAGCCAAAAATTGGTGATAAACCTTTAAGCTATGCATATACGATGAAATCTACAAAGGTAGGTATAGTTCGAACAAATTGACCTGAGACTGGTGAACTCTATTAACATAATTTCACACCCGACTGAATGCATGTATTTATCTTCGCCGTATCCCGTTAATGTCGATATTGTTATTCAATATATAGAGGTCGGTTAAAGGGTCGCAATTCACGTGATGCCGAAAATTCACGAGAAGTTTACGAAAGCCGACGTATTAGGCGATAACATTGACAAATTTATTCCGTGCATAAAGGATAGTCTCAGGTCAAATTGTTCGAACTATAGTACTTGAAGGGAGGCAATGCGGTCCGTAACAATGGACAAATACATGTAATCCATTTTGTCCTGATAGAATCTTCTGCCTTATAATAATTATATAAACAGTAGGCCTAAAATCATATGACAGAAAGAACATTGCTTCAGAAACATTTCTATAGAAGTTTTGTCAAAATATCTGTATAGGTTTGGCAGTAAATGCTATTTTTCAATTTTTCCCATTACAAGTCTATAACAGCCATAGCAACCAAATTGTTGAGCCAATTTTCATAAAAAAAACAACAACAACAACAAAAAAACTTTCAATCCCCCAGTTCAAGGATGCAGATGAAATTTGAGCCCAGTCGATCATTGGCTTCAGAGGAGATGTCGTTTGAAAGTGTTTACGACCCAGACGACAGACGACACAGACGACGACGCAGACGACGACAGACAATTGTCTATCCTATAAGCTACCCCAAAGCCTTCGGCTCGGGTGAGCTAAAAACTTACAGAAATAACTGGCACACAACTGCTCGTTGCAACGTCTCGTCTCTGTCGACCTCTTGTCTCAAGCGGGAATAGATTGTCATCTAGGCGGGTTGGTTGATCAAAGGTGTTACCATTTAATACTGAAATACAGTCAAACCTCTTTATACCGTCATTCGAGATAATGACAAAACTCGCTCATGACGAAAACATGCCTATACAAATACATTGTAACCTGTATCGCAGAAAAAAAATGAAAATTTCGAGATAAAAAATTTTGATACTTTTCTTATTTCTGCTCAAAATATAGATTGTGGGTACTCGTTAGAACCGCCTCATCGAGGCGGTTCTAACGAATAGATTGTGGGTACTCGTTAGAACCGCCTCATCGAGGCGGTTCTAACGAATACCTACAATCTATATTTTAGAGCAGGCTGAGGTGGTTCTAACGAATACCTACAATCTATATTTTAGAGCAGAAATAAGGAAAATAAGGTTTACCCCTGTAAACCCCAGTTTTACTATATACATGTAAAAGTGGGGTTCAATAGGGAGAAAATTATACAGGTATGTTTTCGTGATGTACAACATTAATACCAATGGAATGAATCCTTAACCCAAGGTTACAAGGAACTAATGTTGTAAAGATCTGTTAGAACTACCAAGTCCAAGGAACAAATGTTGTGGATATTTGTTAGAACCACCAAGTCCAAGAAACAAATGTTGTGGATATTTGTTAGACCCACCAAGTCGAAGAAACAAATGTTGTGGATATTTGTTGGAACCACCAAGTCCAAGAAACAAATGTTGTGGACATTTTAGAACCGCCTAGGCCAAGAAACAAATGTTGGGGACACTTGTTAGAACCACTAGTCCAAGAAATAAATGTTGTGAACATTCGCTAGAACCGCCTAGTCATAGAAACAAATATTGTGGACATTTGTAATAAACGCCTTGTTAGAGAAACGAATGTTGGGGAAATTTGTTAGAACCGCCTAGTACAAGAAACAAATGTTGTGAATATTTGTTAGAATCGCCTAGTCCAAGAAACAAATGTTGTGAATATTTGCTAGAATCGCCTAGTTAAAGAAACAAATGTTGTGAATATTTGCTAGAATCGCCTAGTCCAAGAAACAAAGGTTGTGAATATTTGTTAGAATCGCCTACTCCAAGAAACAAATGTTGTGAACATTTGTTTAAAACGCCTAGTACAAGAAACGGCTGTTGTGAATATTTGTTAGAATCGCCTAGTCCAAGAAACAAATGTTGTGGACATTTGTTAGAACCGCCTAGTCCAAGAAACAAATGTTGTGGACATTTGTTAGAACCACCTAGTTAAAACAAGTATTGTGGATATTTTTTAGAACCACCTAGTCCAAGAAACAAATGTTGTGGGTAATTGTTAGAACCGCCCACTCCAAGAAACAAATATTGTGGATATTTGTTAGAACAACCTAGTCCAAGAAAAAAATGTCGTGGACTTTTGTTAGAAGCACCTAATCCAAAAACCAAATGTTGTGGATATTTGTTAGAACCGCCTATTCCAAGAAACAAATGTGGATATTTGTTAGAACCGCCTAGTCCTAGAAACGAATGTTGTGGATATTTGTATGAACCGCATAGTCCAAGAAACAAGTGTTGTGGATATTTGTTGAGTAAATAAGGGAAATGGCCCTTTATTATACTACTTCATATTTGGCCGTTCTCGGTATCTCAGTCGGATGCGCGTCTGACTAGAGACCAGGAGGACGCAGGTTCGATATCTGCCGGGGTCGACAACAATCTTTCGTGGAGACAGATCACGAAATCTTTTCTACGGTCATTCCGCTGATAAAAGAATGTACACTGTACTGGTTAACCCCTTATGTATAAGCCTGCCCAAGGCCAGTGTGTATAGGAAGACCGGCTGAAAATGAACTAAATAGTGTTGAATTGGACGTTAACCTAAAAAACAAACACACTCCTTATTGGTATTCTTTATTGTAGAAAGGAGAAATTTTGTCAAATTTTATATATAGTGTTTTCCTTTGGTGAAATTTTACTGCAAAAAAAAAAAATAATAAATAAATAAATAAAAGAAAAATAAAAATAAAAATTAAATAAATAAAAAAATAAAAATTGTGTTTGTGAAACACTATGCTTGTCCCTAAATGGGACAGTAAACAGTACCTCTTGATTTTTGCATTAAATATAAACCTGTCAAATATTAACAGATTTTGAAAAAAAGTTTTTCAGGTCATCTATGCCTTAGTAGCAAACAGACTGCCAAATATAATGAGCCTAGCTCAAGTGGTTCTCCGGTTATTTTGTTCACAAGGTTTCCCTATAGCCAAAATTTATAAGTCCAAAAAGGTGCATAACTCCATTTAATATTTTCAGAATTTCGTCAAAAGTAAATCAGATCATCTACACATAAGACACAAACTGTTTGCCAATTATCATGAGCCTAGTTCAAGCGGTTCTCCAGACATTTTGTTCACAAGGTTTCCCTATAGCCACACTGCATAAGTCAAAAAGGGGCATAACTCCATTGAATATTTTCGGAGTTTCGTCAGAGGTTAATCAGGTTATCTACACATTAGACCCAAACTGTATGCCAAATATCATGAACCTAGCTTAAGCGCATGATATTTTGTTCACAAAGTTTCCCTATAGCCACACTGCATAAGTCCAAAAAGGGGCATAACTCCATTAAATATTTTCGGAATTTCGTCAAAAGTTAAACAGATCATTTACACATTAGACCCAAACTGTATGCTTAATATGATGATCCTAACTCAAGCGGTTCTCCAGATATGTTCACAAGGTTTCCTCATAGCAACAATGCTTAAGTCGAAAAAGTCGCATAACTTCGTTTAAATTTGTCGGAGTTTGGTCAAAAGTTAATCAGGTCATCTACACATTAGACCCAAACTGTATTTCAAATATCATGGGCCTAACTCAAGCGGTTCTCCAGATATTTTGTTCACAAGGTTTCCCTATAGCCACGACAATGCATAAGTCAAAAAGGGGCACAACTCCGTTAAATATTTCCGGAATTTCATCAGAAGTTCATCAGGTCTTCTATACATTAGACCCAAACTGTGTGCCAAATATCATGAGCCTAGCTCAAGCGGTTCTCCAGATATTTTGTTCACAATGTTTCCCTATAGCCACAATGCATAAGTCAAAAAGGGGCATAACTCTGCAAGGACAAGTCCGGCGGAAAAGAAAAAAAAGTACGGGTCCACTTATTGTTCATGCTCATGCCATAAGTGGAATTTCAAGATCCTAGATCAAGCCATTCTATAGTTACCTAGGTACTTAAAGCGTAACGGACGGACGGATGGACAGGACAGAAGCAATATGCCCCCTCCAACTTCTTCAAAGTTGGGGGCATAAAAAATGAAAGGTAAATTCGCTATACCGGCAAGCTGTAAGGGAACAAATTCTGCCGAAAGGAGCCCCACCCCCACCATCCCCACCCTGTACACATCATATTTGAGCCACGTTTTCAAGATTCGCGACCAGGTAGGAGACAAACCGGCCTGCTATGGTAGATCGACCCGAGTGCGTGTCCTTCGATATTCCAGCGAGGGATAGTATTCAACAAAGCCAGTGCTAAAAAAAAGAACTCTTAGCTATCGATGAGCTCGAGATGGGATACTATGCACATAGCGCTTATCAGAAAAGATGGCTATGATGTCATCAATAACTGTGCACGTGAACTCACGGGTACAGACTCTGTTTGCGCGCATGGGAAATACACAGAAATAGAGGTTTCTGGGGGCAAAAAAGAAGAAAAAATATTTTCTCCGTTGAGAAGCTAGGACATCTTCTTTTTCCTGTCTGTGACGACTGAAATATATTTTCGAAAATTAAAATAATTCTATTACTGTTTTATTACCTTTAACAAGCAGGGGCCAGTTATTCAAAGCATCGTTAGCTTAACGAGCTCGTTAGTTGTCATATTTTAACTCTTCTAGCAAGTACAGTATCGAAAATTTTGGTATTTTTGCTGAAAAAATGTGAGCGAATGCAAAAGCTGCTCACATTTTTTCAGCAACATTTTCAGCATATTTGCCATATTTAACGATACATTAACTAACGACGTCGTTTGTTTTGAACAACTGGCCCCAGGAATGTTTCCGCCAACGCTCTGCCAGGATAACAATCTAATTGATAATGGAACATCCTTTTTTCACATTACGATAACACACCCGTGCGACATAGTGCAGTTTTTTCACATCTCCAAAATGGCTACTTTTCTGATATAAACCCGTGATTTTTGTTATAAATACTGCAAACAAAGGTTGCGAGTGCTCGTTAGAACCGCCTCATTAAGGCCTCATTAAGGCGGTTCTAACGAGTACCCACAATCTATGTTTTGGAGCAGAAATAAGATAAAAAATAGTGTATACCCCCAGTTTTCTCTATATTAAGTGGGGTATAGGGGGGGGGGGAGGGTCTTCATTTCACGGACTTATTCACATGATGTTTGTTTGCTAACCAGTTTATAAGTTTATAGATCTATATCAAGTGTATTTATTTATTTATTTATTTTTATTTATTTATTTCCCAAAATCTGACGGAGATTTTCATTTAGTTATCCTCCCGAGGGCCACCCTGTCCTAAGAAAATAAGTCATAAATAGATATATGCATTTTAATTGTCATAAAGTTGCATTAAAACGTTTTCAAGCTCATCTGAAGTAATTTTATTTCCCTCAAGAGAAACCTTGAGTTTTCGAAATTTCAATAAATGAAATCCGAAAATGTAAGATGGCAGAGTTATAAACAAAAGTAGGCTAAAGTGTTGACAGATCTTTTCTTTTTCTTTTTGTCACCGACGATGGGTATGAAGCAGAAGCGAGTTAGTTTATTCTAATTTATTTTGGTTCGATTGCGATGGAAGCTTCAAGCTTATTTAATCGCCCTCGAACACCCATTCCCGATTTTATCACGCGCGCGCGCGGGAGGCAGTGACTATTACACGACTGCTACCCTTTACACCTGGGTGAAGTGAGGCAGTGTCATTACTTGGCATACCGGGTGCCGGATTCGAACGCACAACCTCTCGATCATGAGTCGCCACTGCGCTATTGAGGCTGACATTGCGAGTTGACCAATGTTTATGGGTCTTCTGCACCATCATATGCACAAGTTAAGTGCTGGATAGGGGTATTCAAACGCGAAAGACGAAACCAGGTCTGGACGCCCATCTGATGCCACCGGTGAAGATATGTGTAACAAAGTACAGGACCTGGAGTACACTGATGGTCGAATTAAGGAGGAAGAAATAGCGAATGTATTACACATTTCACATGGCAACGTTTCAACAATTTTACATAATCGCTTGGATATGCGCAAGCCAACAGTCCGTTGGGTCCAATAATCCCTTTGCGACGAGCAAATGACAAAAAGAGCATCAGTATGCAGCGCATTGTTGAAGCTGTTTAGGTCAAAGGAAGATGATTTTTTTTCACGTCTTGTGACTGTAGATAAGACCTGGGTCAATTATTATCAGCCAGAGATTAAATCTCAAAGTGAAAGTCGCCAGTGTGTAGGGATGGGGTCTCCGAGGCTAAAGAAGTTCAAAAGGCAACAGTATTTTGGGTCGCACAAGGCGTTATTATGTTGGAATTTCCAGCAACGAAAAGTACAATAGCAGGTGCAAATTTGCTCATCTGAAAACTGCGATCCGTGAAAAAACGCCGAGGTAAACTCTCCAAGGGGATTCTGCTCCAAAAGAACAAAGCAGGTGTCCACATTTACAAAATTGCAATGGATGCTGTTGAGCGGAATGGGTACGAGCTAACACCACGCCCCGCCTATACTCCGCACTAAGCTCCTAGTATCTACATGTATTTCCTATTCCCAAACCTGAAACAGAATATCCGTGGATGTCATTTCTGGTCCAACAAAAAAGTCGTGGCGGCAGTTGAGTTTGGGTCGGAATCAAGAGCTCTGACTTCTTCCGTTCTAGGCTAATGGCACTGGAACAGCGTTGGTCCAAGTGTATCATTCTAGAGGGCAATTACATCAATTAGATCGATCTCACTCAGAAATAAGGTAGGCTGTTTTTTCTTGACTCGCCCTCGTAATTCGAGTAGGGTTCAATGATCATCCCGTGAAAAATATTTTCAAGTATTTTTGTTTCAATACACGGACTTATAAGCGTGATTTTACTCATCCTGGAAAATTATTTTCTTCAACCCGCATATGCCCAGCGCCCGTGGCCCCAGCCCATAGGGGCTTGAAGAAATATATGGGTTGCATGATGCTTCCACGCAGAGCTGAATCCGGCCCGCACACTAGTACCGGTAAACCGCTTAGAGGATCTAAGCCTGCCCAGGAACCGCGGTGCGAGGCGGACCGCCCATGCTAATAAACCCTATTGGTTTCATTGGGCGACAGGGCTTGAGATGTCATTTCATCTTAATGTCGGGTAAAAGTCCCACAAAATTGGAAACAACGTCTCGAAAATGACCTTTACAGTGTTGACGGGGACTTTAAACCTCAAATCAAACAAACAGAAAACTCATTCTGGAAAGTTATTTTCTTTAACCCACATATGTCCAGCGCCCCATTTATGTTGTGTTGAACCAAATCTGATGCCAATGAAAGCGGCGCCTGATATCACGAAAACACGCCTATATAATTTTGACCCCCTTGAAGAAATATATGGGCTGCATGATGCTTCCACGCAGAGCTGAATCCGACCCGCACACTAGTACTGGTAAACCGCTTAGAGGATCTAAGCCTGTCCAGGAACTGCGGTGCGAGGCGGACCGTCTATGCTAATAAACCCTATTGGTTTCATCGGGCGACAGGGCTTGAGATGTCATTTCATCTCAATGTCGAGTAAAAGTCCCACAAAATTGGAAGCAACGTCTCCAAAATGACCTTTACAGTGTTGACGTGGACGTTAAACCTAAAAATCAAACAATGACCCCCTTGAACCCCCCTTTTTATATAGTAAAACTGGGGTTTCCAGGGGTATACCTTATTTTTCTTATTTCTGTTCAAAAATATAGATTGTGGGTACTCGTTAGAACCGCCGCGATGGGGCGGTTCTAACGAGTGCCCACAATCTATATTTTGAGCAGAAATAAGAAAAATATCGCAATTTTTCATCTTAAACTTTTCTTTTTTTTTCGGCGATAAAGGTGGCAATGTATTTGTATAGGCGTGTTTGCGTATTGCGTTGGCCTATATATACCGTTGTCTCGAAAAGCATACTGGTTGCAAACAAAACTCCCTCTTTAATTGGAATTGAATTACTCCTAGATAAACAGACTGAAAATTTATTATTTTAAGACTCATGTTGGGACAATGGGAATAACTACATTTCGAAAACACGCCTAATCAAATACATTGTAAACTTTACCGCCGAAAAAACAACAACAACAAAAAAAAAAAAAAAAACCACACACACACACACACAAAAAAAAGCCACATGAAGGCGGTTCTAAAGATGAGGCGGTTCTAACGAGTACCCACGATCAATATTTTAGAGCAGAAATGAGAAAATTATGTTACCCCTGTAATAAATCCCAGTTTTATTATAGGACAGTGCGGTTAAAGAGCAGCATTATCATATAGGCGTTTTTCATCATTCTATTTTACAATCATTGCCTACACTGAAGCAGTGGAGCGGTATCATTTTTTTCCTAGTATATACAGTAAAATTCCTATATTAAGACCACCTTTGGGTCTGTTCAAAAGTGGCCTTTAAGACCACTTTTGAACAGTTCCAAAGGTGGTCCCTGACCGCAGGCCATTCTGTGCAGAAAACACGAAGACAGTATAACTGACGGCCCCCGCCCATCGGGGCTTGAGGAAATATATGGGCTGCATGATGCTTCCTCGTAGAGCTGAATTCGACCCGCACACGAATACTGGTAAACCGCTTAGAGGATCTAAGCCTGCCCAGGCAAAGCGGTGCGCACGAGTCGGACCGCCCATGCTTATAAACCGTATTGGTTTAATTGGGCGACAGGGCTTGAGATGTCATTTCTACTCAATGTCGGTTAAAAGTCCCACAAAATTGGAAGCAACGTCTCCAAAATGACCTTTGCAGTGTTGATGGGAACGTTAAACCTCAAATGAAACAAACAAAACAGTATAACTGCATCAGCCTTAATAAGCTTTTTATAGCAGAATCTATCTTAGTTTTAGGTGGTCTTTATAGCATAATTTCACTGTACTACATATTGTGGAACACAAGTATTACGTGCGGGTTTCAAAGACATCTGATACACTTTTGCACAATTTTATCAACCTCAAACTTTTTTTTTTTTTTTTTTTTTGTAAAGTCCACCATTTGACAATATTTAGTTTGCCTTATGCCTCAGTATTTGGTTTTGTTTATCACTTCACAAAGCTGCCTGTAAGCGGACAGTGTAGACCTTGATCAGACGCTGCGTTCTGTAACGTTAGCATCTGATCTTGGGCTACACTATATGGCCTTGTCTTATTTTGTTGGACTCTGGGCTTGTATTGGCTATTTCTTTTTGTTATGTTGTATTTTATTTGTTTGTATGATTTGATGTTTAACGTTCCCGTCAATACTATAAAGGTCATTTTGGAGACGTTGCTTCCAATTTTGTGGGACTTTTACCCGGCATTGAGATGAAATGACATCTCAAGCCCTGTCGTCCTATAAAATCAATAGGGTTTATAAGCAGGGACGTCAACCCTTGTCGGTCATTTTGTGTCTCAACACCCAGAGAAAGGGAGAAACAAAAAGATGATAGAGGAGATAAAGTGAGGGACAGATGAGACAGAGGAAGATGAACGAAAATGCAGTGACCATCACGAAAACACGTCTAAATAATTTTAACTGCCATGGACCCCACCTTTATATATAGAAAACTGGGGTTTACGGGGGTATACACTATTTTTCTTATTTTTGCTCCAAGACAAAGGTTGTGGGTACTCGTTAGAATCGCATCGATGAGGCGGTTCCAACGAGTACCCGTAATCTATATTTTGAGCAGACATAAGAAAAATATCACAATTTTTCATCTAAAAAAATCGATTTTTAAAATGTAAAGTTTACAGTGTATTTGAATATGCACATTTTCGTAATGCAGAAGAAATAATAACATTCTCCTTCGACCCATACCTGCTGCAAGGAGGACAGGCCTTGTTCAACTGTACGCCACTATCTGTTGGACGCCCCAGTGGTACTTTCGATATTAGCTTTATGATATGATGCTATTAACCCTTGTCTTGCTGAATATTCATTTAAGCCACACCCATTTCTCTCTATCATCCAATCAAATTACTTAATGTAATTTATTGCTACAAATTCATAAACTGAATGCCAAACAGTGTAGATCCTGATCAGACTGATCTGGATCTACACTGTTTGCAAAGGTAGGGGTTGTCATGAACAGCAAGATAAGGGTTAATCAAGAAAGTCCGTAATGGCCCAGCTTAAGGCTGTATTGGCACAGCGCTGAAGGCCTTTAACTGGGCCCATAAAAATTACCTAAGTTCACTGATGACAATGTTATTAATTGACACAATTAAAAAAACATGATTATTGATTTTTGACCTCCTAATATAACTTGACCTCAGGTTAATATTGTATTGAACAGTATTAAGGTAAAAACTCAATTATGCAATGTACAATTACAAAATGAATTGTTGAAACCGCACTTTGCATTATGAACCTTTCCATATCTTACTACTTTATTCGAATATGCAACATGCACATTCTAATTTGAGACCTTTGTATTTAAATATGGCATTTGGACGTCCTATTTTGCATTATTCAGTTTCGATTCTGCTGTGGTTAGACGGGGTACCAGTCATTGAGGAGACGGTAACGTTTGGTAATGTCCGTGGATTTGCCGTATTTTTTCCGATGACAAGCGTCCGTTTGAGAAGATCGCATTCGCTTTTCCAGGGGCCAAATTCAAGCCAGCAGCGATAAATTTTATCCAGCTATTCAATAATTCGGATATTTACAATAATGTGTACGTTTGCATCTTTAAAATAAATTTTACAGCGCGGTTCCTTATTTATGAGAAACAGGATTTTTATTTAAAAGTTAATACTTGTTTGACGAAGGGGAAAATACTCTATCGTTGAACATTTACTAAAATAAATTACCATGAGGGATTAGTCTCTGCCGAATCCGTGGATTTGAAATGAGCAATTATTGTTAAAATTGATTAATTCATACAATTTTCATAAATCTGATCCTTCTGAGGTGTTACTTATAAAGATATTATTTACTAATTGCAACCTCACTCAAAACTCAAATGTTTGGATATTATAGAAGTATGTATATGTCCGCACAGCGTATCGCCGAGCGGTGGGGTAATCCCTATGTGCTTATGACGCCCGTTTACCTTCACACTGGTAAAGGCAAGCGCGCAGGGTAAGGAACAAACACACCGGATAAGGAAATTTTTCCGCTCAGGATAAAAAAGAAAATGGCGGAATGGGTATCACTTGTGCAGGTTTGTTGTTGTTCTAGATCTCGTGTTATGGTTACTTATCAATACGGCTGCTCACATTAGCTTCACGGAAGACACATATTATTCACAAATTTATCTTCGATGGTCCGAATTCGACAGTTACAGCCAGTCAAACGGAGAACCGGACACAATGGAGCTACTCCACCGCGAAATCTCATTATTTTACCTGAAACGCTCTTCTGGGAAGATGGCATGCACTTTTTTGTTGGTTGTAGACATGCACATGATAAATCGGACTGTTGCAAATACGATTTAAGGAACATTTGAAATTAGAAGGCCCACAGTGAGAAATCCTAGTTCAATTTTCAATACAACGCCCACGGGCAAGGAAATGGGTACAACGCATATGATAAGACACAAAATTTTCCGGCGAAAATGGTTCTTGTATGGTCGTAGCACTAGGAAATTTCCATCTCAGATAAGGTTTTCCGATATTAATAATTAGCCCTACATAGTTTAAAGCACCAATTGTGTCCTTTAGGAAACGTTCAAAGTTATGTGCATAGTTTTGGCATATGCATTGCTCTGGTTCATCCCCTATGAGGGGACAGATGGATTTGGTTCATCGCGATCATGAATTAGAGAAATGATATTCATGTCAATGCAGTATTTGTGGTAGAAACAGAACTTGGCGAAACCATGCAATAGATATGTCTCACGAATTTGGCGAAGTTATCTATCTTATATTCAGCCAAAAGAACAAACATACAATTTTCTACCACAAATACTGCATTGACATAAATATCATTTCTCTAATTCATGATCGCGACATGAATATGACTGATATGTTGTCTTACGTTTCGAGTTATTCCATCTAACTCCGTCTTTTGAGAACTATAACATGTAGGTATTTGATTTGTTGGTTTGTTGGTTTGTATTGGGATTTAACGGCCCAGTCAACACTATTTAGGTCATTTTTGAGCCGGTCAGTTTATCCACACTTTGCCTGGGCAAGCTTATACGTAAGCGGTTTACCAGTACAGTGGACATTCTTTCGCTATAGAAGCTGACAACTGCCCTTTTTGAATCAGTGGAAGGGATGATGATGATGGTTTCGTGTTTAACGACGCGTCAACCCTGTGGGTCATAAGCTAGTGGAAGGGAGAGAATGACCGTAGAAAATATTTCATGATCAATCGCCACGAAAGAATGGTTGCCGACCCCGGCAGGTATCGAACCCGCGTCCTCCTGATCACCAGTCAGGCGCGCATCCGCATGAGCTACCGAGGCAAAACAAGGAACAGCTTGTGGGACGTAATAATTCGTCAGTCATTAATGACAATGACCAATCTTAATCACATGCGAGAAATGTAACTAAGATAGCCGAAGCTGCAGATAGAGCAAGAGAGGTCAGAGGAGAAAGCTATATTGCTGTTTGTGATGCCTTAGCTCTGACTTTTCGCTGTGCAGCTTCGCTGATTCTTTTTGTCTCATATTCATTTGCACCCCTTCTGATGAGACCCCGCCACTTTGCTGTTCCATCGATTCGTTTGGAATGTTGAAGTCCTCAAGGGATGCTTTGAGGGTCGGTGTCCCTGTATCGCTTATTCTGACCACCATGTCCATTTCTAGATTTCTTTGGCAAACGTTCCTCTGAAATCATGTGGGACGTACAATGAACAAGAATGACAACACTTATTTGCTTCAGCTTCTAATTACCAAAACTGAAAACAGCGGCCAAGGTTTGAATGAGTTGGATCGAGTGGCTTGATGCAACGTGGCTCTCTTCGCCTAGCTCCGGGTTGGGTGACCTTACGTCGATTGTTAATCAGTAACTTTGGGTAAATCGACCCAATGTAACTAAACCTACGATTCAGAAGCTTACCTGCGAATGTCCGCGTGATTATCACTGACCAATAAAGAAAAGGCTGGGTAATTTCCAGAGAAGATATGGGTAATTTAAGGTTCAGAGGAGGCAAATCCTGCAAAAGTATTTTTGTCTCCCATGTTAATAGGGGTTAACTCTTAAAGGAAAGAATTTGCTCCCGAGGAGCAAATTCTTTCCTTTAAGAGTTGACCCCCGTTTCAGTGGTCAGAAAAGCGAAAATAAGTCTTGAAAGTTGCCTTCCTTTGAAAAATGGCGGAAGCTTCCGCTAGCTGTTCCCATTCCCCTTAAAGTAAAGAACTTGCTAATAAGGTATGGGTAATTTAAAGTAAGGAACTTGCTTCCTACCCTTATCATCAAGAAACATGCCTATATAATTTTGACCTCCTTGAACCCCACTTTTATATAGTAAAACTGGGGTTTACAGGGGTAAACCTTATTTTTCTTATTTCTGCTCCAAAATACAAATTGTGGGTACTCGTTAGAACCGCCTCGACGAGGCGGTTCTAACGATTACCCACAATCTATATTTTGAGCAGAAATAAGGAAAATATCACAATATCCAAAAATTTTCATTTTTT
The DNA here is from genome assembly GCA_963580285.1 of Lucinisca nassula. NCBI lineage: Eukaryota > Metazoa > Mollusca > Bivalvia > Lucinida > Lucinidae > Lucinisca > Lucinisca nassula. The sequence continues at coordinate 110,406,560 of OY757025.1, read as the reverse complement.
CGGCGATAAGGGTTACACTGTATTTGTATAGGCGTGTTTTCGTAATGTTCTAATGCACTTGCTTATGTTTGTTTGACTTGAAGTTTCGTCTCCGTCAACACTATTTAAGTCATTTTGGAGACGTTGCTTCCAGTTTTGTGGATCTTAATTTACTCGACATTGAGATAGCTCTGCCGCCCAATGAAAACAATTTAGGGTTTAAACAAATTCAGGGTTTATAATTTTGTTTTTGATTTGAGGTTTAACGTCTCAGGCAACACTGAATATGGCATTTTTGAGACGTTGCTCCCAATTTTGTGACACTTTTACCCGACATTGAGATGACATGACATCTCAAGCCCTGTGGCCCAATGAAAGGGTTTATAAGCATGGACGGTCGGACTAGCACCGCTTTGCCTGGGCAGGCTTAGATTCTCTCAGTGGTATACCAGTACTCGTGTGCGGTCGGTTTCAGCTCTGCGTGGAGGCATCATGCAGCCATCTATGTCTCCAAGCCCCGATGGGCGGGGGCCGATTGAGGTTTATACGCATAGAGGGTCCGACACGCACCACATTGCCTGATTAGAAAAGTATTTTTGTCTCCCATGTCAATAGGGGTCAAAATTAGCAAATTCTTTCCTTTAAGAGTTGACCACCAATTCAGTGGAACAGCGAAAAGGAAGTCTCGAAAGTTGTCTTCCTTTGAAATATGGCGGAAGCTTCTGCTAGATGTTCCCATTCCCCTTAAAGTAAAGAACTTGCTAATAAGGTGTAAAGAACTTGCTTCCTCTTGAAGAGAGCAAGCCCTTATTCTAATGCACTTGCGTATGTTTGTTTGTTTGACTTGAGGTTTAACGTCTCCGTCAACACCATTTAGGTCATTTTGGGGACGTTGCTTCCAGTTTTGTGGGACTTAATGTACCCGACATTGAGATGAAATGGAATCTCAAGCCCTGCCGCCCAATGAAACCAATTTAGGGTTTATACGCATAGCGGGTCCGACACGCACCATACTTTGCCTGGGCAGGCTTAGACCTCCTAAGCGGTTTACCAGTACTCATGCGCAGTTGGTTTGGTTGGTTTTAGTTCTGCGTGGAAGCATAATGCAGCCCAAGCTATTTCTTGAAGCCCAGACGGGCGGGAGCCGCACTTGCGTATGTAATGCAACGTTGGACTATCTGCGACAGTTCTACGATACAATCATCCCCTAGCAAGATAATCATCACCTATGAGGGGATATATGGATTTGGTTTATTGCGATCATGAATTAGAGAAATGATATTTATGTCCATGCAGTATTTGTGGTAGAAACAGAACTTGGCGAAACCATGCAATAGGTATGTCTCACGGATTCGGCGAAGTTATTTATCTTATTTTCAGCCAAAAGAACAAACATACAATTTTCTACCACAAATACTGCATGGACATAAATATCATTTCTCTAATTCATGATCGCGATGAACCAAATCCATCTGTCCCCTCATAGGGGATGATTATATTGCTAGAACCAGAGCAATGCACATGCCAAGACAATGCACATAACTTTGAACGTTTCCTAAAGGTCACAATTGGTGCTTTAAACTATGTAGGACTAATTATTAATATCGGAAAACCTAATCTGAGATGGAAATTTCCTAGTGCTACGACCATACAAGAACCATTGTCGCCGGAATATTTTGTGTTTTATCATATGCGTTGTACCCATTTCCTTGCCCGTGGGCGTTGTATTGAAAATTGAACTAGGATTTCTCACTGTGGGCCTTCTAATTTCAAATTTTCCTTAAATCGTATTTGCAACAGTCCCATTTATCATATGCATGTCTACAACCAACAAAAAAAGTGCATGCCATCTTCCCAGAAGAGCGTTTCAGGTAAAATAATGAGATTTCGCGGTGGAGTAGCTCCACTGTGTCCGGTTCTCCGTTTGACTGGCTGTAACTGTCGAATTCGGACCATCGAAGATAAATTTGTGAATAATATGTGTCTTCCGTGAAGCTAATGTGAGCAGCCGTATTGATAAGTAACCATAACACGAGATCTAGAACAACAACAAACCTGCACATGTGATACCCATTCCGCCATTTTCTTTTTTATCCTGAGCGGAAAAATTTCCTTATCCAGTGTGTTTGTTCCTTACCCTGCGCGCTTGCCTTTACCAGTGTGCCTTCAAAACCAGTTTGTCTCTCTGTTCACCGGCAACGGGGATTCGTTCCCTTGGACCTCACCAGCTGACCACACGGGGGATTTGGAAAACAACAACTAGTTCCCCAATTCCCATTGTAATTCTGATGTAAATACTTCATCCATTAACATGAACAGTACTTACTTATTCTCAGCCCCGACCCGCAACCATAGAAACGCACCTGTGGTCACAATGACAGCTGTCCTATTCATATGTCCGTCTGTCTGTCTTCATAAGTTAGACTGGGGCAGGATAGCTTTCATCCAACAGAATCATAACGCGAAAATATTAGCTGGTCGTCTGTCAGTTCGTCCGTCCGTCCGTCTGTCTTCAGCCAGCAAAACCTTGCTGAGCTAGTGTCGCGTCTGTCTTAACCAGCCTACTACATATTTCTTCAAGTTCTACATGTAACGATTTGGCAAATGGAGTGGCTGAATCCAAACCATTTTGTACTTACATGTATTTCCATGTATTAGGTCTACACCAAAGTTTTTTTTTCTTCTTGTTTTATTACAGTTAGACCGCGTACAGCGTACCCAGGTTTACCTGGCGGAACTTAACGACATTATTTATTTATTTATTTATTTATTTATTTATTTATTTATTTATTTACTTATTATAAAAGTTTACAGAATCTAGAAAAAAAAAAATGTTTTTGATGCATTAGATTTGTACATTTTACCGCCGAAAAATACAACAACAAAAATTGAAAGATGAAAAGTCGTGATGATATTTTTCTGACTGTTGCTTAAAATATACATTTTGGGTACACGTTAGAAGCGCCTCTTCGATGCGGTTTTAATGAGTACCCACAATCTATATTTTGGAGTAGAAATGAGAAAAATAATGTTTACTCCTGTCAATCCCAGTTTTACCCTATAAAAGTGGGGATCAAGTGTGTGTGTGTTGGGGGGGGGGGGGGTAAGAATTATAAAGATGTTATTTTACGGTGAGATGCGCTTGGTATGTGAGTGCGTTTTTAGTTTTACGTCTCGACAACAGCTAAGGTCATACGGAGATGGGACCTGGGTTTAAAGACTCATCCGAAATTCTGGAGAAGCCGGGGTCGATCCTGCGATCCCTGGTTAATGAGGCGAGTAGCATAACCACTACACCACAGAGGCTTCCAGCGCTTGATATGTTACATTGTAGCAGGTGCGGGTTTTCCACCTGCACTCCGGTATGAAAGAATTTGCTGCGCGTTGTGTTTTTCTCAAACAAGAGGGCCATGATGGCCCTGGATCTCTCACCTGACCCATATGATAGAGTTACAAGTGGGCCTCTGGGAGGGCCATTATTGACCCCAGGGCTACAATGTGCATAATGTTGAGGGAGGTCTAAAAAGGTGAAGCTTCATACCAAATATCAACAAAGCCTATAATTTGAACAATCTTGGCAAAGGTCCACTAGATGAAGCTACACACCAAATATCAAAGACCTGGGCCTTGGGGTTTCAGAGACCATTTTTTAAAGATATTCCCTACATAGCCTATGTAAAACCAAATGGCCCCGGGGCGGGGACATTTTTGGCCTCAGAGCTATAATTTAAACAATCTTGATAGAGGTCCACTAGATGAAGCTTCACACCAAATATCAAAGACCTAGGTCTTGCTGTTTCAGAGAAGAAGATTTCCAAAGATTATCTCTATATATAAGTCTATGTAAAACCAAAAACCCCAGGGGAGGGGCTATAATTTGAACAATCTTGGTAGAGGTCCACTAGATGAAGCTCCATACCAAATATCAAAGACATGGGCCTTGTGGTTTCAGAGAAGAAGATTTTTAAAGATTTACCTATATAAGTCTATGCATAACCAAAGGGTCTCGGGGCGGGGGCATTTTTGGCCCCAGGACTATAAATTGAATAATCTTGATAGAGGTCCACTAGATGAAATTTCACACCAAATATCAAAGACCTAGGCCTTGTGGTTTCACAGAAGAAGATTTTTAAAGATTTTCCCTATATAAGTCTATGTAAAACCAAAGGGCCCCCGAGACAGGGGCGTTTTTGGTCTCAGGGCTATAATTTGAACAATGTTGGTAGAGGTCCACTAGATGAAGCTTCATACCAAATATCAAAGACCAGGGCTATCTGGTTTCAGAGTAGAAGCTTTTTCAAGATTTTCCCTATATATAAGTCTATGTAATACCAAAGGGCCCTGGAGCGGGGGCATTTTTGGCCCAGGGCTATAATTTGAACAATCTTGGTAGGGGTCCACAAGATTAAGCTTCATACCAAATGTCAAAGACCTAGGCCTTGTGGTTTCAGAGAAGAAGATTTTTAAAGATTTTCCCTATATAAGTCTATGTAAAACCAAAGGGCCCCAAGGCTGGGGCATTTTTGGTCTCAGGGCTATAACTGAACAATTTTGGTAGAGGTCCACTAGATGAAGCTTCATACCAAATATCAAAGACCTAGGCCTTGTGAATTCAGAGACAAAATTTTTTCAGGATTTTCCCCATATAAGTCTATGTAAAACCAAATGGCCCTGGAGCGGGAGCATTTTTGGCCAGTGGGCTATAATTTGAACAATCTTGATAGGGGTCCACCAGGTGAAGCTTCATACCAAATATCAAAGACCTCGGACATGTTGTTTCAGAGAAGAAGATTTTTTAAGATTTCCCTATATAAGCCTATGTAAAACCAAAGGGTCTCGGGCGTGTGCATTTTTGGCCCCAGAACTATAATTTGAACAATCTTGGTAGGGGTCCACTAGGTATAGCTTCATACCAAATATCAAATACCTGGGCCTTGCGGTTTCAGAGAAGAAGATTCTTAAAGATTTTCCCTATATATGCCCATGTAAAACCAAAAGGCCCCGGGGCGGGGGCATTTTTGGCCCCAGCAATATAATTTGAACAATCTTGGTAGGGGTCCACTAGATGAAGCTTCATACCAAATATCAAAACATGGCCCTTACGGTTTCAGAGAAGAAAATTTTTAAATATTTTCCCTATATAAGCCTATGAAAAATCAAAGGGCCCCGGGGCGGGGGCATTTTTGGCCCCAGCACTATAATTTGAACAACCTTCGTAGGGGCCACAAGATGAAGCCTCATACCAAATATCAAAGATCTGGGCCTTGCGGTTTCAGAGAAGAAGATTTTTCAAGATTTTCCATATATAAGCCCATGTAAAACAAAAGGGCCCCCGAGCAGGGGCATTTTTGGCCCCAGGGCTATAATATGAACAATCTTGGTAGGGGTCCACTAGGTGAAGCTTCATACCAAATATCAAAGACCTAGGCCTTGCGGTTTCAGAGAAGAAGATTTTAAAGATTTTTCCTATTTAAGCCCATGTAAAACCAAAGGGCCCCGGGGCGGGGGCATTTTTGGCCCCAGCACTATAATTTGAACAATCTTGGTAAGGGTCCCCTAGATGAAGCTTCATACCAAATATCAAAGACCTGGCCTTACGGTTCCAGAGAAGAAGATTTTTAAAGCTCTTCCCTATACAAGCCCATGTAAAACCAAAGGGCCCTGGAGCGGGGGCATTTTTGGCCCCAGCACTATAATTTGAACAATCCTGGTAGGGGTCCACTAGATGAAGCTTCATACCAAATATCAAAGAACTGGGCTTTGCGGTTTCAGAGAAGAAGATTTTTACAGATTTTCCCTATATAAGCCCATGTAAAACCAAAGGGCCCCAGAGCGGGGGCATTTTTGGCCCCAGCACTATAATTTGGACAATCTTGGTAGGGGTCCACTAGATGAAGCTTCATACCAAATATCAAAGACCTGGGCCTTACGGTTTCAGAGAAGAAGATTTTTAAAGATTTTCCCTATATAAGCCCATGTAAAACCAAAGGGCCCCGGAGCGGGGGCATTTTTGGTCCCAGCACTATAATTTGAACAATCTTGGTAGGGGTCCACTAGATGAAGCTTCATACCAAATATCAAAGACCTGGGCCTTGTGGTTTCAGAGAAGAAGATTTTTTAAGTTTTTGGTGATAAGAAAATCTATTTTGGCTCCAATGACCTAGATGTGCAACGGACCGGAATCATTTGAACAAATTTGAAAGGGGACCACCTAAGGATCATTCCTGTGAAGTTTGGTCAAAATCCGATCAGTGGTTTAGGAGGAGATGTCGTTTGAAGAAATTGTTTACGGACGCACGGACGCACGCACGGACTGACGACGGACGACTGACGAAAAGTGATCCCAAAAGCTCACCTCGTCACTACGTGACGGTGAGCTAAAAAGTGGAAACCTTTGCGTTTTGTCACTTGAAGCATAGGGCTTGAATCATGAAAAAAAAAAATGAAAAAAAAAATGAAAAAAAAAAAAAAAAAAAAAATTTTTTTTTTTTTTGGTACTATATTAGAGACAAGGGGGGAAACTTCGGCTCCATTTTTGGGGGGGGGGGGGGGGGGGGGGTTACCTCATTTTACCCAGTGTATCTTTTTCGCAAATGCAGTTTTTCACCTGCTTATTACGAAATATACAAGTTAAATATGTCCACTTTGCAACAATAATCCACCTCTGTCTGTCACTTGCAGGAAACATGTTTTTCTCGCATGAATTAACTCAGCAAAGCAAAATTCGGCATAAACGTGTGACAAAAATTTTCAGGTTTTCATCAATCACAAGCGAACTAGTGTTACGGTGGAAACTTTTTTCGCTTTCAACTGATGTCTTTCATTAAAATGAACCTCTCTTGACCAATTTGAATCCAAAATGATGTATTTGCAGCTCTAAAATTAGAATTTACTACTTTTACATCGCTTTATGTAAAAGATCAAGAAAGCTTGGTTTTTCTGCTGATTCCGGGCTACTCCAGCGATGAACTAACGACCGGAACGACCGGTGCTGTTTAATTTTTATACCGTTCGAAGTAGTGACAAATGAGCATTATCGCTATTTTTCTTTCATTTTCAACTAAACCCCAAGAGGGGGCACAGACGATGTTTACTGCATATACTCCAGTTTTGAAGGCTGAAAGAGTACACAGTCACCATGTAATTACGGTAGGGTTCTTTAACCTGCACAGGGGATGGTTCTCCCTGCACAGGGGTCTCCAGTTAACGTCCAGATTCGAAGGACGATGCACTTTATGATATTCATACCTGCAAAATTTATGATGCCAATGGAACGTGTTCTGACGCCGAAATTTTGTCACCTCTGCTTGGGATCGAACCTGGGACCTTTAGCATCTGAGGCACTGAGCTAGGTGGGTGGCTAAATTTAGGAAGGCAGGGATTAACCGTAGTTATCTCCTTACCGGACTCAGAAAAAGTGAAATGTATTTTTTGTTGAAATCGTGGACATTTTGTGCTATTTTGAAAACAGTTTCACTCATGCTTGTGTGGACAGAAATAAATAAATTAAAAAAAAAACAACAGCCAGCTTGTTAAAAATGCCACCAAAACGTACATGTTCAAAATGATGCAGCATGGAAACAATGTGTTCCCTATTGCAACATATTCCTTTTTATGTTTTGAAATTTTGATCCTGGGTCGCTAATGGCCAGTAAATGACAATAAGCACTACTTAGGTTGGGCCCATTGGGTCCTTTTCCAACAGGGATTTAAGGGGACAAAACCCCTACAGTGCAGGACACACATGCTCTCTCATCCCCGAATTTCTGAAGTGGACGCTTTTATTTATGAATTCGGCCAAATCCATTGATGTAGGGACTTGGGGAAAAAAACACTGCTCAATTCTTCTGCTCAGCAAGTTTGTATTAAACTGAATAGGCACCACAATTCACCACAACACGGCAAACAAAAAGGTCAGAATAAGCTAGAGCATATCAACCTTGATTTTTTTTTTGGGGGGGGGGTGGAGGGGGGATCATTTTACGGTCCTTTCGAGTTTACTTCACTCATATCGAGCCGATTGTTAATCACATGTGGACGAAGACCGTAGTATCCGGTATTAAAAAAAAAAAAAAAAAAAAAAAAAAAAAAAACACCAGGCCTTCCGTTGCGGAACTCTTGAATGCCTTAAAATAGATGACTTTTATGAAAGGTTTGATTGTGAAGTGCTTAGATCTGTTGAAAAAGTACTTGTATTAGCCTAGAGTGTATTGGAAAGTAAGTGAGAAATGAGGACTTTTCAATATATAGGACATTTAATTTTGGTGCTGTTGAGTAAAGCGGCATTCCAATCTTAGTGTTTCTCGACCTGGCTATTAAAAGGTTATAAAACGTTTTTCATGCTCAATTCAGTCGAGTGTTAAATTTGTATTGCTCGCTATATTTAAATACTAACAGTTCATAAATGTTCCTGCTTAGATTTGTTTATTTGATTTGAGGTTTAACGTCCCCGTCAACACTGCAAAGGTAATTTTGAGACGCTGCTTCCAATTTTGTGGGACTTTTACCAGACTTTAAGATGAAATGACATCTCAAGCCCTGCCGCCCAATGAACCAATAGGGTTAATTAACATGGACGGGCCGACTCGCACCGCTTTTCCTGGGCAGGCTTAGATGCTCTAAGCGGATTACCAGTACTCGTGTGCGGGTCGGTTTCAGCTCTGCGTGGAAGCATCATTTCTTCATGCCCCGATTGGCGGGGCCGTTTCCTGCTTAGATAAGAACTGAATAATAGAATGTATGATGGGATTGAGGCCGAAACAAGGAATTTTCAAGCAAGTTTTCAGTTTAGTTAAGTATCATGTAGGATTTTGTCGAGCATGAGACTTTAATTCACTGAAAACGAGCCCGAAGCCACGACCGCAATATTAATTATTTTTCTCACCCAAACACTTTAAGGAATTTATTTGTTTGATTAGATGTTTAAAGTGCCCATCAACAGGTCATTTTGGAGACGTTGAATCCATTTTGTGGGACTTTTACCCGACATTGAGATGAAATGACATCTCAGGCCCTGTCGCCCAATGAAACCAATAGGGTTTATAACCATGAGCGGTCTGACTCGCATCGCTTTGCCCGGGCAGGCATAGATTCTCTGAGCGGTTTAGCAGTACTCGCATGCGGTCGGTTTCAGCTCTGTTTGGAAGCGTCACGCAGCCCACCTATTACTTTAAGCCCCGATGGGCAGGTCCGAAAACTTTAAAGAATGCGTTGTGAACTGCACAAATATACAGAAATTAATAAGCGATAAAGCACATTCACACCAATGTAACACAACAAAATGTCAGTATTTTAATACTCATACCTCCGAGCCGCTAAAGTTTGTGTCTAAAGCATCCGTTTACATGTAAAGTGCTACACATGAAATAAAAACCATTGCATGTACATTTCATGACCTGCTTTCTTTGACACTTGACAGCAGTTTGATGACAAATTGAATGTCCATTTCATTAAAAGTTGATAAGGACATGTTATTCTGACTGTTAAAAATGTACATTTAAGGGAAAACTGAGAAGCTGCTCCCCTAATTGCATGGATAACAAAACATGCTACAGAAGACGGTTTTGAAAACAAAATTACCTCCGGCTCAATGTGGGTGTTTTGCAATGACTGACATAATGAGATAGCTTATAAACCCTAGAGTGAGGCAGCAGTATGAGGCAAAGAAAACAAACACTTAAGAAATGAAATTATTTTTCTGCAGTTCATGATAGCACGAACGCAGTGGGTTAGCACGAACGCAGTGGGTTGTGTGCAAAGTAAGTAAACTTTGTTAGCGACTCGCTGTCGTTCATACTTTCATGAAAAGCAGAAAAATTAAGTTTAATTTTTTTTATAATTGCATTTTTGCCCCTCATCACTGGGCGAAAAATAATGCTTATAGGGCAAACGTTTTAAACTGAAAAACATTTACACGCCATTTTACTACAAAGAGAGGGACAGCGTTGACCTCACCAACGCCCGTAGAGAACCGTGGTTTAGCATGACGTCACTTGATGTCACTGAAAATCATGTGACTCGATGCGTTCACGTAAGTATGAACTACACTGTTTTCTATGTGTTTCACGTTACATTTTTTTATTTATGAGCCGGACAAATTTCATACCCTATAAGTTGAGCATGAAAAAAAGTTTTATAATCCTACGGCCAGGTTGGTGCAGTTTAGGTCTGTACACCGTTCTTTCTACCTCTGGAATGAACAGCACACAATATTTACATACCCCTCTACTTAATCTTAAGACCTCCACACATTTAATCCAAATATCTGAGAGAGAGAGAGAGAGAGAGAGAGAGAGAGAGAGAGAGAGAGAGAGAGAGAGAGAGAGAGAGAGAGAGAGAGAGAACAGCAAACATTAGACAAAATACATGTTGAAACGCTTTTTCCTTCGATTCCACTAAATATCACAAAGAAAAAAAAAAGAAGGAAAATTCCCACAGGCCTATTGGCACCAAAACAGCCATTGTTATTTAGGTAACAATATTAGAACAAACGCTTAAAGTCGTCAGTCATTCCGACCACTATGAATTCAAATTTGTAAAACAATTTCAAGTTATTTCTATAGCCGTATCTCTTTTAACTAAAATTCTGAACCGTTTGGCTTAACACTGCTGCATTTTTATTTATTTATTTTTTATGCTTAGCTAACCGTCGCCGTGTACCGGGAACGAGCGTTTAAACAAGGTGACGACGTCATGTACACAGCGGCCCCCGCCCATAGGGGCTTGAAGAAATATATGGACTGCATGATGCTTCCACGCAGAGCTGAATCTGGCCCCCACTAGTACTGGTAAACCGCTTAGAGGATCTAAGCCTGTCCAGGAACCGCAGTGCGAGGCGGACCGTCCATGCTAATAAACACTATTGGTTTCATTGGGCGACAGGGCTTGCGATGTGATTTCATCTCAGTGTCGGGTAAAAGTCCCACAGAATTTGAAGCAACGTCTCCAAAATGACCTTTACAGTGTTGACGGGGACGTTAAACCTCAAATCAAACAAACAAACAAACGTCATGTACACACGTTCTTTAGCACTCTGCCAAAAACACATAGATTTTATAAGATACCCGTTGTGCAAGAAACTGACAAACATTTCCCTTCAATACGCAGCTCTCTAGCAATCTCCTCGATAACTTGGGTTGTGCCTGTCCCAGCCTGGACATAAACAAGGCAGTTGGGCCTTTTTATCAGATCAAAGGCCGTCTTCTGCTTTTTTGTAAACATTTTATTTCCTTTTCTGCGCATGTGTCAAAAAAGTTACAGCGGCTGATTGGAAGTTGACCGCAAAGCGATACAATACAATATTCCCAGAGCACAGCCCATTCTACGTAGAAACACCATCCATCTGCGTAATACGTGTATACGTAGTCCTAGCAGAATATGTTACATTGAACAAATAAATCAAAGGAGAAATCAAGGCTCTCACACACATTTTAACAGTAACAACTCCACTGCCGGACGTAGTTTCCGAAGTTCCGGATTATATCTGTCCTGCACGTCCCTCTTTTTAAACACGATTATGGCAAGCGCCCGGGTTCCTGTACCGATCATTGACAGAACACTTCGGAAAGTGAAGCAAATGTTGCAAAATCTATATTTAGAGCTGCGAGTACATCTTTTTGGGTTCAAATTGGCAAAGCGAGCTAAAGTTAAATGAAAGACAACGGGTGAAAGTGAAAAAAGTTCCCCCCGTATCACTAGTTCGGTTGTGATTGATGAAAACCTGAAAATTTTTGTCACACGTTTATGCCGAATTTTGCTTTGCTGAGTTAATCCATGCGAGAAAAACATGTTTCCTGCAAGTGGCAGACAGAGGCGGATTATTTTTGCAAAGTGGACTTATTTAACATTTAACTTGTATAATTTATAATAAGCAGGTAAAAAACTGCATTTGCGAAAAAGATACACTGGGTAAAATGAGGTAACCCCCCCAAAAATTGAGCCGAAGTTTCCCCCCTTGTCTCTATTATAGTACCAAAAAAAAAAAAAAAAAAAAAAAAAAAAAAAATTTTTTTTTTTTTTTTAATTTTTTCATGATTCAAGCCCCTATGCTTGAAGCCAAAAATCTAGTATAAAAAGTCAGATAGTTTTCTATTTTCTTATAAATTAATGAATGCATTTAACACAAACAGTTACGAACATCTATATAAACATGTGACAAAATAAACTGGGAATCAGACCCCCGGCCATCGGGGCTTGAAGAAATAGATGGGCTGCATGAACTGAAACCGACCCGCACACCAGTACTGGTAAACCGCTTAGAGGATCTAAGTCTACCGAGCCAAAGCGGTGCTTACAAACCCTATTGGTTTCATTGGGCGACAGGGCTTGGAGATGTCATTTCATCTCAGTGTCGGGTAAAAGTCCCACAAAAGTGGAAGCAACGTCTCCAAAATGATCTATACTGTGTTGAAGGTGACGTTAAACATCAAATCAAACAACAGAACCAAAATGCCTAAACTCCGTTCAGAAAATCTGAATCATCGATTTTTTCGTTTCTTCCTTTTAATACTCATTTTAGCCCATACATCACTGTGGGAAAGTTTTAGACCTGACCCTCCGCCGACTTCTCCAGCAAACTGCATGCCTCTGCGGCAGTCAGTAAAGGCTGTGATTATTTGGAGAAAATTGCAAAACAAAGAAATGAGACCACAGACTAAGTCCATTTGACGATGATTGTCAGGTGAAATAATAAATATTCAAATACATGTGACACGCTATATAAATAGATATGCAATTACGACACACTTTACATTCGAATGGCTAGATAGAGGCTCAATATGAACATGGAGCCTCTAGAAAGGTCATTCTTCTTGATACGTTTTCTTAGTCCTTTCGGCCACCTGTTTATAGGTCAGTCATGTGAAAATTCGACTGGAAGACAAGTTCAGACGGGACCTCTAGTGGATGGGTGAACGGATGTTTGTCCCCGTCATTCGGGTGAAATGACCACGTTGGCCGCTACGCCCATGTATGGTCAAACACTTTGAAACTCATCTTGTTTGGAATCAAACTGTCAGCGGTATTAGAAATTGGTATGCAGCATTAAAGGCTGTGACTCCGCATAGTTTCGTTTGCAAATGAAGATCAGCCTCATGGGAGACTGGGTTGTTGTGGCATGGGTGGATAGATGGATAAGGATGAGGATGATTAAAAGGATGAGGATGACTGGCTGGATGGTTGCTGCATGTATGTATGTATGTATGTATGTATGTATGTATGTATGTATGTATGTATGTATGTATGTATGTATGTATGTATGTATGTATGTATGTATGTATGTATGTATGTATGTATGTATGTATGTATGTATGTATGTATGTATGTATGTATGTACGTACGTACGTACGTACGTATGCAATGCAATGCAATGCAATGCAAGGCAGGCAGGCAGGCAGTCAGGCTTGCGTGCGTGCGTGCGTGCGTGCATGTATGTATGTATGTATGTATGTATGTATGTATGTGTGTGTGTGTGTGTGTGTGGTTCCTTCAAGGTAGGGGTCGTTCTTAGAGGTCAAATGTTAAAAAGCGATTGTTTTCGTGTCCGGACAAAAACTTTCTTTTGCCTGGATGGATTTCCAAATAACGTTAATGATAATCATTATAAGACGATGTGTCACACGAATGGCCCAAGTCGGTACTTCCAAAGTCATGGTCCTACTTAGAAGTCAAATGTCAAAAAGTTGTTTTATCATGTCCGATCAATAACTTATTATTATTGTTTTTAAAATTACATGGCAGAAATGTAAAACCATCATAAGACGATGTGTCGCGCGCAAGACTTATGTCAAAGTCATATATACTTAGAGGTCAAATGTCAAATAACAGGCATTTTCCGTGTCCAGTCAGTAACATTCGTTTTTGTAAACCATCCTCAGAAGATTTTTGTGGCTTGCTAGACCAAGGTAGATGCCACTAAGGCCAAGGTCATCTTTAGAGGTCAAGTAGCAAAAAAAAAGGTATTTTTGAGTCCTGTCAACAACTTTCGTATTCCTGCATGGATTTTAGATTCACCTGGCCAAAATATTAATCATTATCAGATGATGTGGCATACGTAACACTCGGGTCCGTAGCTCAAAGGTGAAGTCATAATTTGTTTCCTCACACAGACTATACATAACACTTATTTCTATGTCCAATGTCATATGGCGGGGCACCCATGTCCTATGGACGCAATTCTAGTTTATTTCTTCTTTTTCTCTACCCCATCATTCCATCTTTCGATGGTACCTTTCTCGGAAGACGGCTTAAGGTGAACGGCTCTACTAGACTCGGCCGTTGACCACCGTTTCTTATAACGGCGGGGGTGGGGGTGCGATCTCACATCAGTACTTGTAACTGGCCGGCCCGACGAGGTCTTAACCACAAGGCATAGCATTAACTGTCGTAACAAATTAATTATCACTGTTTCGCTCACCTTCGTGCGAATCAGAGAGAGAGAGAGAGAGAGAGAGAGAGAGAGAGAGAGAGAGAGAGTGCAAAAAAGACATTGTTTGTTTGTTTGATTTGTGGTTTAACGTCCCCGTCAACACCGTAAAGGTCATTTTGGAGACTCATACCCGACATTGAGATGAATTGACATCTCAAGCCCTGCCACCCAATGAATCCGATAGGGTTTATGAGCATGGGCGGGCCGACTCGCACATTTTTTGCCTGGGCAGGCTAAGATCCCCTTAGCGGTTTACCAGTACTCGTGTGCGGGTCGGTTTCAGCTCTGCGTGGAAGCATCAGACAGCCCATATATTTCGTCAAGTCCCGATGAGCGGGGGCTGAAAAAAGACATTGTACTTTGAATTTGAGAATAAAGTTGCACTGGTGTATATATATGTCTCTTGATAGAATTTCTGCAGCTCCTACGCCAGAACTGCCCCGCCCATCGGGGCCTGAAGAAATAGATGGGCTGCATAATGTTTACACGCAGAGCTGATACCGACCCGCACATGAGTACTTGTGAACCGCTTAGAGGCAAAGCGGTGCGAGTCGGCATGTCCATGCTTGTAAACCTTATTGGTTTCATTGGGCGCCAGGCCTTGAGATGTCATTTCATCTCAAGGTCCCGTGAAAGTTTCCAAAAATTGGAAGAAACGTCTCGAAAATGACCTTTACAGCATTGGCAGGGAGGTTAAATCTCAAACCAAACAAACAAATAAATAATACGCCAGTCTGTGGCAGTCCTAGAAGTTTAAATTATACAAGAATGCAGTCTGAGGAACAACCAAATTCCCCGCCTCACTTTGTATCAGGGCTCAACCTTCTGACCTTGACCTTGAGTTGGCATGGTTTATTTATGGGTACTGCACATCAGCTCACTGAGGGGGTATATTTCACAAAAAGTTTAATGAAAATCCTTCCATGGGTAAATGAGATATGGAACGGACACAAAATTCCAAGTTTCAAACTCGTGACATTCACCTGTGACCTTGACCTTGAGTTGGCATGGTTTATTTACGGGTTCTGTACATCAGCCCACTGAGAGTGATAGTTGATGAAAGTTTAATGAACATCCTTCCAGGGGTAAAGGAGATATGGAACGCACACAGAATTCGACGTGTCAAACTCTTGACCTTCAACTGTGACCTTGACCTTGAGTCGGCATGATTTATTTATGTGTTCTGCACATCAGCTCACTTACGGGGACACTTGACCAAAGTTTAATGAAAATCCTTTTAAGGGTGAAGGAGATATGAAACGGAGACAAAATTCAAAGTTTCAAACTCATGGCCTTCCAATGTGACCTTGACCTTGAGTCGGCATGGTTTATTTATGGGTTCTGCACATCAGCTCTTTGAGGGGGATAATTGACAAGAGATTGATGAGAATCCTTAAAGGGGTAAAGGAGATATGAAACGGACATAAAATTCAAAGTTTCAAACTCTTAACCTTCAAGTTTGACCATGACCTTGAGTCAGCATGGTTTATTTATTACCCATGTACACCAGCTCACTCAAAAGAATATCTGACGAAAGTTTAATGAAAATCCTTCCAAGGGTAAAGGAGATATGGAACGGACACAAAATTAAAAAAAGTTTCAAAGTTGTGACCTTAAACTGTGACCTTGACCTTGAGTCGGCATGGTTCATTTATGAGTTCTGCACATCAGCTTAATGAGACAAATAATTGACCAAAGTTTAATGAAAATCTGTCAGTGGGTTCAGGAGATATGGAGCGGACAAGAAAGTGTTACGGACAGACAGATGGACGGACGGACAGACGAAGGCCATTCCAATAATCCCCGTTCCGCTTCACGGCGGGGGATAAAAATGCGATGTACTGTCAACAGTGGTCAAAAAGAATTATACCGATATCAGACGTGGTGTCACAGCTAATGATTTTCCATGAAGTGATCGTGCAAACAACCCATATACGCCCTTGTAATTTACAAGTGCAGTAACCACTTCTATATATGGTTTAAATGGGTGTGCCGAACTTGTCAAAATGTCTTAGTCTGTGAAAGGAAATTTCGATTTTGCAATTTTCTCCAAATAATCACAGCCTTTCCTTGTTGCCACAGAGGCATACGACTTGCTGGAGAAATCGGCGGAGGGCCAGGTCTAAAACTTTCCCATAGTGATGTATGGGCTAAAATGAGTATTAACAGCAAGAAACGAAAAAATCGATGATTCAGATTTTCTGAACGGAGTTTAGTTTTAGAATTCCGTTGGATATGCCCTAAATCAGAAATAAATGTTAGAGGGAACGTAAGTCGTTTCTCATCTGAAAGCATTTTCACAAAAGAGAGTTGTGACTATGTTTGCTTCAGGTGATCATAAAGGAGCAGTCTCACCAAGGTCTACACGACATTGGACAGGAGCCTTTCTGTGCCATACAAAATTATTATAAGTATTTACAACAAATTTATATTTTAGAGGTGCAATGGCCTGAACACATTTGCGATATATTTAGATAAAACTTGGACACAAAACAAACACAGCAAAGCTGATTCCTGGTCTGACATATAAAATAAAAATTATGTGTAAATGATTTTATCGGGAAGGGTGTAATGTCCCCAAATCGTCCGTTTTATGCCAAAAATATAGTTCTCTCGTTTCTTTCACTCCTCCGTGTCACCAATACGCTTGCATATTCTTTTTGGTATCTTCCGAATACAGGCGGACGTTTACGGAAAAACGATCACAGCGCCACTTAACGAGAATAATGAGAACTAGAAGAAGCAGAAGCGGAATATTTTGCACAATTGTAACTGAATATAGCATAACAGAATATCAAAATTGCATATTGCAATCTCAATGTTGCATAATTGAGTTTTTACCTAAATCCTGTTCCATAATATTGACACGGATGACCTCCTGAAATTTATGGAGCGCCGTTTTACTATTTTATTTATATTTAAATATACAGTTTTTATTTATTTATTTATTTATTTATTTATTTTTTTTTTTTTTGATTTTGGTTTTACGGCCTTTTCAAGATTATTTAACTCATATGAGCTGATCGTTAATTAGAGGCGGGCGAAGCCCGGGATACCCGGAGAAAAACCACCTGACCATCCGTTGCAGAACTTGGTGTCTCACATATGACCCGAGCAAGGCTCGAACCCACAGCGGTGGAAGACCTAATGTTTTAGAGTCAGAACTCTTATCCACTAGGCCACGCAGGCCCGTAAATATACATAATTCGGTTATGGATATCCATAATTCGAATAAGTGATATCCATAAATATGGATCATTGATATCATAAAAAATTATGGATATCCATAATTCGAATAAAGGATATCACTAATTCAATTTATGTATATCTATCAATAATTATTGATATCTATAAATAGGGAATAAATAGTAAAACGGCGCCCCATAGCAATTTTATGCAGGATCTTACATGTTTGAATTTATTAAACATGTTGAGGAAAAGTATAAAATGCGAACCTTCGCCGAGCACTCGACGCTTTTAATAGATTTAATAAAACATGGGCACATTTTTTTTTACTTTTTTTTTTAACAAAAATGACAATACTCCGCATTAGTTTACATACGCAACGTCTTTAAGGACGTCGCACGTGTGACGTTAAGGGGCGTGTGTGTGTGTGTGTGAATTCGGGTTTAACGTCGCTTTCAACAATTTTTCAGTCATATCTCGACGGTGTCTGGTCGCGACAGGGAGCTCAATGTTCACTTTTATAGTGCTGCCTCGCTGAAGTACACATTACATGAGACCACACCCAGTCACATTATCCTGACACTTGGTCGACCAGTCCTAGCTCTACCCCGTAAATCTGAGTGCCAAGCGAGGAGCAGCTAGTACCATTCTTAACGACTTTGGTATGTCGCGGCCCGGGATCGAACCCGTGACCTTCCGTTCCCCGGAGCGGACACTCTATACCAACTGAGCTATCGGGGCCGGTCAACGTATCTAACTACTGCATATTTAATCCACTCGCGGATTACCGAATTTAATGCCGAATTTTATTAACATTATAAACTTGATGCTCAGTTGAGTTGAGCATAAAAATAGTGTTTTACCCTCGGGCATAGTATTCAGGCTCCAGGCCATTTTTCTAGTAATCAACCAATCACTGCTCTCACAGCTTTAATTCTCTGTGTAACAATGGCATTTAAAATGCGTTTATAAGATGGTTTTGCGGGATTTGAGACCAGATTTCGGAAAATTTAATGCACCCAAAATTCTCGGTGCGCAGACATTTGCTCACAATACAATTGCTCACAAGACAGTTGCTCACAAGACAATTGCTCACAAGACAATTGCCCACAACCTTAATGGAAAATAGGACAATTGCTCACAACATATTTTTTCTTGATTTTATTTTTAAAAATTCTGTAGTTTATGAGAACTATTTATTCCTAAAAGTATTATGTAACAGTAGCAGTTGATCAGCTGGTTTACAACTAATTAGTGATAATTAAAACATCATTAGTTGGATAAAATGATAGCCAACTTAGGGTGATGTTCAGAGTTCACAAGATCAAATGTTATGAATTCTCATGAAATTTTGGAAACAAAACGGTTATTTATAATTAAAGATGATTATATTTATCAAGCAGCTTAGTATAATTAGAGTTTAACGGCCCAGTCAACACTATTCGGGTCTTTTTAAGCCAGTCAGTGTACCTATCCACACTTTTCCTGGGCAGGCTTTTACGTAAGCGATTAACCAGTGCAGTGCACTTTCTTTCGCCAGAAACTGACAAATGAAGAATGTTGCCGAACCCTGCAGGTTTCGAACCCGCGTCCTCCTGATCATGAGTCAGATGTGCATCCGACTGAGCTACCGTGGCCAGCTCCAGTACATTTAGCATCAATAAATTAAGCTGACTAATTTGGTTGACAATCATTCATCCAACTACTGAAGTTTTAATTATCACTGATTAGTTGAAGTTCGGCTGATAAAAACTGTTACTTTGAGGAAGAAATAGTTTCAATAATGTAAATAAAAGACTTTCAAAATAAAAAATAAAGTCTTGAAAAAATGTGTTGTGAGCAATTGTCTTATTTTCCATTAAGGTTGTGGGCAATTGTCTTGTGAGCAATTGTCTTGTGAGCAACTGTCTTGTGGGCAATTGTCTTGTGAGCAAATGTCATGGAATCAAAATTCTCACGCTTTATTTGTGCCGTTTCATTGAGATAGAATTTTTTTTTTTTTGATTTTGGTTTTACGGCCCTTTCAAGATTATTTCACTCATATCGAGCCGATCGTTAAACAGAGGTGGGCGAAAACCGGAGTTCCCGGAGAAAAACCACCTGACCTTCCGTTGCAGAACTTGGCGTCTCACATATGACCCGAGCGAGGCTCGAACCACAGCGGTGAGAGACCTAATGGTCAAGAGTCAGCGCTCTTAACCACTAGGCCACGGAGGCCCGTAATCATTGAGATAGAAGCCTAACCTATATGATTTGTGATTATTGAGCAAATCTGGTGGGGAAAAGGGGTTCTAAATTCTATGAGTTTACACCCACCCCCATTGGAATGGTATAGTTGGATTAAGTTTAGTTTTATGTAGCGCGCGCTTACAAATGAATGTTGATTTATTGTATCAGCCAAAATATTTGTCAGTACTCGAAGGCACCCAAATTCATGATATGACGTAACTACCTCCGGTGTTACCATAAATTTTGACCATTGAAATTTGACCCCACATATTTGGTAAATTTTACACTATTTTCGCGCTAAATGATGTTTAGTACTTTTTGAAATAATTTCTTTTTCGTCAGTTTACAGGACGGTTATTTTTGCACGTGCATGTGAAACTTGATGGCTCTGTTTCAATCCGGGCATGAACAAGCGACTCCGATACCTATGGACCCTTTTACTGCTTTTTTCCGGTTGTGTCACAGATCGTGATAAAAATCCATATTAAAACAAACATAAAATAAATTATTTTACTGGCTGGTCATAGATGTATCATAACAGGGACCAATTGATTTATTTTTGAAAAGTTACTGATGGCCATTTCCGTCCGGTTTATATTTAGTGAGGGGAATATACATCACCGCGGGTGAAATATCAAGTGATTCTCTAAACCGGTGACTTAAATCAATAAACATTTAATGAACAGATGAATACATTGTATATTTCAAGAATCATTATCCAAAGTTTCCGGTTTGTACTGAAGGCTCCCCAAGTAACATCGACATTATTATATTTTAATCACGTAAATGTCACTGGCCACTACAAGGTCTCTATTGAAATCTTTGTGGGTACCTTATTTTCTTTTTAAGTGCACGACTAAAAATAAATAGTACCCGAGCTTTAATGTAACGTAAAGCCACCCCTTAAACATTCTTCTCTCTTCCCTTTTCTCAGAGTTGTGGTATAACCTGTAAACGTGCATCTTAAGATATCATCTTTACTTGCTTTCTTCCATTTCGTTAGGCAACATGCCCTCGATAGACTTGTCCCTCTATTCACCATTAGCTCTTAATTATCCTGTGTCTCTTGTCACACACTGATAAAATTCACCTCCTTATTTACTCCTTCTTTTGACTTATATTGTCCAATTTATTGATTGTTTTGGGTTTAAAGGCACGTCAACCCTTGTTGGTCATTTTGTGTTTTCTCCCCAGAGAAAGGGAGAAAGGCGATAGAAGATATAGTTGAGAGATGATAGTTAATGACAGAGTAGAAAGGGAAAAAAACAAAAGAAAAAAAAAAGAGAACAAATAACAGCATTCCCCTCCCTCCCCCCCTCCTCCACCCTTACCTGTTGCAAGAATAGCAGTTCTTGTCCAGCTGTAAGCCAATATCAGTTGGACACCCTGTTGACGCAAGGTACACGTCGCCTTTGCCTAACCAAGTCACCCCAATTGTTCCATACAGATTGGCCAACAAGGCCTTCTTTGACAAGCCATCAGGAGTTATCACGTTTGAAAAACAGTGTGTAGGCAATGATCAGAAATCTATAGAAAATATCTCGCACCTCTCATTCAAAACACCTAAATGAAAACGTCACGAATGGAAAGCCAGAAGGACAATTATCCCCCACATGGCCAAAACGACTATCCAAAATAAAAGGGCATTAGCAATACATACAGCTTTAAGACTAACTATGAAAATAATAAAACACAAAAAAGGCCGCCTTGGAACGGGGTCAATAAGTTTTACGGGGTTGGGGGTGGGCACTTTAATTGATTTTAGGTGGCCACAATACTCGCCCTTGATTGTCTTTGTTAAAACCGATCACTCTGCCTGATGGAGTTCTAGCTCATCAGTGCAACATCTCCGAGAACAGAAAATCAAAAGAATAAAGAGATGAACCATGGGGACACGACAGCATGATATAGCTAGAATGCTGCAGCAAAGGAAACCAAACAGTTAGGCTTCGGTTAACCATACCAGAGACAGAGCATCAGACACCTACCTTAATGCGTTCCGGCGGAAATGATTTCGTACATATGAAAGGAACTAGGCGAGCGGGTTAATTTACTTGAGGTTGCAGCCTGACATGTCAGATATATTGTACAGTGAACAGGGTCGATGTTTTGCCTAATAAATGATACGATTCCTACGTAAATCAAGCTTCTTCTCTACACCTTTGTAGAGAAGGGTGGGAACATCGGGTTCAACACAGACTCCCGACCGATGTTTTCTGCATCTTCATGTAACTTGGTGACCTCAATTTGCGCATGTTTGCCAGACGATCGACCAAAACCAGAAAATAAGCTGGAGTGTATCAAATTTAGATGCTGATATTTAAATTTAGTAGAGTACCCTTTTCTGCAGCAAATTAAAGGTAAAAACCAAAACAATATACCTCTAAAACATTTATGTAAAGTCGTTCCACCAAATACTATATAATGTTTCTTTTTGTTTGCAGTAAAATTTTGCAGACCTTCAGTCAAAAGGAGGCTGGATTGCTCAGAGGCATAAAGTCATTTAAAAAACGCCTTTCCTTCGATTATGAAATACTGGACAAAAATCTGCCAATCCTTTGAAAAAAAAAAGACTGAAATAGGGCCGCGCTGTTATTTTCACTGAACATGACGTCTTTCGGATGTATTGCTGTCATGGTAACTTCATACCAAACTACCAATGGCCATCAATTAATTGTTTACGAAGGCTGGAAATGCAGCTAAGCAACAAGCAACTGTGGCCACTGTATACATGGCAACGCCGATTAAATGTGGTTTACGCTTGCCATCAAGCTTACGCGACTTTTAATAAATGCCCTGATCACAAAATTATAAACAAGCGGCCCATGAGAAACTACGCTCACCAGAGCTCAAGTGGGCATAACTCGCTAACCCCCACCCCCGTCGCCCGCTTGGTGCCCATTTTCTAACAGAATATAATGGTTTAGTAAAGGCCAATCACAGGACAAATGCTGCCAAATTATTTTGAAATCAACCATTTTTTTTTATTTTGGGGGCCGTCGCATACATTATGGACAGATTTGAACAATCTTTGCAGGGCTGGAGTCCAAAATGCTGCATACCAAGGTCTTGTATTTCTTGTGATGCATAATTTAAAATCACTTTTGGTCATATATTGGTGTGACGATCACACAGATTACTCCAACAAACTTTGATTTCTCGACCACACTGATGCAGTATATGTAATTTGGTATCATTTAGCCCAGTAGTTTAAGAAAAATTGAAAAATATTTAATCTTATTGCCCAAGGATCATTAAGCTGATTGCGCATATCAACCTTGATGTCATAGGTTGCAACAGAACCAGAAAATCCTGTCTTTTCCATACAAAATCCTAAGTTACCGAATGGGATCTTGAAGTAAGAAAGGTCAGGGTCAACTAAATGTCCCCATTTGAACAAATTTAAGAGGCCCCGGGTCCCCAATATTATATATAGAGGATCTTACATGAGTGTTCATGTATTATTGAATTTATTAAACGAGTTGAGGAAAAGGGATAAAATGCGAGGCTTTGCCGAGCATTTTATCCCTTTTCCTCAACGAGTTTAATAAATTCAATAATACATGAGCACGAATGCAAGATTCTATTTATCATATGACATTTAAAACGCATTTTATTCACGACTGTTTACACTGAAAAATGTCATCCGCCGTTAGTAAACGCGACGTCGTTTAGGTTGTCGTACATGTAACGTTACGGGACGTATCTAGCTAATTTGCATATTTAATCCACTAGTGGATTATCGAAAATATAACATGGCGGTATAACACTCTCAGACGCGACGTCATGTGATAAACCAAGTTTCAAGGTCATCGGTCGATTGGTTCCTGAGAAGGCCATTTTCAAAGGTTTTTACCATATATGGGCATGGTGGACATTTAGGTCATGTGATCCAGACATTCAGTATATATCTTTGTTCTTACATCCCATGACGGCTTCACTTGTAATTTGGTTCCAATTAGTCTTGTAGTTTCAGAGGAGATGTCGTTTGAAATTGTTTGGATGCCTAAATGAGAAAAGAGGGTAGGAACATTTATCTCCCCTTTTTATGTCTTTTCCTCCCACTTTTTTGATTTTCTAACTGCATTTTCAAGGTGCTGAGAGACCTATAAATAAATTCTTATTATAGTTAGGTGTGAGAAAGTAAGGTGCATTAAACTCCTTAAATACGGGTGCTACGAATTTCAAATCCCCGACTAAATGTATTGAGCACGTTTTTGCCTGGTGGTCAGTGTAAGAGACCGTGTGAATCGTTGTATTGTTCGTTGTTGACCTAGTTCAGAAGCATGAGTGTGTTACTCTCTATAGATACAGCAAATAAGAAAAAAAACAAAAAAAAAAAAACATTAACAACAACAAAAAAATACAAAAAAAATATGTTCAAACCCCGGACATATGACGCTCGACAGCACCGTGTAATTTGTTACCCAAAATTCAATACAGAAAAGAGGACTTTGAAGGGGTGTACATTGCACGACCCGCAGAAAAAGCGACCCACTGAAGTCGGTTGATTTTCTAAGGGTGCCCTAAAATCACCGTGTCATTCTGTCATTCTGTCAGTCTGTCAGTCTGTCTGTCCGTCCGTAACCCGTTTGTGAAAATTGGTGATAGTGACTTAACCGCTTGGAATATTTGAACAATTTTTGGCATATTGATAGATATCAATGAGATCTAACCAATGAACTTGAAAAATATTACATTCCATTTAGTATAGCCTCGCCGAGGCGAAAAATGTGAACATTTTCGAACTGTTTCTCCTCGGAAACCGTTCGGCCGATTGAAGTCAAATTTCATATGGAGCCTCTATGGGATGGGGGAAACCAAAATTTGCTCATGGGGTCCAGGTCACATGACCATAATGGCCGCCAAGCCATAAATGGTCTGTCTGTCTGTCCGTCCGTAACCCGTTTGTGAAAATTGGTGATAGTGACTTAACCGCTTGGAATATTTGAACACTTTTTGGCATACTGATAGATATCAATAAGGTCTAACCAATGAACTTGCGAAATATTACATTCCATTTAGTATAGCCTCGCCGAGGCGAAAAATGTGAAAATTTTCGAACTGCTTCTCCTCGGAAACCGTTGGGCCGATTGAAGTCAAATTTCATATGGAGCCTCTATGGGATGGGGGAAACCAAAATTTGCTCATGGGGTCCAGGTCACATGACCAAAATGACCGCCAAGCCATATATGGTAAAAACCCTTCAAAAATAGTCTTCTCCAGAACCACTGGGCAGATTTCCACGAAACTTGATAAATATCATCTGGGACGTAGGCCCATCATAAATTGCTAAAATGGTGACCTTGACCTTCTTTGTGCCTAGGTCAAACTTTGACACATATGCTTTTGTACTGGAAAAGTGAGAATGCATTTTATCCTGCAAATGATTCAGAATACAGTACTAAAGTATAAGATATATTTTTACTCCTTACGATAAGGCGCATTTATTGGGGGAACCGTTTTAGGTCCAGGTCACATGACCAAAATGGCCGCCATACCCATATATGGTAACACTCATAAAGCTAAAAGCATCCGGCGGGTCGTGCACTTCAACTGAAGCACTGGTTTTTACTTATTTTTGGTCAATACATAGATTGTGGGTACTCATTAAAGGCGTTTTTAACGGGCACCGACAATCCATGTTTGGACCAGATGTAAGAAGACATACAATTGTCGTCCGAAAAAATACTAGTTCTAGAAATATGACGGGCGTCATTTAAGCACACTGGTGATTAATATCGAAATGAGTAAATGCATTTTTATTTCGGGGCTTGGTAATGGTGTGGTGGGGTTTCGGAAGGGAGCTCAGTTTGCAGAATAGCAACCAGAAAGCCACGAAAAGTGCTTCTCTTGTTAAAAGGGTGCTAAATATTACGGGTGTATCCAGCTCCCAGATGGGACACAATAACTGTTGGATAAGGTGTTCCAGTATTGCACAACCCGCAGAAAAAGCGACCGACTGAAGTCGGTTGATTTCTAAGAGTGCCCTAAAATCACCATGTCATTCTGTCATTCTGTCAGTCTGTCATTCTGTCAGTCTGTCAGTCTGTCTGTCCGTCCGTAACCCGTTTGTGAAAATTGGTGATAGTGACTTAACCGCTGGGAATTTTTAAACAATTTTTGGCATACTGATAGATATCAATGAGATCTAACCAATGAACTTGCGAAATATTACATTCCATTTAGTATAGCCTCGCCGAGGCGAAAAATGTGAAAATTTTCGAACTGCTTCTCCTAGGAAATCGTTGGGCCGATTGAAGTCACATTTCATAATGGAGCCTCTATGGGATGGGGGAAACCAAAATTTGCTCATGGGGCCCAGGTCACGTGACCAAAATGGCCGCCAAGCCATATATGGTGTGTCTGTCTGTCCGTCCATAACCCGTTTGTGAAAATTGGTGATATTGACTTAACCGCTTGGAATATTTAAACAATTTTTGGCATACTGATAGATATCAATGAGATCTAACCAATGAACTTGCGAAATATTACATTCCATTTAGTATAGCCTCGCAGAGGCGAAAAATGCGAAAATTTTCGAACTGCTTCTCCTCGGAAACCGTTGGGCCGATTGAAGTCAAATTTCATATGGCGCCTCTATGGGTTGGGGGAAACCAAAATTTGCTAATGGGGTCAAGGTTACATGACCAAAATGGCCGCCAAGCCATATATGGTAAAAACCCTTCAACAATAGTCTTCTCCAGAACCACTGGGCATATTTCCACGAAACTTGATAAATAGCATCTGGGACGTAGGTCCATCATAAATTGCTAAAATGGTGACTCCGGGTTGACCTTGACCTTCTTTGTGACTAGGTCAAACTTTGACACATATGCTTTTGTTGGAATATTTAAACAATTTTTGGCATACTGATAGATATCAATGACATCTAACCATTGAACTTGCGAAATATTACATTCCATTTAGTATAGCCTCGCCGAGGCGAAAAATGTGAAAATTTTCGAACTGCTTCTCCTCGGAAACAATTGGGCCGATTGAAGTCAATTTTCATATGGGGCCTCTATGGGATGGGTAAAAACCAAAATTTGCTATGGGGTCCAGGTCACATGACCAAAATGGCCGCCAAGCCATATATGGTAAAAACCCTTCAAAAATAGTCTTCTCCAGAACCACTGGGCAGATTTCCACGAAACTTGATAAATAGTATCTGGGACGTAGGCCCATCATAAAGTGCTAAAATGGTGACCCTGAGTTGGCCTTGACCTTCTTTGTGCCTAGGTCAAACTTTGGCACATATGCTTTTGTATTGGAAAAGTGAGAATGCATTTTATCCTGCAAACGATTCAGAATAAAGTACTAAAGTATAAGATATATTTTGCTCCTTACGATAAGGCGCATTTATTGGGGGAACCGTTTTAGGTCCAGGTCACATGACCAAAATGGCCGCCATACTCATATATGGTAACACTCATAAAGCTAAAAGCATCCGGCGGGTCGTGCACTTCAGCTGAAGCACTGGTTTTATTTCATTATCATAAAAAGAAAACCATTGATAACAAAGATAGATATTTCATGTCTTCCAAGAAGTAATGAGTAAATGCATTTTCACTTCAGGGCTTGGGGTGGTTTTGTGGTTTTTGGGAGAGGAGCTCAGTTTAAAGAATAGCGGCCGGAAGTTGCCCTTGTTAACCATTAAGGGGAATGGGAACACCTTCAGGGGAGGCAACTCATGAAAAAGTATTTTTGTCTTCCATGTCAATAGGGGTCAACTCTTAAAGGAAAGAATTTGCTCCTGAGGATCAAATTCTTTCCTTCAAGAGTAGACCCCTTTATCAGTGGGACGGGACTTATACAAAAGTGAACAGGAAGTCCCGAAGGTTGTCTCCCTTTGAAAATGGCAGACAAAGCTGCCAGGTGTTCCCATTCCCCTTAAGACGCCGTGAAAATGTCGTCTGCTTATGTCGTCTGCTGTTTTTTTCCAAATCTTTTAACCCTTTGCCACTCAGGGATTTTGTGAATTTCGCTGATTTTCACAGTGTTGCACCTGACAGCAACTTCAACTAGCCATTGTTTCATAATGGATGGTCTGTTTTACACCAAACTCGGTCTGAATGTTCATTGGGCAGTAGCCTTTCAAATGCAACCTTTCATGACTTGATCATTGTTTTCATGGTAAAGAGGGGGCATCTCAAAGTTGGCAAAAAGTGTGTTTTCACATGAATTTTTGACCACATTTTAATCTTCACACATCTGTAAAGGCAACAATTAAGGTGTTTGGCACTGGCCATTTTCACTGTTTGCAGCATGTTTTATCAGCATCAATTTTCAGGCATTTTTGACCGCAGACACCCTCAGATATAAATTTTAGCGGCCGGTTGGGCCAAACACCCAAAATTTTTCGGGATGTGAGGGGGGCGCTGCCCCCCTTCAATCCCACCCTAGAATATTTTTAGTGGGGAGGCGCGCGAAAAAACAGGTCACTTTTTTGCCCAACAAATCCTTAAGCAAACATAACTATCCAGGGGTACAAATGCAGATTTTAGGTGCTTCTGGGGCTTAAAATGGTGGGGGGGGATGCAGACACGTAAAAACACGTATCTGAGTGGTAAAGGGTTAACTGAAATCTGGGAACATACTGAATTTTAGCCTAAAATGCATTAATTATATCTGAAATATTGTTTCTTGCAATAAAATGATGGAAAAACATTTTTTGGGTCAGTTGAGATTTTCTTCATCAATTAACCCTTTACCACTAAGGGATTTTGTGAATTTCGCTGATTTTCACAGTGTTGCACCTGACAGCAACTTCAACTAGCCATTGTTTCATAATGGATGGTCTGCTTTACACCAAACTCGGTCTGAATGTTCATTGGGCAGTAGCCTTTCAAATGCAACCTTTCATGACTTGATCATTGTTTTCATGGTAAAGAGGGGGGATCTCAAAGTTGGCAAAAAGTGTGTTTTCACATGAATTTTTGACCACATTTTAATCTTCACACAGCTGTAAAGGCAACAATTAAGGTGTTTGGCACTGGCCATTTTCACTGTTTGCAGCATGTTTTATCAGCATCAATTTTCAGGCATTTTTGACCCCAGACACCCTCAGATATAAATTTTAGCGGCCGGTTGGGCCAAACACCCAAAATTTTTCGGGATGTGAGGGGGGCGCTGCCCCCCTTCAATCCCCCCTAGAATATTTTTAGTGGGGAGGCGCGCGAAAAAAACAGGTCACTTTTTTGCCCAACAAATCCTAAAGCAAACATAACTATCCAGGGGTACAAATACAGATTTTAGGTGCTTCTGGGGCTTAAAATGGGGGGGGGGGGATGCAGACACGTAAAAACACGTATCTGAGTGGTAAAGGGTTAAAAAGTAAATTTGTTTACAAGCAAACAGTGTGAACCCAAATCAGACTGCTCGTAGAGCAGGTTCACCATCGGTCGACCCTGTTTTCAAAAAAAAAAAAAAATGACTTTTAAAGTAACCGGCAGACGACAAAGCAGACGACATTTGTTGTGATTGGCTTTTTATCGGTCAAAAGGATAGAACGCGGTACCTGATCTGAGTCTACACGGTTTGCTTTAAAAACTTACTTGTTTGTTAAACTTACTACATACAAAACAAACCTGACACCCCTATAATTGGAAATGGACCATTTCAAACTCATTAGGGGTTATATTCCAATGTCAATGAGTTAAACAGTTTTACCTAGATGAGAAGCCGCGATATACTTTACACCATCTGATCTGGGATTACAATTTTGCAATTGCCCCTTGTTTGGACCCTACGTATAGATCAAACCCCAATTGAAGGACTTTCTATTTGTCTTTTAAACGGTAAAGGTGCGGATTCATCTAATTGGTAAATGATACGCACGAGCACAAAAGCAATGAAGCTGCTGTGGTATTATTAAATTTTCCAATTAATTAATTAATAACCCTCAAAAGCCAGGGATCACTGCAGCTGTCGGCCCCCGCCCATTGGGGCTTGAAGAAATTGATGGGCTGCATTAGCTTCCACGCCGAGCTGAAACTGACTGAACACGGGTACTGGTAAACCGCATAGAGGATCTTAGCCCGCCAAGACAAAGCGGCGGAGACGGACCGTCCATGCTTATAAACCCTTTTGGATTAATTGGGCAACCGAGCTTGAGATGTCATTTCATCTCAATATCGGGTAAAAGTCCCACAAAGGTGGAAGCAACGTCTCCAAAGTGACCTGGAGACGTTAAACTTCAAATTTAACCTCAAATTAAACAAACAAACAAATCCTAGAGAGAAAGGTGAAAAATATATACCTGCAGTTCTACCAAACACAAAACAGACAGACAGCGAGTGAGGCTCAATTCCTTCCTGCTGATATGGTGCCTTGCTGCTGATATGGTGCCTTCCTGCTGATATGGTGCCAGCAGTTGCAGTTATAAGTATTTTGTTAAGAGTTGCCTAAAATCGAACTTTACGGTGTCTAACCGTGCATGTTTCTCGGAATACGACCGACTTAGTTGCATAAGGGGATTTGTTTGTTTGATTTGAGGTGTTTTTTTTTTTTGGGGGGGGGGGGGATTGGTTTACGGCCCTTTCAAGATTATTTCCCTCATATCGAGCCGATCGTTAATTATAGGTGGGCGAAATCCGGAGTACCCGGAGAAAGACCACCCGACCCTCCGTTGCACAGTGGTGAGATACCTAATGATTAAGAGTTGACGCTCTTACCCACTAGGCCGCGGAGGCCCGTGTTTGATTTGAGGTTTAACGTCCCCGTCAACACTGTAAAGGGCGTTTTTGAGATGTTGCTTCAAATTTTGTTGGACTTTTACTCGACATTGAGATGAAATGACATCTCAAGCCCTGCCGCCCATGAAACCAATAAGGGTTTATAAGCATGGACGGGTCCGACTCGCACAGCTTTGCCTGGGCAGGCTTAGATCCTCTAAGCGGTTTACCAGTACTCGTGTGCGGGTCGGTTTCAACTCAGCGTGGAAGCATCATACAGCTCATCTATTTCTGCAAGCCCCGATGGGCCGGGGGCGTTTATCAAGAGGAGGTAAAACTGTTAACAAACATGTCATAACAGAAACATTCTTTATTACATTCAGTAATCCGTACATGACTAGACCGATTTATTTACTTGAAAGTCCTTTCCGGACCAAGTCTTTTCAATGTTAAATACTGGCCCCAGTTACATTTTCAATTTGCATTCTGGTCTGCAACTGGGGCCTTTTGCTGATAATTGCTAATATAACTGAGTATGTCTTCTTTGTTTGTTTGTTTGATTGTGGTTTAACGCCCCCGTCAACACTATTTAATACATTTTGGAGATGTTGCTTCCAATTTGGTGGGACTTTTACCTGACATTGAGATGAAATGACAGCTCAAGCCGTGCTGCCCAATGAAACCAATAGGGCTTATCCAAACGGTCTGACTCTCATTACTTTGCCTGGGCAGGCTTAATCAGTCTAAGCGGTTAACCAGTACTCATATGCGGTCAGTTTCAGCTCTGCGGGGAAGCACCATGCAGCCTAATGTATTTCTCCAAGCCCCGATAGGCGGGGGCTCTTGGTTTGACGACTGTGCATCGAAGGTTCAAAGCCAAGTTACATGAGTTAAGAGTCTGAGAAAGTAATTGTTCAAGTGATACTTAATTTGTACTAACACGCCAGTTTCTGAAACGGAAGGTCAGGTGTGTTTTTCTATGGGTACAGCGGTTTTGGCCCACATCTTATTAACGATTGGCTCGAAATAATTGCAATGGACGCATATCTAAAAATAACAACAAAACACATGTTTCATTTGGTTTTTTGTACAATGCTCAACAGTCTTAACCCGTCAGTGACCAATAGAACCACCAGAGAACCATCCATCGTATAGGTTTGGACAAGTACATACACAATTTAAGGAATGTCAAGATATTTTTATTTGCTGTAAGGTTTACACCAGTTTCCCTACCGTTTAAGCAAACAGTAAAGGGCCTGATCATACGCGGAGTCTGATCAGGATCTTCACTGTCACTGTCCCATTTTGAGACGCTAGCCATAAATGGGATGATTTAACTTCTTTCTTTCTTTCTT
The DNA here is from genome assembly GCA_963580285.1 of Lucinisca nassula. Taxonomy (NCBI): domain Eukaryota; kingdom Metazoa; phylum Mollusca; class Bivalvia; order Lucinida; family Lucinidae; genus Lucinisca; species Lucinisca nassula. The sequence goes on along the minus strand of OY757025.1, from coordinate 110,374,710 downwards.
CTTTGTTTCATTTGTGAACCTGGCTCGGGTCCGTCATGTATGAAATATAGGTGCCGCACTCGGTAGCTCAATTGCACGCGCGTCTGATTGGTGACCAGGAGGATGCGGGTTCGATACCTGCCGGGGTCGGCAACATTCTTTCGTGGAGATTGATCATGCAATTTTTTATGCGGTCATTCTATTCCTTCCGCTGATTCAAGAAGTAAGTTGTCAGTTTCTGGCGAAAGAATGTGCACTGTACTGGTTAACCGCTTACGTATAGCCTGTCCAGGAAAAGTGTGAATAGGTAAACAGACCGGCTAAAATGATCTAAATAGTGTTAATCCCCAATACAAACAAACAGACAATGAAATATAGGTTCATCTAGTTGACCTGAACGATTGTTTTTTCAATCATGGTCCTGGGGTCAAAATGCCCCTGTCCCTAGGATGCTTTACAAAGACTCATGACTAAAACTGGAATGTCCAGGCCTTTGATATTTTATGTACGTACAACTTTAACCTCTTACAGCTTGGTTTAAAATTATCACGATAGGGTCAAAAGTGACCACTTATTTTTCATCGGAAATTTGAAAAATCTTCTAATTATATACCACTCTAGTTATCTATATAGAAGCATCGTCGCACTCTTGAACATACACTTTATACAATGATGTTATAGCAATACATCTGCTTGTTTGAAATTTCAGTATTAAGGAATCAAAATATGTTAGCTTATATGTACGATTTAGGAAAATCATGATTTCTTCAGTTGTAGTTGAAATGGAGCTTTTTCTTCTTCAAACACAGGTTGTATGTGTTGGTTATAACATATCCTGGGTCGGCTGGGAGAGGCAAATGTGTCGTGTAGCTTTCGACATTAAAGAGGTCCCAAACAATATTTGAAAAGGCGTGTTGTCCTTGCAGCAGGGTAAGGTATGAGGGAATGCTATGAAATTTACCCACTTTTATTCTCCTTTCTCCTTAATTTCCTTACATGTTTCAGCGATCTTATAGTCGTATAATATTTATGCTGTACCCAATCGAGATCTTTTTATATCGAATAATGATTTTAAGAAATTGGGTGAATCATTGCGCGTACATGTATTTATTTTTCTCTGAATTTATATACTAAGCCACCATACAATTCGGGATCCGATAGACCTTGTTGCAGAATAGATTTAAGTCCAATAGTGAAATTAGAAATTTAATCGGTATGACATCTATAAAATTAAGAAAAGGCTTTGCGTAGTTTAAGATACCGATAACCCTGATTTAGAAGTTTAGCAGTGTACAATTTATTACGAGTGTTGAAGTCAGTTACATGACTAGACACTCTGGCAAATTTAATTAATTGCGATATATAAACGCCAAAGGATGCCGCACGAGGAACACCATCCAAGAAAGGAAGATATATAATCTCAAATGCATCGCGTTAATCATAAATTTTGCAAGAAACGAACACATCTACAGTAGAAAGATGTAAATCCCAAAACGGGGCCTGGTATCAGAAAAAAATTATATTTCTTTATTTAACTAAGATTCTGGGGGGGGGGGGGGGGGGGGCGGTAATTTGACTGATCAAACCATCGAAATAGGTATTGTCAATATTGAATACATAATCCAAATATCTAGAAGTCGAGCTTAAGGCTTTGGTTTTCAACGGAAAGGAACATTATGAAGCCTCTTTTATAACAAAACAAGAACAGATCAGCCACAAGGGGAGCGCAGGCAAACTGCTGTCACTCAGACCGCGCAATGCATATACTCATTTTGGTTTCATTGAGCGACAGGGCTTGAGATGTCATTTCATCTCAATGTCGGTTAAAAGTCCCACAAAATTGGAAGCAATGTCTCCAAAATGACCTTAATAGCATTGACGCGGATGTTAAACATCTCATCAAACAAGATGCAACTGGATAGGACTTGCTGTTATGGTCCCTGTAGGTATGTAACTGGATAGAGCTTGTTGTGATGGTCCCTCCAGGGATGCAAATAGATAGGACTTGCTGTACGTATGTAGCAGGATACGATTTGCTGTTATTCTGCCTGCATGTATGTACTGTAAAGGACCTGCTGTTACGGTCGCTGTAGATATGTAACTGGATATGACCGGCTGTTATGGTCCCTGTGGGTATGTAAACTGAGCGGAGCTGCTGTTATGGGCCCTGTACGTATGTAACCGGATGGCATCCGCTGTTATTCTCCCTGCAGGTATGTAATCTGAGCAGACCTCTTGTTACAGTAACTGTGGGAATGTTATCTTAGCGTACCTGTTATGGTTCCGGTATCAGTGTAACTTGATCGGAACTGCTGTCATCGTCACTGATAATATGTAACTCGAGTGAACCTGCTGTTATGATCCCTGTAGGTATGCAACTCGATAGGACGTGCTGTTAAGGTAACTGCTGGTATGTAACCGGATAGGAATTGCTGCTTTGGTCCCTGTAGATATGTAATAGGATAGTGCTTGCTGTTATTCTCCTATAGGTAAGTAACCTGAGCGAACTGTTGTTACAGTCTATGTAGGTAAGTATCTTAATTGGACCGGCAGTTATTCTCCCTGTAAGTATGTAACCTGAGTGGACCTGCTGTTATGGTCCCTGTAGGTATGTAACTGGATAGGACTTGCTGTTACGGTCCCTGTAGGTATGTAACCTGGGCGTACCGACTGGTATGGTCCGTGTATGTATGTAGCTGGATAAGATCGGTTGGCATTGTTCCTGAAGTTATATAACTGAATATGACCTGCTGTTATGGTCCCTATAGGTATGTAACCTGTTCGGACCGCCTGTTATGGTCCCTTTAAGTATGGAACTTGAAAGGACCTGCTGTTTATTTGTTTGGTTTGAGGTTTAACGTCCCAATATATAGGTCATTTTGGAGACGTTGTTTCCAATTTTGTGGGACTTTTACCCGACATTGAGATGAAATGACATCCAAAGACCTGCCACCCAAGGAAACCCAAAGGGTTTATAAGAATGAACGGTCCGACTTGCAGCAATTTGCCTGGGCAGGCTTACAAGTACATTCCATATTTTTCAGTTCTGTGGTGTATTCTTTGCTTCCAAAGGATAAACATGAATATATTTAATGTCACTACAGTTGGTGTCTGGGAATGTGTGGGGCCGTAAAAAGTCTCCCTGCCCTACACCATAGTGTGCGTAGTTTATATTTTCTTGTCGCTTGGGATCATTGATTACATTTCTGAATTTTGAAAATTTTGAGTGTCACTGATGAGGCCTAAGTGTCCGAAACTAGTCTGGTCAAGAAAACATGTATATACATATACATATATACCTTTAGGTACGTTACTGGATAGGACCTGCTGGAATTGTCCCTGTAGGTATGTAACCCTGGCGAACCTGCTGTTATGGTCCCTTTATGTATGTAACGGGAAAGGAAATTCTGTTGTGATCCCTGTACTTATGTAACTGAATAGAGGCTGCTGTTATTCTCCCTGCAGGTATGTAACCTATGGAGACCCGCTGTTACAGTCCCTCTAGTAATGTTACCTTTGCAAAGTAGAAGTAAAACAAAGATCAGGAATTGATACAATTAACTTACTCCATCCATAAAAGACACCAAAGGGAAAGAAATACAAACATTAAGCGACCAGACCATAATGGAAACCTAAACAAAGGAAGGCCATATGGACAGTTACTTTCCCACAAAATGGCCATATGGCCATCCAAAATTAAAAGACACAAGTGATACACACAGTAAGTAACAAACAACAACATAAATAAATCGCCACAGAAGAACCGCCTTGGAACGGTCAGTGGAAGATTTCCACTGGGGGGCTTAAATCGATTTTACGTGGCCACTGTTAATGTCGCTGTCGCATTTTAGCTGGATTGGCCCTGCTGTTATGTTCCCTGTGGGAATGTATCTGAATAAGACTTTTTATTGTCCCTGTAGGTATGTATCCTGGACAGACCTGCTGTCATGGTCCCTATAGGTAGATTAACCCTGACGCTTTGGTCCCTATAGGTATGTAATTGGATAGGACCAGCTGTTATGGTCCCTATTGGTATGTGACATGATAGGCTCTGCTGTAATGGTCCTGTAGGTAATTTAGTTGATAGGACCTGCTATTATGGTCCCTGTAAGTGTGTAATCTGAGCGGACCTGCTTTTTTGTCCCGGTAGGTATGCAAAAGGATAGAACTTGCTGTCATATTGCCTGTGGGTATGTAGCCTGAGCGGTCTAGCTGTTATGGTACCTGTAGGTATGTAAGTGGATAGAAGCTGTTGTTATAGTCCCGTAGGTACATGTATCTGACTGGATAAGACATTCTGATATGTTCCCTGCTATATATGACAGGAAAAGACCTGTTGTTATGCTCCCTGTACGTATGCTACTAGATAGGGCTGGCTGTTGTTGTCCCGATTTGTATGTTACTGGATAGGACCTGCTAGTATGGTCGCTGCAGGTATTTAACTGGATAGGACTTGCTGTTAATGTCCACGCAGAGCTGAATCCGGCACGCACACTAGTACTGGTAAACCGCTTAGAGGATCTAAGCCTGTCCAGGAACCGTGGTGCAAGGCGGACCGTCCATGCTAATAAACCCTATTGGTTTCATTGGGCGACAGGGCTTGAGATGTCATTTCATCTCAATGTCGGGTAAAAGTCCCACAAAATTGGAACAACATCTCCATAATGACCTTTACAGTGTTGACGGGGACGTTAAACATCAAATCAAACAAACAAACAAACATGTCCCTGTGGGTATGTTACCTGAAAGGAACTGCTGTTCTTGTACCCGTAGGTATGTAACTGGATAGGACCTGCTGTTATGGTACCTGAAATTATGTAAGCTGAACGGACCCGCCTTTTCTGTCCCTGTAAGTATGTATCCTGAGTGGACATATTGTTATGTCCCTGTAGGTATATAACCTGAGCGGACCAGCTGATATGGCCATGTTGCAATTTATCCAGAGCAGACCTGGTGTTATGGCCCCTGAAGGTATGTAACTTGATAGGACTTGTTGTTATGGTGCAGAAATGTAACTGAATAGGACTTACTGTTATGGTCCCGAAGGTATGTAACAGAATAGGACTTGCTGTTATTGTTCTTTTAGGTATGTAAGTCAATAGGGCTTGCTGTAATTGTCGCTGTAGGTATGTTACAGTGTAGGACCGGCTGTTATGGTCCCCGTAGGTATATAACCTGAGCGAACCTGCTGTTATGATCCCGGTAGATATTAAACTGGATAGGATCTGTAGATAATTATATAAGGTCGAACTTGCTGGTTTGGTCCCTGAAGATATGTTACCTGAGGGGACATGCTGCTATGGTACCTGTAGGTATGCAACATGAGCGGATCAAAAGTTTTCAGGTCCTTGTGGGTATGTAACTACATAGACCCTGCTATTATGGATCCTACCATTACGTAAGCTGGCCGGACATACTGTTATGCGCCATGTAGGTATTAACATGTTCGGACCGCCTGTTACGGTCCCTTTAGGTAGGTTACTGGATCGGACCTACGGTTTGTCTCTGTAGGTATGTATCCTGGGCGGACCTGCTGTTATGATCCTTGTAGGTATGTAACTGGATAGGACTTGCTGTAATGGTCGCTGTAAGTATGTAAATGGATAGGACCTGTTGTTATGATCCCTGTACGTATGTAACTGAAAAAAAAAACCTGCTGTTATTCTCCCTGTAGGCATGTTACCTTAGCGGACCTGCTGTTACAGACCCTCTAGTAATGTTATCTTTGCACACCTGCTGTTATAGACCCTGTAGCAATGTAACTTGACTGGACCTGCTGTAATGTTTCCTGTAGGTTTGTAGCCTGGATGGATCTGCTGTTATGGTCCTTGTAGGTAGATAGGACCTACCGTTATGGTCCCTGTAGACGGTCCCTTTAGGTACGTAACTGGTGTAATTGTCCCTGTAGGTATGTAACCCGGACGAACTTGCTGTTATTGTCCTTGTATGTATGTAACGGGAAAAGACATTGTGTTGTAATCCCTGAACTGATATAACTGAATAGAACCTGCTGTTATTCTCCCTGCAGGTATGTAACCTATGGAGACCTTCTGTTACAGTCCCGCTAGTAATGTTACTTTTGCAAACCTGCGGTTAATGTCCCTGTAGGCATTTTAACTGGATTGGCCCTGCTGTTATGTTCCCTATGGGAATGTATCTGAATAAGACTTTTTATTGTTCCTATAGGTATGTATCTTGGACATACCTGCTGTCATGGTAGAAAGACCCTGACGTTATGGTCCCTATAGGTATGTAACTGGATAGGACCTGCTCTTATTGTCCCTGTTGGTATGTAACTGGATAGGATCTGCTGTTATGGTACTTGTAGGTAATTAATTGGATAGGACCTGCTATTATGGTCCCTGTACGTATGTTATCTGAGCGGACCTGCTTTATTTGTCCCTGTAGGTATGCAAAAGGATATAACTTTCTGTCATGTTTCCTGTGGGTATGTAACCTGAGCGGTTATGGTACCTGTAGGTATGTAAGTGGATAGAACCTGTTGTTATAGTCCCGTAGGTACAAGTATCTGACTGGATAAGACACTCTGATATGTTCCCTGCTATATATGATTGGAAAAGACCAGTTGTTATGCTCCCTGTATGTATGTTACTGGATAGGGCTTGCTGTTGTTCTCCCCGAAGGTATGTAACTGGATAGGACCTGCTGGTATGGTGTTGGATGTATTTAACTGGATAGGACTTGCTGTTTATGTCCCTGTAGGTATGTTACCTAAGCGGACCTGCTGTTCTTGTACCCGTAGGTATGTAACTGGATGGGACCTGCTGTTATAGTAGGTATGTAAGTCAATAGGACCTGATGTAATTGTCGCTGTAGGTATGTTACAGTATAGGACCAGTTGTTATGGTCTCCGTAGGTATGTAACCTGAGCGGACCTGCTGTTATGATCCCGGTAGATATTAAACTGTAGAGGATCTGTTGATAATTATATAAGATTGTCGAACTTGCTGGTTTGGTCCCTGAAGATATGTAACCTGACGGGACATGCTGTTATGGTACCTGTAGGTATGCAACATAAGCGGATCTAAAGTTTTCAGGTCCTTGTGGGTATGTTACTACATAGAACCTGCTATTATGGTTTCTACCATTATGTAAGCTGGCCGGACATACTGTTATGGTCCCTGTAGGTATCAACATGTTCGGACCGCCTGATACGGTCCCTTTAGGTACATTACTGGATCGGACCTACGGTAATTGTCTCCGTAGGTATGTATCCTGGGCAGACCTGCTGTTATGGTCCCTGTAGGTATGTTACTGGATAGGACTTGCTGTAATGGTCGCTGTAGGTATGTAAATGGATAGGACCTGCTGTTATTATACATGTACGTATGTATCTGAATAGAACCTGCTGTTATTCTCCCTGTAGGTATGTTAACTTAGCGGACCTGCCGTTACAGACCCTCTAGTATTGTTACCTTTGCACGCCTGCTGTTATGGTCCCTACATCAATATAACTTGATTAGACCTGCTGTTATGTTCCCTGTGGGTATGTAACCTGGATGGATCTGCTGTTATGGTATTGTAGGTAGATAGGACCTGCCGTTATGGTCCCTGTAGCTATTAACATGTTCGGACCGCCTGTTACGGCCCTACAGGTACGTTACTGAATAGGACCTGCTGTAATTGTCCCTGTAGGTATGTAACACCGGCGAACCTGCTGTTATGGTCGCAGTATGTATGAAGCGGGAAAGGACATTTTGTTATGATCCCTGTACTTATGTAACTGAATAGAACCTGCTGTTATTCTCCCTGCATGTATGTAACCTATGGAGACCTGCTGTTACAGACCCTCTAGTAATGTTACCTTTGCAAACCTGCTTTTAATGTCCCTGTAGCATTTTAACCGGATTGGCCCTGCTGTTATGTTCCCTGTGGGAATGTATCTGAATGAGACTTTTTATTGTCCCTGTAGGTATGTATCCTGGACAGACCTGCTGTCATGGTCCCTATTGGTAGACAGAACCTGACGTCATGGTCCCTTTAGCTATGGAACTGGATAGGACCAGCTGTTATGGTCCCTGTCGGTATGTGACATGATAGGCTCTGCTGTAATGGTCCTGTAGGTAATTAAGTTGATAGGACCTGCTATTATGGTCCTTGTAAGTGTGTAATCTGAGCGGACCTGCTTTTTTGTCCCTGTAGGTATGCAAAAGGATAGAACTTGCTGTCATGTTGTCTGTGGGTATGTAGCATGAGCGGTCTAGTTGTTATTGTACCTGTAGGTATGTAAGTGGATAGAAGCTGTTGTTATAGTCCCGTAGGTACCTGTATCTGACTGGATAAGACCTTCTGATATGTTCCCTGCTATATATGACTGGAAAAGACCTGTTGTTATGCTCCCTGTACGTATGTTACTAGATAGGGCTGGCTGTTGTTGTCCCGATTTGTATGTTACTGGATAGGACCTACTGGTATGGTCGCTGCAGGTATTTAACTGGATAGGACTTGCTGTTAATGTCCACGCAGAGCTGAATCCGGCACGCACACTAGTACTGGTAAACCGCTTAGAGGATCTAAGCCTGTCCAGGAACCGCGCTGCGAGGCGGACCGTCCATGCTAATAAACCCTATTGGTTTCATTGGGCGACAGGGCTTGAGATGTCATTTCATCTCAATGTCGGGTAAAAGTCCCACAAAATTGGAACAACATCTCCATAATGACCTTTACAGTGTTGACGGGGACGTTAAACATCAAATCAAACAAACAAACAAACAAACATGTCCCTGTGGGTATGTTACCTGAAAGGAACTGCTGTTCTTGTACCCGTAGGTATGTAACTGGATAGGACCTGCTGTTATGGTACCTGAAATTATGTAAGCTGAACGGACCCGCCTTTTCTGTCCCTGTAAGTATGTATCCTGAGTGGACATGTTGTAATGTCCCTGTAGGTATATAACCTGAGCGGACCAGCTGATATGGCCTTGTTGCAATTTATCCAGAGCAGACCTGGTGTTATGGCCCCTGAAGGTATGTAACTGGATAGGACTTGTTGTTATGGTGCAGAAATGTAACTGAATAGGACTTACTGTTATAGTCCCGAAGGTATGTAACAGAATAGGACTTGCTGTTATTGTTCTTTTAGGTATGTAAGTCAATAGGACCTGCTGTAATTGTCGCTGTAGGTATGTTACAGTGTAGGACCGGCTGTTATGGTCCCCGTAGGTATATAACCTGAGCGGACCTGCTGTTATGATCCCGGTAGATATTAAACTGGGTATGATCTGTAGATAATTATATAAGCTGGTCGAACTTGCTGGTTTGGTCCCTGAAGATATGTTACCTGAGGGAACATGCTGCTATGGTACCTGTAGGTATGCAACATGAGCAGATCAAAAGTTTTCAGGTCCTGGTGGGTATGTAACTACATAGACCCTGCTATTATGGTTCCTACCATTATGTAAGCTGGCCGGACATACTGTTATGCGCCCTGTAGGTATTAACATGTTCGGACCGCCTGTTTCGGTCCCTTTAGGTAGGTTACTGGATCGGACCTACGGTTTGTCTCTGTAGGTATGTATCCTGGGCGGACCTGCTGTTATGACCCTTGTAGGTATGTAACTGGATAGGACTTGCTGTAATGGTCGCTGTAGGTATGTAAATGGATAGGACCTGCTGTTATGATCCCTGTACGTATGTAACTGAATAAAACCTGCTGTTATTCTCCCTGTAGGCATGTTACCTTAGCGGACCTGCTGTTACAGACCCTCTAGAAATGTTATCTTTGCACACCTGCTGTTATAGACCCTGTAGCAATGTAACTTGACTGGACCTGCTGTTATGTTTCCTGTAGGTTTGTAGCCTGGATGGATCTGCTGTTATTGTCCTTGTAGGTAGATAGGACCTACCGTTATGGTCCCTGTAGCTCTTAACATGTTCGGACCGCCTGTTACGGTCCCTTTAGGTGCGTTACTGGTGTAATTGTCCCTGTAGGTATGTAACCCGGACGAACCTGCTGTTATTGTCCTTGTGTGTATGTAACGGGAAAAGACATTGTGTTGTAATCCCTGAACTGATATAACTGAATAGAACCTGCTGTTATTCTCCCTGCAGGTATGTAACCTATGGAGACCTTCTGTTACAGTCCCTCTAGTAATGTTACCTTTGCAAACCTGCTGTTAATGTCCCTGTAGGCATTTTAACTGGATTGGCCCTGCTGTTATGTTCCCTGTGGGAATGTATCTGAATAAGACTTTTTATTGTTCCTGTAGGTATGTATCTTGGATATACCTGCTGTCATGGTAGAAAGACCCTGACGTTATGGTCCCTATAGGTATGTAACTGGATAGGACCTGCTCTTATTGTCCCTGTTGGTATGTAACTGGATAGGATCTGCTGTTATGGTACTTGTAGGTAATTAAGTGGATAGGACCTGCTATTATGGTCCCTGTACGTATGTTATCTGAGCGGACCTGCTTTATTTGTCCCTGTAGGTATGCAAAAGGATAGAACTTTCTGTCATGTTTCCTGTGGGTATGTGACATGAGCGGTTATGGTACCTGTAGGTATGTAAGTGGATAGAACCTGTTGTTATAGTCCCGTAGGTACAAGTATCTGACTGGATAAGACACTCTGCTATGTTCCCTGCTATATATGACTGGAAAAGACCAGTTGTTATGCTCCCTGTATGTATGTTACTGGATAGGGCTTGCTGTTGTTCTCCCCGAAGGTATGTAACTGGATAGGACCTGCTGGTATGGTGATGGATGTATTTAACTGGATAGGACTTGCTGTTTATGTCCCTGTAGGTATGTTACCTTAGCGTACCTGCTGTTCTTGTACCCGTAGGTATGTAACTGGATTGGACCTGCTGTAATAGTAGGTATGTAAGTCAATAGGACCTGATGTTATTGTCGCTGTAGGTATATTACAGTATAGGACCAGTTGTTATGGTCTCCGTAGGTATGTAACCTGAGCGGACCTGCTGTTATGATCCCGGTAGATATTAAACTGGAGAGGATCTGTTGATAATTATATAAGCTGGTCGAACTTGCTGGTTTGGTCCCTGAAGATATGTAACCTGACGGGACATGCTGTTATGGTACCTGTAGGTATGCAACATAAGCGGATCTAAAGTTTTTTGGTCCTTGTGGGTATGTTACTACATAGAACCTGCTATTATGGTTCCAACCATTATGTAAGCTGGCCGGACATACTGTTACGGTCCCTGTAGGTATTAAAATGTTCGGACCGCCTGATACGGTCCCTTTAGGTACGTTACTGGATCGGACCTACGGTAATTGTCTCCGTAGGTATGTATCCTGGGCAGACCTGCTGCTATGATCCCTGTATGTATGTAACTGGATAGGACTTGCTGTAATGGTCGCTGTAGGTTACATACATATCAATGGATATGACCTGCTGTTATTATACATGTACGTATGTAACTGAATAGAACCTGCTGTTATTCTCCCTGTAGGTATGTTAACTTAGCGGACCTGCTGTTACAGACCCTCTAGTATTGTTACCTGTGCACACCTGCTGTTATGGTCCCTGCAGCAATGTAACTTGATTGGACCTGCTGTTATGTTCCCTGTAGGTATGTAACCTGGATGGATCTGCTGTTATGGTATTGTAGGTAGATAGGACCTGCCGTTATGGTCCCTGTAGCTATTAACATGTTCGGACCGCCTGTTACGGCCCTACAGGTACGTTACTGGATAGGACCTGCTGTAATTGTCCCTGTAGGTATGTAACCCCGGCGAACCTGCTGTTATGGTCCCAGTATGTATTTAGCGGGAAAGGACATTTTGTTATGATCCCTGTACTTATGTAACTGAATAGAACCTGCTGTTATTCTCCCTGCATGTATGTTACCTATGGAGACCTGCTGTTACAGACCCTCTAGTAATGTTACCTTTGTAAACCTGCTTTTAATGTCCCTGTAGCATTTTAACCGGATTGGCCCTGCTGTTATGTTCCCTGTGGGAATGTATCTGAATGAGACTTTTTATTGTCCCTGTAGGTATGTATCCTGGACAGACCTGCTGTCATGGTCCCTATTGGTGGATAGAACCTGACGTCATGGTCCCTATAGCTATGGAACTGGATAGGACCTGCTGTTATGGTCCCTGTTGGTATGCAACTTGATAGGATCTGCTGTTATGGTCATTGTAGGTAATTAAGTGGATAGGACCTGCTATTATGGTCCCTGTACGTATGTGATCTGAGCAGACCTGCTTTATGTGCCCCTGTAGGTATGCAACTGGATGGAACTTGCTGTCATGTTGCCTGTTGGTATGTAGCCTGAGCGGTCTTGCTGTTATGGTACCTGTAGGTATGTGAGTGGATGTAACCTTTTGTTATAGTCCCGTAGGTACATGTATCTGACTGGATAAGACATTCTGATATGTTCCCTGCTATATATGACTGGAAAAGACCTGTTGTTATGCTCCCTGTACGTATGTTACTTGATCGGGCTTGCTTTTGTTGTCCCCTATGGTATGTGACTAGATAGGACCTGACTGTATGGCCCCTAGAACTTGCTGTTAATGTCCCTGTAAGTATATTACCTGAGCGGTATGTAACTGGATAGGACCTGCTGTTATGGTACCTGAAATTATGTAAGCTGAACGGATCCGCTTTTTCTGTCCCTGTAAGTATGTATCCTGAGTGGACATGCTGTTATGGTCCTTTTAGGTATATAACCTGAGCGGACCAGCTGTTATGGCCTTGTTGGTATATAACAAGAGCGAACCTGGTGTTATGGCCCCGGTAGGTATGTAACTGGATAGGACTTGCTGTTATGGTGCAGAAAGGTGACTGGATAGGACTTGCTGTTATGGTCCTTAAGGTATGTAAGTCAATATGACCTGCTGTAAATGTCGCTGTAGGTATGTTACAGTATAGGACCAGATGTTATGGTCCCTGTAAGTATGTAACCTGAGCGGACCTGCTGTTATGATCCCGGTAGATATTTAACTGGATACGACCTGTGAATAATTATATTAGCTGATCGATCTTGCTGCTTTTGGTCCCTGAAGTTTTGTAACCTGAGGGGACATGCTGTTATGGTACCTGTAGGTTTGCAACCTAAGCGGATCTAAAGTTTTTAGGCCCCTGTGGGTATGTAACTGCATAGACCCTGCTATTATGGTCCCTATCATTATTTAAGCTGGCTGGACATGCTGTTATGGACTTGTAGGTATTAACATGTTCGGACCGCCTGTTACGGTCCCTTTAGGTGCGTTACTGGACAGGACCTACGGTGATTGTCTCTGTAGGTATGTATCCTTGGCGGACCTGCTGTTCTGATCCCTGTTGGTATGAAACCGGATAGGACTTGCTGTAATGGTTGCTGTAGGTATGTTAATGGTTAGGACATGCTGCTATGCTACCTGTACGTTCGTAACTGGATAGAACCTGCTGTTATTCTCCCTGTAGGAACGTTACCTTAGCGGACCTGCTGTTATAGACCCTCTAGTAATGTTACTTTTGCACACCTGCTGTGATGGTCCCTGTGGCAATGTAACTGGATTGGACCTGCTGTTATGTTCCCTGTAGGAATGTAACCTGAATTGATCTGCTGTAATGGTCCTTGTAGGTAGATAGGACCTGCCTTTATGGTCCCTGTGGGTATTACCATGTTCGGACCGCCTGTTACGGTCCCTTTAGGCACGTTACTGGATAGGACCTGCTGTAATTGTCCGGTTAGGTATTTAACCCCGGCGAGCCTGCTGTTATGGTCCCTGTAGGTATGTAGCTTGAAAGGACTTGCTGTAATGGTCGCTGTAGGCATGTAACGGAAAAGGACATGCTGTTATGATTTCTGTACATATGTAACCAAATAGAACCTGCTGTTGTTCTCCCTGCAGGTATGTAACCTATGGGAACCTTCTGCTGCACTCACTCTAGTGATGTTACCTTTGCAAACCATCTGCTAATGTCCCTGTAGCATTTTAACCGGATTGGACCTGCTGTTGTATTCCCTGTGGGAATGTATCTGAATAGGATTTTTTATTGTCCCTGTAGATATGTATCCTGGACAGACCTACTGTCATTGTCCCTGTAGGTAGGTAGGACCTGACCTTATGGTCCCTATATGTATGTTACTGGATAGGACCTGCTGTTATGGTCCCTGTTGGTATGTAACTGAATATGATCTGCTGTTATGGTCCCTGTAAGTAATTAAGTGGATAGGACCTGCTATTATGGTCCCTGTACCTATGTATTCGAGCGGACCTGTAGGTATGAAACTGTATAGAACTTGCTGTCATGTTGCCTGTGTTACTGGATAGAGCTTGCTGTTGTTGTCCCCGTAGGTATGTTACTTGATAGGACCTGTTGGTATGTTTCCTGTAGGTATTTTACTGGACAGAACTTGCTGTTAATGTCCTTGTAGGTATGTTACCTGAGCGGACCTGCTGTTCTGGTCCCCGTAGGTATGTAACTGGATAGGACCTGCTGTTATGGTACCTGAAAATATGTAAGCTGAACGGACCCGCTTTTTCTGCCCCTATAAGTGTGTAACCTGAGCGGACATGCTGTTTTGGTCCCTGTTGGTATATAACCTGAGCGGACCTGCTGTTATGGCCTTGTTGGTATTTAACAAGAGTGGATCTGGTGTTATAGCCCCTGTAGGTATGTTAATGGATAGGACTTGCTGTTATGATGCAGAAATGTAACTGAATAGGACTTGCTGTTATGGTCCTGAAGGTATGTAATGGGATAGGACTTGTTGTTATTGTCCTTTACTGTATGTAAAGCTGAACGGACCCGCTTTTTTCTGTCTCTGTAAGTAAGTAACATGAGCGGACATGCTGTTATGGTCCCTGGAGGTATATGACCTGAGCGGACCTGCTGTTAGTGTTGGTATTTTTAACCAGAGCGGACCTGGTTTTATGGCCGCTGTAGGTATGTACATGTAACTGAATAGGGCTTGCTGGTATGGTGCAGAAATGTAGTTGGATAGGACTTGCTGTTATGGTTCTGAAGGTATGTTATATGATAGGAATGCTGTTATTGTCCTTTTAGGTATGTTAGTCAATAGGACCTGCTGTAATTGTCGCTGTATGTGTGTTACAGTATAGGACCAGATGTTATTGTCCCTGTAGGTATGTAACCTGAGCGGACATAATTCTATGATCCCGGTAGATATTTAACTGGATAGGACCTGTGGATAATTAAATAAGCTGATCGAACTTGCTGGTATGTAACCTAAGGGGACATGCTGTTATGGTACCTGTAGGTATGCAATCTGAGCGGATCTTATGTTTTCAGGTCCCTGTGGGTATGTAACTGCATAGACCCTGCTATTATGGTCCCTGTCATTATGTAAGCGTTAGGTACTTTAGGTATGCAACCTGAGCGGTTCTAAAGTTTTGAGGTCCCTGTGGGTAGGTAACTGCATAGACCCTGCTATTATGGTCCCTGTCATAATGTAAGCTGGCCGGACATGCTGTTATGGTCCCTGTTTGTGTTAACATGTTCGGGCCGCCTGTTACGGTCCCTTTAAGTAAGTTACTGGATAGGACCTACGGTAATTGTCTCCGTAGGTGTGTATTCTGGGCGGACCTGCTGTTATGATCCCTGTAGGCATGTTACTGGATAGGACTTGCTGTAATGGTCGCTGTAGGTATGTAAATGGATAGGACATGCTGTTATGATCCCTGTACGTATGTCACTGAATAGAACCTGCTGTTATTATCCCTGTAGGTATGTTACCTTAGCGGACCTGCTGTTACAGGCCCTTTAGTAATGTTACCTTTGCACACCTGCTGTTATGGTACCTGTTGCAATGTAACTGGATTGAACCTGCTGTTATGTTCCCTGTAAGTATGTAACCTGGATTGATCTGCTGTTATGATCCTTGTAGGTAGACAGGACCTGTCGTTATGGTCCCTGTAGGTATGTTACTGGAAGGTCCTGCTGTTGTGCTCCCTACTGGTATGTAACTGGAACTGGATAGGACCTGCAATTATTGTCTCTGTACGTATGTAACCTGAGTGGACCTGCTGCATTGGCCCCTGTAAGTATGTAGCTGGATAGAACTTGCAATCATGTTCACTGGAGTTATTTAGCCTAAGCGGTATTGCTTTTATGGTAACTGTAGGTATGCAATTGGATAGGGCCTGTTGCTATAGTCCCATAGCTATCTAACTGGACATTCCGAAATGATCCCTGCTATATGTGGCTGAAAAACTGCTATTATGCTCCCTGTACGTATGTAACTGTATAGGTCTTGCTGTTGTTGTCCCCGTAGGTATGAAACTGGATAGGACCCACTGTTATGGTTCATTCCTTTATGTTAGCTGAGCGGACCCATGTTATGCTCCCTGTAGGTATGTCACCTGTGCGGACCACCTGTTATGGTCCTTTAGGTATGTTAATGGAAAGGACCTGCTGTAATTGTCCCTGTAGGTATGTAACCTGAGCGGGTCTGCTTTTATGGTCCCCGTATGCAGCCTAAATGCAGAAAAATATATAACCGCAATGACTTCATCACCCAATTTCGTAAAATCATTCTTCGTTATTAAAAGACTGGGTACAACCTAAACGTTATACGACAGAATGCATGCATGGTACTTAACCCAATCAAGGTTGACAACTTTGCTTCCCTCTTTAATTGCACGCCGGTGGGTCAGGCCTCAGATTCTATGACGGTTCCAACGTAAAGGCTTATTGAGAATTAGAGAGATCTAATTCAAGGTAATTCTGTTCGGTGTCTGATGCTCTATCTTTGGTCGGGCCCATCAGAGTCTAACTGGTGGTTTTCTTTTGATCCTGCATTTCAGTGGTTTCTTGCTGCCGAGTCCCCACCGTTGGTTCATGTCTGTGGTTGTTTGATTATTTGTGTTCACGGAGATGTTGCACTGATGAGTTAGGAGGCGTTCATGCAGACTGAACAATTATTATTTGTCTAAATCGCGACGGAAGTAAGGGCGAGGATTGGGACCACGTAAAATCGATTTAAGCCCCCAGTGGAATTCGTTTCCGCTGACCGTTCGAAGGCGGTTTTTCTGTCGCGGTTTATTTTTGTTATTGTTTGTCTTTGGGTGTTGTGTCGCTTATATTATTTTATTTTGGATAGCTTATTGGCCATTTTGTCGGAAAGTAGCGGTCCTTTTGGCTTTCCGCTATTGATGTTTCAGTTAGGTCTGTTGTTTCATGTTTGTATTTCTTTCCCTTTGGTGTCTCTGATGGGAGCTGTGGATTGATTGTATCGATTCCTGATCATTGCCTCCACTTCTATTTTTCCTGTTATTGTTGCTGTAGGTATGTAACATGAGCGTACCTGCCGTTTTGGTACTTGTATGTATGTAATCTGAGCGGACATGCTGTTATATACTCTGTAGGGACGTTACATTAGCGTACCAGCTTTTATGTTCCCTGTATGTATGTAACTATATAGGACCTGCTGTTACGGTCCCTGTAATGATGTTTGGCTCAACGGACATGCTGTTGTGGTCCCTGTAGGTATGTAACATGAGCGGACATGCTTTTATGGTCCCTGTAGGTATGTAACCCGAGCGGACCTTCTATTGTAGTCCCTGTAGGTATGTTACTGGCTAGGACTTGCTGTTTTGTTCCCTGCAGGTATGTTACTGGATAGGACCTGCCGTTATGTTCCTGTATGTACGTAACCTTGGCTGACCCGCTGTTATGGTCCTTGTAGGTATGTGATTGGATTGAACTTGCTATAATGGTCACTGTGGTTATGTAACTTGATATGACCTGCTGTTATGTTCCCTGTTCGTATGTGACTGGATATGACCTAATATTATTATCCCTGCATGTATGTAACCTTAGCGGACCTGCTGTTACAGTCCCTCTAGTAATGGTACCTTAGCGGACCTGCTGTTATGGTCCCTGTAGCAGTGTTACTATGCAAAGCCTTTTCAAAATTTTATAGACGTCATTGAAAATTCAATGTTGGACTTAAATCTCGTCTGCAGCAAGGTCTATTGGAATCCGAATTTTATGGTGTCTTAGTATATAAATTCAGAAAAATATATAAATGCAATGACTTCAGCACCCAATTTCGTAAAACCATTCTTCGATATAAAAGATAGGGTACAACATAAAAGTTATACGACAGACTGCATGCATGATAGTTAACCCAGTCACGGTTGACAACTTTGCTTCCCTCTTTAATTGCACGCCGGTGGGTCAGGCCTCAGATTCTTTGACGTTTCAAGCGTAAAGGCTTACTGAGAATTAGAGAGTATCTAATTTTATGCAATGCTGGTTGGTGCCTGATGCTCTGTCTCTGGTTTGGTCCATCGTAGTCTAACCGTTGGTCTTCTTTTGCTCCAGCATTTCAGTGGTTTTTTGCTGTCGATTCCTCACTACATTGTTTCATCTCTGTGGTTGTTTGATTTTTTTATTCATGGAGATTTTGCACGGATGTAAGTTGACCAAAAGTTATGGTCCTAATAGGTAAGTTAAATGAGTTGACCTGTTGTTATGGCCCCTGTATTTAACTGGTTAGGGCTTGTCGTAATGGTCCCTGTAAGTATGTAACCGGAGCCGACCTGCTGTTATGGTCCCTGTTTGGACATGATGCAGGAAAGTACCGGCAGTTATGGTCCATGTAGGTATGTAAATGGATAGGTCCTGCGGTAACGGTTCCTGTAGATATGTAACATGTTAAGATCGCCTGTTATGATCCCTTTAGGTATGCTACTGGATGGTACCTGCTGAAATTGTCCCTGTAGGTATGTATCCTGGACGGACTTGCTGTTATGGTCCTTGTAGGTATGTAACTGGAAAGGACTTACTCTAATGGCCACTGAAGGTATCTAACTGGATAGGACCTTGTCCCTATTATTTTATAACCTGAGAGGACCTGCTGTTATTGTCTCTGTAGGTCTATTACTGTATAGGACTTGCTGTCATGGTCGCTGTAGGTATGTAGCCGGAGCTGTCCTGCTGTTGTGGATCCTTTATGTATGTTACACGATAGGACCTGCTGTTATAGTACCCGTAGATGTCATTGTATCCTGAGCGGATATGTTGTTATGGTCCGGGTAGTTATGTGACCTGAATAGGAACGGCTGTCATGGGCCCTGTAGGACCTGCTGTTATTCTCCCTGTAGGTATGTAACCTTAGCAGACCGGCTGTAACAGTCCCCGTAGGAAGGTTACCTTAGCGAACCTGCTGTTATGGTCCCTGTAGTAGTGTTACTGGATAGGACCTGCTGTTATCGTCCATGTAGGTATGAAATTAGATTGGACCGCTCTTATGGTTGGTCCCTGTAGCTATTTAACTGGATAAGAGTTGTTGTTGTGGTATCTGAAGTATGTAACTGGAAAGGAATCGCTGTTATTGTCCCTGTAGAAAGTAAACCGGAGCGGACATGTTGTTACGGTTCCTGTAGGTATGTTACTGGGTGAGACCTACTGTAATCCTCGCTGTAACCTGAGCGAACCTGCTGTTACAGTCCCTGTAGGGATATTTCTTAGGGGACCTGCTGTTGCGGTCCCTGTAGCTAGATAAGACCTGCTGTTATGGCCCCTGTAATAATGTAAGCTCAACGGATCTGCTATTGTTTTCTCTGTAGATATGTAACCGGAGCGGACCTGCTGTTAAGGTCCCTGAAGGTATTAAACATGAGCGGACCGGGGGTATTCTACCTGTAGACATGTAACTGGATAGGACTTGCTGTTATGTTCCCTGTAGGTAGGTAACTGGATAGGACTTGCTGTTATATTCCTGTAGGTATGTAATCTACGCGGACCTGCTGTTAGGGTCCATGTAGGTATGTAATTGGATAGGACTTGGTTTAATGGTCACTGTGGGGATGTAACGGGTTATGCCCTGCTGTTATGTTACCTGTACGTATGTGACTGGATACGACCTGCTGTAATTGTAACCTTAGCGGACCTGCTGATACAGTTCCTCTGGTAATGGTACCTAAGCTGACCTGCTGTTATTGTCCATGTAGCAGTGTTACTGGATCGGACCTGCTGTTATCGTCCTTGTAGATATGTAACGGGATAGCAATTGCTGTCATATGTAACAGGATAGAACTTGATGTTATGGTCCCTGTAGCTAGATCACACGATAGGACTTGCTGTTATGGTCCTTGTAGGTAGATAACCAGAATGAACCAGCTGTTACTGTCCCCTCAGGTTTGTAACTGGGCCTGCTGTTATGGCCCGTGTAGGTATGTTACTGGTTAGGACTTGCCGCTATGGTTCCTGTTAGTATGTAACCGGAGCCGACCTGCTGTTATTGTCCCTGTTTGAATGATACAGGAAAGTACCGGCTGTTATGGTCCCTGTAGGTATGTAAATGGATAGGACCTGCTGCAGTGGTCCCTGTAGATGTAACCTGTTCAGATCACATGTTATCGTCCCTTTAGGTATGTTACTGGATAGTACCTACTGTAAATGTCCCTGTAGGTATGTAGACTGGGCGGACCTGCCTGCTGTTACAGTCCTTGTAGGTATGTAACTGGAAAGGACTTACTCTAATGGTAATTGTAGGTGGTAAACTGGATAGGACCTGGTCCCTGTTCGTTTATAACCCGAGCGGACCTGCTGTTGTGGTCCCTGTGGGTCTATTACTGTATAGGACTTGCTGTCATAGTCGATGTAGGTATGTAGCCGAGGCTGTCCTGCTTTTGTGGTCTATGTAGGTATGTAACAGGATAGGACCTGTTGTTATTGTACCCGCAGGTTTGTAACCTGGGCGGACATGCTGTTAACGTCCGGCTGGGTATGTTACCTGAACGGACCTGTTGTTATTGTCCCTGTAGTTATGTAATTTGATAGGACCAGCTGTTATTGTTCATTTCATTATGAAAGCTGCGCGTACCTGCTGTGATGCTCCCTGTATGCATGTTATCTGAACCGCAATGCTGTTATAGTCCCTGCAGAGACGTAACATTAGCGTACCTGCTGTTATGTTCCCTATACATATGTAACTGGACAGGACCTGCTGTTATGGTCCCGGTAATGATGTCAGTTCAGTGGACCTGCTGTTGTTGCCCCAGAAGGTATGTAACTTGTGCGGTCATGCTGTTATGGTTCCTGTAGGTATGTCACCTTCACGGACCTGCTATTATGGTCCCTGAAGGTATTTGACCTGAGCGGACCTGGGGTATGGTTCCTGTAAGCATGTAACTGGATAGGACTTGTTGTTATGTTCTTAGTTATTGTGGGAAAGTAACTGTCCTTTTGGCTTTCTGCTGTTGATGCTTCCATTGGGGTCTGTTGTTTCATGTTTGTGTTTCTTTCCCTTTGGTGTCTCTGATGGGAGCTGTGGGTTAATTGTATCGATTCCTGATCATTGCCTCGACTTCTATGGCGTATGTATGTTACTGGATATAACATGTTGTTATGTTCCTGTAGGTATATAACTGGATAGGACTTGTTGTTATTGTCTCTGCAGGTATGTAACTGCATAGAACTTGCTGTTGTGTTCCCTGTATGTATGAAACAGCACAGGACTTGCTGTTATGTTCTATGTGTGAATTTAACTGGAAACTGTTATGTTCCTGTAGGTATGTACTTGATAGGACTTGCTGTTATTGTCCCGGAAGATAGGTAAGTGTATAGGACCTGCTGTTAATGTCCCTGTAGGTATGTAACTGAATAGGAACGGCTGTTATGGGCCCTGTAGGACCTGCTGTTATTCTCCCTGTAGGTATGTAACCTTAGCAGACATAGTTTACTATAACAGTCCCCGTAGGAAGGTTACCTTAGCGGACCTGCTGTTATGGTCCCTGTAGTAGTGTAACTGGATAGGACCTGCTGTTAACGTCCCTGTACGTATGAAATTAGATTGGACTGCTCTTATTGTCGGTCCCTGTAGCTATTTAACTGGATAAGAGTTGTTGCTGTGGTATCTGAAGTATGTAACTGGATAGGAATTGCTGTTATTGTCCCTGTAGAAAGTAAACCGGAGCGGACATGCTGTTGCGGTCCCGGACCTGCTGTTGCGGTCCCTTTAGCTGGAAAAGACCAATGTAATAATGTAAGCTCAGAGGACCTGCTGTTGTTTTCCCTGTAGATATGTAACCGGAACGGACCTGCTGTTAAGGTCCCTGAAGGTATTTAACATGAGCGGACCTGGGGTATTCTACCTTTAGACATGTAACTGAATAGGACTTGCTGTTATGTTCCCTGTAGGTAGGTAACTGGATAGGACTTGCTGTTATGTTCGCTGTAGGTAGGTAACTGGATATGACTTGCTGTTATTGTCCCTGCAGGTATGTAACTGGATAGAACTTGCTGTTATTGTCCCTGTAGGAATGTAAGTGAAAAGGACCAGCTGTTAAGGTCCCTGTAGGTATGTAACTGAATAGGACCGGCTGTTATGGTCCCTGTAGGTATGTAATCTTCGCAGACCCGCTTTGATCCCTCAATGCATGTAACTGGATGGGACTTGCTGTTATTTGCCCTGTAGGTATGTAACCTAAGCGGACCGGCTGTTACGGTCCTTGTAGGAATGTAGCCTTAGCGGGCCTGCTGTTATGGTCCCTGTAGCAGTGTACTTGGATAGCAACTGCTGTTATAGTCCCTGTAGGTATGAAACAGGATTGGACCTGCTCGTATGGTCCCGGTAGCTCTTTAACTGGATGGTAATTGTTGTTATGGCGTATGTAGTATGTAACTGGATAGGCTGCTAAGGTCCCTGTGGTTATGTAACAAGAAAGGACGTGCTGTTATGTTCCCTGTAGGTAGGAAACCTGAGAGGACCTGCTGTTACGTTTTCTGTAGGTATATGACTGGATTGGACTTACAGTTATCCTCGCTTTAAATATGTAACCTGAGCGAACCTGTTGTTGCAGTCCTCGCAGGGATATTCCTTAGAGGACCTGCTGTTATGGTCCCTGTAGGTATGTTACTTGATAGGACTTGCTGTTCTAGTACCCGTGACAGGATAGGAATTGCTGTTATGGTCCCTGTAGGTATGTTACAGGATATGATTTGCTGTAATGGTCCCTGTAGGAAGGAAACCTGAGAGGACCTGCTGTTACTGTCTCTGTAGGTATTATATTGATAGGACCTACTGTTATCCTTGCTGTAGATATGTAACCTGGGCCAACCTGCTGTTAAGTCTCTGTAGGGATTTTCCTTAGAGGACCTGCTGTTACGGTCCCTGCCGGTATGTTAACTAAAAGGACCTGCTGTTGTTGTTCTTGTATACATGTAACTGGATATGTAACTGGACGAGACCTTCTGTTTTTTCTCGCTGTAGATATGTAACCTGAGCGAACCTGCTGTTACAGTCCCTGTAGGGATATGTCTTAGAGTGCTTACTGGTGTGGTATTTGCAGGCATTTTGAAATCCTGAATAGAACTTGCTGTTATTTTCCCAGTTGATATCTAAATGGATATGACCTGCTGTTATGGTACCTGTAGGTATTTTACTGTATAAGACTGGCTGTTATGGTCCCTGTAGGTATTTACCTGAGCGGACCTGCAGTTATGGTTCCTGTAGGTATCTAATTTGATATGACCTGCTGTTATGGTTCCTGTGATAATAAAAGCTGAGCGGACCTGCACCTTTTATCCCTGTAGGTATGGAACCTGACGGACATTCTGTTATTGTCGCTGAAGGTATGTTACCTGGCCGGACCTCCCGTTTTGATCCCTGTAGGTGTGTAACTTGATTGGACCTGCTGTTATAGTCGCTGTAGGTATGCAAATGGATAGGATTTGCTGTTATTGTCTCCATGGGTATGCAACTGGATAGGACCTGCTGGTTGGTTCCTGTAAGTAAATACCTGAGTTCACATGCTGGTATGGTCCCGGTAGGTAAGTAACCTGAGGGGACATGCTGTCTTTGTCCCTGTAGTTATGTGACTGGATAGGAATTGCTGTTATGGTAACTGTAATTATGCACGCTGTTTTTGTCCCATTAGGTATGTAACCTGAGCGGATATGCTGTTATGATCCCTGTATTTATATAACCTGAGCGGACCTGCTTTTATGGTCCCTGTAGGTATTTAACCAGAGCGGACGTTGTGTTTTGGCCCCTCTAGGTATGAAACTAGATAGGACTTGTTGTTGTGATGCAGGTATTGAACTGAATAGGACTTGCTGTTGTTGTCCCTGGAGGTATGTAACAGGATAGGACTTGCTGTTATTGTCCCTGAAGACATGTTAGCTGAACGGACCGTCTGTTTCGATCCCCGTAGGTTGCAAACTGGATAGGACCTTGTGTTAAGTATATTCTGAAGCGGACTTGCTGGATTACTCCCTGTATTTATGTATCCTTGTTTTATGGCCTCTGTGTAGGTATGAAATTAGATTGGACTGATTGGACCGCAACAGCAGGTCCCCTTGGAAATATCTCAACAGGGACTGTAACAGCAGGTTCGCTCAAGTTACAGCGAGGATTACAGTAGGTCTCATCCAATAACATCAGCGGAACTGCTGTTGTCCCTGTGGGTATGTAACCTTAGTGGACACGCTGCAATGGTCCCTAAAGGTATGCAACCTAAGCAGACCAGCTGTTATGGTCAATGTAGTTACATAAGGCCTGCCAATATATATGTAGAAATGTAGGCATGTAACCTGAGCGGGGCGGCTGTTACTGTCCCTGTAGGAATGTTACCTTAGCAGACTTGCTGTTATAGTCCCTGCAGCAGTGTAACAGGATAGTATCTGCTGCTATCGTCCCTGTAGGTAGGCATCTGGATTAGACCTGCTCGTATGGTGCCATTAGCTATTTCACTGGATCGTATTTGCTGTTATTGTATCCGAAGTTGTATAATTGGATAGGAACTGCTGTTATGGTCCCTGTAGGTAGGAAATCTGAGCGGACTTGCTGTTACCTGTTGTTACGGTCCCTGTAGGTAAGTTATTGGATAGTACTGTTATTCTCCTTGTAGATATGTAAACTGTGCGGACCGCCTATTGTGGTTTCCTTAGGAATGTTACTGGATTGTCCTGCTATAATTGCCCCTGTATGACTCCTGAGCGGACCTGCTGTTATGGTCCCTTTAGGTATTTAACATGAGCAGACTTGGGATATGGTCCCTGTAGGTATGTTGTTAGACAGGACTTGCTGTTATGTTCCATATAGGTTATAACTGGATATGACTTGATGTTATGTCCCTACAGGTATGTAACTGGATAGGACTTGTTGCTATGTTCCCTGTAGGTATGCAACAGGATAGGACCTGCTGTTATCGTCCCTGTATGTATGAAATTAGATTGGACTGATTGGACCGCATCAGCAGGTCCCCTTGGAAATATCTCAACAGGGACTGTAACAGCAGGTTCGTTCAAGTTACAGCGAGGATTACAGTAGGTCTCATCCAGTAACATCGGCGGAACTGCTGTTGTCCCTGTGGGTATGTAACCTTAGTGGACACGCTGCAATGGTCCCTAAAGGTATGTAACCTAAGCAGACCAGCTGTTATGGTCAATGTAGTTACATAAGGCCTGCCAATATATATTAAGAAATGTAGGTATGTAACCTGAGCGGGGCGGCTGTTACTGTCCCTGTAGGAATGTTACCTTAGCAGACTTGCTGTTATAGTCCCTGCAGCAGTGTAACATGATAGTATCTGCTGTTATCGTCCCTGTAGGTAGGCATCTGGATATGACCTGCTCGTATGGTGCCATTAGCTATTTCACTTGATCGTATTTGCTGTTATGGTATCCGAAGTTGTATAATTGGATAGGAACTGCTGTTATGGTCCCTGTAGGTAGGAAATCTGAGCGGACTTGCTGTTACCTGTTGTTACGGTCCCTGTAGGTATGTTATTGGATAGTACTGTTAATCTCCTTGTAGATATGTAAACTGTGCGGACCGCCTATTATGGTTTTGTTAGGAATGTTACTGGATTGTCCTGCTATAATTGCCCCTGTATGACTCCTGAGCGGACCTGCTGTTCTGGTCCCTGTAGGTATTTAACATGAGCGGACTTGGGATATGGTCCCTCTAGGTATGTTGTTAGACAGGACTTGCTGTTATGTTCCATATAGGTTATAACTGGATAGCACTTGATGTTATGTCCCTTCAGGTATGTAACTGAATAGGACTTGTTGCTATGTTCCCTGTAGGTATGCTACAGGATAGGACTTGCTGTTATTGTCTGAAATGTAATTGGATAGTCGTATGTAATCTGCGCAGACCGCCTGTTAAGGTCCCATTACGAATGTTACTGGATAGGACCTACTGTAATTGTCCCCGAATGTATAACTCCTGAGCGGACCTTCTGTTATGGTCCCAATAGGTATTTAACCTTGGTGCTGGGATATGGTCCCTGTTATAGGATAGGAATTGGTGTTCTGTTCTATGTAGTTATATAACTGGATAGGAGTTGATGGTATGTCCCTGGGATAGGACCTGCTGTTATGGTTCCTGTATGTATATAACTGGATAGGAACTGCTGATTTGTTCCCTGTACATATATAACCTGAGCGGCCCTGCTGTTATGGTCCCTGTAGGTACGTAACTGGAAAGTACATGCTGTCATGGTCCGTGTAGGTATGTAGTCTGAACTTTCTAGCTGTTATGGACCCTGTAGGTATGTAATTGGATAGGACATGTTGTTATAGACCCTGCAGATATTTTACTGAATAGGACTTGTTTTTATGGTCCCTGAAGGTATGTATCCTGAGCGGACCCGCTGTTATGTTCACTCTAGTTATGTAACTGGATAGGACCTGCTGATACGGTCCCTATAGGTATGTTGCTGGATAGGACTTGCTGTTGTTGTCCCTGAAGGTATTTTACTGAATATGACTTGCTTTTATGGTCCCTGTAGGTGTGACCTGGGCGGACCTGCTGTAATGGTACCCTTATGTATGTAACAGGATAAGACCTGCTGTTACGGTCCCTGTAATAATATAAGCTGAGCAGACCTGTCCAATTTTGTCCCTGTATGTATGTAACCGGAGCGGACATGTTTTTAAGATCACTGTATGTATGTAACCTTACTAGACATGGCGTTAGGGTCCAGGTGAGTAACTGGATTGAACCTGCTGTTTCAGTCCCTGTAGGTATGAAACTGAATAAGACCTGCATTTATGGTCCCTGTAGGTATGTTACAGGACAGGACTTGTTGTTATTGTTCCCTTTGCTGTTATCGTCCTGTAGGTATGTAACCCGAGAGGATCTGTTGTTATGTTCTCTGTAGGTATTTAACTGGATAGGACCTGCTGTTAATTATATAAGCTGGGCGGACTTGCTAGTTTGGTACCTGTAGGTATGTAACCTGAACGGCAATGCTGTTATGGCCGCTGTAGAATGTCACCTGGGCGTATCTGCTGTTAAGGTCCCTGTAGGTATGTGACCTGTTAGGACCGCCTCTTAAGGTCCCTTGAGGAATGAAATGGGATAGGACTTACTGTTATTGCCAAGTAATAGGACTGAGCGGACCTTATGTAATGGTCCCTGTAGGTATGTAACACGATAGGACCGGCTGTTGTGGTCCCTGTAGGTAAGATGGCAGACGTTTTATTGCTTTCACTGTTTCAGTAACGATTTGGAACTTGTCAAGCAGCACATTACATTCAGCCTGTGGTAGTCTATTGATAGCCTCATCAGTGATAAAGGATAGCCGATTAAGAACACTATCAAAGTGCTCAGCCCATTTTTTTTCAAGATGGCGCCTTTGTCAGTCGTAAGACTAGTTACATCTGCACTGAGGAGAGGAGTGGATCCTGAGCTCAGAGGACTATAAACGGTCTTTAGTGCATCAAAGAACTTCTTCATATCCTTTCTGTGTGCAAAAGACTGGGTTTCAGCAGCTTCGTTGCTTAGAAAGCAGTCTGTTCCAAGGTGGTTCTTCTGTCGTGGTTTATTTTTTTATGGCTTGTCTTTGAGTGTATGTATCGCTTATATTATTTTGCTTATGAAAGCCAATTGGCCATTTTGTGTGAAAGTAACTGTCCTTTTGGCTTTCCGCTAGTGATGATTCCGTTGAGGTCTGGTTGTTTCGTGTTTGTGTTTCTTTCCCTTGGTGTCTCTGATGGGAGCTGTGGGTTAATTGTATCGATTCCTGATCATTGCCTTCACTTCTATTTTGCATGTCTCCGAGTCTTCATTGGATTGGCTTGCATATATCATGTATGTATGTGCCTGGATGGCTGTTATAGT
Source organism: Lucinisca nassula (assembly GCA_963580285.1). Taxonomy (NCBI): domain Eukaryota; kingdom Metazoa; phylum Mollusca; class Bivalvia; order Lucinida; family Lucinidae; genus Lucinisca; species Lucinisca nassula. The sequence goes on along the minus strand of OY757025.1, from coordinate 110,346,704 downwards.
CCCTATACGCATGTAACATTAGCGGACCTGCTGTTTTGGTCCCTATGAGTTTGTAACTCAATATAACTTACTGTCATGGTCATTGTCGGTATGTAGCCTGAGCGGTCCTGCTGTTATGGTCCCTGTTGGTATGTAACTCGATACAAACTCGAGGTAGGAATGTATCTCGATACAAACTAAGAGGACGCTGTAAGAATGTAAACTTAGGGGACCTGCTGTTATGGTTGCTGTATAAAGAAAGGTCAGTTAAGCTGATCTGCTGTTATATTCTTTGAACATATGTTAAAAATGAGTGAACCTGTTGTTGTTGTCCGGATAGATATGCAGACTCGATTGATTTGTTGTTTTAGTCCCTATAATGGTCACGGTAGATATGTAACCAAATAGGACCTGCTGTTATGGTTCCTGTCATTATGTAAGCCGAACGGACCTGCTTTTATGGCCCATGTAGGTATGTGACATGCTAGGACAGCCTGTTATAGTCCCTTTAGGAATGTTACTGGATAGGACATGCTGTAATTGTCCCTGATGTTATGTTACCTGGAAGGACCTGCTGTCATTGTCCCTGTAGGTATGTAATATGGGCGGTCTTTAGCGTTCCTGCTGAAATGGTTCCTGTAGTAATGTCACTGGATAGAGCCTACTGTTATGGTCCCTGTAATTATGTAAGCTGAGCGGACATGGTGGTATGGTACCTGTAGTTAGGAAACATTAGCAAATCTGCTGATATGGTCCATGTAGGTATTTAAATGGAGAGAACTTGCTGTTATGGACCCTGTAGGTATGCAACTGGATCGGACTTGCTGTTATGGTGAGTAGCTATGTAACTGGCTATGACTTTAGCGGGCCTTTTATGGTCCCTGTACGTATATGACTGGATAGGTTCTGCTGTTATTCCCCCTGTAGGTATGCAGCCTATGCCGAACGGCTGTTACAGTCTTTGTAGGAATGATACCTTATCGGAGCTGCTGTAATTGTCAATGTAGGTATATAACTGGTTTGGACCTACTTTATTGTGCCTGTAGGTTATAATTGGCATGGAAATGCTCTTACGGTCGCTGTAGGTATGTAAATGGATAACGCAGTGGTTAACGCGTTCGACTCATGATCGAGAAGTTGTGCGTTCGAATCCGGCACCCGTTATCGAGGTGTGCTCTTGAGCAAGACACGCAAAGACACTGCCTCACTCCACCCATGTATAAATAGGTATCAGTGGTTTAATAGTCACTGCCTCTCTCTCGCGCGCGTGAAAACACCCGGAATGAGTGTTCGAGAGCGATTAAATAAGCTTGAGGCTTCCATTGCAAACGCTCTATAGAAGGGTTACCTGAGCTGACCCGCAATAACGGTGCCTGTAGGTATATAACTGAATAGGACCTGCTGTTAGTCTCCATGTAGGTATGTAAACTGAGCTGGCCTGCTGTTATAGTCACTGTAGGCTGACCTGCTGTAATGTTCCCTGTAGGTGTGTAGCCTGAGCGGACTTGCTGTTATGGTCTCTATGAGTATGTAACTGAATAGAACTTGCTGTCGAGTCCACTATCGGTATTTATGTGACATGACAAAAGAAATGGCATCGAGCAGCAAGGTATCTCTGAGGCATTGGCACTGATCCATCAGTTATATCTGAAGCTGGCAAACTGAGCCAGCGCCCATGACTGAGCTAGAAGCAACGAGCCTGCAGGTATGTCTAAGGCAAAGGAACCGTGCCGACAGGCATGTCTGTGGAATCGGCACCTAATTAGCATGCATCTCTTAAGCTTAGGCACCGGATCAGCAGCTGTGACAAGACAGCGGCACCGACAGAGCAGTCGCGTCTGTAGTTTAGGCTCTGAATAAGCAGTTCTGTCTGAGGCAGCGTCACTTAATTTTAGACGCCCCTAAGCCTCAAATAGGCCGACTGAACAAGGCATTAGACTAGTTTGCTTGCTCACAGTCGCTGCCTCAAACATGCCCGCTTGCTCGGAGCCACTGTCACAGACAAAACAGCTGATTTGGTGCCTAAGCCACAGACACGCCTGCTGTGGCATACATCTCTTTAGCTTTGGCACAGGATCAGCAGCTGTGCCAAATGCAGCGGCATCGACGGAGCAGGCGTATCTGTGGTTTAGGCTCTGAATAACGTGTTCTGTCTGAGGTAGCGGGACCGAATTATAGACGCACCTAAGCCTCAGATGGGCCTTCTACCTAGGCCCCACTGTTTAGGCACTGGAGGAAGCGGGACCCAGCCAGCAGGTGTTTCTGTGGTTTAGGCAATGAATTAACAGTTATGACTGAGACAATGGTACAGAGGCAGCAGGTGCGCCTGTATCAGCAGTAATGGCACCTCACCATTGATTATTTATGGGGCATTACAAAGCAATAGCATCGAGCATGCATCTATTTAGCTTAGGCACAGGATCAGCAGCTGTGCCAAAGGCAGCGGAACCGACGGAGCAGGCGTGTCTGTGGTTTAGGCTCTGAATAACGACTTCTGTTTGAGGCAGTGGCACCGAATTATAGACGCACCTAAGTCTCAGATTGGCCGACTGGACAAGGCATTAGACATGTTTGCTTGCTCAAAGTCACTGCCTCAAACATGCCTGCTGGCTCGGAGCCACTGCCACAGACAAAACAGCTGATTCGGTGCCTAAGCCACATGCACGCCTGTTGGGCAAGACGTTATACATATCTGGTTGCTCAACGTCACTGCTCGGGAATACCTGCCTCAGATAAAACAGCTGATTTGGAACTTGAACCACAGATGCGTATGCTTGATCGGTGCCGATGCCGCAGGCATATCTGTTGATTTGGTGCCTGAGCCATAGACATGCATGCTAGCTAGGGGCAACTGCTTCAGACATTGCTTTGGAAGTGGCACAGAGCCAGCAGGCAGGTCTGTGGCTTAGGCACCGAATCAGCAGTTATGTCGGAGGCAGCGGCACCGAGCCAGCATGCACGTCTATGGCTAAGGCGCCGAATCAGAAGTTATATATGAGGCAGCAGAACCGAGCCAGCAGGCATGTCAATTGGTTAGGCACTGGAGGAAGCGGGACTGAGTCAGTAGGCGTGTCTATGGTTTAGGCAGGAAATTAGCAGTTATGACTGAGACAACAGTACAGAGGCACGTCTGTGGTTAGGCACCGAATCAGCAGTAATGGCACCAAACCATTGATTATTTATATGACATTACAAAAGCAAGGCATCGAGCAGCCAGGTACCTCTGAGGCATTGGCACTGATCAATAAGTTATATCTGAAGCTGTCACACTGAGCCAACGCGCATGCCTGAGCCAGTAGCAACGAGCCTGCAGGTATGTCTTAGGCAACGGAACCGTGCCGACAGGCATGTCTGTGGCAAAAGCACCTAACAAGCATGCAACTCTTTAGCTTAGGCACCGAATCAGCAGCTGTGCCAAAGGCAGCGGCACCGACAGTACAAGGGGAGAGTGTTTCGTATAGGCTCTGAATAACCAGGTCTGTCTGAGGCAGCGGCACCGAATTATAGAAGCGCCTAAGCCTCAGATGGGCCGACTGGAAAAGGCATTAGACATGTTTACTTGCTCAAAGTCACTGCCTTTAACATTCCTGCTGGCTCGGAGCCACTGCCACAGACAAAACAGCTGATTCGGTGCCTAAGCCACAGACACGCCTGCTGGGCAAGACGTTATACATGTCTGCTTGCTCAACGTCAGTGCCTCGGAAATGCCTGCCTCAGACAAACCAGCTGATTTGAAACTTAAACCACAGATGCGCCTGCTGGATCGGTGCCGCTGCCGCAGGCATATCTGTTGATTTGGTGCCTAAGCAATAAGCAAGCCTGCTACCTAGGCGTCACTGCTTCAAAGATTCCTTTGGAAGCGGCACAGAGTCAGAAGGCTGGTCTGTGGCTTAGGCACCGAATCAGCAGTTATGTCGGAGGCAGCGGCAACGAGCCAGTATGCACGTCTATGGCTTAGGCACCGAATCAGCAGTTATATCTGAGGCAGCGGAACCGAGCCAGCAGGCATGTCTATTCCTTAGGCACTGGAGGAAGCGGGACCGGGCCTGCAGGCGCGTCTATGGTTTAGGCAAGGAATTAGCAGTTATGACTGAGACAACGGTATAGAGACAGCAGGCGCGTCCGTGGTTTAGGTACCGAATCAGCAGTAATGGCACCAAACCATTGATTATTTATGTGGCATGACAAACGCAATGACATCGAGCAGCCAGGTACCTCTGAAGCATTGGTACTGATCCATCAGTTATATCTGAAGCTGTCACACTGAGCCAGCGGGCATGCCAGAGCCAGTAGCAACGAGCCCGCAGGTATTTCAAGGCAATGGAACCGTGCCGACAGGCATGTCTGTGGCAGTGACACCTACCTAGCATCTCTTTAGCTTAGGCACAGAATCAGCAGCTGTGCCAAAGGCAGCGGCACCGACCGAGCAGGCGCGTCTGTGGTTTAGGCTCTGAATAAGCAGTTCTGTCTGAGGCAGCGGCACCGAATTATAGACGCCCCTAAGCCTCAAATGGGCCGACTGGACAAGGCATTAGACATGTTTGCTTGCTCAAAGTCACTGCCTCAAACATGCCTTCTGGCTCGGAGCCACTGCCACAGACAAAACAGCTTATTCGGTACCTAAGCCACAGACACGCCTGCTGGGCAAGACGTTATACATGTCTGCTGGCTCAACGCCACTGCCTCTGAAATGCTGCCTCAGACAAACCAGATGATTTGCAATATAAACCACAGATGCGCCTGCTGGACTGGTGCAGCTGCCGCAGGCATATCTGTGATTTGGTGCCTAAGACATAAACATGCCTGCTAGCTAGGCACCACTGCTTAAGACATTCCTTTGGAAGTAGCACAGAGCCAGCGGGCAGGTCTGTGGCTTAGGCACCGAATCAGCAGTTATGTCGGATGAAGCGGCACCGAGCCAGCATTCACATCTATTGCTTAGGCACCGAATCAGCAGTTATATCTGAGGCAGCGGAACCGAGCCAGCAGGCATGTCTATTGTTTAGGCACTGGAGTAAGCGGGACTGGTTCAGCTGGCGCGTCTATGGTTTAGGCACCGGGTCAACACTAATGGCACCAAACCATTGATTATTTATGTGACATGACAACCGCAATGGCATCGAGCAGCCAGGTACCTCTGAGGCATTGGCACTGATACATCAGTTATATCTGAAGCTGTCGCACTGAGCCAGCGCACATGCATGAGCCAGTTGCATCGAGCCGGCACATATGTCTAAAGCAATGGAACCGTTCCGACAGACATGTATGTGGCAGTGGCACCTAACTAGCATGCATCTCTTTAGCTTAGGCACCGAATCAGCAGCTGTGCCAAAGGTAGCGGCACCGACTGAACAGGAGCGTATGTGGTTTAGGCTCTGAATAAGCAGTTCTGTCTGAGGCAGCCGCGCCGAATTATAGACGACCCTAAGCCTCAGATGGGCCGAATGGACAAGGCATTAGACAGGTTTGCTTGCTCAAAGTCACTGCCTCAAACATGCATGCTGCATCGGAGCCACTGTCACTGACAAAACAGCTGATTCGGTGCCTAAGCCACAGACACCCCTGCCTGGCAAGACGTTATACATGTCTTCTTGCTCAACGTCACTGCCTCGGAAATGCTGATTCGGTGCCTAAGCCATAGATGTGCATGCTGGCTCGGTGCCGCTGCCGCAGGCATATCTGTTGATTCGGTGCCTAAGCCATAGAAATGCTAGCTAGCTAGGCACAACTGCTACAGACATTCCTTTGGAAGTGGCACAGAACCAGCAGGCAGGTCTGTGGCTTAGGCACCGAATCAGCATTTATGTCGGAGGCAGCGGAACCGAGCCAGCAGGAATGTCTATTGCTAAGGCACTGGAGGAAGCGGAACCGAGCCAGCATGCACATCTATGGCTTAGGCACCGAATCAGCAGTTATATATGAGGCAGCGGAGCCGAGCCAGAAGGATTGTCTATTGTTTAGGCACTGGAGGAAGCTGGACCGAGCCAGTAGGCGCTTCTATGGTTAAGGCAATGGATTAACAGCTATGACTGAGACAACGGTACAGAGGAAGCAGACGCGTCTGTAACAGCATTAATGGCACCTAACCATTGATAATTTAAGTGCAAACGCAATGGCATCGAGCAGCCAGGTACCTCTGAGGCATTGGTACTGATCCATCAGCTATATCTGAAGCTGTCACACTGAGCCAGCTCGCATGCCTGAGCCAGTAGCAACGAGCCTGCAGGTATATCTAAGGCAATGGAACCGTGCCGACCGGCTGGCTCGGAGCCACAGGCGCGTCTGTGGTTTAGGCACCGAATCAGCAGTAATGGCACCGAACCATTGATTATTTATGTGACATGACAAAAGCAAAGGCATCGAGCAGCCAGGTACCTCTGAGGCATTGGCACTGATCCATAAGTTATATCTGAAGCTGTCACACTGAGCCAACGCGCATGCCTGAGCCAGTAGCAACGAGCCTGCAGGTATGTCTAAGGCAATGGAACCGTGCCGACAGGCATGTCTGTGGCAGTGGCACCTAACTAGCATGCATCTCTTTAGCTTAGGCACCGAATCAGCAGTTGTGCCAAAGGCAGCGGCACCGACAGACCAGGTGCGTCGGTGGTTCAGGCTCTGAATAACGAGTTCTGTCTGAGGCAGCGGCACCGAATTATAGACGAACCTAAGCCTCAGATGGGCCGACTGGACAAGGCATTAGACATGTTTGCATGCTCAAAGTCACTGCCTCAAACATGCCTGCTGGCCCGGAGCCACTGCCACAGACAAAACAGCTGATACGATGCCTAAGCCATAGGCATTTCTGTTGGGCAAGACGTTATACATGTCTTCTTGCTCAACGTCACTGCTCGGGAATACCTGCCTCAAACAAACCAGCTGATTTGCAACTTGAACCACAGATGCGCCTGCTTGATCGGTGCTGATGCCGCAGCCATATCTGTTGATTTGGTGCCTAAGCCATAGACATGCCTGCTAGCTAGGTCGCAACTGCTTCAGACATTCCTTTGGAAGTGGCACAGAGCCAGCAGATAGGTCTGTGGCTTAGGCACCGAATCAGCAGTTATGTCGGAGACAGCGGCACCAAGCCAGCAGGCACGTCATTGGCTAAGGCGCCGAATCAGCAGTTATGTCTCAGGCAGTGGAACCGAATCAGCAGGCATGTCAATTGCTTAGGCACTGGAGGAAGCGGGACCGAGTCAGTAGGCGCGTCTATGGTTTAGGCAGGGAATTAGCAGTTATGACTGAGATAACAGTACAGAGGCAGCAGGCGCGTCTGTGGATTAGGCACCGAATCAGCAGTAATGACACCAAACCATTGATTATTTATGTGACATGACAAAAGCAAGGCATCGAGCAGCCAGGTACCTCTGAGGCATTGGCACTGATCCATAAGTTATATCTGAAGCTGTCACACTGAGCATACGCGCATGCCTCAGCCAGTAGCAACGAGCCTGCAGGTATGTCTAAGGCAATGGAACCGTGCCGACAGGCATGTCTGTGGCAGTGGCACCTAACTAGCATGCATCTCTTTAGATTAGACAACGAATCAGCAGATGTGCAAAAGGCAGCGGCACCGACAGAGCAGGCGCGTCTGTCGTTTTGGCTCTGAATAACCAGTTCTGTCTGAGGCAGCGGCACCGAATTATAGACGCGCCTAAGCCTCAGATGGGCCGACTGGACAAGGCATTTGATATGTTTGCTTGCTCAAAGTCACTGCCTCAAACATGCCTGCTGGCTCGGACCCACTGCCATAGACAAAACAGCTGATTCGGTGCCTAAGCCACAGACACGTCTGCTTGGCAAGACGTTATACATGTTTGCTTGCTCAACGTCAGTGCCTCGGAAATGCCTGCTTCAGACAAAACACCTGATTTTAAACTTTATACACAGATGCGCCTGCTGGATCGGTGCCGCTGCCGCAGGGCTATCTGTTGATTTGGTGCCTTAGCAATAATCGAGCCTGCTAGCTAGGCGTCACTGCTTCAAAGCTTCCTTTGGAAGCGGCACAGAGTCAGCAGGCTGGTCTGTGGCTTAGGCACCGAATCAGCAGTTATGTCGGAGGCAGCGGCAACGAGCCAGCATGCACGTCTATGGCTTAGGCACCGAATCAGCAGTTATATCTGAGGCATCGGAACCGAACCAGCAGGCATGTCTATTCCTTTGGCACCGGAGGAAGCGGGACCTGGCCGGCAGGCGCGTCTGTGGTTTTGGCAAGGAATTAGCAGTTTTGACAGAGACAACGGTACAGAGGCAGCAGGCGCGTCTGTGGTTCAGGCACCGGGTCAGCAGTAATGGCACCAAACCATTGATTATTTATGTGACATGACAAACGCAATGGCATCGAGCAGCCAGGTACCTCTGAAGCATTGGTACTGATCCATCAGTTATATCAGAAGCTGTCACACTGAGCCAGCGGGCATGCCTGAGCCAGTAGCAACGAGCCCGCAAGTATGTCTAAGGCAATGGAACCGTGCTGACAGGCATGTCTGTGGCAGTGACACCTACCTAGCATGCATCTCTTTAGCTTAGGCACAGGATCAGCAGCTGTGCCAAAGGCAGCGGCACCGACCGAGTAGGCGCGTCTGTGGTTTAGGCTCTGAATAAGCAGGCCTGTCTGAGGCAGCGGCACCGAATTATAGACGCCCCTTAGCCTCAAATGGGCCGACTGGACGAGGCATTAGACATGTTTGCTTGCGCAAAGTCACTGCCTCAATCATGCCTGCTGGCTCGGAGCCACTGCCACAGACAAAACAGCTGATTCGGTGCCTAAGCCACAGATACACCTGCTGGGCAAGACTTTATACATGTCTGCTTCCTCAACGCCACTGCCTCGGAAATGCCTGCCTCAAAAAAAAAAAAAAAAAAAAAAAAAAAAACGGCTGATTTGCAACTTAACCCACAGATGCGCCTGCTGGACTGATGCCTCTGCCGCAGGCATATCTGTTGATTTGGTGCCTAAGCCATAGACATGCCTGCTAGCTAGGCGCCACTGCTTCAGACATTCCTTTGGAAGTGGCACAGAGCCAGCATGCAGGTCTGTGGCTTAGTCAACGAATCAGCAGTTATGTCGGAGGAAGCGGCACCGAGCCAGCACGCACGTCTATTGCTTAGGCACCGAATCAGCAGTTATATCTGAGGCAGCGGAACCGAGCCAGCAGGCATGTCTATTGTTTAGGCACCGGGTCAACACTAATGGCACCAAACCATTGATTATTTATGTGACATGACAAACGCAATGGCATCGAGCAGCCAGGTACCTCTGAGGCATTGGTACTGTTTCATCAGTTATATCTGAAGCTGTCGCACTGAGCCAGCGCGCATGCCTGAGCCAGTTGCATAGAGCCTGCAGATATGTCTAAGGCAATGGAACCGTTCCGACAGACAGGTATGTGGCACCGGCACCTAACTAGCATGTCTCTCTTTAGCTTAGGCACCGAATCAGCAGCTGTGCAAAAGGCAGCGGCACCGACTGAACAGGTGCGTCTGTGGTTTAGGCTCTGAATAAGCAGTTCTGTCTGAGGCAGCGGCGCCGAATTATAGACGACCCTAGCCTCAGATGGGCCGACTGAAAAGGCATTAGACATGTTTGCTTGCTCTAAGTCACTGCCTCAAACATGCCTGCTGGCTCGGAGCCACTGTCACAGACAAAACAGCTGATTCGGTGCCTAAACCACAGACACGCCTGCTGGGCAAGATGTTATACATGACTGCTTGCTCAACGTCACTGCCTCGGAAATGTCTGCCTCAGAAAAAACAGCTGATTTCGAACTTAAACCACAGCTGCGTCTGCTGGATCGTTGCCGCTGCCGCAGGCCTATCTGTTGATTTGGTGCCTAAGCCATAGATATGCCTGCTAGCTAGGCGACACTGCTACAGACATCCCTTTTGAAGTGGAACAGAGCAAACAGGCAGGTCTATGGCTTAGGCACCGAGTCAACAGTTATGTCGGAGGCAGCGGCACCGAGCCAGCATGCACGAGTATGGCATAGGCACCGAATCTGCAGTTAAATCTGAGGCTGCAGAACCGAGCCAGCAGGCATGTCTATTGCTTAGGCGCTGAAGGAAGCGGGACCGAGCCAGCAGGCGCGTCTATGGTTTTTGCAAGGAATTAGCAGTTATGACTGAGACAACGGTATAGAGACAGCAGGCGCGTCCGTGGTTTAGGTACCGAATCAGCAGTAATGGCACCAAACCATTGATTATTCATTTGATATGACAAAAGCAATGGCATCAAGCAGCCAGGTACCTCTGAGGCATTGGCACTGATCCATCAGTTATATCTGAAGCTGTCGCACGGAGCTAGCGCGCATGCCTGTATGAGCCAGTAGCAACGAGCCTGCAAGTATATCTAAGGCAATGGAACCGTGCCGATAGGCATGTCTGTGGCAGAGGCACCTAACTGGCATGCATCTCGTTTGCTTAGGCACGGGATCAGCAGCTGTTCCAAAGGCAGCGACACCGTTCGAGCAGGCGCGTCTGTGGTTTAGGCTCTGAATAAGCAGTTCTGTCTGAGGCAGCGGCACCGAATTATAAACGCGCCTAAGCCTCAGATGGGCCGACTGGACAAGACATTAGACATGTCTTTTGCTCAAAGTCACTGCCTCAAACATTCCTGCTGGCACTGCGCCACTGCCACAGACAAAACAGCTGATTCGATGCTTAAGCCACAGACACGCCTGCTTGGAAGGATGTTATACAAGTCTGCTTGCTCAACGTCACTGCCTCGGAAATGCCTGCCTCAGCCAAAACAACTTATTTGGAACTTAAACCACAGATGCGCCTGCTGGATCGGTGTCGCTGCCGCAGGCTTATCTGTTGATCTGGTGCCTAGGCCTTAGACATGCCTTCTACCTAGGCCCCACTGCTTCCGACATTCCTTTGGGAGTGGCACAGAGTCAGCAGGCAGGTCTGTGGCTTAGGCACCGAATCAGCAGTTATATCTGAGGCAGCGGAACCGAGCCAGCCGGCCTGTCTACTGCTTAGACACTGGAGGAATCGGGACCGAGCCAGCAGGTGCGTCTATGGTTTAGGCAAGGAATTAGCAGTTATGACTGAGACAAATTGATCCATCAGTTATATCTGAAGCTGTTACACTGAGCCAGCGCGCATGCCTGAGCCAGTAGCAACGAGCCTGCAATGCAGGTATGTCTAAGGCAATGGAACCGTGCCGAAAGGCATGTCTGTGGCAGTGGCACCTAATTAGCATGCATCCCTTAGGCTTAGACACCGGATCAGAGCTGTACCAAAGGCAGCGGCACCGACCACCGAGCAGGCGCGCATGTGGTTAAGGCTCTGAATCAGCAGTTCTGTCTGAGGCAGCGGCACCGAATTATTGACACCCCTAAGCCTCAAATGGGCCGACTGGACAAGGCATTAGACATGTTTGCTTGCACAAAGTCACTGCCTTAAACATGCCTGCTAGCTCGGAGCCACTGTCACAGACAAAACAGCTGATTCAGTGCCTAAGCCACAGACGCGCCTGCTGATCAAGACGTTATACATGTCTGCTTGCTCAACGTCACTGCCTCGGAAATGCCTGCCTCAGATAAAACAGCTGATTTGGAACTTAAACCACAGATGCGCCTGCGCTGGATCGGTGCCGCTGGCGCATAGACATGCCTGCTAGATAGGCGCCACTGCTTCAGGAATTCCTTTGGAAGTGACACAGAGCCAGCAGGCAGGTCTGTGGCTTAGACACCGGATCAGCAGTTATGTCGAAGGCAGCGGTACCGAGCCAGCATGCACGTCTATGGCGTAGGCACCGAATCAGCAGTTATATCCGAGGCAGCGGAACCGAGCCAGTAGGCATGTCTATTGTTTAGGCACTGGAGGAAGCGGGACCGAGCCAGCAGGCGCGCCGATGTTTTAGGCAAGGAATTAGCAGTTATGACTGAGACAACGGTACAGAGGCAGCAGGCGCGTCTGTGGTTTAGGCACCGAATCAGCAGTAATGGCACCAAACCATTGATTATTTATGTGACTTAACAAACGCAATGGCATCGAGCAGCCAGGTACCTCTGGGGCATTGGCACTGATCCATCAGTTATATCTGAAGCTGTCACTCTGAGCCAGCGCTCATGCCTGAGCCAGTTGCATCGAGCCTGCAGGTACGTCTAAGGCAATGGAATCGTGCCGACAGGCATGTCAGTGGCAGTGGCACCTAACTAGCATGCATCTCGTTAGCTTAGGCACCGAATCAGCAGTTGTGCCAAAGGCAGCGGCACCGACCGAACAGGTGCGTCTGTGGTTTAGGCTCTGAATAAACAGTTCTGTCTGAGGCAGCGGCGCCGAATTTCAATAATAGACGCGCCTAAGCATCAGATAGGCCGACTGGACAAGGCATTAGATATGTTTGGCTGCTCAAAGTCACTGCCTCAAACATGTTTGCTGGCTCGGAGCCACTGCCACAGACAAAACAGCTGATTCGGTGCCTAAGCCAAAGATACGCCTGCTGGGCAAGATGTTATACATGACTGCTTGCTCAACGTCACTGCCTCGGATATGCCTGCTTCCTACAAAAGAGCTGATTTAAAACTTAAAACACAGATGCGCCTACTGGATCGTTGCCGCTGCCGCAAGCATATCTTTTGATTTGGTCCCTAAGCCATAGACATGCCTGCTAGTTAGGCGCCACTGCTTCAGACATACCTTTGGAAGTGGCACAGAGCCAGCAGACAGGTCTATGGCTTAGGCACCGAATCAACAATTATGTCGGAGGCAGCGGCACCGAGCCAGCATGCACGTCTATGGCCTAGGCACCGTATCAGCAGTTATATGTGAGTCAGCGGAACCGAGCCAGCAGGCATGTCTATGGATTATGCAAGGAATTAGCAGTTATATCTGAGACAACGGTATAGAGGCAGCAGGCTTGTCTGTGGTTAAGGCACCGAATCAGCAGTAATGGCACCAAACCACTTATTTTTATGTGACATGACAAGCGCAATTGGATCGAGCAGCCAGGTACCTCTGAGGCATTGGCACTGATCGATCAATTATATCTGAAGCTGTCGCACTGAGCCAGCTCGCATGCCTGCATAAGCCAGTAGCAACGAGTCTGCAGGTATGTCTAAGGCAATGAAACCGTGCCGACAGGCATGCCTGTGCCAGTGGCACCTAACTGGCATGGATCTCGTTAGCTTAGGCACCGAATCAGCAGCTGTGCTAAAGGCAGCGGCACCGACCGTGCAGGCAAGTATATGGTTTAGGCTCTGAATAAGCAGTTCTGTCTGAGGCAGCGGCACCGAATTATTGACGCGCCTAAGCCTCAGATGGGCCAACTGGACAAGGCATTAGACATGTGTGCTTGCTCAAAGTCATTGCCTCAAACATGCCTGCTGGCTCGGAGCCACTGCCGCAGACAAAACAGCTGATTCAGTGCCTAAGCAGAGCCAGCAGGCAGGTCTGTGGCTTAGGCACCGAATCAGCTGTTATGTCGGAGGCAGCGGCACCGAGCCGGCATGCACGTCTTTGGCTTAGGCACCGAATTAGCAGTTATATCCGAGGCAGCGGAACCGAGCCAGCAGGCATGTCTATTGTTTAGGCACTGGAGGAAGCGGGACCGAGCCAGCAGGCGCGTCTATGGTTTAGGCAAATAATTAGCAGTTATGACTGAGACAACGGTACAGAGGCAACAGACGCGTCTGTGGATTAGGCACCGAATCAGCAGTAATGGCACCAAACCATTAATTATTAATGTGACAATACAAACGCAATGGCATCGAGCAGCCAGGTACCTCTTGGGCATTGGCACTAATCTAAGCTGTCGCACTGAACCAGCGCGCATGCCTGAGCCAGTAGCAACCAGCCCGCAGGTATTTTTAAGGCAATGGAACCGTGCCGACAGGCATGTCTTTGGCAGTGGCACCTATCTAGCATGTATCTCTTTAGCTTAGGCACCGAATCAGCAGCTGTGCTAAAGGCAGCAGCACCGACCGAGCAGGCGCGACTGTGGTTTAGGCTCTGAATAAGCAGTTCTGTCTGAGGCAGGGGCACCGAATTATAGACGCGCCTAAGCCTCAGATGGGCCGACTTGACAAGGCATTAGACGTGTGTATTGCTCAACGTCACTGCGCCTAACATGCCTGCTGGCTCAGAGCCACTGCCACAGACAAAACAGCTGATTCGGTGCCTAAGCCACAGACACGCCTGCTGGGCAAGACGTTATACATGTCTGCTTGCTCAACGTCATTGCCTCGGAAATGCCTGCCTCAGACAAAAACAGCTGATTTGGAACTTAAACCACAGATGCGCCTGCTGGATCGGTGCCGCTGCCACAGGTATATTTGTTGATTAGGTGCCTAAGCCATAGACATGCCTGCTAGCTAGGCGCCACTGCTTCAGACATTCCTTTGGAAGTAGCACAGAGCCAGCAGTCAGGTCTGTGGCTCAGGCACCGAATCAGCTGTTATGTCGGAAGCAGCGGCACCGAGCATGCATGCTCGTCTATGGCTTAGGCACCGAATCAGCAGTTATATCTGAGGCAGCGGAACCGAGCTAGCAGGCTTGTCTATTGCTTAAGCACTGGAGGAAGCGGGACCGAGCCAGCAGGCGCGTCTATGGTTTAGGCAAAGAATTAGCAGTTATGACTGAGACAACGGTACAGATGCAGCAGGCGCGTCTGTGGATCAGACGTCGAATCAGCAGTAATGGCACCAAACCATTGATTATTTATGTGACATGACAAACGCAATGACATCGAGCAGCCTGGTACTTCTTAGGCTTTGGCACTGATCCATCAGTTATAACTGAAGCTGTCGCACTGAGCCAGCGCGCATCCCTGAGCCAGTAGCAACGAGCCTGCAAGTATATCTAAGGCAATGGAACCGTGCCGACAGGCATGTCTGTGGCAGTGGCACCTAACAAGCATGCATCTCTTTAGCTTAGGCTCCGAATCAGAAGATGTGCCAAAGACAGCGGCACCGACCGAGCAGGCGTGTCTGTGGTTTAGGCTCTGAATAAGCAGTTATGTCTGAGGCAGTGGCTCTGAGCCAGCAGGCATGCCCGAGGCAGCGACTTATGGGGCAGTAGCGCTGATCCATCAATTATGTCTGAGGCAGTACAGGCATATCTGAGCCATTTGCAACGACACTGGAGGTATTCCTGAACTGAGCCAGCAGGCATGTCTTGGGCAGTTGCACCTTACCAGGAGGAACGTATGTGCCGTAGGCACCGAATCAGCATTTATGTCTTAGGCTGTGGCACCGAGCCAGCAGGCCTGTTTGAGGAAGTGACTTTGAGCCAGCATGCGTGTCTGTTGCTTTTGCACCGATTCATAAAGTATTTAGGTGGCAGTGGCGCTAAGTCTATTTGCATGTCTGTCGCAGTGACATCAAGCAACCAGGTACGTCTGAAGCAGAATCACTGAACCATCGTGTTTTTGTTTTTTGTTTTTGTCCAAGGCAGTGGCACTGAGCCAGTGGGAATTCCTGAGCAATTGGTAAGGATCCTACAGGTATGCCTGAGGCAACTGAACCGAGCCAGCAGGCATGCCGTAGTCAGTGGCGGCGAGGCAGCCGGCATTACTGTTGCACCGACTCAGTAGTTATGTCTGTGACAGTGTATCCGAGCCGGTGTCCTAACGAGTAGTTTGCGTGTGGCAGCAGCGTCGAGCAAGCGGGCACTTCGGTGGCGACTGCACCGAATCAGCAGTTATTTCGAAGGTGGTGGCAACGAGCTAGCAGGCTTGCCCGAGGCAGTGATTTTCCTCCAGCAGACATGTCTGATGCCTTGGCACCGATCCATAAAGTATTTGGGCGGCAGTGCAACCAGGTACGTTTGAGGCAGTGGCACATATCAGTCATTTTAGAATCAGGCAGTGGCACTGAGTCAGTGACAACGACCCTGCAGGTATCTCTGAGGTAGTGGAACCGAGCAAGCAGGCATGCGTGTGGATGTGGCACCAAGCCGACAGGCAGGTCTGTGGCTTAGGCTCTGATTCTTTAGTTATGTCTCAGGCAGAGGCACCGAGCCAGCAGGCAAGCCTATGGTTTAGGCACCGAATCAGCGGTTATATCTGAGGCAGCGGGACCGAGCCAGCAAGTTTGGCAAGGAATAAGCAGTTATTACTGAGGCAGCTAGTCCGAGCCAGCAGGCGTGTCTGTGACTTAAGCACCGAATCAGCAGTCACGAGGCAATGACTGTGAGCCAGCAGACATGCCTGATGCCCTGCCACCGATCGTTAAATTATTTATTTGGCTAAGTCCTTAGGTATGACAGTCACAATGGCATCGAGCAAACAGATACGTTTGAGGCCGTGGCATAGATCCTTTAGTTTAGCCAGGAGCAGTGGGCTTGGCTTGTCTCAGCGAGGGTCAACGACCCTGCAGGTATCTCGGAGGCAGTGGAACGGAGCCTGTAGGCATGCTTGAGTAGTGGCACCGAACCAGCAGACACATCTGTGGCTTAGGCACCCATTCAACAGTTATGTCTGAGGCAGCAGGCACGTCTATGGCTTAATCTGAGGCAGCGACACCGAGCCACTAGGCACGCCTATGGCTTAATCTGAGGCAGCGACACCGAGCCAGTAGGCACGTCTATGGCTTAGGCATATCAGTAGTTATATCTAAGGAAGGGGGACCGATCCAGCCTGCGTGTCTGTGGTGTTGACAAAGAATCAGCTGTTATGACTGAGGCAGCGGGACAGATGCAGCAGGCGCGTCTGTGATTTCGATACTGAATCAGCAGTTATGACAGAGGCAGCGGCACCGAGCAATCATGCACGTCTGTGGCTTCGGCATGGAACCGGCGATTATGTCTGACGCAGCGGGACTGAGCCACCAGGTGTGTCTGTTATTTACGTAAGTTATCTCTCATACAGTGACGCCGAGTCAGCAGCCATGACCGAGGACAAGACTTTGAGGCAGGAGATATGTGAGATGTCTTCGCATCGAGCCGGTGACAATTACCCTGCAGATATGTCTAAGGCAGTGGAATCTAGCCAGCAGACTTAGCTGAGGCAGTGACATCCAGCCAGCAGGCATGTATACGGCTAAGGCACTCAATCAGCAGTTATGTCAGAGGCAGCTGGACCGAGTCAGCAGGCATGTCCGAGTCAGTGACTTTGAGGCAGCAGATAATGTCTGATACCTTGGCACCGAATCATAAAGTATTAAATTTGGTGTGGCATGACAAACGTAATAGTATCGAGCAGCCAGGCATTGACACTGATCCAACGGGAATGTCTGAGCAAGTGGCAACGACCCTGCCTTAGACATGACTGTTAACATGTCTTGCCTTGCCATCGATTCATATAGGCTTAGGCACCGAATCAGGAGTTATGTAGAATGTAAAACTATACAATTGTGGTTAAAGCCTACTTTATGGCGCGGGTTACGTGATACAAACGCAATGGCGTCGAGCAGCCAGATACGTCTGAGGCATTGGCATTGGTCCACCAGTAAGTCTGAGACTGTCGCACTGAGCCAGCGGGCATGTCTGAACCACTGGCAAAGACACTGCAAGTATGTTTGAGGCAATGGAACCGAGCCGGCAGGTATGCCTACAGCAGTGGCACCTAGCTAACAGGCATGACTTTGGCTTTTGCACCTAACCAGCAGTTATACCTGAGGCAGCGGTACCTAGCCAGCAGGCGCGCAGGTATGTATTTGGCTTTTGTACTGAATCAGCAGCTATGCCTGAGGCAGCGGCACCGAGCCAGCAGGTGCGTCTGTGGTTTAAGCTCCGAATCAGCAGTTTTGTCTGAGGCAGTGTTTCCGAGCCAGCAGGTATGTCCGAGGCAGTGACGTTCAGCAAGTAGACATGCCTGATGCCTTGGTACCGAGCAATAAAGTACTCGTGTGTTGTAGTGGCAGTAAGTAATTTGGTATGACAAACGAGCAACCATGTACGTCTGGGGCACTCATCCATCAGTTATGTCTGAAGCAGTGGCACTGGGCCAACGGGCATGTCTGAGCCATTGGCAAAAACAAAACACAGCAGGTATATCTGAGGCTGCTGAACCGAGCCAGCAGGCATGCCTGAGGCAGTTGCACCTAGCCAGCAGACCCGTCTGTGGCGTGGCGTAGGCACCAAATCAGTACTTTGCATTAGACTGTGGCACCGAGCCAGCAGGCCTGTTTGAGGATGTGAATGTCTGCAGCCAGCGGCTATGTCTGCTGCTTTGGCACCGAACCATTAAGTATTTTGGTGGCAGTGGCATTAAGTATATTGGTTTGTCAGTCGCAGTGGCATCGAGTAACCACGTACGCCCGTGGAAGAAGCACTGAGTCATAGGTTATGTCTGAGGCAGTGACACTTAGTCAGCGGTCCAGCGATCCTGCTGATATGTCTGGGGCAATGGAACCGAGCCAGCAAGGCATGCCTGAGGCAACAGCACCGATGCAGCAGGCATGACTTTGGCTTAGGCACTGAATCAGCAGTTAACTCTAAGGCAGTGGAACCGAGCCAGCGGGCATATCTTAGCCAGTGGCAACGACCATGCAGTAATGTGTGTGGCGGCAGCATCTAGCCAGCATGCACCGATTCAGCTGTTAGTGCGGAGGCAGTAGCACCGAGCTAGCAGGCATGTCCTAGGCAGTGACATTCCGCCTTCAGGCATGTTTGATGCTTTGCCACCGATCCATTAAGTATTTTTGTGGCAGTGATACTTAGTCATTTGCCATGACGGCCGCAGTGGCATCGAGCAACCAGGTACGTCTGGGGCAGTGGCACTGATGCATCAGTTTAGCATTAGTCAGTGGCACTGAGCCAGGGAGAATGTCTGAACAAGTGACAACAAACCTGCAGGTATCTCTGAGGCAGTGGAACCGAGCCAGCAGACATGCATGTGGAAGTGGCACCGAGCCAGCAGGCACGTCTGTGGCTTAGGCACTAAATCAGCAGTTATCTCCCAGGCAGAAGCACCGAGCCAGCAGGCGAATCTACATCTTAGGCACCGAATCAGCAGCTATATCTGAAGTAGCGTGGCCGAGTCAGCAGCCGCATCTGTGGTTTAGACACGGAATAAGCAGTTATGACTGAGGTAGCGGATCCGAGCCGAACGGCGCGTCTGTGGCTTAGGCACCGAATCAGCAGTCATTTATGAGCCAGCAGCACCGAGCCAGCAGACACGTCTATGGCTTAGGCACCGAATCAGCAGTTATGTCTTAGGCAGTGGTACACAGCCATCAGGCTTTCTGAGGCTTTGACTATGTGCCAGCTGACATGTCTGATGTCCTGTCGCCGATTAATAAAGTGTGTGTGTGTCAGTGACACTAAATAATTAGGCATGACAGTCACAGTAGCATCGAGTAATAAGATACATTTGAGGCTGTGACACAGATCCATCAGTTTAGCCTGTGGCATTAGAACTGGGACAGCAGGCTTGTCTCAGCGAGTGACAACGACCCTGCAGCTATCTCTGAGGCAGTGGAATCGAGCATGCAGGCATACTTATGGATGTGGCACCGAGCCAGCAGGTACGTCTATGGCTTAGGCAACGAATCAGCAGTTATATCTGAGATAGCGGCACGGA
Source organism: Lucinisca nassula (assembly GCA_963580285.1). NCBI lineage: Eukaryota > Metazoa > Mollusca > Bivalvia > Lucinida > Lucinidae > Lucinisca > Lucinisca nassula. The sequence continues at coordinate 110,327,254 of OY757025.1, read as the reverse complement.
GCCAACAGGCACATCTATGGCTTAGGCACCGAATCATAGTTTCATCTGAGGCAGCGTGTCCGAGCCAGCAGGCGCGCCTGTGGTTTATTGACCCTGCCTCACACATGACTTGCCTTGCCACCGATTCATAGAGTATTTGTGCAGTTATGTCTGACGTAGCGGCACCGAGCCAACAGGTACGTCTATGGCTTAGGCAACGAATCAGCAGTTATATCTGAGATAGCGGCACGGAGCCAACAGGCACATCTGTGGCTTAGGCACCGAATCATAGTTTCATCTGAGGCAGCGTGTCCGAGCCAGCAGGCGCGCCTGTGGTTTATTGACCCTGCCTCACACATGACTTGCCTTGCCACCGATTCATAGAGTATTTGTGTTACAGTGACACTTAGTCATAAGGCACAGCAGTCGCAGTGGCACTAATCCTTCAAGCCAGTGACAACGACCCTGCATTTATCTCTAAAACAGTAGGACCAGGCCAGCAGACATGCATGTGGAGCTGTTACCGAGTCAATAGGCACGTCTGTGGCTTAGGCACTGAATCAGAAGTTATGTCTCAGGCAGAGGCACAGCAAGTCTATGGCTTAGGCAACGAATCAGGAGTTATATCTGAGGCAGCGGGTCCGAGCCAGCAGGAACGTCTGTGGCTTAGGCACTGAATCAGTAGTTATGTCTGAGGCAATGGCACGCGGCCAGCAGGACTTCTGAGGCAATGACTGTGAGCCAGCAGACATGTCTGATGCCCTGCCACCGATCCATAATGTATTTGTGTAACACTAATTCATTAGGCATGACAGCCACAGTGGCATCGAGCAACCAGATATGTTTGAGGCAGTGGCACAGATCCTTCGGTATAGCCTGAGGCAGCGGCACTGAGACAGCGATTGACACCGACCCTGCAGGTATCTCTGAGGCAGTGGAACCGAGCCTGCAGACATGCCTGTGGAAGTGGCACCGAGCCAGCTGGCACGTCTGTGGTATAGCACCGCATCAGCAGTTATGTCTGAGGCAGCGACACTGAGCTAGCAGCCACGTCTATGGCTTAGGCACCGAATCAGTAGTTATATCTTAGCAAACGGGACCGAGCCAGCAGGCGCGTCTATGGCTTAGACAATGAATCAGCAGTTATAATAGAGGCAGCGGGACAGATGCAGCACGCGCGTCTTTGGTTTAGGCACGGAATCAGCAGTTGTGTCAGAGGCAATGGCATCGAGCCTGCAGGCACGTCTGTGATTAAGGCAAGGAATCAGAAGTTATGTCTGATGCAGTGGCACCGAGTCAGCAGGCATGCCTGAGACAGTGACTTTGAGGCAGCAGATATGTCTGATGCCTTGGCACCGATGCAGTGACAACGACCCCGCAGGTATGTCTGAGGCAGTGGAACCGAGCCAGCAGGCATGCATGCGGAAGTGGCACCGAGCCAGCAGGTACGTCTGCGGCTTAGGAACGGGATCAGCAGTTATGTCTGAAGCAGCGGGACCGAGCAAACAGGCGCGTCTGTGATTTGGGTAAGGAATCAGAAATTAAGTCTGATGCAGTGGCAAGAGTCAGCAGGCATATCCGAAGTAATGAGCCAGCATATATGTCTGATTCCTTGGCAACGATCCATCCAGTATTTTGGTGGCAGTGGCACTAAGTCTATTTGCAAGTCAGTCGCAGTGGCATCAAGCAACCGGGTACCCCTGAGGCAGAAGCACTGATCCATCGGTTATGTCTGAGGCAGTGACATTGAGCCAACGGGAATGTCTGAGCCAATGGCAACGATCCTGCAGGTATGTCTGAGGCAGTTGAACCGAGCCAGCAGGCATGCCTGAGGCACTGGCACGACTGTGGCTTAGGCACCGAATCAGCAGTTATGTCTGAGGCAGTGGAACCGAGCCAGCATCATGTCTTAGCATATGGCAGCGACCCTGCAGTTATGTGTGAGGCAGCAGCATCGAGCCAACAGGCACGTCTGTGGCTTAGGCCCCGAATCACCTGTTATGTCGGAGGAAGTGGCGCCGAGCCAGCAGATATGTAGAATGCTCTGGCACCGACATATAAAGTATTTGTGTGGCAGTCGCCATGGCAGTCGCAGTTGCATCGAGTAACCAGGTACGTCTGGGCTAGTTGAACTTATCCATCAGTTATGCCTTAGGCAGTGAGCCAGGGGTGAGGTCTGAATGTGTAATGTAGAACTTATCAGTTTTAAAACGTCTTCAGCAGTTTCACCTCCTCGATTCGGCTCCCGCCCATCGGGGCTTGAAGAAATAAATGGGCTGCATGATGCTTCCACGCAGAGCTGAATCCGACCGCACACGAGTACTGGTAAACAGCTCAGAGGATCTAAGCCTGCCCAGGCATAGTGGTGCGAGTCGGGCCGTCCATCCTTATAAACCCTATTGGTTTCATTGGGCGACAGGGCTTGAAATGTAATTTCATCTCAATGTCGGGTAAAGTCCCACAAAATTGGAAGCAACGTCTCCAAAATGACCTTTATAATGTTGACGGGGACGTTAAACATCAAATCAAACGGGGACCGCGGTTATCATCCAATTCTGATATGAGTGAAATAATCTTGAAAGGGCCGTAAACCAAAACCAAACAAACAAAAAAACATCCGACACTATCTGAAATATGCATGGTTAGATACCGTGAAGTACGATTTTAGGCAACTCTTAACAAAATATCTATAACTGCAACTGCTGGCACCATATCAGCAGGAAGGCACCGTATTAGCAGCAAGGCACCATATCAGCAGGAAGGAATTGAGTCTTACTGACAGACAGCCAAAGAAACCAGCAAGAAAGCTGAACCTTAACAGACGCCATCTTCTTACTAAACACATCGAAAAAACCTGTATCTAAATAACCCCTGTACATGTGTGTCAAATTTCAAAATATAGCCCATCAATATGCGCCTATCGAGCTGAAACCGACCCGCACACGAGTACTGGTAAACCGCTTAGAGAATCTAAGCCTGCCAAAGTAATGCGTAGCAAGTCGGCCCGTCCATGCCTGTAAACGCTATTGGTTTCATCGGGTGTCAGGGCTTGAGTTGTCATTTCATCTCAATGTCGGGTAAAAGTCCCACAAAATTGGAGGCAAAGTCTCCAAAATGACCTACACAGTGTTGACGGGGACGTTAAACCTCAAATCAAACAAACAAACACAATATATACCTGCAGTCCTACCAAACACAAGACAAGCAGACAGCCAAAGAAACCAGCAAGAAAGCTGAACCTTCACAGCCGCCATCTTCTTATTAAACACATCGAAAAACCTATATCTAAATAACCCCAGTACATGTGAGTCAAATTTCAAAGTTTAGCCCATTATGTAACTGATACAATATGCACCTAACACTGTTATATTGAAACTTTTGATACAGACTTTAGTATCCATCATGTAATGAATACCCCTCTAAATCCCACTTTATATAGAGAAACTGGGCTTTACAGGTATACGCATTATATTTCTAATTTCTGTTCCAAGACATAGATCATCAGTCGCGGGTACTCGTTTGAACCAACGAGTCCCTACAATCAATGTTTAGGGCGGAAATAAGAAAAATATCACTTATTTTCATCAGAAAAGTAGCCATATTGGAGATGTGAAAAAAAAAAAAAAAAAAACATTACCGTAATATGATTCTAAGTATTGGGACAGATAGACCAAAGCAAATAGTTCAGACTGCTGTTATCGGGGTCTAAATTCAGAAAAATATATAACCGCAATGACTTCAGCACCCAATTTCGTAAAATCATTCTTCGATATAAAAAGATTGGGTACAACATGGATATTATACGACAGACTGCATGCATGGTAGTTAACCCAATCACGGTTGGCAACTTTGCTTCCCTCTTTAATTGCACGCCGGTGGGTCAGGCCTCAGATTCTATGACGGCTCCAACGTAAAGGCTTATTGAAAATTAAAGAGATAATGTTGGTTGGTGCCTGATGCTCTGTCTCTGGTCGGGCTCATCGGAGTCTAACTGTTGGTTTTCTTTTGCTCCAGCATTTCAGTGGTTTCTTGCTGTCGAGTCCTCACCGTTGTCTCACCTCTGTGGTTCTTTGATTTCTGTGTTCACGGAGATGTTGCACTGATGAGTTAGGAGGCCTTCATGCGGACTGAACAAATTATTTGTCTAAATCGCGACGGAAGTAAGGGCGAGGATTGTGGCCACGTAAAATCGATTTAAGCCCCCCAGTGGAAATCTTCCACTGACCGTTCCAAGGCGGCTCTTCTGTGGCGATTTATTTATGTTGTTGTTTGTTACTTACTGTGTGTATCACTTGTGTCTTTTAGTTTTGGATGGCCATATGGCCATTTTGTGGGAAAGTAACTGTCCATATGGCCTTCCTTTGTTTAGGTTTCCATTATGGTCTGGTCGCTTGGTGTTTGTGTTTCTTTCCCTTTGGTGTCTTTTTATGGGTGGAGTAAGTTAATTGTATCAATTCCTGATCTTTGTTTTACTTCTACTTTCTATATTGTTTGTCATTCCGTCTACATCTTTTGGACCCCTTGCTGGATCTTGAAACAAATTTGTTAAAATTTTAGGAGAATTATAGTCGCCAAGGTGTCCGAATGTTTAGGCTTTTCACAGTGTGTCGCACGGGAGTGTTAATGTAATGGCAACCCAAGGGTATCACTTGCATACTCTTATTTCCTATATTTCCTACAACATCGCAATTTTTTCTGATGAACATCTCAGATTTGCTTTTTGTACCCCGCCACACGATAGTGGCGGGGTATTATGTTATACCATCCGGTGTCCGTCCGTCCGTACGTACGTCCGTCCGTCCGCACTTCGTTTCCGATCGATAACTTGAGTATTTTTTCACGGATTTTGTTCAAATTTTGCATACATATTGGTATCGGGGATGAGTGGTTTGGGATTGTTAATGGGCAAAATCCGTTAATTTTTAGCAGAGTTATTGCCCTGTTCAGTATCTGAAAAATGGTTTTTGGCCTCTAATTCCCTTACTATATGGAATATCTGGTTTTATGTTAATATCGATGCTTCATGCTAGTTAGAAAGAACTATTTCAGTTAGGCGAACCTGACGGTTACTCTATGTTTTGAATAACAATATACAGTTAATCTATACTCTTAGAAAACGAGGGTCACCTAATAATTTTTCGGGCATTGGCCAACACAAGAAAAAACTAATTAGACATGTCAAGCATCTAGCACAACCTTATAGAAAATTACAAAAAATGAAGTTGGGAGTTTCTAAACAGAATAGTGACAATTGATTAAATTGGGTTTCTAAATTATAAATTTGAATTAAAGTGACACCCTTGAATGTAGCGCAGCTGGGCTCTTACTGGGTACTCTGGTTTTACCATCAATGAATAATGATCAGCTCGTTGTAGCAAACACACGAAGTGTTTGCTTTACTGTAGAGAGGCTGGAACAACATACTTAGGAACCCAAATCTCGCCTGGAATCTCGTTCAAATTTTGGCGATAATCCGCCATCTTTACAGAGTTCATGAGAATCGTATTCACATCCAAAAAATGTTTCTCAAAACCAAAAGGAGTCAAGTCCCATTACAACCGAAACACAAAAAGCGTCGAAATAATTTTAAAAGGCTCTTTTCGAAGACATTTCCATCAAACGCTGAAGTTTGATTGCGGGAAAGTTTCGAAACTGCGTCACGCGATTAAATTAACTGAAACGTACCGCACTGAGCCGAAAAGGTTAGCCGGTAAAACCCAGCAATGTGCTTAGACCAGCGAGTTACCGGAGTATTTACCGAAGCATTTACCGGAGTTTCTCGGTAGGGTGGAAAGCGCTTCTCGTCTGGCCAAGCAATTAAAACTTTTCACAAACTATTACTCAGAGACATAAAATAAAGCCCTTAGCATAGTAAGAAGCACAATGAGCTATCTGTCTACCTATCTACCTATGGATTTCTACCTTCCCAAGATTTACAAAGTGATGGTGAGCCCCAAATCCATAGCATATCGCTAGTGCTTCAGGATACTTTAACGTGTACATGCTGGAAATTAACTGAGTCACCCTATGTAATTTTCTGCCCATGAAGTGTACACAGTACCAACACTGGAGCATCGTCATACTAAGTAGAAGTGGAGACAATGATCCGGAATCGATACAATTAACCCACAGCTCCCATCAGAGACACCAAAGGAAAAGAAACACAAACATGAAACAAAAGACCCTAATGGAAACATCAATAGCTATGTGAAAAGCGGCGGTGAAGCTCTAACAATTGTTTTGGGCGTAACGACACGTCAACCCTGATCGGTCATTTTGTGTCATCTCCCAAGGAAAGGAACTAAAGAGATAGAAGAGGTAGAGAAGAGAGAGAGGGGGGAGCAGGGGAGAATGAACAAAAGTGTACAAATAGAAGAAGTAACAACACTCCCTCTGTACCCCTACCTGCTGCAAGGACAGCAGGCCTTGTCCAACTGTAAGTCAATATCAGTTTGACTCCCGACACCTTTGCCTCACAACAGAACATATTAAAAACTTTGAAAAACAGTTTTTATGTAGTTAAGGGAAGATCCCTCTTGAAGCTCACAAGGATTCCTGAAGTGACAATATTCTTTGGATATTGGCCATTAAATGCATTTATTCTCGTTTATTGAGGACCATCATTGCAAACAGTTTTTATGTAGTGAAGGGAAGATCCCTCTTGAAGCTCACAAAGATCCCAGAAGTGACAATATTCTTTGGATGTTGGCCCTTAAATGCATTTATTCTCGTTTATTGAGGACCATCATTGCATTACATAATATTATATAGCCCTAAGTGGTGACTGATGAGAAGTCCTCTGTCTTCAACAGGCAAGGGACCGCTTGGAGAAAATTAATAGTTTACTAACTGTTGACTAGAGTGTACCTTATTGATTTTCCCCTTAAGTGCCTCGGTCAGGGATTCAACAAGAGCTACTAATCACCATATTAGGGGCTGCCTTTGCTACAGAGAGTATATCACAGGGGCAATAAAACAATTATGAGCATACGGTGTGTCCTACCTTACAAGAATAAATGCCTTTAAGTCTGATGCCCGTGCCAATGAAGGAGAGCAGAAAGCACTCGGGTGGTGATGCTGGTTGTGTGGTAGTCACCTCTGACAAACCGATTTGCTCACCGTTGCACCGTCTCGAGCTGCTGGATACTATATGCGGGTCCCGCGGTGATGTGGCATAATCCAGGTTAAGCCTTATCATGGTCTCTACCATCATGCTTTGACATCTTCAGACCAGCTGGTTATCTTCCAAAGAAACTCCAGGCTGCTGTTTGCCTTGTAACAGTTGCATCAAAATGGGATTCCCATGACCTGCCTACCCTACCCTACCCTACCCTACCCTACCCTACCCTACCCTACCCTACCCTACCCTACCCTACCCTACCCTACCCCATACCCTACCCTACCCCTACCCAGGACAAAAGCCTACGCGGTAATCATGACATTACGGTAAGGATGGAGATCATCCTTCCCCCGCAGGGGAGAGGGGGGGGGGGGGGCGTCCAGTTAACGTCCTGATCCGAAGGACGGTGCACTTTGTGGCATTCATCCATTCAAATGATGCCAGTGGAATATGTTCGGATACCAAACTTTATTGTCGCTGCCGGGAATTGAAGCGTGTATTTTTGATGTTCTATCCCAGTATTCTTTTTTTCTATATATACTGCAACACCCCAAACGAGGATTACGTGCAAGTGTACATAACATGCACGCCAGGTTTTCAGGATGAAAGCCTACATAGTAATCATGAAATCATGGTAGGGATCATTTGCTTGCGGAGGGGATGGTTCTCCCTGCACACGGGGCCTCCAGTTAACGTCCAGATCCGAAGGACGGTGCACTTTATGGCATTCATCCCTGCAAATGATGCCACTGGAGCATGTTAGGACACCTAGATTTTATTACCGCTGCCTGGAATCGTACCGGGGGCCTCTAGTACACTAACCACTGAGCTACCACGCTCCTATATTCGGATACCAAACTTTATTTTCGCTGCCGGGAATCGAACCGGGGGTCCCTAGCTTCAGAGACCAATAGCTATTAACTACCTAAGGGGTGTACATAAGTGTGTTTACTCAAAAGGCAGTGCCTTTATTTCATATTAATTGTTAGTTACAAATGCAGTCAAGTTTGTTCTAAATAGTTTACTGAAAGCGCTTCACAGGATTGAACTATAAAACCACTGGTTACTTTCCAGGAATTGCATTTAACACCTCGGTCGTAAAATATATTAAGCTAACCCCAAAAGGTAGCACCTGGTTTTTAAACTATTTACTGTCTACAACCATGGGCGTAGACATTATAGAGGTATGGTTTAACACGGAAGTACAGCCATTAGCTACCTACAACGCAGATTGATCATTATATTTTATGCAATGTTCAACAAGTAAAAGCTTTCACAATAAGAAAAAGCGAAGCTTTCACACTAAAAAAGAGGCCCGCGGGCAGATCTCTGGCACAGAATTGCTATCCCATTTGTACAAGCCCATATTTGCTAGCATAATTGTACAAGCTAATATAAAATATAGTAGCACTTCGATGGCTCGAACACCGATGGCTCGTTTACCATGGATGAGTCGAACCCGTTCTTGAGTTCCTAGCGAAATCCTCTACATAAGAAATAGTGGGGGATAATTAAGGAGATTTTAGTCTTTTATCTTGCAAATGTATGCTGTGTGTACTCATTAGACTCGCCTCGATGATGCGATTCTAATGAGTACACACGGCATACATTTTCATTAAAGAACACCGAAAGGATGTTTAGAAATATCACGTAATGCCTCCTGGCAGTAATCCTCAGTGGCTCGAACTACCCCTGTCTCGAACAGATTTTCGAGGTCCCAAAGGTGTTCGAGCATTGAAGTTTGACTGTATACAACTCCAAACTCTCGACCACAACGGATCACTGCATATCCTATAAGCTCACCAGGAGCCTTCGGCTCTGTTGAGCTAGAAAACTTGCCTCGCCATATACAGATTGTTGGAATAACCTTCAATTAGTCTTCTTTAAAGTGTAGGAAAGGCTCGCCTATTTAATTTTGACCCCCTTGGACCCCACTTTTACATAGTAAAACTGGGGTTTTCGGGGGTATACCATATTTGTCTTATTTCTGTTCTAAAATATAGATTGTGGGTTCTCGTTAGAGTGCCCACAATCTATATTTTGAGCAGAAATAAGAAAAATATCACACTTTTTCATCTTAAAATTTTCATTTTTTCGGCGATAAAGGTGGCAATGAATATTTGTAAAGGCGTGTTTGCGTAATGTTAAGCTAGAACACTACTATTACAACACCATCTGTCTGTCTGTCTGTCTGTCTGTCTGTCTGTCCCTGTGTCTCTTTCTGTCTCTTCCTCTCTACCAATTCAGCTGATTCAAGAAGGGCAGTTTTAAGTTACTGGCGAAAGAATGTGCAATGTACTGTTTACCCGCTTACGTATAAGCCTTCCCAGGAAAGGTGTGTATAGGTAAACTGACCGGCTCAAAATGACGTACATAGTGTTGACTGGGCAGTTATGTCATATACAAACAGACCCTATCCATGCACACTCTCTGCCTGGTACACAGTCTGTCTGTCCGTCTTTCAGCCCGTCTGCCTGACCAACAATGGACAATGTGTGCCTGTATACAGTCTGAGCTACATCCTTCAAATTTGGAAGCTAGTCCATTTAGCTACTTTGCACACTAAAAAAATGTGTATGCATTATGGGGGTACAGCCCTCAATGCGAAATCGCCCCACAAGGTACCATATCCTCTACCGTCCAGCCCACTATGTATCTCTGGTAAGAGCGTCCGCCTGCACGTCTGTCAGTCTGTTTGCCGGACTAACGACAGTGTTAGTTTTGAACAACTGCCACTTGATTGCTGAATATTGTTGATGAATTGCTTTGCATGTGTACTTATTTATCAGTCACTCCCTATATTAAATACATTGTAGCACAATGGCCTGATCAAGATATATGCTATCTCAGGAAAAGTGAGCTTTATCAGGTCAACGTGACATTGCACTTTATGAATGAACGGGACTACTAGAAAAAATGACAAAAAATGTTATTCTTACTGGAAAAAATGAAAAAAAAAAAAACTTACTAAATATCACAGGAAAAATATAGTTAGCTGAAACGAAACATCTCGACCGGAGGAATGTCCGGACGCACTGGGGACCATCGATAACTGATCGTAAATTGCAAATTTAAGAGTGTACAAGTGGATAAACTAATAAATAGAATACCAGATTCGTGTCTTTTGATATCAAGTTTATCAGGCTGGGCTTCGAGAACGCATGTAGAATCGCTCGGCAAGCCTCGCGATTCTAAAAGCGTTATCGAAGCCTTGCCTGTTAAACTTGATATCAAAAGACACTAACCTGACATTCTCTCTGTATATTAAAATGCTATGCAATGACTCCCTTAGATAAATGTGACGACTTAATGTCACTGTCGGTGACGACTTCAGATCACATGTGTTATAAAGTCGTCAGTCGCACCCATCTTCTATAAAACTGATTTTTTAAATGACTTTGGGATAATTTCTGTCCTTTTTTCTATTTAGTTATCTTTCTGGATGATTAAGCTTCAATCTGCTGAAATCCGTTTTTAGCTACTTGTGACCATGTGCATGTGCCAAGCGTTCAAACACGTCAAGGTGACGACTTTACACCCACGTACGTTAGAACAGTAAACAATTTGACCACTAACGAGCTCGTTAAGCTAACGGTGCTTTGAACAATTGGCCCTAGATATTCACGATACATGCAGTTTTTTCGTGAGGGCCGTTTTAAAACAGACTTTTCTATATATGAAAGTGGGTTTACACGGATGTTCTTTAATCAGACGTAAAAAGTCTCCCCGTCCTACATCATAGTGTAGTTTATATTTTCTTGTCCTTTTGGATCATTGATTCCATTGTGGAATTTTGAAAATATCTGGGGGTCACTGATGAGGCCGAAATGGCCGAAACTAGCTAGTCTGACCCAGAAAGCATATACACTCCATATTTTCCGTTTCTGTGGTGTGTTCCTTGCTTCCAAAGGATAACCCTTTCTAGAACATATTTGACGTCACTACAGCTGGTGTCTTGGAATGTGTGGCGGCCGTAAAAATCTCCCTGTCCTACATCATACCGTAGTTTATATTTTCTAGTCCTTTGGGGTCATTGATTCTGTTGTTGAATTTTGAAAATATCTGAGTGTCACTGATGAGGCGTAAATTGTCGAAATTAGCTAGTCTGACACAGAAAGCATATACACTCCATATTTTCCGGTTCTCTGGTGTGTTCCTTGCTTCCAAAGGATAACCCTTTCTAGAACATATTTGACGTCACTACAGCTGGTGTCTTGGAATGTGTGGCGGCCGTAAAAAGTCTCCCTGTCCTACATCATGCTGTGGTTTATATTTTCTTGTCCTTTGGGGTCATTGATTCCGCTGTTGAATTTTGAACTTATCTGAGTGTCACTGATGAGGCCTAAATGGCCGAAACTAGCTAGTCTGACCCAGAAAGCATATACACTCCATAGTTTCCGGTTCTCTGGTGTCTTCCTTGCTTCCAAAGGATAACCCTTTCTAGAACATTGTTAACCCTTATCCCGCGGAATAATCAAATTAGCCAAGCAATTTCTGCCTTTAAACCAAATAGATTACTTGATATGATTTATTTCTACAAATTCACAAACTGAGTGTCAAACAGTATTGATTCTGATCAAATGGCTTCTCCATTTGATCTGGATCTACAGTGTTTACAGAAGTAATTGTTGTTATGTTCACCGAGTGACTTTTACGGCCGCTACATATTCCTTAACACCAGCTGCGATGAAGGTAAATGTTCTGTAAATCTTTGATTGTGGCTTTTCGGGGGCATCTATTTCTGTATTTTGTGTTCCCGAAGACAAAACTGCTGTCGCAGTTGATCATCTTTTCTTGGCCTTAAGCACAAGCGGGTTGGTCCGGTTCATAAGCTATAGACACCCGCCGAAAAAATAAACCTAAACGTAACAAATAAATGAAAACCATCACGAAAGCAAGCCTATATAATTTTGACCCCCCCCCCCCACCTGAACCCCATTTTTTATAGTAAAACTGGGGTTAACAGGGGTAAACCTTATTTTTTTTATTTCTGCTCTAAAATATAAAATTGGGGTGCTCGTTAGAACCAATATCCGCACTTCTTATTTTCAGCAGAAATATGAAAAATATCACAATTTTTCATCTTATTTTTTTTTCAGGGGAAATGTTTACAATGTAGACTTGGGCTCTTAGCCATTTACTAGTTTCTCATGGACTGATAATCTTACATATGCATTGCAACGCTATCTTTCTTGGCTATAGTTGGGTATGTGAAGTGTAGATTCCACAACTGTCAATACTTTGAACACACATAAACCGATATTGAAGAATACCGATATTTCATAGAAGTACCTCTAACGATTTTAACCATTACCACTATCTGGATTAATTCAGCGAACGGCAACTTGTTGGTAATTTTCTTATTTTCCCAGAAACTAGGATTTGACATATCATGCAAATGTCTCCATATCATACTAATTGTCTCCTTCGATAGGAAACAATTTGAATTAAATGTTAAATACTGTTTTCTTAGCAAAATAATAATACAAAATATTCTAAAGTGAAAAGTGTCGTCTGCTTCTATTATACACACTTTGCAGAGCGCTAAATAGAAGTGAAGGCAATGATCAGGAATCAATACAATTAACCCACAACTCCCATCAGAGACACCTAAGAGAAAGAAACACAAACATGAAACAACAGACCTAATGGAAACCTCAATAGCCAAAAGGACAGTCTCTTTCCCACAAAATGGCCAATATGCTATCCAAAATTAAATAATATACGCGATACAACCACCCAAAGTCAAACCATAAAAAAATGAAAAAAAGTGAATAAGCACTGCTATTAGCTACCCCCGCATGACAATGATCAATTAAAAAAAAAGCAGGCATGTTAAAAAGAAGTTGAACTCATAGCCGGCAACTTGGCCCAAAATTATCGAAACACAAAATCCATTTGATGAGTTTTAAGCATCTGTTCAACTCCGCGCTAACAAGGTACCCGCTCGCTATACACTTTAACATTTTTAGACCGCAATGGGAGGCGGTTCTAACGAGTACTCACAATCTATGTTTAAGAGAAATACGAAAGATAAGGTGTACCCCTGCAAACCCCAGTTTTACTATATAAAAGTTGGGTTCAAGGGGTCAAAATTATATAGGCGTGTTTTCGTGATGTTTGTTTGTTTGTTTAATTTGAGGTTTAACGTCCCCGTCAACACTGTAAAGGTCATTTTGGAGACGTTGCTTCCAACTTTGTGGGACTTTTACCCGACACTGAGATGAAATGACATCTCAAGCCCTGTCGCCCAATGAAACCAATAGGGTTTATTAGCATGGACGGTCCGCCTCGCACCGCGGTTCCTGGACCGGCTTAGATCCTCTAAGCGGTTTACCAGTACTAGAATGCGGGCCGGAATCAGCTGTGCGTGGAAGCATCATGCATTTTTTTCATATCTCCATAATGCGTACTTTTCTGATGAAAATCTGCGATATTTTTGTTATTTATACTGCATACATAGGTCATGGGTGCTTGTTAGAACCGCCTCATTGAGGTGGTTCTAACGAGTAACCAGAACCTATGTCTAAGACAGAAAAAGAAAAATAATGTATACTCCTGTAAACCCATGTTTTCTCTAGATAATGTGGGCTTTAGTGCAGATCCATCATAGTGCAGATTATATTTTCTGGTCATTTCGGATCATTGAGTTCATTTAGAATCATTTTTAAAATAGAGTTCTGCTAAAGCCGGTGCTAGGGGACAGAACAGACTCAATAAAACCGAGTCTGCTATTTTCGTTTATTTGGTGTATTCTTTGCTTCCAAAGGATCTAGCTATTCAGAACTTATTTAGTGGGATGTTTTACGCTTTCTACACTCATTGTCTTGGGCTTATGACCACTTTTGAACAGTCCCAAAGATGATCTGAAAGAAGAAACTAGGAATTTTACTATATGTTAACGGACATCGAATGACCAAGAGAAAACAATCGCCTTTGAATAGGCCTATTTGAATGAGGTGGTCACAAGGCAGCGTATACGCTTTGCAACCAATTGAAGTGTCTAGTAGTCAGTCGAAACGTCGCCATCAATCGGATCCGCCTCGATTTCCTCTTTTGTTTGTGATTTGTTTTCATCTTTCGATGCCTTCTTCCGATTCAAAATCAACGCCTTCCACTGACTTGGACGATGCTGTAAAATAAAATGAGAGTATGGTTTGTTAGCAATATTCACCTTATTTGTATTATCTGCTGGTTCCGAGTCTGAAGGTTATCAGTGTTGGAGAAACAGGTAACCAGACCCCCTGACCTTGAAGGTCAGGGGGTCTGGTTACCTGTTTTTTTTTTCTCCAATATTGACAATTTGCAAGCTGGGATCCAGCAGATAATGCAAATATGGTGAATGAGCCAGTTCCTGAGTAAAGGTACTCATCGGTCACCTTACCAGCGAAGGCTCTGTCTGTCTGTCTGTCTACTGTTACTGCGATCGGTCACATTTGGCCATTACTCGCAGGTGTACATTACATACATGTACATGTACACTCCTGATTCGCAGTAAACATGTACACGTAATTAAGGTAGGGACAGGTGACGATTCTTCCTGCACAGGTGGTATACACTTAACGCCCGCCCCGTCGCTGAAAGACGATGCACTTTGTGGCATTTATCCCTTCCAATGATGCCAATGGAGCATGTTTGGATACCGTAATTTTATCACCGCTGCCAGGGATCGAACCAGGAGTCTCTAGCACCAGATGACTGAGATACCAGGCTCAAGCAAGACTGTGCAAAACTGTCTCCAGACATGTAGAGAAGCCTTACAAGAAACCATACGTCCAGTCCTATCAGTTGTATGCGGACGCTCTTCTGAAGAACATTCATTGGAGTATGGCGAGGACCTTTGGTTTAATTATCTATGACTGCAGTGGTGCCTTGCTATATGGTGAGATATGAATAACTCAATTTTTGAAACTACGACAGAAATGTTTCAGCGGTTACATTACGACAACATACTCGTGTGACATAGTGTATTCTGTCATATCTCCATAACGTTGAAAATGTGTGATGTTTTTCTTATATATACTCCGAACTTTGGTTGTGTGGGTGCCTGTTGGACTTAGGTTGTGGGTACTCATTAGTACCGCGCAATGAGGCAGTTCTAACGAGCACCCCATTACGATAACACTCCCGTGCGAAATAGTGCATTTTTCATGTCTCCAAAATGGCTACTTTTCTGATGAAAATCTGTGATATTTTTCTTATTTATACTCCAAACATAGTATGTGGTTGCTCGTTAGAACCGCCTCATTGAGGCGGTTCTAATGAGGCGGTTCTAACGAGTACCCACAACCTATGTCTTGGAGCAAAAATAAGAAAAATAATGTATATCCCCGTAAATCCCAGTTTTCTATGTATAAAGTGGGGTATAAAGGGGTCTTCACATGATGCAGAATCTATATTTGGAGGATATATTAGACAAATATCACAAAATTTCATGGGGAAAAAAAAGCCACTTTGGAGATATGAAAGGAAGCACTATGCCACATGGGTGTGTTATCGTAATACCTTTTTTCTCTGTATAAGGTGGTATTTACATAGAGGATCTTACATGAGTGTTCATGTATTATTGAATTTATTATACGAGTTGAGGAAAATGGAAAAAATGCGAGGCTTTGCCGAGCATTTTATCCCTTTTCTTCAACTCGTTTAATAAATTATTGATATAGAGGATCTTACATGAGTGTTCATGTATTATTGAATTTATTAAACGAGTTGAGGAAAAGGGATAAAATGTGAGGATTTGCCGAGCATTTTATCCCTTTTCCTCAACGAGTTTAATAAATTCAATAATACATGGACACGAATGCAAGATTCTATTTATCATATGACATTTAAAACGCATTTTATTCACGATTGTTTACAAAAATGTCAATATTCCGCCGTTAGTAAACGCGACGTCGTTAAGGACGTCGTACATGTAACGTTACGGGACGTATCTAGCTGATTTGCATATTTAATCCACTAGTGGATTATCGAAAATATTACATGGCGTTATTATACTCTCAGACGCGACGTCATATGATAAAAGGTGGTATTTACAGTGGTGTCCTTTTCACAGGAGCTAACTTTTAAGGGAATGGGAACACCTGGCAGATTGTTCTGCCATTTTTCAAAGAGAGACGACCTCATGGAACTTCCTGTTCGCTTTTCTATAAGTCATGTCTCACTGAAAAAAACGGTCAACTCCTAAAGGAAATAAATGCTCCTTAGGGGCAAATTTTTTCCTTTAAGAGTTGACCCCTATTTACACGGAAGACAAAATACTTTTGCAGGAGTTGCCTCCCCTGAAAGTGTTCCCATTCCCATTAAGACGCTGAGAAAAACTACCTCTGAAAATGTCGTCTGCTTATGTCGTCTGTTGATTTTTTTGCAAACTTTTTAAAAATGTTTTTACATACAGGCAAACAGTGTGAACCCAAATCCTAGAGGAGCAGTCTGATCTGGGCTCAAACTGTTTGCAACAATGAGTTTTGAAGTAACCGGCAGACGACAAAGTAGACGACAATTGTCGTGATTTGCGTCTTATGGGTTACGAATTCGAAGGAAACACAGGTTCATATTTATAGTATAACTATAAATATAAGGCACACATTCACAGGGCTAGGAGAAATAGACGATGATGTATGATGCTTCCACACAGAGCTGAAACTGACCGCATGTGAGTACTCGTAATCTGGTAGAAGGTCTAAGCCTTCCCATGCAACGTGGTTTGAGTCGGACCATCCCTGCATTTAAACATTTCATTTGATTGGACGGTAGTTATCTAAATGTAGGGTAAAAGTCCAACATAACTGGAAGCAACGTTTTCAAAATTACTTGAAAAGTGTTGACGGTGACGTTAAACAACAATTAAAAAACAAACAAACTAAATTCTGACTGTTAAGTCCGAGGGACAATAGTGCTGATGTATTTCGATTTCTGCGCGCATAATTTATGCTCCAATTTTAGTGGGATGTCGTTGAATGTTACCGTTAGGCGACGTTTCATCTGATGAGATCTGATAGGAGAACTACAGCAAGTCCTCAAGGTGTCCGAAAGTTTAGAATTTTTACGGTTTTGCTTACCTCAATAAGCCAGATACCAGATGGAGTGGTTGGATGATTATAGGCATAGTAGCACCAGCAGCCTGTGACTGTACTAAGAATCAAAATCGCCACAACAACAACTGCCGTCAGAATGAAGGTAAATGCTGAAATGTAAACACTCTTCACCACTGTCCTGCTGAATAAATTAATATTTGCTGTTCCAATTTCTGACTTTCAGACAATCAAATTACTTGAAATACTAAAGTCGTTCAAATTTACAAACTGAACAAAACACAGTGGAGACTTGATGTCTATGCATGGTAATGGTGGGGGCAACTCTGTAGAACTGTTTCTTTCACCAATCAACAGGGACAAGTTTTACAGGAAAGAACTAGACAATGTGCCCAGTGAGGCACGTATACCCCCGGCCAGTGCCACCGCCTCAGCTAAAAATGGCAATATCAAAAGCTTCTTTGCATATACAGACCATATTCCATATAAAAGTTAATGCTATAGACATATCCAGTACCAAATACAAAGAGAATCTTAGATGGTTACATAGATATCAGCAATGAAAAAGGTTTCATGCAAACCTTTGACGTAAACGTTGACGAATGGATGGACAGCCCACCAATGGGGCATGAGCCAGGGGCTTAGATATTTCATATCAAGGAAATGCTATAGAGATATTCTTTACCATATATGAAGAGAATCTAACATTTGGCTACAGAGATATGAGCAATCAAAAAGGTTTAACGCAAAACTTTGACGTAAAAGTTGATGACCGGACGGACTGGCTGACAGCCCACCCAGGGGTTTGACCCGGTAGCTTAGATATTCCAAATAAAAGGTTATGTTATAGAGATAATCTGTACCAAATATGAAGAGAATCCAACTTGTGGTTACAGTTATATGAGCAATCCAAAATTTTAACACAAAACTTTGACGTAAAAGTTGACAAACGGACGGACAGCCCATCCAGGGGCTTGACCCAGGGGCTTAGATAGTCCGTATGACAGGTATTGCTATAGAGATATGCTTTACCAAATATGAAGAGAAACTAAAATGTGGTTACAGAGATATGAGCAATCAAAAAGGTTTAACGCAAAAAATTGACGAAAATGTTGATGATCAGACAGACAGATAGACAGCCCACCCAGGGGCTTGACCCTGGAGCTTAGATATTCCAAATTACAGGTAATACTATAGATATACCCTGTTCCAAATATGAAGAGAATCCAACATGTAGTTACAGAGATATAAGCAATCAAAAAGGTTTAGCACAACACTTGGACGTTAAAGTTGACAAACGGACGGACACCCCACCCAGAGGCTTGTCTGTCATACTTCATCATAGTGCAGATTATATTTTTACTTTCTTTGGATGCATCGAGTCAATTGCGAGTAATTTGAAAATCGAGTACGCTGAAATCGATGCTAGGGGGCGTATTCAGCCTAGCAGACATCAGTGCTGTTTATGAAGAAACTCAATAAAACCGAGTACCCGGTTGTCATTCTAATATGTATTCTTTGCTTCCAAAGTTAACCCTTTTCGTTTATTTGACCCATAGGCTTAGATATTCCATATGAAAGGTAATGCTATTGAGATATCCTTTACCAAATATGAAGAGGATCTAGCATGTGGTTACAGAGATATGAGCAATCCAAAAAATTAACGCAAAACTTTGACGAAAAGGTTGATGCACGCACAGACGAACGAACGGACGGAAAGTCGAAAACTATATAACCCCTGACATACTTCGTATGCCGGGGGTATAATTAACTCGACATGAGCAAACCCTTTCCTTAAAAAATGTACCCATTTTTTTTTTACATTTATGCAATTTTTTGGGGGTGCAAACACATTCCTGTAACAGTCAACGCCTTTTTTATGAGCAAAAAGACTTCTTTTTAGTTGCAAATCCTTTCCGTCAAGTGCATGCCCCTTCCTTCAAAAGCAGACTTCTTTCTAGAAGTAAAAGCTTTCCTTTAAAAGTTAAGCGGCAATAGCCATTTAACGTAAAATCGCTTTTGCCAGTTATCCCTTTTCTTCAACTCGTTTAATAAATTAAACAATATATGAACACTCATGCAAGATCCTCTGTTGACGGGGACGTTAAACCTCAAATCAAACAAACAAACAAACAAACAAAAGATCCTCTGTGTCAAAGAAAAACAACATAAAGGAAGAAAAAACACATAAAGAAAGAAAAACAGCAGAAAAACAACTTAAAGAAAGACAAGAGGGCCATGATTGCCCTGGATCGCTCACCTGATATAGAGTAACAAGTGGGCCCTGGGGCGGGCCATTATTGACCCCAGGGCTATAATGTGCATAATGTTTAGGGAGGTCTAAAAGGGTGAAGGTTCATACCAAATATCAACAAAGGCTATAATTTGAACAATCATGGCAAAGGTCCACTAGATGAAGCTACACACCAAATATCAAAGACCTTGGCCTTGCGTTTTCAAAGAAGAATTTTTTTTAAAGATATTCCCTAAAGATATAAGCCTATGTAAAACAAAACGGTCCCAGGGCGGGGGCATTTTTGGCCTCAGGGCTATAATTTAAACACACTTGACAGAAGTCTACTAGATGAGCTTCATTCTTCATCAAAGACATGGGCCTTGCAGTTTCAGAGAAGAAGATTTTTAAAGATTTCCCTATATAAGTCTATGTAAAACCAAAGGGTCTCGGGCCGGGGGCATTTTTGGCCCCAGGGCTTTAATTTGAACAAGCTTGATAGAGGTCCATTAGATGAAATTTCAGACCAAATATTAAAGACCTAGGCCTTGTGGTGTCACAGAAGAAGATTTTTAAAGATTTCCCCCCAATATAAATCTATGTAAAACCAAAGGGCCCGAGGCGGGGGCATTTTTGGTCTCAGGGCTATAATTTGAATAATCTAGGTAGAGGTCCACTAGATGTAGCTTCATACCAAATATGAAAGATCTAGGCCTTGTGGTTTCAGAGAAGATGATTTTCAAAGATTATCTCTATATAAAAAGTAAAAGTAAAACAAAGATCATGAATTGATACAATTAACTTACTCCACCCATAAAAGACACCAAAGGGAAAGAAATACAAACATTAAGCGACCAGACCATAATGGAAACCCAAACAAAGGAAGGCCATAAGGACAGTTACGTTCCCACAAAATGGCCATATGGCCATCCAAAATTAAAAGACACAAGTGATACACACAGTAAGCAACAAACAACAACACAAATAAATCGCCACAGAAGAGCCGCCTTGGAATGGTCAGTGGAAGATTTCCACTGGGGGGCTTAAATCGATTTTACGTGGCCACAATCCTCGCCCTTTCTTCTGTCGCGATTTAGACAAATAATTTGTTCAGTCCGCATGAAGGCCTCCTAATTCATCAGTGCAACATCTCCGTGAACACAAAAATCAAAGAACCACAGAGGTGAGACAACGGTGAGGTCTCGACAGCAAGAAACCACTGAAATGCTGGAACAAAAGAAAACCAAAAGTTAGACTCCGAAAACCAACAGTTAAGTCTATGTAAAACCAAAGGCCCCGGGGCGGGCGCATTTATGGCCCGAGGGCTATAATGTGAACAATCTTGGTAGAGGTCTACTAAATAAAGCTCCATACTAAATATCAAAGACATGGGCCTTGCATTTTGCGAGAAGAAGAATTTTAAAGATTCCCCTATATAAGTCTATGTAAAACCAAAGGGTCTCGGGGCGAGGGCATTTTTGCCTCAGGGCTTTCATTTGAACAATCTTAATAGAGGTCCATTAGATAAATTTCACACCAAATATCAAATACCTAGGCCCTGTGGTGTCAAAGAAGAAGATTTTTAAAGATTTTCCCCAATATAAATCTATGTAAAACCAAAGGGCCCGAGGCAGGGGCATTTTTGGTCTCAGGGCTATAATTTGAACAATCTTGGAAGAAGTCCACTAGATGTAGCTTCATACCAAATATCAAAGACCTAGGCCTTGCGGTTTCAGAGAAGATGATTTTTTTGCAAGATTTACCCTATATAAGTCTATGTAAAACCAGAGGGCCCCGGAGTGGGGGCATTTTTGGCCCCAGCACTATAATTTGAACACTTTGGTAGGGGTCCACTAGATGAAGCTTCATACCAAATATCAAAAACCTGGGCTTTGCGGTTTCAGAGATGAAAATTTTTAAAGATTTTCCCTATATAAGCCCATATAAAACCAAAGGGTCCCAGGGCGGGGTCATTTTTGGCCCTAGCACTATGATTTGAAAATCTTGGTAGGGGTCCACTAGATGAAGCTTCATACCAAATATCAAAGACCTGGACCTTGTGGTTTCAGAGAAGAAATTTTTTAAAAGAATTTCCCTATATAAGCCAATGTAAAAACCAAGAGCCCCAGGGCGGGGGCATTTTTGCCCCAGCATTATAATTTGAACAATCATGGTAGGGTTCCACTATATAAAGCTTCATACATAATATCAAAGACCTGGACCTTGCAGTTTCAGTGAAGACGATTTTTAAAGATTTTCCCTTTATTATCCTATGTAAAACCAAAGAGACCCGGAGCGGGGGCATTTTTGGCCCCAGCATTATAAGTTGAACAATCTTGGTAGGGGTCCACTAGATGAAGTTTCATACCAAATATCAAAGATCTGGGCCTTGCGGTTTCAGAGAAGAAGATTTTTCAAGATTTTCTCTATATAAGCCCATGTAAAGCAAAGGGCCCCAGGGCGGGGGCATGTTTTGGCCACAGTACTATAATTTGAACAATCTGGGTAGAATTCCACTAGATGAAGCTTCATACCAAATATCAAAGACCTGGGCTTTATGGTTTCAGAGAAGAAGATTTTTTAAGTTTTCGGTGAAGAAAATCTATTTTTGACTCATGTGACCTAGATATGCAACGGAGCGGAACCATTTGAACAACTTTGAATGGGGACCACCTAAGGATTATTCCTGTGAAGTTTGGTCAAAATCTGATCAGTGGTTTAGGAGGAGATGTCGTTTGAAGAAAAAGTTTACGCACGCACGGACGGACGCACGACAGACGACGGACAAAAAGTGATCCCAAAAGCTCACCTCGTCACTACGTGACAGGTGAGCTAAAAAAAACATAAAGCAACGATTCGCATCTTAGCCGAGTTACAGAAGACCCGACACTCTAGAACAAGCACATGCACGTAAGCCGTGTCAGTCAAAACTGTAAAATTTATCACCGGAATGAAAATATTCTGCATGCCAGTTGGCGACTGGCAATAGCGAATTTGCGTTATCATGGCTAATGCCAGAATGATATGTCATTTAACGTACAATCCGCTCTTCTCAGTTAACTGGCAACATACCTTTCCATTTGAAAAAGGTTTGAGGTGTTCTTTCTTCATCCTTTCTACACCCAGGGTCCTCCAGAAAGAGACCACCTATTAGACTGTTCAAAAGTGTTCTTAAACACAATTTTGAAAAGTCACAGGGGTGGTCTTAATCTAGTAATTCTACTGTATTTTAGCATTTCTGGCGGAAATACAAAAAAGCAAGAAATAAATGTAATAACCTGAAAGAATATGCTAAAGAAAGATTTTATAACAATTTAGAACTTACACTTTCTGAAAATCATACCAATTGTAAAAGAGATTTTTGGAAATCAACACGCTTTTTTTTATTAAAAAACACTACTGCATTAGCATCTATTCCTCCTTTGCACACAACTACCATAGATGACGAAATTAAGATACACAAAACGGATAAAGAAAAAGCCGACTGTTTGAATGCTTACTTTGCAGAAATTTACAGAAAGTACATTAGATTTTTTAAACGTCACTGAACTTGAAGTAAAAGAGATTATTGATATATTAGCCGCCAGTAAGGCATCGGGGCCTGACCTGATTAACCATAAAATGTGAAACTATGTTTCTTCAACCGTGTCGAAACCACTGACAATAATGTTTAATTGATCTCTGAGAGAAAAGCATTACCCCGAACTTTGGAAGAGGAATAATGTCGTACCTTTGTTTAAAAAGGGAGATAAAGATGATCCTGCTAATTACAGGCCCGTTTCACTCTCCAGCTCAGTTGGTAAAATTATGGAACGTATTGTGTTTAAACATATGTATAATCACCTTCACTTAAACAATTTACTGTACAAATATCAGTCAGGTTTTGTTCCGGGTCACTCAACAACATTTCAACTTGTAGATATAGTGCGAACAATTTGACATGAGACTGGCCTTTATGCAAGGAATAAATTAGTCAATGCTTTCGCCTAATACGTCTGCTTTCGTAAACTTCTCGTGAATGGCCTTTATGCAAGGAATAAATTAGTCAATGCTTTCGACTAATACGTCTGCTTTCGTAAACTTCTCGTGAATTTTCGGCATCATGTGAATAGCGGCCCATTTGCCGACCTCTTTGTATTCTATAACAATATCGCCATCTTCGGAAAACGACGAAGATAAATATATGCATTCAGTCTGGTGTGAAATTATGTTAATAGAGTTCACCAGTCTCAGGTCAATTTGTTCGAACTATATATATCAACACATGTGTCAAACATTTGAAAATAAACACAATTCCTTGTTTGTTTGATTTGAGGTTTAAGGCCGGTGGGTCAGGCCTCAGATTCTATGACGGCTCCAACGTAAAGGCTTATTGAAAATTAAAGAGATAATGTTGGTTGGTGCCTGATGCTCTGTCTCTGGTCGGGCTCATCGGAGTCTAACTGCTGGTTTTCTTTTGCTCCAGCATTTCAGTGGTTTCTTGCTGTCGAGTCCTCACCGTTGTCTCACCTCTGTGGTTCTTTGATTTCTGTGTTCACGGAGATGTTGCACTGATGAGTTAGGAGGCCTTCATGCGGACTGAACAAATTTTTTGTCTAAATCGCGACGGAAGTAAGGGCGAGGATTGTGGCCACGTAAAATCGATTTAAGCCCCCCAGTGGAAATCTTCCACTGACCGTTCCAAGGCAGCTCTTCTGTGGCGATTTGTTTATGTTGTTGTTTGTTACTTACTTGTGTCTTTTAATTTTGGATGGCCATATGGCCATTTTGTGGGAAAGTAACTGTCCATATGGCCTTCCTTTGTTTAGGTTTCCATTATGGTCTGGTCGCTTAATGTTTGTATTTCTTTCCCTTTGGTGTCTTTTATGGATGGAGTAAGTTAATTGTATCAATTCCTGATCTTTGTTTTACTTCTACTTTAACGTCCCGGTCAACACTTTTGTGGGTCTTTTACCCGACATTGAGATGAAATGACATCTAAAGCCCTGTCGCCCAATGAAACCAATAGGGCTTATAAGCATTGGCGGGCCGACACGCCCCGCTTTGCCTGGGCAGGCTTAGATCTCGTGTGCGAATCGGTTTCAGCTCTGCGTGGAAGCATCATGCAGCCCGTATATTTCTTCAAGCCCCGATGGGCGGGAGCGTAGCAAAATTCCTGCATGGTGTATTTTGACATTTCTAAAGCTTTTGACAAGGTATGGCATAGAGGTCTGTTTTTCAAATTAAAGCAAATTCGGATCGATGGAATATTTCTTGACTGGCTTGCTGACCACTTACGAGGACTGTTCAAATATGAATGCAAGTAGAACGTTTTCTCATGTACTAATGCGAAAATCACCTGAAAATAAATATCACAGCGTAGAAAAACATTTTACCTATACATTGATACCAAACCTGTTAAAATCCGTCCACTTTAGCCATGTATATCGTTCGATAAACACTGTCTACTCTTGTATACTAATACAAAACTTGGTTGGAAGAAGGTCAGAGTACGCCGTTGAAACACGGTCCTATATTAAGAATCGTTGTATTCTTGGTATACGGTGCAAAGACATTTTTGATGAAATATGTTCGGTTTATGGGCATAATGAAATGTCTTTTCCGACAGTTTTTCGTTGGTGTAAGAAATTCAGCTGTGGGCTAGGCTCAACAGAAGATGCACCACATGATCGTCGGCCGAAAAGAGCAACATCTGCCAAGATGGTTGCTAGAGTGAAAGAAATAGTTGCTACCGATGCACGATACACCACTAGGCAAATAGCTAGTATGGTTGGCATCTCATTAGGAGCAGCTCATACAATTCTGAAACGGGATTTGAAAATAAGAAAGATCTGTGCTAGATGGATTCCCCATCTGTTGACAGATGAGCAGAAAAAGACACGCGTTCAGTGCGCAAAAAAAAGTTGTTTAAAAAGTTTCCAAATTATAATGCACGGTCTTTCGCTAATGTCGTCACAGGTGACGAGACATGGGTTCACTTTTTTGAGCCAAAACGAAAGATTCAGAACAAAATATGGGCAACAAAATATTGCAAAAGACCATTCATTGCAAAGCGGAGCATGAGCGTCAAGAAGGTAATGTATGCCAAATTCTTTTCAAATCAGGGCCCTGCTATTCAGGTTGCTGTGCCGAAAGGCAAATCTGTAAATGTGAAGTTTTACAAGATTAAAGTTCTTCGAAAATCGAAGAAATATTTCAAAGAACGAAGACCCGCAACTGGTTTGGCCAATGCCAGATTGCTATATGACAATGCGTCATCGACAAGGCGTTCATTGTGCAAGACTATCTGAAGCAGGAAAAGGTTGTTGAACTCCCTCACCACCCGTATTCCCCTGACCTTGCCCCATGTGACTTTTTTGTTCCCGCGGCTGAAAAATACCTTTCTGGTCGAAAATTTTTACAGCAGCGCAAACACCTCGGTTCTGCAATATTCTAGTGCCTTCATAGTATACCTCGAAAAGACTACCAAAATGCATTCAATGATTGGATCAGAAGACTGAAAGTTTGTATATCTGTTAAAGGGGAATACTTTGAGGGGACAAAATAAATTTTTCATCGAAATCTATCACGGAATCATTTTTATGTGCTTAGTTGCATTCATATTTGAACAGTCCTCGTATCTAACAGAAAGCAATGCGTGGTCTTAAATTGAATATGTTCAGATATAAGGATGTTTTAGCTGGTGTAAATGATATAGCAGACCAGTTTTTAAGTTTAACTCGACTGTTCGCAGATGACAGTTTTTTTTGTCAGCATCAAATCTAAATGATATTGAGGGGGTACTAAATCACGATTTGGCTATTGTTTAAGCATGGACCAAGCAATGGCTACTCAGTTTTAATCCAAATAAATCTGTAGCCATGCTATGTTACTTGTGAAAGTAGATGTAGTTCAAATATTGTCTTTTGGGGGTCTCGATATTACTTTTGTGGATCAACACAAACATCTACGTATAACCCTCGCTGAAAACGGTAAATGGCAGAACCATATAGATAATATTTTAACTTCAGCATCAAATGTAATTGGGACCATGCGTAAATTAAAATATACTCTCAACAAAGTAGCTTTAAATCAGGTTTATCTATCATATGTTAGGCCAAACTTAGAGTCCTCATCTGTAGTTTGGAACCACTGTACTATGGAACAGGCAAATTCTCTACAAAAATTACAGAATGAGGCTGCTCGTATTGTAACTCGTCTTACAGGATCTGTATCGATTGAAAAGCCTTATGAGGAATGTGAATGAGACTTACTTTTTTGTGTAGAAGGAATCAAAAATTAAAATTTATGTATAGAGTTACACATAATATGGTGCCTTCATAATACCTCCAAATGTTGGTTAGCCTACACGCTATCCACTACGTAACAGGGACAATATCGTCACTGTTCCTCAGCGTACAAAATATTCAGTCGTTCATGTATTCCTTCAGTTCTGCATGGAGTGAGTTACCAACTTACCATTGCAGTATCGAAATTCTGAAACTTATAATGCCTTCTGTTATCAAGTGAAAAAGCACTTTTGTTCAAGTATGACAGTTCCTATCCTTTATCTGAAGGGTAGTCGAAAGCTATATATACTTCACTGCAGAATGCGAAATCGATATAGTGATCTTAACAGTGACCTTTTCTGAAATCATCTTCGAGAAATGTTAAGAAGAATGGAGGATGCAGACATGTTCTGTTTAAATGTAGCCTGTTTCATGTGCATAAGATACTTAAGTTCCATGCAACAAGGCCATTACACACATTAAATTGACAGTTACTTCTTTTAGGAAATTCAAATTTGTCAGAGAATGATAATATGCCTTTATATGAGGCTGTCCATAAGTTTAAAGAAGATACAGGGCGATTTATTGAGATACTGTTCTTTTATGCTCAGTCAGAATCATTATTTACTTTCTTTTCAATCGCCAGTTCTGATGTGCTTGGGGAAACTGATATCGCCGTGCACGATGTTGCCTGGTGAGGATAGGCCCTCTTACCGGACATCTGGCCCTCAGGTAACCTTCATGCAACCTTTTACGCTTTGTTTAATCGGATATCCTTTGATCGATTGCATGCTGGCAATCAATTTGTATCCTTAGGTCCGTGTCCTGCCGATTTCGTAGCGCTAGATTTCGAAGATACTTATCTTCCCTATGTGACGTCATGCGGTGTCAGCCTTGCACGGTTCGTCTAGTAAACTCGCCCGTCTCCTGGTAGCATCTCCATAGCCTGGCGACCACACTTCTCGATACACCAAAAGCGTTCAACTACCATCCTATGGGTGTACTCACTTTCAAGCAAAGCGACAACTTGAGCGACCTCAATTTCTTCCAAGAACCGCC
Organism: Lucinisca nassula; assembly: GCA_963580285.1. Lineage (NCBI taxonomy): Eukaryota > Metazoa > Mollusca > Bivalvia > Lucinida > Lucinidae > Lucinisca > Lucinisca nassula. The sequence goes on along the minus strand of OY757025.1, from coordinate 110,299,558 downwards.
TAACACCATATGAAGTCACTATGAAGGCCAAAATAACGCATAACGGAAGGATTGACATGTTTCTGACCCAGACTCAAATTTTGAACAGATCGCCCCATACCGCGTTTCAGCCGTCCATGCTGTAGCTCACATTTTTGCTTTGCACATGAATCTTGATTCTTGACGTTTGCATGAACATTGTTAAGAGATGTCACTTTAAAAAAGTGTCTTTCCTTGAGATTTTAAATTGCCGAGCGGTGATGACATTATACAGGCTTAGAAGTTTGCGCCTTTAATTATTGTGAGCAGTATTTATTTACTGTTCTCGACACCAGATAAGGAAATGTATAGTTTTAGGTTGGGATAGAAATTTTGTTCTAAACCTGGTGATCTTACCCAGAATCGAATATGTTCGCGTGTTTTATAAATGCACTGGTTGAGTACGAGTTCATATGCGCCGTCGTTAAGGTTGACATCACAAATATTACAGCATTGGTCATGACAATATGGCGGACATCGGCAACAGAGGTGACAGTATTATCAAAAATCCACGCTCAGAAATGGAAGGTTTGCAAGAAAAAGAAAAAAGAAAAAAAAATCCTGCAAGGGGGTGAGGGGTGTAAAAACTGGAGCCTCGGGATCACTGTCCGGCATCACTCGGCACGCCTCGTGCCAATACGATGATAAGACCGTGTAGTGAAGACCCTATAAACTCTACTTAAAAAGGAGACATTGAGTTTACAAGGGTATACTTAGAGGATCTTACATGAGTGTTCATGTATTATTCAATTTATTAAACTCGTTGAGAAAAAGGGACAAAATATGAGGCTTTGCCGAGCATTTTATCCCTTTTCCTCAACGTTTTTAATGAATTTATGTATTCATTTATTATTCAATTTATTTCGACGGGTTGAGGAAAAGGGATAAAATGCGAGTCTTTGCCGAGCATTTTATCCCTTTTCCTCAACGAGTTTTATAAATTTAATAACACAAGAACACGAATGCGAGATTCTATTTATCATATGATATTTTTCACGAATTGTATTCACGATTTTGATTTAAAAATGTCAATGTTCCGCCATTAGTAAACGCGACGCGTACATGTAACCCTTTGGTGGCATATCTAAACAATTTGCATACTTACCTGTAATCCACTAGTGCATTATCGAATTTATTACATGACGATGTAACAATCTCAGATGCGACGTCATATGATAAATAATTTCATTTTTTTACTAAAAAGATATATAGATTGAGGGTGCGCGTCAGAACCGCCTCAACGTGGGATTTCTAACACGCACCACAATCTATGTTATGAGCAGACATTACGGAAAAGTCAAAATATTTCATCACGGAAAAAAATTATAATGATACAGTGTGTGTGTGCTTGAGTTTTACATCCCACCGACAGCTATGGTCATACGGCGACACGACATCGGTTCATAGACTCATCCGAAAGTCTGGGGAAGCCCGGCGTCGAACATACAACCCCTGGTTTATTAGCCGAGTTGCATAACCACTATACCACAGAGGCTTCTATTGTGATATAGAACAATGCATTCCATTTTTGCGCAGAATAGCCAGTTTGTACGCATGCACTAATGAACACCTACGACCATTTATATACACAGAAAAACAGACAATATTAACTCTCTTCCACTGATTCAAGAAGGACGGTTTGTTTGATTTGAGGTTTAGCGTCCCAGTCAAAACTGTATACATGTACGTCATGTCATTGTGGAGACGTTGCTTCTAATTTTTTGGGACTTTAACCCGACATTGAGATGAAATGACATCTCAAGCCGTGTCGTCCAATGAAACCAATAGGGTTTTTATGCATGGACGGACCGACTCGCACCGCGTTGCCTGGGCAGACTTAGATCCTCTAAACGGATTAACAGTACTCGTGTGCGGTCGGTGTCAGCTCTGCGCGGAAGCATCATGCAGCCAATCTGTCTCTTCAAGCTCCGATGTGCGGGGGGCGTAAGGGCAGTTTTCAGTTTCTGGTGAAAGAATGTGCACTGTACTGGTTAACCACTTGCGTATAAGCCTAACCAGGAAGTGTGGCTAGGTAAACAGACTGGCTCAGAAATGACCTAAATACTGTTTGCTTGGCCGTTAAACTCTGATACAAACAAACAAAATAAACAGAAAGTATCAAAATGTTTTATCTGAAAATACTAGTTTTAAAGATATGAAAGGCGCTAAACGCCACATCACGAAAACACACCTATATAGTTTTGACCCCATTTAACCCCACTTTTATATAGTAAAACTAGGGTTCATAGGGGTATACAATAGTATTCTTATTTCTGCTCCAAAACATAGATTGTGGGTACTCGTTAGAACCGCTTCAACGAGGCGGTTCTAATGAGGTCCTACAATTTATCTTAGGAGTAAAAATATGGAAAATATCAGAATTTTTATCTGAAAATTTTCATTTTTTGGTGGTAAAGTTTTCCAATACATTTGTATAGGCGTGGTTTCGTAATGACGTGAACAATTCCGTGTAATAAACTTCCCAAAACCCCACTTTATATAGAGAAAACTGGGGTTAACGAGGGTATTTGTTTTCTTATTTCTGCCCCAAGACAAAGGTTGTGGGTACTCGTTAGAAGCGCCACCTTGGGGCGGTTCTAACGAGTATTCACAGTCTATGTTTGCAATATAAATAATAAGAAAAAAAAACAACATCACCGATTTTCATCAGAAAAGTAACCATTTGGAGATGTGAAATACTGCTCTATATCGCTCTTTGTGTTATTGCAATGTGTAGCAAATGTATGTGTGTCTCATGTATTGTAATACTGACCACCACCCTTAGAGGCTTGCAGAAATAGATTTGGCTACATGGTGCTTCAACACAGAGCTTAGACCGACGCACATGTGTACTGATAAACCGCTAAAATATATGCCAGCCCGAGTAATGTGGTTTGAGTCGTTTAACCCTATTGGTTTGTTGGAACATCGGGCTTGAGATGTCATTTGAACTCAATGCCTGGTAAAAGTCCGCCAGTTGGAAGCCAGCTTAAATAGTCTTGACGAGGACGGAAAAATCTCAGTTTCAACTGGAGTTCCAAGAGGGCGAGAATCGCTCACCCGGATGGAGCTGATCGTATTTTACACTGTGCCTTGGTGGCCATTTTGTCTATCAGATAACATTGCCTCTAGCTATTCTGAACCTGCATTTTATCTTAATGCTTCTGATTAAGTTTCTGAACAGCATAGTCTGATTTAGGATTCAGGAAGAGATGATGTTGATACAGAGTTGAAGTGTATAGATTGACAGATCAGAGCCTTCTTTTGCACCTGTCTTTGTCAGGTTCTGATTTCAAGTAAGCAAACCAAGTCAACCAATCATGTGACTACAACTGTAACACAAACAAAGCTGTGGTGTATGTTGCCGCTTGCAAAAAAGCCGCAATACCGAATCTTCTTGTCGACTCAGCGAGTTTGTCATATACTGACAACACCCGAGCTGCCCCTCCCGCATATGCGATTATTATACAGGTGTATTGAAAAATTTCAAGATGGCCGCGATCTGGGATATCAGAATGGAACAATTTTAGAAATTCGGAATCTCCATGTCACCCAAATGCTACCACCAACTTCAACTCAACGCAGCAGCTCATTCGGTAGCAGATGTGGTTTGAAGATTTTCTAAATAGTTAACTTGGCAGCCATCTGCGATATCAGAACAGAATGTGACGAAGCAGTCTGAATATCCATGTCTCCCCAATGCCTTCCAGCAAGTTTTGGCTCAATTCAACTTGATGTGGTTTGAAGATTTTCAAGCTGGTTAACATGGAAGCCATATGAGATAACAGAAAGGAATAATTTAGGCATACTGTCCCAACGCCACCAATCAAGTTTCAATTCCATCCGACCTCTGGTTCAGGAGGTGCAGTTTGAAGAATATTAGGATGGCCGCATCTTGTATAGCAGAATTGAACAATTTTTGCAAATTCGAATTTTCATGTCGCCCCAATGCCTACCATCAAGTTTAAGCTTGATCTGACCTCTAGTGTTAGAGGAGATGACTTTTTGAAGAAGTTCAAGATGCCATCTATGCTTAGCCATCTTTGATATCTTAGCAACTCTGAATATCCATGTAACCAAATGCCTTCCATCAAGTTTCAGCTCAATCAAACCCTTGGCTCGGTAAGAGATGTTATTTGAAGAATTTCAGATTGGCCGCCATAGTGGCCATTTTGGATATCGGAACAGAGTAATGTAAGCAAACCTGAATTGCCATTTCGCCCCCAATGCCTTCCATTAACTTTCAACTTAAGCCAACCCCTGGTTCATAAGCTGTCGTTTGAAAATTTTCAAGATGGCCACCATGGCGGCCGTCTATGATATCGAAATGGAATGATTTTAGCAAATCTGAACCTCCATGTCGCACCGATCAAGTTTCAATTTGATCACACCTCTTGTTTTGGAGGAGATTTCATTTGAAGAAATTCAAGTTGGCCGGCATGGTGATTGATTGATTTTAGCAAATATGAATCTCAACGTGATTCCGATGCCTCCCATCAAGTTACAGCTCAGTTCGACCTTTGGTTTGGGAGGAGATATTGTTTGAAGAATTTCAAGATGGCCAAAATGGTGGCCATCTTGGATATCGGAACGGAACGATTTTAGCAAATGTGAATCTCCATGTCACCCCGATGCCTCTTATCAAGTTTCAGCTCAATTCGGGCTTTCGTTCTCGAGGAGACGTCGTTTGAAGAAGAATTAAGTAGCTGCCATGGCCAAACGGAAGCATTTTAGCAAATCTGAATCAACATGTCACCCCCACCCAAACAAAAATCACTTACAGATTCCGTGACTGTCATTGTCTTCATTATGTCTGCATTTCTTCGGTACCTGAAACAGACAAACACATCCCAGCAGGCACATGACGAAATATTACGACGTAACATCAACGTCGGTGCAACGTCATGACGTTAGCAAATTAAGTCAACCAATCGTGTGAATACAACTGTAATACAAACAAAGCTATGGTGTACAGTAAAATCTGTTATAGTGGCCGCCTCCCTAGGTCAACGTCACATCAACGTCGGTGCAGCGTCGTGACGTTGCACCGACATTGATATTGCCCTAGCGACGTGTACCACCTGTGATGAGCCTCACGGAACAAAAAGAAATCCGCAAAACCGTGCGAAAACCATTAATAATTTTGCATGCTAGCAAAGAATGTCGGGCCTACGTCAGGCCGACATCGATCCGACGTAGCAACGTCGTATCGCTGTCCCGTTGTTTTGTGCTGGCCATCACGATAGCAAGTCCGTGAAACGAAGACCCTCCTCAACCTCACTTTATATAGAGAAAAGTGGGTTCATGGGGTATACATTATCTGCGATATTTTTGCTGAAAAACATAGATTTTGGATAATCGTTAGAACCGCCTCATTGAGGCGATTCTAACGAACACCCAGAATCTATGAGGCGGTTCTAACTAGTGCCCACAATCTATGTTAAAGCAGAAATGATAAAGATGTCATCATTTTTACAAAATATATATCATTTTCTGACACCATGTCGGGCGCCAATATTTCTTACGGACATGTTTTCCTAATGCTAATTAATATGAAGCGTTTCTTGTCCGTATGAAGAAGCCATCCATATCGCATACAACGAACACTCTGGTCGGACTGGGGATGCACAGTCTGAACCGAGTTTTCACTGACTGCAGTCGCTCGAGTACCCCTTTCCGATTATCTCGTCCCAATTTTTCAGTTTCTCCATCATGCATGCTACGTGTTATATGTGTGTCAGTTAATCGGACATCAAGTGGAAACTGGGTTTTACGCTACTCTGTGTGTGTGTTTTTGTGTTTGAACTTACGTCCCTAAAACAGCACAGGTCAAACGGAGACGGAACTTTGATTTAAGGACTCACAAGAAAGCCTGGGGAAGCCAGGGATCGTAACCACGACCCTGATTTATGAAGCTTTTACGCTACTGTACATATACCCGACAAAATACAAAACTCATTCGTTAAGTTTACATTTTCTATCCAAAATTCTTAGCTTGATAAAATTGCGAAAAAACAAACGGTCAAAATTGACTGATCTAGTTTGGTTTCGCTCAGAAGATTTTCCATGTACCTCTTTAGCATGCAGTTTCTGGTCAACATGCGCTTCTGTAAGTTGTTATTGTGACGTAAAACTAGGAACCAACACCATGGCAGATGAAACAACAAGTTAGAATACAGCTTTGTGTCGCAAGTGAAACACAACACATCTTAGAATGATACTGGTAAAAAATGATTCTCGATGTCTGTGACATTTGATTTAGACTCCTCTCTTACTCAACGGCCAATAACTTCCGGCGCTTGTGACCCAATCAGACGCGTTTTCTACAATACTGCAGTACAGCATCCTATCAAGCAATTTCTGTGGCATAAGATATTTTAAAACTCGTATGTTTGGACCATAAAAATGTACATGTATAGTCAAACTTCGATATTGCGATCGAGATATGAGCACTTCCACCCACTGGTCATCACAAAAACACGCCTATAAAATTTTTACCCCCTTCAAACCCATTTTCATGCCCCCGGAATCGAGATTCGGGGGCATATAGTTTTTGGTCTGTCTGTCTGTTTGTCCGTTTGTCCATTTGTATTTCTACAAAAACCTTAAAATTGGGCATAACTTTTGAATGGAAGTAGATAGAGCTGTCATATTTCACATGTGTATACATTATCAAAATACCTTTTCCGTGGTACGATAATTTTTTACCTTGACCTTGATGTTTGACCTTCTTTTTAAAACTTTAACATTGGCCATAACGTTCGACTGGTAAGTGGTCAGGGTTTCATCTTTCATGTATGCACTCCTCGTCTTTCTAGTGGCACCATAATTTTTGACCTCGTGACCTTGACCTTGACGTTTGACCTACTTTTTAAAAACTTTAACATAGTCCATAACTTTTGATTGGTAAGTGATTGGGTTTTCATATTTCACATGTGCATTCTTTTTCACAAGACCTTTCCAGTGATACCATAATTTTGACCTCGTGACCTTGACGGTTGACCTACTTTTTAAAAACTTTAACATTGGCCATAACTTTCAATTGGTAAGTGATATGGCTTTCATATTTCACATGTGCATTCTATGTCAAAAGACTTTTTCAACAATCCCATAATTTTGACCTACTTTTTTAAGAGTTGAACATTGGCCATACCTTTTGATAGCTGAGTGATACTGCTTTCATATTTAACATACGCTGTAAGGGGGCATCAGTGTTTCACAAACACATCTTGTTATATTGTAAAACTGGAGTTTACAGGGGTATACCTTATTTGTTCTTAAATCTGCTCTAAAATATAAATTGTGGGTGCTCGTTAGAACCGCCTCACATATATATGTGAGAAAACGAAACGATCAATCATCATAAAAAACACGCCTATATAATTTTGACCCCCTTGAACCACACTTTTATAAAGTAAAACTGGGGTTTAAAGGGGTAATTCTTGTTTTTCTTATTTCTGTTTTTGAGCAGAAATAAGAAAATTTCGCAATTTTTCATCTTAAAATGTTTGGTCGGCGGTAAAATTTATAATGTATTTGTATAGACGTTGTTTCGTAATGGCTGTTCCATGTGGACGGGAAATCTCAACCCAGCTCGGTAAAGCCTCGTTTCTTACGTGGCCGCTGGGCTCTCGGGTTTGAATTTTTCTACAGTGATGTACACTGTATATTAAGCTTTACGAAAATGCATATCCATTAGGATACCTTTTCATATCATTACGCAAACACGCCTATACAAATACATTGCCACCTTTATCGCCGAAAAAATGAAAATTTTATGATGAAAAATTGTGATATTTTTTCTTATTTTTGCTCCAAAATAGATTATGGGCACTCGTAAGAACCGCCTCATCGAGGCGGTTCTAACGAGTACCCACAATCTATATTTTAGAGCAGAATTTAGAAAAATAAGGTATACCCCCGGAAATCCCAGTTTTACTATATAAAATTGGGGTTCAAGGGGGTCAAAATTATTTAGGCATGTTTTCGTGATGGAAATATGTGCTTCCAACATGGTGTCAGAAATGACAAATGTTGAACAGAACAGAACAGAAGAACAGAAGATTTGTTTACTGTCGAATATAGAAACATATGTAACATAAGCCCTTTAGGGCTTTTGTTTGGTCAAACAAAGGTAGGAATAACAAGAGGTCACGGGCATGCAAACAAATAAAAGTAAATAAACATATATCACAGAAACAAACATTAAAAGAAAATACAAAGAAAAGAAGGCATACATCACTAAAAGAGAAAGCTCATTGCAAGATAAAGAAACCATCCGCAGCCATGACCCCATGAATCTACAAACAACACAGACCCAGATCAACCTATTCCAGAGAGGAGCAGTCTGATCAGGGTCCACACTGCCACACCTTTAAAAAAACATTTGGCACATTCTTTAAATTAAGAAACTGAAATAGTATTATACACATGAAACAGATTCGAAATACTAAAAGCCCTGGATGTTAGGTAAATATTGTCGTATCTTTATCATTGTTTGCTTTCAACATAGATTGTCGGTGCTCGTGAGAACCGCCTCAATGAGGCGGTTCTAACGAGTACCCACAACCCATCTCTTCAAGCAAAAATAAGAAAAATAATGTATACCTCATTACGCAAACACGCCTATACAAATACATTGCCACCTTTATCGCCGAAAATATGAAAATTTCACGATGAAATTTTTTTTATATCTTTCTTATTTCTGCTGAAAATATAGATTGTGGGCACTCGTTAGAACCGCCTCGATGAGGCGGTTCTAACGAGTACCCACAATCTATATTCAAGGGGGGTCAGAATTATATAGGCGTGTTTTAGTGATCCTAAAATGGGGTTAAGAGGGGTCTTTGTTTTACGGATTCGGTATCGTCATGCATAAAGTGGAGTTCTAGGTTACCTTATTTGAACAACGGGCATACAACCATTCCATTACAATTCTGTATTGATCGTACGAGCAGTCCTTGGTTATACGGCAGTGGCGACAGTAGAATGATGCATCTTCTGCCTCGCACAGCTGTGCGTCATCTGACAGGTCACAATCTATATTACAAATGTCAAGAAACCTTTATTATATTTTGGTTTTGTTTGGTTGTATTGGAGTTTAACGGCCAAATTAAACACTATTTTTGTCATTTTTGAGCCGGTCAGTTACCTACCCACACTTTTCCTGGGCGTGCTTATTCATAAGGGGTTAACCAGTACAGTACACATTCTTTCAACAGAAACTGACAACTGCCCTTCTTAAATAAGCGGAAGGGAGAGAATGACCGTAGAAAAGATTTCATGCTCAATCCTTAAGAAATAATGTTACCGTTCCCGGCAGGGATCGAGCCCGCGTCCTCCTGGTCACAAGTCAGACGCGCATCCGACTGAGCTGCCGAGTCTGTGATAAGGGTTAAACGTCGAAGATCCGGATCAGATCTGGATCTACGTTGTTTGCAAACTTTGGAGTTATAAGGGTTAAACGCTGCCAACTTCAATGGGCATGTAAACTTACTATCACCTCCCGCATGTAAGCAAAAAGACTATCCATGCACAGCTCTGTGTATGCTTAAGCAGGGGCCAGTTTTTCAAAGTATCGTTAGCTTAACGAGCTCGTTAGTGGTTATATTGTCAACGAGGCAAGTTTAATAATTCAATATTTGGTATTTTTGCTGAAAAATTGTGAGCAGCACATTTTTTTCAGCAAAAATATTAGCATATTTGCCATAATAAATGATCAAGGTTTTAACGGTACGTTAACTAACGAAATCGTTAGTTTTGAACAACTGGCCCCTGATATTTATCCCTCATTCTTTCCTCACAAAAAGGTCTTCAAACTGAAACTTACATGACTTTGGTGAGAATATCACAACCGTCCCCTCAAGTACATCTGTTGTGCGAACAGAAGAAGGCAAATACCCAACAACCGTTCTGACTTTCGGAGACCCTATAAAGAAATAATTGGGCTTTCTGAATTAATGCCGTTAAATAAGAGAAATGCACATGAATTTTTGGAAGACGTGAGGTTAGGAAGGGATTCATAACAAGTTTGCTGGCGACGCGTTGTCTTTCCACCTTAAAACTTTCATTTTCAGTGTATTTACAGAACAAATATGTCGTTTTAAGTTTTTGGACGTAATGTAATCCACACGGCTCACGCGAAGACACGTGATCAGTAGAATAGAATAAAATTTATTTCCAATTTTGGGCCATTCCTGGCATACAATCAACGTGAAAAAACTGACCTGATTAGAAAGAGGGTAAAAACTTGTAAACAACAAACAACATTAAACAACGTATAAACATAATATGGATTTGAGAGTCTGTGTCAAATGTTAGACTTGTATACTGTCAAAAAATAAAAAATAAATAAATAAATTACTGATCGACCCACCACGGATAGTAGGCATAAGGTCCCCCTTGGCAGGCGCATCGGCAATAATGAATTCAGCTGCCCTTAGATATTGCTATAAGTTATTTTTTACCTGCTGCAAGAGGTTGAATATCTTCTGATATATACTTATTAAATATGATCAAATTATGTAACGCGAAATTATATCACGCTTCTCATCACAAAAACACGCCTTTATAATTCTGACACTCCTTGAACCCACTCTTATATAGTAAAACTGGGGTTTATTGAGGTAAACCTTATTTTTCTTATTTCTGCTCTAAAATATAGATTGTGGGTACTCATAAGAACCGCCTCGATGAGGCGGTTCTAACGTGTAGCCGCAATCTACATTTGAGCAAAATTTTCTTTCTTGGTAGTTAAATTCACAACGTATTTGTATAGGCATGTATTCGTAACGTCTGCAACATGATTGAGCGCTGGTGACGTAATAACGTTAACGAGGGTTTGACGCTTCTTATAGGACAACTGGGTGTCATGATTTTCTTTTATTAGATTTCTAACAACGAATTGCCTATTTTTCTCGGTGAAAGAAAACCCGATAATCGTTCATCAGTGAATTATTTCATTTCTTCGTTTCGAACGTTTTGACGTCATAATTGCTAGGCGACGTTGCTAACGTCGTTGGTAACAACAATAACAATAGTTGACGTTTGGCAGAAAATGAGATAAAATCATAGAAATCAGACTTAACATTTCGCGTCTAACGTTTTTTTGAGGAGAGACCTGTAACACGAAGATAAAGTATTATTTTTTGAAAAAAAAAACTGTTCAAATTTCATGACATTTGTGCATCTGTATTTGAAGGACATGATGATTTTTGCATTGAAATGAACACAAGATGGCGGCTGATTTTCAAACTAAACCACGCCTCCTGAAATCCATACCCTGATTGGAACTATTTAGTTGGAAATCAGAATTGTTGAATTCGAAAATTCAAAGGTAAAACATGAACGGAAATGTTATAAACAGTTGATTTTGTTGTTTTGATTGATTACGGAGAAATAATTCACTCGTGTTCTAAGGCTTTCGTGTAAAAAAAATCGTTCGCTATCGCTCACTGGTTTTTTTTCTCGGAAGCCTTAGAACACTTGTGAATTATTTCACCCACAGGAGTTTGAAGTTATGTCCATAAATAATTCTTAAGGTTCAAAATCAAAAGTGACACTAACTTTGTCTAAGCCATTTCGTAAGAAATGGCCAGGAGTGAAACGACCGTGTCGGGAGCCATACCGAGTCTGACTTCAGCAACGCCGCAGCGAATGTTGCACGGCAACGTCATGAACGTCAAAATATTCGATGTAAACTTGACGTAAAATGAAAATGGAGGGCTGTCAAGCAGAAAGGTTCATAACTAGCGCTGCTGAGACAAAAATAAACGTTGTATAATGGGAAACAGCTTTTAATATGCTGATACCAAAATACAAGTTGCCCACTTGGACGGTTCGAATGGCACATCTGTGCCTGGGCAGACTTAGATCCTCAAAGCGGTTTATGCCCTTGTTTGGGTTGAAGTTGTCGCAGGGGTCAAGTATCCGTCTCTATTAAGGCCTAAAAAAATGTTTCCGCTAACCCAACCGACCCTGCTTCAGACCCCCACCCCCTCCCCGACTCTACTATTTTTTGTCAATAAAAGAACTAAATAAAAATATTAAAACACAGATCCTACCAGTGGTTAGTGCTAGAGGTCCCGGGTTCGATTCCGGGCAGCGGCGATAAAATTTCGGTGTCCGTTTGGCTCCATTGGCATCATTAGCAGGGTTGAATGTCATAAAGTGCACGGTCCTTCGGATCGAGCTATTAACTGGAGGCCCCTGTGCAATGAGAACCATCCCCTGTGCAAGTTAAAGAACATTACTATTGTGTAGGCTTTCATCCTGCAAAACTGGAGTGTATGTAATATACACCTGCCTAGCATGTCCACGTGGGCGTATGAAAGTATATAAAGAAAGAAAAAAGAAAAGTAAGAGGTCTGCTCACGACGGGACTCTAGGGACGGCCATCCTAGCTCGTTGAGCATGTCGCAACATCTCAGTTAACACAAAAAGCAAACGGCTACGGAGATGAAACAACGGTGAGGACTCGCTGAAATAACTAAAATGCTGGAGCAAAAGACTCCGGTATCGCATAAATAACGGTTGTGTGCAGTGGTTTGCAAACGTCATCATTGTGCAAACGTCATTATGATGTAGCCGGTGCACTCGTAAACAACGACCCAGGAAAACCGTTGTGTGTTTTGAATTTCATTTTTCAAAACATGTTCCCGTATAAGACTTAGGTAAGGATTGCATTTAAATAATCCGACGAACACATAAAAATGACCTGTTTTATTATCTAATCAGTTTTATGTATTTGTTAAAAATGATTTTATCAAAGCCGTACGAAGAGGTTTTTATACCACAGTGTACCGGAAACTGGACTCTGTATGGCTGTCGTCAATTTTGACAACATTTTAATAGCTGTTTATTGCGTCAGCGTAATGTGTCAGAAAAAGTTATCCATTCCTTGAATGATAATTTGATACGTATTTTCACGGTACCTAGTCGGTACTTGCCGAGAATCTGTCGCTGAAGCATTTCAAAGGTGCAGCAAAAACCGTTTCACATCTAGTCATTTCTTACGAAATGGCTTAGTGCTCAGGAACTTGAAGAAATCGTAAAACGAGATTAAAAAATAATAATATATAAAAAAAAATTCAAGCTCCTGTGTTTCAACGTTATCGATAAAAAAAAAAAACACAAAAAACAAAAAACAAAAATATACTCTATGTATTAAATGTCTGTCCTTAACCAGTAAATACGGAACCCGGGAAGGGACATGATTTTTTTTATTATATGAGTTGTGCGCACAAGATAATATCTTGTGCGGACAAGATATTATCTTGTATCTTGTCCGCACAACATATTATCTTGTGCGCACAAGATATTATCTTGTGCAGACAACATATTATCTTGTGCAGACAAGATATTATCTTGTCCGCACAAGATATTAAGTTGTGCCAACAAGATATTATCTTGTCCGCACAAGATAATATCTTGTCTGCACAACATAGATCTTGTGCGAACAAGATATTATCTTGTGCGGACAAGATATTATCTTGTGCGCACAAGCTATTATCTTGTCCGCACAAGATAATATGTTGTGCGAACAAGATGATATCTTGTCCACACAAGATAATATCTTGTTCGCACAACTTCCCAAGATCTTTGTTGTGCAAATAAGATAATATCTTGTGCGAACAAGATATTATGTTGTCCGCACAAGATAATATGTTGTGCGAACAAGATAATATGTTGTCCGCACGATATAATTTCTTGTGCGCACAAGATAATATGTTGTCCGAACAAGATAATATCTTGTGCGCACAACTTATAAAAAATAAAAAATCATATCCCTTCCCGGGTTCCATAAGTAAAAGCTAAAAAGGAATTTATTAAAGGGAATGAGTACATCCAGCACATTTTCCGCCATTTCTCAAAGGGAGATTACTTTCGGGACTTACTGTTCATTTTTGTCCCACTGAAAAAAGAGGTCTAACCTTAAAGGAAAGAATTTGCTCTCCCGAAGCAAATACTTTCCTTTAAAAGTTGACCCCTTTTGATATGGGAGACAAAATACTTTTGCATGAGTTGCCTCCCCTGATGGTGTTCCCATTCCCCCTTAATACTTCAATGACATTTAATTTGTTCGCGACCCCATGTTATTCATACATCTTTAAATTAAAAAAAAACGAACATTGCTATTTATGCAAATTTATATATTTCGTTAGCGCTTCATTTCAGTAATGTGCCAACGGCATGCATCACGAAAACACGCTTATATAGTTTTGATCCCCTTGAACCCCACTTTTGTATAGTAAAACTGGGGTTCCCGGGGGTATACCTTATTTTTCTTATTTCTGCTCTAAATATATAGATTGTGGGTATTCGTTAGAACCGCCTCGATGAGGAGTTCTAACGAGTACCCACAATCTTTATTTTGAACAGAAATAAGAAAAATATCACAATTGTTCATCATAAAAATTTCATTTTTTAGGCGATAAAGGTGGCAATGTATTTGTATCTATAGGCGTGTTTGCGTAATGACCGATTTAATGGCACTATTATCTAAACCCTACATCACATTTCAGCAGGTCCCATCAGAGACACCAAAGGCAAAGAATCACAAACATGAAATAACTAGACCCTAATACAAAATGACAGTTAGCGTCCCACAAAATGGCCTTTTGCCTATCCATTACAAAAGAACAGCAAAATATAACACACGTTCAGAGACAAACGATAATAAAAAATAAACCGCGACAGAAGAACCGCCTTAGAGCGGTCACTGAGTAAACAATCAATCAAGCAAACAAACAAAACTTTTCAGCGCGCTCGAAAAGCCTCGCACTGTTTGTGTTTTATTGAAATACGTGCGTGATGCTAAGCTAGAGGGTAATTTACCTGGTATATTAAAATAAATTCCTCCTTGCATCCCGATCACAAAATTCTCGTCCACAGCTCCTACTGGAAGCTAAAATAAATTTACGAAATCACACCCATGTGACATTATGCATTGTTTTATATCACCGGAATGGTAAGTATCTGACTAAAATCTAAATCTGTGAAGTTTTAATCATACTTCAAGCATATGTTGTGGATTCTCGTTAGAACCGGCTCTGTCGATAATCTACAACCTATGTCTATGAGCAGTAATAAGAGAAATAGTGCAGACCTCTGTTACCCCAAGATTTCTCTGTATAAACTGGGGTTAAACAGACCTTTTACTATGATGTAATTTAGTTACAATAGACGCTAGAATAGATCATCGGGTGTGCAAAAATAGCTGTGACTGAATGCAGTCGACGTATCAACTCAGTCAACATGTTCCAGTCACACTGACACGTATGGGATAACATGTACGTTAACTTTGTAGGGAAGTGATACCTAGCAAGACTTACCAGTAATAGAAGTATAATAAAACGCAGCAAACTACATTAAGACGTATAGGAAACCGTAGGTAATGCGTGATGTATTCCGTTGAGGACGTCCAGTATATTATTTATTATGTTTTTTGTAAGTATTGAAAGCGTTTACGTTATACACATGTAATACGTTTTACAAAGTGCTTTTGCTAGATATACGCTACGTATATCGAAATGCCACGCATGTTTTGACAATTTCAAAGCAAACGTAGCTGGGTCACGTATGTAGCCATGTATAGCCAGCCTTATGTACTACGTTTTTTACTATAATGTTATTAACCAAGTAATTTCGTATTGGCCCAGTTACGGGCCCGTGGTCTGTTGTATTGGCCCCTCGGCCTTTAGCCTCGGGGCCAATACAGTAGACCAGGGACCTGTAACAGGGCCAATATGATATTACGTGGTTAATGACAATTTGATTAATTAACTTCAATTAAGAATCGTATTGGCCCTGTTTTGGTTTTCGTATTGGCTCTACTTTTCTCGCATTTGCACTCTTTTTTCTGTATTTGCCCTCTTTTTCTGTATTAGCCATGTTTGTCATCTGTATGGTACATGCAATTTTGGCTATATAACTGCTATACTATTGTGGTTGATTATTAATGCGTTATACTGCGATAATTGCCATTCTGTTACGTTTTTTTTTTAAAAAAAGGGGGTAAAACGTAGCCCTTAATATGTGACAGTGTGACTGCGGCCTATGTAGCCATATATAGCCGCATGCAATACGTTTTCACTACGTTTTAGTATGTTTATTGTCATTCTGCTACTTTTTTGAAGAACCTAGCCCTCAGTACGTGACAGTGTTGCTGTGCGCTTAAGCCCCAGTCTCACGGAAACAAAACCCTGACAAAACCTACCCAAGTGCCCTGTGTAGCAGTGAAAGTTTAAAATAAGACCGCTGTGCGTTGTGTGCAAGTGTTTGTACAACATTCATTGCAATGTTTTGCAGCCGGTCTCAATGAAGATTATTTCGCCGGTTGAGTCACCCTCTCAAAATTAAGTCCCTGCTTACTTACATCCTAAACCGACTTACTTCCTAAACCGACTGGAAAGTAACAAAACGTAGAATAAAATGTAGCAAAACATATTAACCCCTGTCCTGCTGAATATTCGTATATGCCACACCCACTACCGATTATCAACCAATCAGATTTCTTGATGCAAATTATTGCAACAAATTCACAATCTGAATGGCAAACAATGTAGATCCAGATCAGATGGCTTCGTTGACGAAGCCATCTGATCTGGATCTTCATTGTTTGGAAAATAAGGCATATCCGGGCTCAGCAGGACAATGGTTAAGACGTCAGGTAATACGTAGTAAAACTTCGAGAATCTTAAGGCATGTTGCTTATTATGTCTTTTGTACGCACTGAATGCGTTTCGTCTATATTTTAGCACGATTTACATGTACTACGTGTTTCGCTAGATGTAGGCTGCATGTACGTTACATCGAAATGCCACGTGTCAAAACAATAACAGCTAGGAAACGGACATGTATGTAGCCATATATGACCATATGTACAGCGTTTCCACTTAGTTTTACTTAGGCTAATGTCGTTCTGCTTCGTTAAAAAATGTAGTAAAACCAAGCCATCAATACGTGACAGTGATACTGTTGCTTTTATAGCTACATATAGCCGTGTTTAATACGTTTTCACTACGTTTTAGTATGTATACTGCCGTTCTGCATTTTTTTAAATAAAGTAGGTAAACCTAGCCCTGAATACGTAATGCCCTTGTCATACATTCACGGATGGGGCGCCTGATTAGTCTCGGCTACGATCCAGCATGGAATGTATCCGTAGCTTCCCGCATTGTATCTGCAGTCATACGTAGTAGCACTTGTATGTCCGTGTATATCCGCGACAGTTTTTGAGCATGATGAGCGTTTTAAATATCATATGATAAATAGAATCTTGCATTCGTGCACATGTATTATTGAATTTATTAAACTCGTTGAGAAAAAGGGAAAAAATGCTCGGCAAAGCCTCGCATTTTATCCCCTTTCCTCAACTCGTTTAATAAATTCAATAATACATGAACACTCATGTAAGATCCTCTATTTATCCGCGACAGTTTTTGAGTATGTTCAAAATTAGAACATGATCAAGCAAGCGTAGTACAACATAACTAAACCGATTTAGAATGTACTGATCCGTTGTAGTCCATATTAAAACCGTATTAATCCGTTCTTATTCGTAGGTTCAAAGTGACCAAGGATTCTTACGGTTTAGATACGTTTGGTTTAAACATATTTATTTCATTAGTACAATACAGTAAATACAATACAATTTTGTGAACAATAGAAAGGATAAGAACGAAAGCATATGCTTATAGAGTTCCGCTCCTTGAATAGGTAGATGTATATTATGTACGTATAGGCAAATACTGTGTAAGCTTCAAATTGTTCTAGATCTTCTATATTTTGTTCAAACAAAGACTAAATATTTCAGCTAATGTAATTCAAATAAAATGAGAATTTAGGAAAATAATTTAGTATGAACTAACCAAAAGTAGATAAATAAGTGGCGGGATAGTGGGAGCACAGACATACAGAAGACAAGCTAGAGGGGTATTAGACTTCAAACGACGCATGGCAGTAAAAAAAAGTTCTATTAAAAACGCTTGGTGTCCAGTATATATTTTTGCACACCATCAAATATTGTTTTGTTGGTTTCTGTGGACAGTGCAAGGTCGCCATATAAAATCACTTTAAGACTTGGCGTCAAATACAGTGAGACTAAGTTGAGAAGTTCAACTCGTTGTAATTGGTAGATTCTACAGTGAAAGAAATAATGTTGGGCGTCTTCGATGCTGCCACAACGACAGAGAGGAGATTCGGTAATATTTCTGTGAAAAAGATCGAGATTAAGAGAACTACAATTAGTGCGTAACCTAGTGTGCAAAATTTGAGCTCTTCTCTTCCCAGTGTAGAAATGTTTAGGTGTTTGAGCGACATTCCGGTTAAGAAAATATTTAAACGAGTTTACAGAGGTGCATTGCCTTGCTTCGTTAGGTAAGTTGTTCCAGGCACGGACTGATGAGGGAAGGAAGGAGTGAAAGTATTGGTTAGTCCTGGCATCGATAGTCTGAAGAGAATTTGCATTACGAAGATTATATCTCGAAGCAGCACCAACAGGTCTAGATACGTTTAAATATGTTTGGGTTAGCTTTTACGGCCCTTTCAAGATTATTTCACTCATATCGAGCCGGTCGTTAATCAGAGGTGGGCGAAAACCGGAGTACCAGGAGAAAAACCACTTGACCTTCCGCTGCAGAACTTGGCGTCTCACAAGTGACCCGAGCCAGGTTCGAACCTACAGCGGTAAGAGACCCAGCGCTACTATCCACTAGGCTACAGAGGCCCGTTATTAAATACGTACTAGAATTGTAACACCTCATTTAAGCTAAGGATACGATAAGTTTGTTACGCATTTGTCACGTACGGTACGATCTCATTACGTTGCATTACGGAAAGGTACAGATAAGCAAGGTTCCCCAAGGTCTGGCAAGGGGAAAGGGAACATCTGGCTGATTTTCCGCCATTTTCCAAAGGGTGATAAATTTCAGGACTTTTCTATAAGCCCTGTCCCATTGCAAAACAGTCTATTATCTCTAGGACCAAATTCTTTCCTTTAAGAGATGGCCCCTATTGGTATGGGAGACAAAAATACTTTTGCAGGTGTTGCCTCCCTTTAAGTTGTTCCCATTCCCCAATGTTGTTTATAATTCATTCTAATGCACTCGGTGCGTATGAAACGCCTTGTCTGATTGGATACCGTCAAAAAGTTGCAAGAGTATATCCTGCGATACACTGTCGGAAACTTGACGTCACCATGTAACGCGGGTTTTTCAATATTTCACAGCTCACAATGCTTGCCGCTTTGAGCAAAATATTATAATTTGTAACAAAACTGAATAAGTGCATGAGAATGCAAATAACTGTATTGGAAGTTGTCATTAGGGGAGATAAATCGGCGGTTCTACGGTTGGAAAGTTCGTTTTACGGCGCCTTTTCCGACCGTACATTAGGAAAACCTGTCCGTGTGAAAAAAAGGCGTACAACATGGTGTCAGAAGTGACAAATATTAGGTCAAATTTTTAACATCTTTCTTATTTCTGCTTTTAACATAGGTTGTGGTACAATCTATGTTTTTGAGCTAAAATAAGGCAGACAATGTTTACCCCGTTACACTATAAAGTGGGGTTTAGAGGGGTCTTCGTTTCACGGACTTGTTATCGTGATGAAAACCGACGATTTATCTCCCCAAATGACAATTATGGATCAATGTATCTCCTAAATAAACGTTAAAGATATTTCATTTCTTAAAATAAAATTAAAAAAAAAAAACGTCTTTAAGAGCTTGATCACAGACTTACTTGTATACGCAGCATATATGCTATCTATAGACTGGTATCAGTCTGTTAAACAGAGCAGTTATATTAAACACTGCGAAACAAATACACTAATATAATGTTCTCAATTAAGGCGTAACTATGCCAAATTTAGTGACACAGAGGCCTTTCTGATATTTAATCTTCATCAGTGTGTCTCAACCCCAAAGTTCTGAAACCGAAACGAATGGTGGACAAGACCCGGCAAACACAGCACATCTCCCTCCGAGCACACCCCGACCGACGTAGCTCGTGAGACAAGTCAACTGGAGGCATCAGGCAAGAGACGCCCGCGGACTTGTAGGCGTCCCCCACCGAGCCAACATCAGCAAACATGGCCCACACTCCACGGAAGTCCCGGGCAATGTCTGGTTTAACTGTATTTTAGAAAAGGGACAATTGACAATACATATTTCCATAGGTTTACTGTAGTTGTATACCGTGTTTATAAGAATGACTTTAATGCAGGGCCTGACTGCAAGGGTGCGCTAGCTGATCAGAGCTGAAAGGTAATCGATTATCAGTCATGTAATTGCGATCAATAATCAATTAGTAATCACTGAAACTCTCTGACTGAGCATTGCTCTTACCATATGTTATATACATGTACTTTACCATATGTATTCGGACAGACAGGCCTGAGCAAACAATGCTGACATAAAGGTGAAACTACAGAATGCGGCGTCTCATCGGGGTCTGCAATGTTTGTCAAACACAGACACAACATTTGGTAGTGAATTGTTCTTATTGGATAATCCATTAGTTGCAAATCAGTAATAATAATCATTTTTGTGGAATCGATTAGTCAAGTATATGCCTTAGATGCATGGATAACCATTGACACCGTGCTCTATCTGTCATCAGCGAAGGTTACACTGTATTCTAAGTTTGCGTATGATAGCTCAGTGGTTAGTGCACTTACCTCTGATGCTAGAAGCCCTCCGGTTCAATCTCCGGAAGTGGGGATAAAATTTCACTGGCAGAGATGAATGTCATAAAGTACATCGTCCTTCTGATAGGGATGTAACCTGGAGGCCCTCCTGTGCAGGGTGAGGCATCCACTGTGCAGGTTAAACCCAAAACCGTAATCATATGATTACTGATGTAGGCTTTCATCCTGCAAATCTGGAGTGTATACAATGTACACCGTCTGTGTCCCCTCCTGAGGGTACTGGGGATAAGGCGAAATTCAAAGAAAGAATGAATGAATGAAAGAAAGAAAGAAAGAAAAATAGCATTACGATAACTCACCCGTGCGACATAGTGCATTTTTCGAATCTCCAAAATGGCTACTTTTCTGATGAAAATCAGTGATTTTGTTCTTAAAAATGCTCAAAACATAGGTTGAGGGTGCTCGTTAGAACCGCCTCACTGAGGCGGTTCTAACGAGTACCCACAACCTATGTCTTGGAGCAGAAATAAGAAAAATAATGTATAACCCCCGTACACCCCAGTTTTCTCAATATAAGGTGGGGTTTAGGGGGGGGGGGGGTCTTCATTTCACGGACTTGTTCACGTGATGGAAAGAAAGAAAGAAAGAAAGAGAGGATTTGGGAATTCACTGTTTTCACATGCCCGATGACTTCTTGCCGGTAAGACATACGAATGTTAGAACCACTTTACTTACATTTTTGTACAGAAACATAATTGTGCCATTCCGATTGACTATCACCTGGAACTGAATTGGTCCCCATTCTGAGAAAAAAGAGAAAACTCAATAATTTAATAATTTAAGGGAATAGATACACATTCAGGGGATGTAACTCCTTCAAAAGTATTTTGTCTCCCATGTCAAAAGGGGTCAACCCTTAAAAGGAAAGAATTTGAGGAGCAAATACCTTCCTTTAAGAGTAGACTCATTTTTTCAGTGAGACAGGACTTACAGAAAAGTGAACAAGAGTCTCTAAAGTTGTCTCCCCTTGAAAAATGGTGGAGAAATCTGTCAGATGTTCCCATTCCCCTTAATTGAGCAATCGCATCAGAAGAGAGCATTTAACACACAAGCGACCAAAGAAAGCTTAGCCAAACTAGAAATGTCTGTGTGTTACGGGTTTAACGTCGCTTTCAACAATTTTTCAGTCATATCACGACGGTGTCTGGTTGTGACAGGGAGCTCAATGCTCACTTTTATAGTGCTGAAGTATGTCCCAGACACATTACATGATACCACAACCAGTCACATTATCCTGAAACTGGGTCGACCAGTCCTAGCTCTACCCCGTAAATCTGAGCGCCAAGCGAGGAGCAGCTTGTACCGTTTTTAACGACTTTGGTATGTCGCGGCCCGGGATCGAACCCGTGACCTCCCGTTCCCCGGAGCGGACACTCAACCAACTGAGCTATCGGGGCCGGTTAAAAAATAGAAGTGAAGGCAATCATCAGGAATTGATACAATTACCGTAAAAGTCCGAAATATTGGGACATTTTTGGGACTTGCTGTACTTCTCTTAAAAGTTTAACATTTTTTTTAGATACATCAAAGGGTCCTAAAGATGCAGACGGAATGGCAAACAGAGTAGACCCTGATCAGACTGCTCCTGAAGGAGCAGTCTGAACTAGGTCCACACTGTCTACTGTCTGTCCCAATACTTGGGATAATTACTTAATAAGGTACCTCACAGCTCCCAACCAAGATACCAAAGGGAAAGAAACACCAACATAAAACAACTTCAACATAAAGAAAACTTCACATGCAGAAAGCCAAAAGGACAGTTACCAACCAAGATACCAAAGGGAAAGAAATACCAACATAAAACAACTTCACCATAAAGAAAACTTCACATCCAGAAAGCCAAAAAGGACAGTTACCAACCTAGATACCAAAGGGGAAAGAAACATCAACATAAAACAACTTCAGCATAAAGAAAACTTCACATTCAGAAAGCCAAAAGGACAGTTACCAACCGAGATACCAAAGGGAAACCAGAAATTCAACTTCGGTGAAGTTGATGTCGCACCTGCTCCCCACCTGCCCAACACAAAAAATAAAAGTTTATTTAAGGCAGAAGAGATGAATATTGGGCTTTGAGAAGAATCCATAGACTATATATGTGGGGTAAAAAACTGACTAATTTCACAATGTGATAAAATGAACTAAAATGATCCAAGAATTATATCCAAAGCATATGAACATCCTCAAAATGATTAGTATAAAACTGTAAGAGTTGCGATGACAAGATACCTATCATATATCAATTGAAGGTTAAAAATGACTAAGTTCACAATGTGGAAAAAGCGATAAAAATTAATCCGAAGTTAAAGTCCAAACCACATGCACATTCTCATACCATAGCAAAAACACACACAAAGTTTCAAAATGATCAATTTAAAACTGTAAGAGGAGTTGCGATGACAAGAGGTACCTATTGTATATCAACTAAAGCATAAAAAATGGCTAAGTTCATAATGTGCAAAAAGTGAAAAAATATATTCTGAGAATTATGTCCAAACCACATGCACATTCTCAAACCATGGCGAAAGCACACGCAAAGTTTCAAAATGATTGGTATAAAACTGTAAGAGGAGTTGCGATGACAAGAGGTACCTATTGTATATCAACTAAAGCATAAAAAATGGCTAAGTTCATAATGTGCAAAAAGTGAAAAAAAAATTCTGAGAATTATGTTGAAAGCACATGCATATCCTCAAACCATGGGGAATGCACACGCAAAGTTTCAAAATGATTGGTATAAAACTGTAAGAGGAGTTGCGATGACAAGAGGTACCTATCATATATCAATTGTAGGTTAAAAATGACTAAGTTCACAATATGGAAAAAGTGACAAAAAATGATTCGAAGATTAAGTCCAAACCACATGCGCATCCTCATACCATGCCGAAAGCACATACAAATTTTCCAAATGATTGGTATAAAAGTGTAGGAGGAGTTGCGATGACAAGAGGTACCAACCCAATACCAATTGAAGGTTAAAAATGACTAAGTTCACAATCTGGAAAAAGTGACAAAAATTGATTCGAAGATTAAGTCCAAACCATATGCGCATCCTCACACCAAGGGGAAAGCACATGCAAAGTTTCCAAATGATCAGTATAAAAGTGTAAGAGGAGTTGCGATGACAAGAGGTACGTATCGCATACCTAAAAATGACTAAGTTCACAATATGGAAAAAGTGACAAAAATTGATTCGAAGATTAAGTCCAAACCACATGCGCATCCTCATACCATGGCGAAAGCACATGCAAAGTTTCCAAATGATCGGTCTAAAAGTGTAGGAGGAGTTGCGATGACAAGACATCCAGTGTAAAATGTTGACGGACGGACGGACGGACGGACGAACGAACGGACGAACGAACGGACGGACGGACGGACGGAAACTTGCACGCCTATGTCTTCCTGCTAAAGCAGGTGCGACAAAAACACCAACATAAAACAACTTCACCATAAAGAAAACTTCACATGCAGAAAGCCAAAAGGACAGTTACCAACCAAGATACCAAAGGGAAAAAACACCAACATAAAACAACTTCACAATAAAGAAAACTTCACATGCAGAAAGCCAAAAGGACAGTTACCAACCAAGATACCAAAGGGAAAGAAACACCAATATAAAACAACTTCACAATAAAGAAAACTTCACATGCAGAAAGCCAAAAGGACAGTTACCAACCGAGATACCAAAGGGAAAAAAACACCAACATAAAACAACTTCACCATAAAGAAAACTTCACAGGCAGAAAGCCAAAAGGACATTTACCAACCAAGATACCAAAGGGAAAGAAACACCATAATAAAACAACTTCACCATAAAGAAAACTTCACATGCAGAAAGCCAAAAGGACAGTTACCAACCGAGATACCAAAGGAAAAAAAAAAACACCAACATAAAACAACTTCACCATAAAGAAAACTTCACATGCAGAAAGCCAAAAGGACAGTTACCAACCGAGATACCAAAGGGAAAAAAACACCAACATAAAACAACTTCACAATAAAGAAAACTTCAGATGCAGAAAGCCAAAAGGACAGTTACCAACCGAGATACCAAAGGGAAAGAAACACCAACATAAAACAACTTCACAATAAAGAAAACTTCACATGCAGAAAGCCAAAAGGACAGTTACCAACCGAGATACCAAAGGGAAAAAAACACCAACATAAAACAACTTCACCATGAAGAAAACTTCACATGCAGAAAGCCAAAAGGACAGTTACCAACCAAGATACCAAAGGGAAAGAAACACCAACATAAAACAACTTCACAATAAAGAAAACTTCACATGCAGAAAGCCAAAAGGACAGTTACCAACCAAGATACCAAAGGGAAAGAAACACCAACATAAAACAACTTCACAATAAAGAAAACTTCACAAGCAGACAGCCAAAAGGACAGTTACTTTCCACCTAAATGGCCAAGCGGCTATTCCAAATAAAAGATAATTATAGCAATACTTGCATGTACATACGAGGACGAACTATGACAGTTACAGTATAAACCACAACAGAAGAACCGCCTTGGAAAGTTAAGCATTACGCAAACTCGCCTATACAAATACATTACCACCTTTATCGCCTAAAAACGAAAATTTTAAAGATGAAAAATTGTCATATTTTTCTTATTTCTGCTCAAAATATAGATTGTAGGCACTCGTTAGAACCGCCTCGACGAGTACCCTGAATCTATGTTTTTGAGTAGAAATAAGAAAAATAAGATCTACCCCTGTAAACCCCAGTTTTACTATATAAAATTGGGGTTCAAGGGGGTCAAAATTATATAGGCAGGTTTTCGTGGTGAACCCGACTTTTATATAGTACAACTGAGGTTTACAGGGGTGTTATTTCTCTCTTCGATATATTTTGTGGATACTCTTTAGAACAGCCCCGACATTTTGCAGAAATAAGAAAAATAACACACTTTTTCATCTTAAAGTGTTTGTGTTTTCGCCTGTAAAATTTACAGTGTATTTTTATAGGCATGTTTTTGTAATGTCAGGTCTCCACAAACTGTCTTGGAACAGCAAAGGCTATTTGCAGATTCGCCTAGCTCTTTGCTGCTCGCCAAATTAAATAAGTACCCGGCTCGCTTTCTATTCTGTTAAATAAACAGATAAACACCGTGACAGTCAAAGACGCCGCCACATTGCCAATTTACCAAAGAGCTCATGGGTGCTTGGAGAAAATAAAACATTGGCTGCATGGTGCTTCAGCGCAGAACTGAAGCCGACCGCACATTAGAACTGGTAAGCCGCTTAGAGGACCTAATCCTGCCCAGGCAAAGTGGCGTGTGTCCATGCATATAAACCCTTTTGGTTTCATTCTGCGAACGGGCTTGAATATGATGTCATTCCATGTCAATGGCGGACAAAAACCCATTAAATCGGAGGAAACGTTTCCAAAATGACCTTTATAGTGTTGAAGGTAACGTCAAACCTCAAATCAAGTAAACAAACGAACCAAATATAACACAACAAAGAGATTTTTTGTTATTATATGAGCCCCGCCAAGCGAATTCGTGTCTTCGAGCATTCCGTCATGAAAAATTTTAACTGCGCATGCCCAGCCATTCAGAGGGGCCAGGGATATGGCTTTCTGTATGAAGGTTCCTCTTGATTCACTGCTTGTTTGAGCGAGCAGCGAAGGTTCTGGCGAGACTGCGCGGATGCGCAGGATCGCCTGAACCTTCGCTGCTCGAATAGGCGATAAGTACCAAAATCGCTTGACGGGGCCCATATGTAAATGGAATTTCGAGAGTGCCTTATAATAAAAACGAAGAAGAATAAGCAGTAAATAGAAGGTCCAAGGGTTGTGGGTTCAATCCGAGGCTTCTCAAGACTTTCGGATAAGTCTTTAAACCGAGGTCCCCGTCTCCGTATGGACTTAGCTGTTGGTGGGACGTGAAACTTTAACACACACATAAACATTAAGATTCAGTTGTCAGGAGAGTTGCGTGTATTCACCTTATTTGCATTATCTGCTGGTTCCTAGTCTGAACGTTATCAGCGTTGGAAAAACAGGTAACCAGACCCCCCTGACCTTTAGCGTTGGAAAAACAGGTAACCAGACCCCCCTGACCTTTGAAGGTCAGGGGGGTCTGGTTACCTGTTTTTTCCAATATTGTCAAAGTGCAAGCTGGGAGCCAGCAAATAATGCAAATATGGTGAATAATGTTATTCGGTACAATTACATGCACAAAACCCGCCCCCCGCCCATAGGGGCTGAAGAAATATATCCTTAGGACTGCCGGGCATTTTTGAAACCATAACTAAAATGGGGGTAGGGGAGAACATTTCGCCCTAGAACCCGATCTTTTGGTTCATTTAGTCTTGTCTAGCCCGTTTTCAATAGAAGACAAAATGTACTGTTCGGTATGTGAAAACAAACTTTCTGATGACGTCATAGGTCATGGCGCAGGGGTCACGCTATGCTAAAACATGCTCACGGACTTCTTTTTTTTTTTTTTTGTGCGTTTTTTTCAACCTAATTTTCCTCTCGTTTTCTATCATTTTACCTTATGTACGTTTCACTCTTTTGTACCTATTCTCGACATGTCTTTGTTTTGGCCGCACTTGTTTCGTACAGACAGCACGCCGTCTCAAAGAACATGTGGCAGAATGGCAATTTCAGAGGCTAATTTTTTCGACTTTTTGCCAGGTTTGGAAGCCTCTGGTCCTGTTCCAGTATCTCTTAGAGGATTGATATGCATGTTGCAAACAGTTGTTGGAATACCCTATTCAAAAACACCCTTATCAAAAGTATGGTTGAATATGGGAAAGAATGAGGGTCGTTCAAAAAGTTTTTGGCAGCAATTACGCAAAAATACGCTATGGTAGTGGAAAGGATATGGTGAAGTTATTTAGAACAGCGGAACTAGCCGTTTTAAACTTGAAATCTTTATTTTTCGACATATTTTGTTGAAATATGAGGAAATCGGGGCAATTTACAGGGATTTTCACTTTTTCACCATATCCTTAGGACTGCCGGGCATTTTTGAAACCATGACTAAAATGGGGGTAGGGGAGAACATTTCGCCCTAGAACCCGATCTTTTGGTTCATTTAGTCTTGTCTAGCCCGTTTTCAATAGAAGACAAAATGTACTGTTCGGTATGTGAAAACAAACTTTCTGATGACGTCATAGGTCATGGCGCAGGGGTCACGCTATGCTAAAACATGCTCACGGACTTCTTTTTTTTTCTTTTTTTTTTTGTGCGTTTTTCTCAACCTAATTTTCCTCTCGTTTTCTATCATTTTACCTTATGTACGTTTCACTCTTTTGTACCTATTCTCGACATGTCTTTGTTTTGGCCGCACTTGTTTCGTACAGACAGCACGCCGTCTCAAAGAACATGGGGCAGAATGGCAATTTCAGAGGCTAATTTTTTCGACTTTTTGCCAGGTTTGGAAGCCTCTGGTCCTGTTCCAGTATCTCTTAGAGGATTGATATGCATGTTGCAAACAGTTGTTGGAATACCCTATTCAAAAACACCCTTATCAAAAGTATGGTTGAATATGGGAAAGAATGAGGGTCGTTCAAAAAGTTTTTGGCAGCAATTACGCAAAAATACGCTATGGTAGTGGAAAGGATATGGTGAAGTTATTTAGAACAGCGGAACTAGCCGTTTTAAACTTGAAATCTTTATTTTTCGACATATTTTGTTGAAATATGAGGAAATCGGGGCAATTTACAGGGATTTTCACTTTTTCACCATATCCTTAGGACTGCCGGGCATTTTTGAAACCATAACTAAAATGGGGGTAGGGGAGAACATTTCGCCCTAGAACCCGATCTTTTGGTTCATTTAGTCTTGTCTAGCCCGTTTTCAATAGAAGACAAAATGTACTGTTCGGTATGTGAAAACAAACTTTCTGATGACGTCATAGGTCATGGCGCAGGGGTCACGCTATGCCAAAACATGCTCACGGACTTCTTTTTTTTTTTTTTTTTTTTGTGCGTTTTTCTCAACCTAATTTTCCTCTCGTTTTCTATCATTTTACCTTATGTACGTTTCACTCTTTTGTACCTATTCTCGACATGTCTTTGTTTTGGCCGCACTTGTTTCGTACAGACAGCACGCCGTCTCAAAGAACATGGGGCAGAATGGCAATTTCAGAGGCTAATTTTTTCGACTTTTTGCCAGGTTTGGAAGCCTCTGGTCCTGTTCCAGTATCTCTTAGAGGATTGATATGCATGTTGCAAACAGTTGTTGGAATACCCTATTCAAAAACACCCTTATCAAAAGTATGGTTGAATATGGGAAAGAATGAGGGTCGTTCAAAAAGTTTTTGGCAGCAATTACGCAAAAATACGCTATGGTAGTGGAAAGGATATGGTGAAGTTATTTAGAACAGCGGAACTAGCCGTTTTAAACTTGAAATCTTTATTTTTCGACATATTTTGTTGAAATATGAGGAAATCGGGGCAATTTACAGGGATTTTCACTTTTTCACCATATCCTTAGGACTGCCGGGCATTTTTGAAACCATAACTAAAATGGGGGTAGGGGAGAACATTTCGCCCTAGAACCCGATCTTTTGGTTCATTTAGTCTTGTCTAGCCCGTTTTCAATAGAAGACAAAATGTACTGTTCGGTATGTGAAAACAAACTTTCTGATGACGTCATAGGTCATGGCGCAGGGGTCACGCTATGCCAAAACATGCTCACGGACTTCTTTTTTTTTTTTTTTTTTTTTGTGCGTTTTTCTCAACCTAATTTTCCTCTCGTTTTCTATCATTTTACCTTATGTACGTTTCACTCTTTTGTACCTATTCTCGACATGTCTTTGTTTTGGCCGCACTTGTTTCGTACAGACAGCACGCCGTCTCAAAGAACATGGGGCAGAATGGCAATTTCAGAGGCTAATTTTTTCGACTTTTTGCCAGGTTTGGAAGCCTCTGGTCCTGTTCCAGTATCTCTTAGAGGATTGATATGCATGTTGCAAACAGTTGTTGGAATACCCTATTCAAAAACACCCTTATCAAAAGTATGGTTGAATATGGGAAAGAATGAGGGTCGTTCAAAAAGTTTTTGGCAGCAATTACGCAAAAATACGCTATGGTAGTGGAAAGGATATGGGCTGCACGATGCTTCCACGCAGAGCTGAATCCGGCCCGCACACTAGTACTCGTAAATCGCTTAGAGGATCTAAGCCTGTCCAGGAACCGCGGTGCGAGGCGGACCGTCCATGCTAATAAACACTGTTGGTTTCATTGGGCGACAGGGCTTGAGATGTCATTTCATCTCAATGTCGGGTAAAAGTCCCACAAAATTGGAAGCAACGTCTTCAAAATGACCTTTACAGTGTTAACGGGGACGTTAAACCTCAAATCAAACAAACAAAACATGCACAAAACTTACCAGTGTCGTCACGGATAAAGAGATCTCTCCATTCTACGATGAATACGTCATCTAAGAAGAAACAAAAGAAAGAAAAAAAAATCAGTTTGAAATTGGACATTGAAAATGTGAATCATGATTACACACCCATTTGAGATAATGCTTTCTTGTATACCAGACATTATGCTAACACAACCGTGCGACATAGTGCATTTTTTCACATCTACAAAACAGCTACTTTTCTGAGGAAAATCCGTGATATTTTTCTTGGTTACACTGCAAATATAAGTCATGTTGTGCTCGTTAGAACCGCCTAATTGAGGCGGTTCTAACGAGAACCTACACCCTAGATCTTGGAGGAGAAATTATTAAAATAATGTATACAGCCGTAAACTCCAGTTTTCTCTATATAAAATGGAGTGTAAGGGGTGTTCATTTACCGGACCTGTTCACGTGATGAATGCTCACTTTGACGCTCCTGATTCAGCACTGCTGTGCAATACATATTGGTACAGATGTTGGTAATGACACTGCACAACACGAAAACATGCTAATATAATTTTTACTGTTTATACCCAAATTTTATATAGCAAAACACGAACGGTTGAGGCTCAAATTTGCAAGTGTACCTTGATGGATGTTACAAAGAATAAATAAAGATGGAAATTTAAATAGTTTTTTTTTTCAACAATTGCAGAGGCTGCATGAGGGAGTGTGCGAAAAGAAATAGTTAAACAAGAGCTGTCACTGTAAGCGACCAATGTCCCCCCCCCCACACTCCACGTAGGAGCCAATTTTTAAGTATAAGAGATAATTTATTCAAATACTTTTGAAGTTATGGCCAAGGTTAAAGTTTTTGTGACGGACAGACAGACTAACAAACAAACAAACAGACAGACAGACAGACAGGGCTAAAACTATATGCCTCCCGAATCAAAGACTCTCGGTGGGGGGGGGGGGGGGGGCATAAAAAAGTAAGATAACACACTTTTATTTCGCGCCTTTTTTCCTTGGAATTCTTTATACAGTGGTCGATGCATGCCAATACGAGTTGTTATTAATTGATTATCCTATATTACACAAGGTCAACCAATATTCAAAAATCTTAAATCATGTTTTTAATTGCGTCAGTTACTAAAATTGTCATTAATGAAGTAATTTCGTATTGGCCCAGTTACAGGTCCTCGGTCAGCTGTATTGGCCTCGGCCTTCGGCCTCGTGCCAATATAGCAAACCTCGGACCTGTACCTGGGCCAGTACGGAATTGCTTGATTAATAACATTATATTCTAAATCGTAATCTTGAGACAGTGAAGGGCTTGTAAAACTTGACCTTAAATAGCATACATTAAGCATGATTATGCTAATTCTAAAGCCCATATCATTACGAAAACACGCCTATCTAAATATATTGAAAATTTTACCTCCAAAAAATGAAAATTTTCTGATGAAAAATTGCGATATTTTTCTTATTTCTGCTCGAAACTATGTTGTGGGCACTCGTTAGAACCGCCTCGCTGAGGCGGTTCTAACGAGTACCCACAACCTATGTATTCGAGCAGGAATAAGGAAAATAATGTATACCCCTGCAAACCCCAGTTTTACTATATAAAAGTGGGGTTAGAGGGGGTCAAAATCATATAGGCGTGTTTTCGTGATGTAGAGGATTTTCGACCACAGGGTAGGAAATTAAATGCCAATTCTGTTCGCAACCATTGTATAATTCTACAGGATAATCGCGCTATCCCAATTCTTGGGAAATGCATTGATATGATCCTAATTCTGAAGTAGATCGCGCAGTCGATGGTATACCATCGCAAATACCCGCTTTTTCTATGAATAACACCAATGACCGTGTATAAGCTTGCCAAAAGTACAGGTAAGTTAAGAAAAAGTTGCAAAGAACATTCTGACTGATACGAAAAAATTCAGAAGTGTAACTTTAATAGTTTAGAAGATATGCCAAAGACATTCTTTTTTACCTTTGACCTTGGGATTATTTTGAGCTCCACCAAAAGTATCCCAATTTATCATATATTCCAAGTGCCATCAAATAACCAAGTTTCATAAGTGTAACTCCAATAGTTTAGAAGATATGACAGTTATACTTTTTGACCTTTGACCTTGGGATCATGATGAGGTCATGGTCACACCAAAAGTATCCTAATTTATTCCATATTCCAAGTCCCATCCAATAACCAAGTTTCAGAATGTAATTCCAATAGTTTAGAAAATATCACAAAGTCATACTTTTTGACCTTTGACCTTGGGGTCATGTTGAGGTCACGGTCACACCAAAAGTAGCCCGATTTATTCTGAATTCTAAGGGCCTTCCAATAACCCCAAGTATCAGAAGTGTAACTCGCATAGATTTTAAGATATAGCAAAGTCATATTTTTTATCTTTGACCTTGGGCTCATGTTGAGGTCAAGGTCATACGAATATTTATTCTATATTCCATTGAGCATCCGAAAATCAACAGTTCAGAAGTGTAACTCCGACATTTTAGAAGATATGACAAAGTTTACTTTTTGACCTTTGGCATTTGGGTCATGGTGAGATCGAGGTCACACCAAAAGTAACCCATTTTTTCTGTATTCCAAGGGCCATCCAATAAGCAAAGTTTCAGAAGTATAACTCCAGCAGTTTAGAAGATATGGCAAAGTTTTGACCTTGGTGTAATGTTGAGGCCAAGGTCACACCAAAAGTAGCCCAGTGCCATCTACATCCAATGTACATTCAATATGCAAAGTTTCAAAAGTGTTACTTTACTGGTTGCAGAGGAGATCCATCTACAAGAAACGTGACGGTCGCACACACACACACACACACACATGCACGCACGCGCGCACGCATGGGCTGGCGACCACTCGACTCTGGCACGAAAACAATATACATGATTTTTCTTCGAAAAAAAAAAAAGCGGAATAATTATTCATATTTGGGAACCTTACCAGTGCTATGAAAAAAGGCTGCTGACGTATAGTTTTTGAAGTGAACAAATAGAGGTGCAATGTAATGCGTGGACCGTTTCTCTGGTTGTTCTCTCATTGACATCATACCTGAAATGATACTTTTTAATTGAATGTATAATCCTGAAGACCTGGCATTTACGTCGATGCAAGTTGTACCAACGTCGATGCAACGTCATGACGTTGCATCGACGTTGTTACGGCTTTGCCTATACATTACGTAGCAATGATCTTCATAGTGGGATGTTCCCAAGACAATTAACTGAACCACCTGCTGAAACCACACGCTGGACACATGACAATTAAAGAACTTTGGTAAAAATATATCAATACTCTATCGTGAGAGTCATCACGAAAACATGCCTATATAATTCTGACCCCCTTAAACCCGACTTTTAAAACGTAAAACTGGGGTTCACAGGGGTTTATCATTAGACATCGCATCTGAGAATGGAATAACGTCATGTAATTCGGTAATCCACTAGTGGATTAAATATGCTTAGATAGCTACGCTCCATAACGTTACATGTACGACGTCCTTAATGACGTCGCGTTTACTAATGCTGGAATATTGACATTCTTGTTTAAATACGTTTTAAACGCCATATGATAAATAGATTCTTGCATTCGTGCTCATGTATTATTGAGTTCATTAAACTCGTTCAGGAAAAGGCAAAGTCTCGCATTTTATCTCTTAGTCTATATCGAGGTACGAAGACGGAACTGTGCTACAGAATGACCTGGACAGACTATCTATGTAGGAGGACCAATGGGACATGGAGTTCAATCCATCCAAGTGCCAGGTGGTACGGGTGACAACAGCCAGGAAAGCAATACATTCAGTATACACTTTACACGGTCAAATCCTGGAGGTTGTCACCAGTGGTCTATCATGGAACTGCCACATAGACCGTATAACTGCAAACGCTAACCGGACCTTAGGATTCATTAGCAGAAACATCAAAACAAAAAAAATCCTAAGGTACGAGAGACTGCCTACAATACCTTGGTCCGCCCTCAGCTGGAGTACGCCGCCCCCATCAGGGATCCCAATACTAAGGAGAAAAAGTCCAACGTAGGGCAGCAGGCTGGACCACAAGTAATTACGATTACCGGTCAAGCGTAACTGCCATGGTCAACTCTCTTGCTTGGAGGACCCTAGAGCAGATACGGCAGATGAACGCCTTTGCTTTATAAAATCGTTCACGGTCATGCAGCAGCGTCCCTCCCTAAATACGTACAACCTGTTACTAAGGAAAACTTACGGTACTGCCACTCTTTGGCGTTCCGTCAATTTCACACAATTGGAGATTATTATAAGTACTCATTCTTTCCACTGGTTATTGTCCAGTGGAATGCCCTACCTGAAGCCGCTGCAAGCTCACCAGACCTGGAATCATTCAAGGTCACAGTTAGTGAGCTGCAGCACTCCAGGCCCTAGATCCATAAGTTGTTGTTTTTAAGGGGGATGGGAACACCTGACAAATTTTTCCGCCATTTTTCAAAGGGAGACACCTTTTGGAACTTCCTGTTTGCTTTTCTATAAGCCCTGTCCCTATGAAAAAGGGGTCTACTCTTAAAGGAAAGAATTTGCTCCTTAGGAGCAAATTCTTTCCTTTAAGAGTTGACCCCTATTGACATGGGAGACAAAAATACTTTTGCAGGAGTTGCCTCCCCTGAAGGTGTTCCCATTCCCCTTAACCTGATTTTAGCTTATCTTCTTTTGTCTCCTTCACTATCTGCTTTTAAATTAAATTTTCATTTCCATTTATTGTGTTCGACAGCGCACCTGCCTAGAATGACCTCGCGGGAGTTGTGCAGTATATGAAGATAGATAGATATATAGATAAATCAATGGACGGAAAAGCGTGCCGAGTGACGTAATTAAAAGCTGCCAATTTATAACGTCACTCGTAGATACTTTGACGTACGATGGGGTAACGTCACTTTCTCGCAAAATGGCATAAATACAGGTTACAGTCAATTTTTGTTTTGCGATATTTCTTCTAACAATGGCGAACTGACGTAAACAACAATATTATTAATTGATTATCCTATATTACACAAGGTCAACCAATATTCAAAAATCATAAATCATGTTTTTAATTGCGTCAATTAATAAAATTGTCATTAAACAAGTAATTTCGTATTGTCCCAGTTACAGGTCCTTCGGCCTCGTGCCAATACAGCAGACCTTGGACCTGAAACTGGGCCAATACGAAATTACTTGATTAATAACATTATAGTATTGCTGATTGTTGCGTGTTAGAATCGAAATAGATCAACTCCAGTCTGTGATTTGTTGAGTAATAAGTCTTAGTTTGTCGGTCAGTTGTAAGTAGACAAATCACGCTCGCTACGCGCTCGAGATTAGATCTTCTTTACAACTGACCTCCAAAATGTGATTTATTATTCAACAAATCGCAACTAGAGCTGATCTATTTCTTAAACGTGAGGAGCAATTTCTTTCCTTTAAGAGTAGACATCTTTTTCAGTGGGACAAGGCTTATTGAAAAGCTAACGAGAAGTCACGAAAGTTGTCTCCCTTTGAAAAATGGAGGAAATATCTGCCAGGTGCCTCCATTCCCCTAAGGTAATAACCTGCTCAAGGTTTTGGATTTTGGTTCTACGACCCTTTAAACATTATTTACTTATTTCGACACGATCGTTGTTAATCAGAGGTGGGCAATATCTACAGTACCCGGAGAAGAACCTCCCGACCTTCCTTTGCAGAACTTGGCGTCTCGCATTTGACCCGAGCGAGACTCGGACGACAGCGGTGAGAGACCTTATGATTAAGCGTCAGCGCTCTTACCCGTTAGGCCACGGGGCGCGTTTTTCAAGGTAATTTATTCAAAGTTCATTGAAATACAGTCGAACTTCAATGGCTCGAACACATTTGGGACCTCGAAAATCTGTTCGAGACAGGGGTAGTTCGAGCCACTGAGCTAACTGTCAGGAGGCATAACGAGATATTTTAAGACATCTTTTCGGTGTTCTATAATAAAAATGTATGCTGTGTGTACTCCTTAGAATCGCCTCATCGAGGCGATTCTAATGAGTACACACAGCATACATTTGCAAGATAAAAGACTAAAATCTCCTTAATTATCCCCCACTATTTCTTATGCAGAGGATTTCGCTAGGGGCTCAAGAATGGGTTCGACACATCCATGGTAAACGAGCCATCGGTGTTCGAGCCATCGAAGTTCTACTGTACATGTTAAACATCATTGGGTCACGAGCAAAATGTAAGTGAACCCCAAAAGTTTTTTTCGTAAATGTTGCTCGTGAACCAATTTTCTTGCATAACCATGCAGCCCAGTCTATTTCTACAAGCCCCTATGGTCGTGGCATGAAACACCATGGATGTTTATATATATTGTTCATATATAACAAATGAAAATGCGTCTCCAATATGCGCCCAGCAATACACATTTTCATGTCTGCTTTCCTGAAGAAGCGCTGTGTAAGAACTAACATATAGCACCAAGCGGAAACTCTGATCAGCCTACGCAGGCTGATATGAGTTTTCGTTGGACGCACATCTATAAGGACACATTTTTGCACAAAAATCGTATTCATATAGCTATTTGAAGCTAATCTATAATGGGCCAAAAGCCGTGTTCAAACTCATGTTCAAATCATAAAATTCACGGGCTGTTTGAACATGGGTTTTGCCGGTGCTAGAGGGCATGGCCGGTGTTGCACATTTCAGTACTGGTCATGAACAGACTCAATAAAAGCGAGTCTGCTATTTTCGTTTATTTGGTGCATTCCTTGCTTTGCAAAAGATCTAACTTCAGAACTTATTTTTTTTTCACTGTAGCTTGTGTTGTGCCGTGTGGCAGCCGTAATGTGTCTCCCCATACATCATCATACTGCAGATTATATCTTCTGGTCCTTTGGGATCATTGAGTTCATTTGGTATCATTTTGAAAATAGAGTTCTGCTTAAGCCGGTGCTAGAGGGCATGACCGGTGTTGCACATTTCAGTAGTGGTCATGAACAGACTCAGTAAAACCGAGTCTGCTATTTTCGTTTATTTGGTGTATTCCTTGCTTCCAAAGGATCTAACTTCAGAACTTATTTGATATACTACATTACGACACGGGTATCCGAGGCCCAGTGGATAAGAGCGCTGACTCTTAATCATTAGGCCTCTCACCGCTGTGTGTTCGAGCCTGGCTCGGGTTACATGTGAGACCCCAAGTTCTGCAACAGAAGTTCGGGTGGTTTGTCTCTGGGTACTCCGGTTTTCGCCCACATTTGATTAACGATCGGCTCGTTATGAGTGAAATAATCTTGAATACCAAAACCTAAAAAAATCCTACATAATCTTAGTACGCATATTCAAATATATTGAAAGTTTTACTGCAACTAAACAAAAGTTGTCAGAAGACAACATAGCTCGCCTTTCGGGGCCTAAGTTGGATGGGGGCAAGTTATCAAAAATGAAATTTTCCTTCTGTAAAACAGCCCAATAGACTGCAGCAATAGGTGGTACCCCTTAGAACCACTGAAGAAGAAATTTTGTTTAAACTGTTTTTATTTGAAAAAAAAAAAATCTAGTTTTGCAGTTTTTGCCAAAAAAGCCATTTTCTTATGTAAAAGAGCTAAACAGACTGAAGCATATGAAAGAGAACCAAAAAGTACAGGCTGTAATGCAAAAACCACAGTGACCCGGAGCCTAGGACCCAGAAGGTCGAACTTGCTTGAGATATTATCAAATGCAACATTTGTGTGACTTCAAAATACATAAATAAATGCGATGACAAAGTTTTCTAATAATAGCCACAGTGACCTTGACCATGATCCTGAAAGTCGATCTCGCTCGAGATATTATCATATGCAACATTTGTCTGTAGTTATATTAAAATCCATCAATAAAGGTATGTGCTAGAGTGATGCCAAAGTTTTTCTAAAAATAGCCACAGTGACCTTGACCCCTGGACCCTGAAAGTCCAACTCACTAGTGATATCATCATTCCCAACATGTGTGTGAAATTATATTAAAATCCATCAATAAATGCAGGGGCTAGAGCAAAGACAAAGTTTTTCTAAAAATAGCCACAGTGACCTTGACTTTCAGCCTCGGACCCTGAAAGTCGAACATGCTCGAGATGTCGTCATACCCAACATTTGTGTGAAGGTACATTAAAATCCATCAATAAATGTAGGCACTAGAGCCATGACTAAGTTTTCTAAAAATAGCCACAGTGACCTTGACCTTGAGTCCTGGACCCTAAAGTCCAAGTCGTTAGAGATATCACCATACCCAACACGTGTGTGAAATTATATTAAAATCCATCAACAAATGCAGGGGCTAGAGCAATGACAAAGTTTTTTCTAATAATAGCCACTGTGACCTTGACCTTCAGCCCCGGGCCCTGAAAGCCAAACTTGCTCGAGATATCATCATACCCAACATTTGTGTGAAGTTATATTAAAATCCATCTATAAATGTAGGCTCTAGCGCCATCATGACAGTGTTTTCTAAAAATAGCCACAGTGACCTTGCCCTTGAGCCCCGGACCCTAAAAGTTGAACTTGCTTGAGATATCATTATACCCAACCTTTTAGTGAAGTTACATTAAATTCTAGCAATACATGTGAGCGCTAGAGCGATGACAAGATTTTCTAAATATAGCCACAGTGACCTTGACCTTGAGCCCCAGTCCTTGACCTTGAGCCCCGTACCCTTCTAGTAAAAGTCACTTGAGATATCATACCCAACATTTGTGTGAATTTATATTAAAAATCATCAATAAATGAAGGAGCTAGAGCGATAACAAAGTTTTTCTAAAAATAGCTACATTGACCTTGACCTTGAGCCCCGGACCCTGATAGTCGAACTCGCTGTGTTTTTTAAAGGAAAAAATATCCTCCAGCGGGATTTGAACCCACAACCCTTTGATTCAGAGTCCTCAGTTCTATCCACTACACTAAACAGAGCTTGCAGGTAAACTTTTACATTGGGAAATAAGGCAGGTAATACAGAGCAAATAATTAACATCCAAAACAAAAGGCCAATTTAAGCCAAACAACCTGTAAAATGAAGTACAATGATAATGTTAAATATTGTTTTTTACCAATTGTTAATTGTATATTCAAAATAAACTTGTAAAACATCACATATAAGAGCTTGCAGGTAAACTTTAACCAAATGCGGACACCGACGCTGACGACGGGGACGCCCGGGTGTATGGCAATAGCCCCCCCCCCCCCACTCCCCCACCCCTTACTTTTCGTAAGGCTAGCTAAAAATGAAAATGTTCAGATTAAAACAAAATATGATATTTTAGTATTCTACTCAAAACATAGATTGTGGGTACGCGTTAGAACCGCCTGGACGAGGCGGTTCTAAAAGTACCCACAATTTATGTTTTCGAGCAGCAATAAGAAAAATAATACTTACCCTGTAAAACCAGTTTTACTATTTAAAAGTGGAGTTTAATGGGGTCAAAGTTATGTAGGCGTGCTTTGGTGATGATACGGGCCTTGTGTTGTTTAAGTTATGTTGACGTTATGTTGTTGCCCTGAACGTAGCATTTTTAAAGTTCATGATGACGTCAGAACGTCATTGTGGAACTGACGCGATTCTTAACAAAGTTATGTTGGTTTTACGGTTGCATTTGACGGGTTCATGTGGAAATTTTGGACGTTTTCGTCACAATTTGCCTTGTAATCGTAAGCTATGCAAGAATAACGATCAAACATGGTTATTTCATTGCATTAGCATTTGCCGGGTGCCGACGAAGCTGTTTGAACACGCGGCCGGTCCCTCGGAGGATATTTGAACATTCGGCATAGCGGCCTTGTGTTCAAACAGTTCTCTCGGGAGACAAGGGTGATCCCTCCATTTTGAATGATCAAGGTTTTTACTTATTTTATACGTACCTAACGTAGACGGAAATATGTGGTTGATATCGTGACCATAAAATGGAAAACTCCACGGCAAGTCTACCCTCTGAAAATATAGTAACATGAACTGTATAACAATCATTTTATCAGCATTTGCATTGTCCTAGTTAACCGGTAATTGTATACAGTAGAACTTCAGTGGCTCGAACTCCTATGGCTCGTTTACTATGAATGAGTCGAACCCGTTCTTGAGTCCGCAGGGAATTCCTCCAAATACGATATAGGGGTAATTTAGGAAGATTTTCTTCATTTATCTTGCAAATATATGTTGTGTGTACTCACTAGAATCGCCTTGATGAGGCGATTCTAATGAGTACACACAACATACATTTATAATACAGAACACCGAAAAGATATCCACAATTATCTCCATTATGCCTCCTGGAATGGCACCAATAGTAGCCCTCCGTGCCTCGAACTATCCCTGTCTCGAACAGATTTTCGAGGTCCCAAAGGTGTTCGAGCCATTGAAGTTCGACTGTAATATGTTCTATGGGAAGGTAATCCTTTGGAAGCCAGTACAACAACACAGAAATGAAAATTGTCGAGTAGATAAGTTTTTTCCCAGGCCAGACTAGCTAGTTTCGGCCAACTAGGCCTCATCAGTGACCCTCAGATATTCCCAAATTTCCGTAGTGGAAACAATGATTCCAAAGGACAATATGTGATAGTCAACACTATGTTGAAGGACAGGGAGATTTTTACGGCCGGCACATTCCGTTAACAACAGCTGTAGTCGGGTGGATAAGGCCAGGATAGCTAGTTTCAGCCAGTCAGGCCTCATCAGTGACCCTAATATATTTTCAACATTTCGCATTGAAATAAATTATCCAAAAGACCCACGCTATTATGAAGGGAAGGAAGGCATTTTACGGCTGCGACACAACACTAGCTGTGGTGAAGTTAAATGTTATATGGGAAGGTAATCCTTTAGAAGTAAGGAGGTAGAACCCAAAGTTTTCTTTATACAAAGTGGGGTTTAGAGGGGAGTTCATTACACGGACTTGTTCAAGTAATGGACTACATGCAGCAAAAGCACAGAAGAACCTCCCTGCTAGCATTCTACATAAATCTACAGCGGGCCGTTAGCGGCCCGTCAGCTACCCTGACGGGCCGCTAACGGCCCGCTGTAGATTTATGTAGAATGCTTACTGGGCTGTGCATGAGCGCAGTCTAGCCAGAGCATTTGCCCCACGCAGACATGTAATGGATCATGATGTGGCTTCATGTCAGCCGTAAGGTGGCAAGATGCGCACGGGTGTTTGAAGAACGAACTTGCCATATGCAAGGTCCCCCTTATTCACGTGTCCGCTCAAATATTTTCATATTGAAATTACATCTCCACACTTATTATGCTTTACCTCCAACTTTTATGGCTCCCGACCATCGGCGCTTCAAGAAGTAGATTGACTGCATGATACTTCCACGCAGAATTGAAACCGACCGCACGAGAGTACTGGTAAACCGCTTAGAGGATCTAAGCCTGCCCAGGCAAAGCGGTGCGAGCCGGACCGTCCAAGCATATAAACCCTATTGGTTTCATTGGGCGACAGGGCCTGAGATGTCATTACATCTCAATGTCGGGCAAAAGTCTCACAAAATGGGAAGCAACGTCTCCAAAATGACCTATACAGTGTTGACGGAAACATTAAACATCAACCAACTCCCAACCATTTTGTGACTCGAAACTGTTGATTCACCTACACATGTAAATAAGGCTGACACGATTAATCGTAAAATCGATTAATCGATCGATAAATTCCACAAA
This sequence comes from Lucinisca nassula, assembly GCA_963580285.1. Classification (NCBI taxonomy): domain Eukaryota; kingdom Metazoa; phylum Mollusca; class Bivalvia; order Lucinida; family Lucinidae; genus Lucinisca; species Lucinisca nassula. Next base: position 110,257,829 of record OY757025.1, on the reverse strand, counting down.
AATGATTATCATTTCTTATTTGCTATTAATCGATTACTTGATAGGTACAATTTACTACCCAAAGTTATGCCTAAAATAGCTGGATGAGTGGCAAACAGTGCTGACCCTGATGAGACGCCGCATTCTGCGGCGTCTCATCTGGGTCTACACTGTTTGCTCAGTGTCTATTCAAATATACATATGATAGAGTGCAACATATGGTAAGAGTCATGTTCAGACAGAAAGCCAGACAGGAAAAATTATGACAAAAACCAAAGCGATTACTAATCGATTATCGATCGCAATGACATGACTGATAATCGATTATTTTTTCAGCTCCGATTAGCCAGCCCTACATGTAAACTGTTCATATGTCACTAATATTATAGTTTAAGACTTCAACACGGCAATTCTTGAACATTTTCTTTACACATGTAGTTCTGGCCCCCGCCCATAGGGGCTTGAAGAAATTTATGGGCTGCATGATGCTTCCACGCAGAGCTGATTCTGGCCCGCACACTAGTAGTGGTAAACCGTTAAGAGGATCTAAACCTGTCCAGGAACTGCGGTGCGAGGCGGACCGTCCATGCTAATAAACCCTATTGGTTTCATTGGGCGACAGGGCTTGAGATGTCATTTCATCTCAATGTCGGGTAAAAGTCCCACAAAATTGGAAGCAACGTCTCCAAAATGACCTTTACAGTGTTGACGGGGACGTTAAACCTCATATCAAACAAATACACATGTAGTTCTTGATATGCAGAAATTCTAACATGAATGTTTTATATGAGCCCCGCCAAGCGAATTTGTGTCTTCGAGCATTCCGTCATGACAAATTTTAACTGCGCATGCCCAGCCATTCAGAGGGGCCAGGGATATGACTTTCTGTCTGAAGGTTCCACTTGAGTCACTGCTTGTATGAGCGAGCAGCGAAGGTTCTGGTGAGACTGCGCTGATGCGCAGGCTCGCCTGAACCTTCGCTGCTCGCATAGGCGATAAGTACCAAAATCGCTTGACGGGGCCCATATGATCTTCTAGCTGTTCAGGAAGAAAAGTTTGCACATCACATTTTGATTAATAGCAGATTAACTCTGATTATTTTACATACTAAAGTACCATTAAAAAGATCAGTTGATGAATATTATAAGGTTGCGTAAGGAACTTAGTGGACACTTTGTGTGGGACGTTGTGTTTCAAACTTGTCAACTTGTACCTTTTTGCTGTGCCCTGACTGTGGATATGCTAACTTAGAAGACGTATAACTGCTATAAGCACTTTAGTCACAAAAAATAATATAAAGCTGTCCACAAAGTCAGCTTTTTCATGGCCACAAAATGGAATTTCTCTGATGAAAGTTTTCGGTATTTTTCTTTTTAGGAGTGGCTATTGACAGATGTTTGTCAATAGCGATTTCACGTTAAAATGGCTATTGACAAACGTTTTTTTTTTTTTTTTCATTTCGTTTAGCATTAAGGGCATATGCTACGAAATACTTCCTACATTGAAATCTGTTTAAGAGTCTGTATATGTTCAGTATCATAAACTGGCTCACCTCATTTGAAATAAAAACCATATGTCACCGTGCTGAATCTTAAGTAATCTGAACAAGAAGGAGATCACCCCAAACTGTTTTCCCAGAAATGTCAGAAATAACCATGTTAGTAAATAGCATGTCAAAAATGACTTTTGCCTGGCTTTTAAACATTTATTTCAGTCAGAATGATATAGTAAAAGATACTGCTGCGTATCTTTAGACTATTTTTCATGCTCAGAAATTGTTTTTGCAAAACCAATTTTGTCATCAACCATAATATCTTTAAAAATAATTCATTGTTTGCAATATTTTGGACCATACAGAAAAATGCTATATTGAAATTTTCATAAAACAAGGTTTTTTCTCTAGGGGATGATTTCAGAGAATAGAAAATCAAAAGAAAACTAGGGGTCACCGTGCTAATTTCTGTTTTATTAAACAAACCGTTCCCCTACCCCCAGATGAAATACATGGTAAATATATATATAAATTCTATAAAAAGATGGCGAATCATTGACAGATGACTTCGATTTTACTTGTAAATAGTAGCTGGCCATAATATGTGTTGCAGCATATCGTTTAAGTAAGTCTGTAACAATTTAGGTTGATCTGATCTTGAGTAAATGCGGAAAAATTAAAATTTGCAAAAATCGCAATGTACTGTTTTCGTGAAGTTTATAGCGAAGCTGAACATGTTTAATAATGAAATGAACCCAAAACAATATCTGTTCCACAAAATTCAACCATTTCCTTACCCAAGAACGGTAAAATGTTGGCTCTAGCATAACTTTCATTTTTGATGATCATACAAAAATGGCGAATTCGTAGCATTTGTCTTTAAGTGATCGCATGTCTCTGAGTATACTGGACTGTTTCGTTTAACCCTAAAATTTCTGTCCTTTAAACAAACAGGGTAGACGCTGATCAGACGCCGCGTAGTGCGGTGTCTGATAAGGGCCTACACTGCTCCAAAGTTTATTGATGTTTAACGTCCCTGTTAACACTCTTTAGGTCATTTTGGAGACGTTGTTTCCAATTTTGTGGGACGTTTACCCAACAATGAGATTAAATGACATCTCAAGCCCTGTCGCCCAATGAAACAAATGCTTATATGCACTGGACGGTCTGACTCGCATCACTTTGCCTGGGCAGGCGTAGTCCTTCTAAGTGGTTTACCATTACTCATGTGGTCAGTTTCAGCACCATGCAACCCTATTTATTTCTTCAAGCCCCGATGGGCGGGGCGTGTTTGCCAATGTCCCAGTACAAAAGCTCACTTCAGAGTTAACAGTCAAACAGCGCTCTGACGTTAGAGGGCGAATAGCGTACGTAATCTGGGGTCGATTTTTATCAATCCACCCATCGATTGATAACTAATCGAGCCAGAACGTTATGGTGGTACATATGCCTATGTTATTCGTGCGATATAAAGTATCACTTACCGGATAATATTTTTCAACCGGGGATAGCTGTTTGTCATCGTCTATTTCTATCCACTCATCGATAGCCCCTGTGGTGACTGTCATATCATAGTATGTTAGATTATCCTGCAAATAAACGATAAATATATTATAAATTTTCCGCGTTTCGAAGAATAGCGGAAAATTGTTGTCTTATACGTTACTATATATGACAACAGCTATTTTGTTGCTTGAGTGGTCAAGACAGTGGTGAAGACAGTGGTTCGAGCTGGATTAGCCAATAGGAAATTGTTTCGTTTAAACGTGGTTGAAAGATGGTTTAGAGAACGTGTGGTGCGTCAGTCCTAGCGAGATCTTCTAGCTTTTCAGACACGTCAACTTGAGCAGCATGTCGTTAGATCCAGAGACGCAGGGGTTTGTTCAGGACAGCGTGTCCCGGGCGGTCACTGAGGCCCAGGGCAGCCTTCTAGGGAATTTGGACCAGCTTATATCGTCGAAGTTGGAACGGTTTCAAGATAAGATAAGTGAAAACCAGAAAACTTTAGCTGACAGTCAGATTTCGAAAATTAAAAATAACATTCTAAGTGATGGTTATCCTTCAAACGCAAGAGCTGTGAAGACCAATATAAGTTCAATGCTAAAGTCTTGAACAAGCTACATGACGCAGAGACGTACCTTGACGAGGGTGCTGTTATTGTTGCAAAAGATAAAGTGTCAGAAGGTGAAATTTGGTTATTTTATTTAACGTATAGATAACGTTTACGCATACAGATTTAAATTCGTCATGAATTCTTCATTCATGTGCATGCACTTAAAATCATTTTAATATGCTTTCACATGAAAATCACAAATGCGATAATGTTTCATTGGCAGTAGTTATGACGCCGCAGTACGTGGCGTCTGATCAGGGCCTGCACTATTTGCCAACAGATTTCACATTGAACACGGTAGCAATCAAGCGAAGCAAATTCAGTACCTGTTTTTAGCCGTGTTCCGTATTGCACATACTTGCTTAAAACGGTTATGGTACTTTCATCATAAACCAGGGGGTGTGGGTTTGCTTAGAACCCTGGATTTTTCATTCTCTCGAACAAGTCTTTGCACCGAGGTTCCGTCTTCGCATGACATCAGCTGTTATTGGGCCGTAAAACGCAAACACACACAAAATACAAGCGTGCCGCAAAACCGATAGCATTGTAAACCTGAAATGTGGTAAACTATTTATTTGATTATTGATTTACAGTGTGCGCTCACAAGCGAAGTGCTAGAGAAAATATTCGTTTGTCATTTGGTTCCAAGGAACACGTTCTGTTAGCGATTACACGGAAATTTGCTTGAAATTGGCATTTTTCGCACAATGTATGCAGAATGTTATTTTTTCAGGTAAAGAACTAATAAACCACAGGCAAAAGCTGATTCGCATTGCTGACGAGGCGGAGATGGGTTGGAAAGTTGTGAAGGAGTACGACACAAACCCTCTGGCGGACGACTCGGATGACGAACGTAGGATATATAGGGCAGAATCACGGGCAAATCGGAAGGCCAAAGCAGAGAAAGTGAAGCGTTCTAAGACTAGATTCAACCCGTATATCTACAGACAGAGACCGACGGCAACAGTCACTTTTCCTAGCGGGCAACCAACCGAGACGTATGGAGAGAGGGCTACTACGAAGCCGGGTCTTTGCTTTCTATGTCATAAGCCGGGTCACTGGAAAAACACGTGTGAATTGGCCAAAGAGCAGACGGGAAAGAACAATAAGTTAAGTACATATTGTATTGAATCAAATGGTCCAATAGCATCAGGCAACACAACAGTAGATTGTGGGTCGCGGCACGAAAATGGGTTTTAAGTACATCATTTAGAAACGATTGTTCGTCCTCTCCCGTTGGCAGACTGAAAACTGCTGAGAGTAAGTGGCGTCAGGCGGGTGCCAACGCATACATAATGAGAGTAATAACCGAGGGGTATAGTGTTCCTTTTCGTGAGTTGCCTGATGCTAAGCAGATGAAAAATAACAAGTCTGCAAGGGATAATGTACAATTTGTCATTTCCGAGGTGTCGAAATTATTAGAAAAGCAATGTGTGGCAGAAGTGTTTGAAAAACCATAAGTTATAAATCCCCTTACTGTAGCATTTAGTGAAACCGGCAAAGAACGGCTTGTTTTAGATTGCAGGCATATTAATGAGTATTTGGTTAAGTACAAATTTAAATACGAAGACATAAATACAGCCACGCAAATGTTCAAAAAAGGGTCATACTTGCTTTCGTATGACCTGAAAAGTGCATACCACCACATTATGATAAAAAATGAGATGCGCACATATTTGGGGTTTTCAATTGAGCATGAAGGTGTTGAGAAATATTATGTTTTTAACGTGCTACCTTTCGGGTTAGCAACTTCAGGACATATTTTTACCAAGGTTCTGAGGGTGCTGATTGCTTATTGGAGAGGTCAAGGTCACAAGGTAATTATGTTTCTTGATGATGGCATTGGAGGCCATTTGAACTTTGGTGAGGCTGTAAAGCTTAGTCAATTAGTGCGATCAAATTTAACGGAGTTTGGTTTTATGCTGGCCAATGACAAATGCAAATGGTTACCTGCAACGAAGCTTACGTGGCTAGGGTATCTATTGGATATGGCTATAGGCAAGATTTTTGTGACCGATGAAAGAATTTCCAGACTTGAAATTGCCATAGAATCCTTCCTGTATCAGATGAAGGTAAGTGGGAGTAGTGTAATGAGTTAGGCTTGTTGCCTCGATCGTGGGGCAAATTATCTCTCTTCAAACTGTTATTGGCAAATTGGTTAGTATGCGCACTAGAGCACTTTATTGGTGTATTTTGTCAAGGGCCAGTTGGAATGCCCCAGTGTTTGTAACGTCTGAGGCTATAGAAGAACTGCAATTCTGGCAGAAAAACGCAAGAGGGTTAAATATGAAAGGAAGATTTATTCAGGAAAATATAGACTGCGAAATAGAAGTGTTCTGCGATGCAAGTGCTGTTGGATACGGTGGGTATTTTGTTGAGAAAGACAGAGCGGTTCGCATAGACAGCTGTGATGTTAATGCTGCCCATGTGTATGACCTGAACACAGGTAATAGCTGTTAACCAGAAGCCATGAGAGCTAAGAATGCCGGCTGTCCTGGCGAAAGCACTGTTGCTAATTGCGTCACTTGTGTTGACGAAAATGCTTATGAAGCAGCGCAAGTACAGGGAAGTAGCATTATTTGTCCAATTGCGGTTGAATGCAGCCATGAACTGACTGGCTCATGGAGCAGAGATGAAGCTGCAAAAAGCTCAACTTGGAGGGAAGCTGAAACTGTAAAGCGAGTTTTGGTAAGTAATGCCGAGGCATTCAGGGATAAGACATTCAAGGTTTGGTGTCTTTTATGGATGGAGTAAGTTAATTGTATCAATTCCTGATCTTTGTTTTACTTCTACTTAACTCAGATAATAAGAATGTGAAGAGTATATTAAGCGGTGGTGGTAGGAAACCGAATTTGCAAAATATTGCATTAAGCATACATGATTTTTGTAAACAAAGGGCCATAACTCTTATTCCAGAGTGGATACCGAGACAAAATAACAAGATAGCTGATAGTCTTAGTCGTTGCTTCGATTGCGATGATGCCCCGCGCCTGCCCGGGGGGTAGAAATATGGCGGCTGCCTTCGGGAGTGTGGCAGAGTGGTAAGACCCCACCAAAAACAGTCCCATTGCCGAGACCACCCGGTGCCTCGAAATAGGTGGCTGCCTTCAGGTTCTGTGGCAGTTGGGTAAAAGCCTCCAACATACAGAACAATCGTCCGTTCGACCGGTATTATTTTGTGAATCAATTTGTTCAAATGCATCTTACCAAATTTTTTTTTACAATTCACTACGCGAGATCTATCCTTTTAAACCTTTCCTATCTCATGTTACTACCACGCTGCATTTGTACGTGTATCATCATTGTTGGTGGGTCGCGCACCACAAAGAAGAAACCTCATCTGTATATGTTTGTACTGTGTATGTGTCACTTTTTCATGCTCCTTCACTCTGCACATCAAACAAAGAAAGATGCATTTTTGTATACGTTATTAGATAAGTAACTTGTAATTTCATGTTACCCCAAAATTATTTTATGTTACACCAAAGTTAACAGAATCAGATACTTATCACTAAGTTCTTAAATGTACGTCATCATCTAACACAGCTTATTTCTTTATTAGCTTTTAAAATCCTTTGTTCTTTCGGAAACTTATCACCTCAATAATTTCTTATCATAATCGTGGATCTCATATTTAGCAAAGGATCTCCTATTTTCAGAGCCAAGCTTTTATTTAAGCAAACGTTTTCGGCCTCCCTTGTCTGTAGGGAATAAAATATACAGGTCACTTTCCTTCTGTAGTGAATGGGGATGAAATTCCTTGTTGAAACAGGAGCCACTTGTTTGCCGTGAGTGGCGTCTCGTATGCTGGAAGAAGGGATCCTGATGATTGAGAAAAGCCCAGGGATCTCCAGCTTTTCAACACATCATTTTGGCCCATATTTCAGATAGAAGAGGGGTTTGGGCTAGATCCGGCCTGAATCAATCGGCTCAGTCGTGCCAAGCTCTAGAATCGCACAGCTTGTCCTTATCTTCCTTCTTTCTTTTTTACGTATCTTTATGGTACAAACCGGGTGTAATTTAGTCTTATTCCTCTATCTTTGAGTGTTATTTGATGGGCGGCGGCTGATGGATCAATCGGTGGGCTTGTACTGGGGAAATTCAGCAGAAACTTCTGTGAGGGAGAGAATACGGGTGGGGATGGATTCCAACTGTTCATCAATTTTTCTTTGAAATCTAAGTGCATAGTTGGAAGACATAAAACAGAAGTGGAGCGGAAGGACTCTGGTCCTGTCATCGAGTATAATAGCAATGTAGCCTTGGCGTTGGAAATAGGAGATCCATTTCCATTAAACGTCCCCTTGTAGGGCTCCAAGGAGGGTGGGGCGCATAGCTATCGAAACAAAAAATTCAACCATGGGATCCAACACTAGGAAAAGAGCTTTCTTAGACTTATCTGATGACGACCCGGAACCGACAACTTTCACTTTTAAAGCAAACGAAAATTTTGCTAGATTCTTGGTGATTACGAGCAACGAAGGAAAGGCTGTTACTTCTCTTTCACCGTTTGTCATAGAAAAACAAATTGAAGCACTTATCGGAACTCCTAAAAATGTTAAAAAACTAAAAAATGGTACACTTTTGATCGAAACTAATAGAAAATCTCAAACAGAAAACCTCCTCAAAATCAATAAATTCTTTAACCTTAACGTCTCTGTCACGGAGCACAAAACCTTAAATTCATGTAAAGGAATAATCCGTGACAGAATGCTGAAACAAGAAACAGAAGTCAGTATTGTGGAATATTTAAAAGATCAAGGAGTAACAGCCTGTAAACGTTTCAAAATTAAAAAAGACGGCAATCTAATCGAAACAAATACACTTCTTCTGACTTTCAACACCACTTCGTTGCCGAAATCACTAAGGATATTTTACCGAATGATACCGGTTGAAATGTACGTACCAAATCCTCTGCGGTGTTTTAATTGTCAGAGGTTTGGTCACCATGAAAATGACTGTTCTGTCCCTGATGGGTCGGTTTGTGAGAAATGTGGTGGAACCGATCATCACACTCAAAACTGCAAGAACCCTCCAAAGTGCGTGAACTGCGGAAAAGATCATGTATCAAAATCCAACGTCTGTGAAGTGTGGAAAACAGAAAAAGAAATTATGAAAATTAAAGTCACACAAAACGTAACATATTTGGAAGCCAAGAAAATTCAGCAAAACAAACCAGAAACCACATTCGCCAAAGTTGTTCAATCACTTACCAGCAAACCTGAAACCAAAGAAACATCAACACAATTCAACGAAAAAGATTTCGAAATTAAACCCCATTCTAAAGTCATTACTTCTACTTTTAAACCCAAAACTACATCGTCGCAACCTACTTCTACACATCAATCAAGATCTGAAATAAAACCCTCAACTTCACAGACCAGTTCACAAGCACATACCAAAAATTCAAGCAGATCTCACTCCCGACCCAAATCAGGGACAGCAGATCAAAAAGAAAAAAACGGCAAAGAAAAACATAAAGGATCAAACCCAAATAGTAAAGGGGCGTCGGCTGATCCAGTCAAATTGGCAAATCAGTACGGCACCCTAGAGGACATGGAATTGGAGGTGGACTCCTCCATGTTGTCTCAAAGTAATAGAAAATATAAGGATTAAATTCCTTATTTTAATCTTCTCTCCATTTAATCATGGATAAGAAATCAATACTACAATGGAATTGTCGAGGACTGAAAGCCAATTTTAATGAACTTTTAATTTTATCTACACTTTTTTCTCCCAATGTCATTTGTCTCCAAGAAACTTTTTTGAAAACTACAGATAATATTAATTTCAAAGGTTACAGTATGTACAATCATATCACAACGGATAATCAGAAGGCATCAGGAGGTACATCAATCCTGGTAAAATCTGACGTTCCTCATAGGAAAATAGATGTAAACACTAATTTACAAGCTGTTGCTGTAAACGTCTCTTTATCCAAATCCATAACGATTTGTTCTGTCTACCTTCCACCACACTATAATTTTTCTAAACAAGAATTAGAAAATTTAACAAATCAATTACCTAGTCCTTATATATTATTAGGAGATTTTAATAGTCACAGCAAATTATGGGGTTGCTCGGATACAAATGACAAAGGAGAAATCATAGAAAATTTTATTGCTGAAAATGATTTATGTTTATTTAACGATAAACAGCCAACATATCTTCATTCTCCCACAAGAAATTATTTTGCTTTAGATCTTTCAATTTGCTCTCCAAATATTTATCTAGATTTTGATTGGTCTGTTGTGGACGATCTCCATGGGAGCGATCATTTTCCGATAGTAATTGAAGAAATTGCATCGACCCATGAGGATCGTCACCCCAGATGGAATTTGAATAAAGCAAATTGGGAAAAGTTTAATCAATTATGTAATGAAAAACTCGACCCTGAACTTTTTAAAACTGTAAGTGATATACAAGATTTTACTGATGAATTGATTGATATTGCTGAAAAATGTATTCCTAAATCCTCGACTTTTTCAAAAAGAAACAGACCTTGGTTTAATGATGAAGTTAAAACTTCAATCAATAAAAGAAAATCTGCATTACGAAAATTCAATAAACAACCAACAAAAGAAAATCTTATCCATGCCAAACATATGCGAGCTAAAGCTCGCAAAACAATAAAATCGGCCAAAAAAGCATCTTGGCAGCAATACGTCTCCAAACTGAATACCAGAACACCAACGAAGAAAATATGGGACATGATTCGAAAAATTAGTGGCAAAAACAAATCAAATAAACATGTCCATATCAAATCGAACGGAAATATATGTTCAACGGATAAAGACATTTCCAATGCCTTGGGGGAAAATTTTCAGAAAAACTCCTCTAGCTCAAATTATTCAGAAAATTTCCAAAATATTAAACAAGAACAAGAGAAAAAGAATTTAAATTTTTCCTCATTAAATCATGAAACATATAATTTACCTTTCACTACTAAAGAATTATTAGATGCTCTCCATAAATCTCATGATACTGCTGTTGGTCCTGACGACATACACTATCAAATTTTAAAACATTTACCCAACAAGGCATTGGAAACATTATTAAATATTCTAAATGATATTTGGATCACTGGAAAATTCCCTGAAAACTGGAGAAAAGCTACCATTATTCCTATTCCGAAACCAAATAAAGATCATACTGAAGCCACTAATTACAGACCTATTGCTTTGACAAGTTGCTTATGTAAAACAATGGAGAGAATGATTAATGATAGGTTGGTTTGGTTCTTAGAATCAAACCAGCTTATCACTAAATTTCAAGCTGGTTTTAGAAAAAACAGCTCTACTAATGATCATTTGATTCGCTTAGAATCATTTATACGTGATGCCTTTATCAAAAAAGAACATGTCGTAGCTGTATTCTTTGACCTAGAAAAGGCCTATGATACGACTTGGAAATATGGCATAATGAAAAATTTACACAACTTGGGCCTTAAAGGCCGATTGCCACTTTTTGTTCAAAATTTCTTGTCCGATCGACAATTTAATGTTCGCATAGGAAATACATTATCGGACACATTTGATCAAGAACAAGGTGTACCACAAGGTAGTATTTTATCACCAACCTTGTTCAGCATAAAAATTAATAATATAGTTAAATGTGTAAAAGACCCAGATTGTTCGCTTTTTGTTGACGATTTTGGAATTTTTTATCGTTCCAAAAATATGGAAACCATTGAATTTAAACTCCAAAGGTGTTTAAATAATATAGAAACTTGGGCAACAGAAAATGGTTTTAAATTTTCTAAAACAAAAACTCAGTGTGTTCATTTCTGCCAAATACGCAAGTTGCATTTAGATCCTGTACTGACTATATACGGCAGTCCAATTCCAGTCGTCACTGAGGCGAAGTTTTTGGGTCTTTTATTCGATAGCAAATTGTCTTTTATTCCTCATATCAAAGCTTTAAAAGCTAAATGTTTAAAAGCTCTTGATATTCTTAAAGTCCTGTCCAGTTCCGACTGGGGAGGAGATCGCACTGTTCTTTTAAAATCTGTATAGATCGCTAATTCGTTCCAAATTGGACTATGGTTCCATAGTCTATGGATCTGCTAGGAAATCTTATTTAAAATCTTTGGATACTATACATCATCAAGGTTTACGTCTAGCACTCGGTGCATTTCGCACTTCACCTATTGAAAGTCTTTATGCTGAATCAAATGAACCATCACTTTATGTAAGAAGAGAGAAATTGTCTCTTCAATATGCTACCAAATTAGCTGCTAATCCACGAAATTCAGCATATGACTCGGTTTTTAACCCAAATTATGAAAGATTCTACAATAACAAACCATCTGCTATAAAACCTCTTGGCCTGAGAATAAAGCCGTTACTCGAAGAGGCCAATATAAATATTCAAAATATACAATCGTTCGCTTTTCCATCGAAAGAACCATGGGTGTTGAAACCACCAAGGATAATTTTAGACTTAGAAAAAAATAAAAAATCCGAAGTAGAATCTCATATATTTAAGAACGAATTTTTAGAAATCAAATCCAATTTTAAACATCACATTCCCATTTACACTGACGGTTCGAAACAGGATGAGAAAGTTGCTTGTTCTGTCATTAGTCCGAATTTCACTGATAGCATTAGATTACCCGATAATAGCTCAATTTTTACTGCTGAAGCGAAAGCAATTGATATTGCACTGTATCATATTAGAGATCAGTATGAAAAACAATTTATCATTTTTTCAGATTCTCTTTCAGTTCTAAAGGCTCTTAAAGATCAACAGCACAGAAATCCCTTAATTCAACAAATTTTAAGAAAATTCCACTATCTTTCTCTCTCCAAGGAGATCATTTTCTGTTGGATTCCCAGCCACATCAATATTCGTGGAAATGAGTTGGCGGATTTAGAAGCTAAATCTGCTTTATCTTTGAATGTTACAAATTTTAAAATTCCCTTTTCAGATTTTAAATCTAACATTAATAAATATATCAAAAACAAATGTCAATCTATTTGGGAAAAAGAAACCGATAATAAATTATTCAAAATAGAACCTAATTTTCACAGTAAATGCTCTTTCTCTAATTACAGTAGGAAAGACCAGACTAAAATTACCAGATGCCGTATTGGACACACAAGACTAACTCATTCTTACATATTACAAAACGAACAAGCACCTTTCTGTGTATCCTGTAACGAACCGTTCACAGTTAATCACTTTCTCATTTCATGTGTAGAATTTTATTATATCCGCTCAAAATATTTTAATGTTACAACAATGAAAGATCTTTTTAACGACATACCATCTTACCAATTAATCAATTTTCTTAAAGAAATCGGACTTTTTAACAAACTGTAATCATTAATATTTTAATTTTTAAACTTCAATAACAATTTTATATCTAATACCTAATTATTTTTAGACGCTATATGCCCTATTAGGGTTGAGCGTCTTTAAACAAAATATCCATCCATCCATCCATCGATTGCGATGATTGGGAAATCACGGATTTTGTATTTCAGAGGCTAAATTTGAAATGGGGGCCACACAGCGTAGATCGGTTTTCATCTAATTACAATAATAAATTAGTTAGATTTAATTCCAGATGGTGGGTTCCCGGAACAGAAGCAGTGAACGCGTTTGACCAGTCTTGGTCAGACGAGTGTAACTGGATGGTTCCGCCACCGAGGTTGGCATCTTTATGTTTGGCTAAATTGCAGAAAGAGAAAGCCCCAGGTACGCTTGTGGTTCCAGAATGGAAATCCGCTCCTTACTGGGTGGAACTGGTAGACAGCGAGGGCGAGTTCGTTCCTTTGTAAGAGAAATTGATATTCTTCCCTTACAGGACGTAGTCAAAAAGGGGAGGGGAAACAACGGGGTGTTTGGTAAAGACAGTATACCTTTTCGATTAATTGCTTTAAAGATCCGATTTTAATGAGATGTTTTAATGTATCGTACTATTTTATAGGTATTGGTCTAAGGAGATCGGTTAGAGAGGCGCTAGATTCAGTGGGATGTGGAACATCTACGACGATTGAAGATTCAATGTGTAAATATTTGGTGAGCTCGAGAAGTGATAACACTAAGAAAATACTATTCATATTTTCAAAAATGGAAACGCTTCTGTTCTGAAAATGGGTTTACTTCTATGCCAGCGCAGCCTATTCATGTCGCAATGTATCTTACGAGACTAATGGATTATCAGAGCTCGTTTAACGTTATATCAGCGTGTTCTTATAGTATAAAGTGGGCTCATACTTTATGTGGAAGGATCGATCCTACTAACAATGGATTCGTACAAAATTTGCTAAGAGACTACGCTCCAGGCGTGTAGTTAAAAAGGACGTTGTAACTTCCGCCATGTTGATAAAGCTATGCTCTTTATACGAGAGCAGTTCGAATTCTGCAGACATTAGAGACTTGTGCATGATATTAATTGGTTTCTCAGGATTTCTAAGACAGATGAAATAAGCAAGCTTAAATGCAGTAACGTAAAACTACACGACAATCATTTCAGCATTAAAATAGACTCCAGTAAAACAGATAAATATAGAAAGGGAGATGAAATTTTGATTGCAGGAGACAGTATCGCATGTCCTTTCAAAATGTTGAAACGATACATAGATCTTGTCGGTATTGATCTTTCTTCAGATCACTTTTTATTTAAACCAATGTTCAAGTCCGGTGGTAAATGTAATCTTATATATAAGAATAAGCCTCTTAGTTACACCAGAGCAAAAGAGTGTATATTAGAAAAGCTTCATAAAATTGATCCAAGTTTAAATCTAGGATTGCATTCATTGCGAGCAGGGGGCGCGACCGCGGCAGCCAATTCTGGAGCCATCAGTGATAGATGTTGGAAACGTCACGGGCGTTGGCGAACGGATGCTAGAAAAGACGGTTACGTGGAAGATTCTTTTGAAAAAAGAATAGGGGTAACTAAAGTTTTGGGTTTATGAGTAGCGCCCTTTATCGATTTCGTGGTAACGTAAGTTACAGAATGATTTGTAGAATTCTGATTCGCAGTTTTACAACCACGTGATTTGTAAACCTAGCGCATTAAATCTCGCTTAATGCAATCCAAAATCTTTAAGTATAGTTAGACTATAAATTTTCCGCGTTTCGAAGAATAGCGGAAAATTGTTGTCTTATACGTTACTATATATGACAACAGCTATTTTGTTGCTTGAGTGGTCAAGAAAGTGGTTAAGACAGTGGTTCGAGCTGGATTAGCCAATAGGAAATTGTTTCGTTTATACGTGGTTGAAAGATGGTTTAGAGAACGTGTGGTGCGTCAGTCCTAGCGAGATCTTCTAGCTGTTCAGACACGACAACTTTCAGCCAACTTTCAGTCAAGTTCATAAGTATTCACAAAATGATCAAAGCAGTTTTTCTCACAATAGAATTGTTGTATCACAAGTCTCTGGATCTAGGGCCTACGACTAGCGCATTAAATCTCGCTTAATGCAATCCTAAATTGTAGTTGTTGTTGTCTTTAAGTATAGTTAGACACTATAGTTCGAACAAATTGCACCTGAGATTGGCGAACTCTATTATCATAATTTCACACCAGACTGAATGCATGTATTTTTCTTCGTCGTTTTCTGAAGATGGCAATATTGTTATACAATACATAGGGGTCTGTAAAGAGGTCGTTATTCACGGGATGCCGAAAATTCACGAGAAGTTTACGAAAGCCGACGTATTAGGCGATCACGTGCACATTGACTAATTTATTCCTTGCATAAAGATTAGTCTCGGGTGAATGTGTTCGCATTATAGTAGGGCTGGCTAATCGGAGCTCAAAATATAATCGATTATCAGTTTTACCATTGTGATCGATAATCGATTAATAATGGTTTAAAATTTGGTCATAATTTACCTGTCTGTCTTTCTGTCTAAGCATGACTCCTACCATACGAGTGTTGCGCGTTTCCATATGTATTTGAACAGACAGGCCTGAGCAAACAGTGCAGACCTAGAAGAGACGCCGCAGAACGCGGCGTCTCATCAGGGTCTGCACTGTTTGCCACTCATCCAGCCGTTTTAGGCACAACTTTCGGTAGTAAATCATACTTACCATAATCGATTACAAGCCAATCTGTAATGATAATTATTGTTGTGGAATGTATCGATCGATTAATCGATTGTCCGATTAATCGTGTCAGCCTTATAAACTATCCCCAAGGTAATCATTGTTGATCGGACGCCGCCCATCGGGGCTTGGAGAAATAGATTAGGCTGCGTGATGCTTCCATGCAGAGCTGAAACCGACCGCACATGAGTACTGGTAAACCGCTTAGTAGGTCTCTGCCTGCCCAGGCACAGCGGTGCGAGTCGCACCATCCATGCATATAAACCCTTTTGGTTTCATTGGGCGGCAGGGCTTGAGATGTCATTTCATCTCAATGTCCGGTAAAAGTCCCACAAATTGGAAGCAACGTCTCCAAAATGACCTAACTTGTGTTAATGGGGACGTAAAACTTCAATTCAAACAAAAACTTACCTATGACACCACGTCGACACAATGCCAAAATCATTGTTTCGACGTGGAATCCACTTTAAGCATGCTGAGACGAGGGTCAGGGGGACCAACCTACGTCAGAGCAGTGACGTCATAACCATTCGTAGGTTGGCCGGCGTTGGCTACACAAAAGGCATTTGCCACAACAAATAGGCGCAGTCGGTGCTTTAGGTAATAAAAGAATCAAACGTACTGAAATTTGTCTCAGAAATGTGGCCCTTTCTTTAAATAACTCGACACAAGCTGATTTAGCAATGATGTCGGAACTACCATTGTTAACAGCGCCGATTCAAATCTTGTGGCGAAGCTATCGAAGCCTTTTCAATGTTTCAAGGTGGAATTATCTCACTGATGGGATGCAAATATTGTTCGTTACCAGCTGAAGTATGTTTTCTGAAGACTCGTAATGTACATATCTAGTATGAAGCATTTTATTCCCCTATTTACACCAATATGGCCGCTTCTGAAATGGGTACGACATCTCCGCTATGACGTAGGTTGTTCCCCCTGAGGGTGATGGGATTTATTTTATACTCTGCAGTGAGGTCAATGCATATCGGAAACAAATAAAAATGATATTTTCACACTGTGAAAATGTAAGATATTTTCATCGTGTGAAAAATAGCATGACCTTATTTTCACAGTGGCAGCCTGGACTACTTTTTCTCTCCAAAAGTCATGTTACCGATAAAATAATTCAGATCTGTAAAATACCTTTCAAACCACTCTTTGAACTGTAAAAATGCTGTTTTCAAAATGGCGATCTGTTTATATGACGAGCCAGGTCAAAATTGTGACGTACGATACGATTGATCAATTACCGTAAATATCCGTATAAAAGTAGAACATAAAAAAGACGATTTACTTTTTTCGGCGGATACCAAAAATATTTCATCTTGTGTGTTGAAAACATCCGAATTTTCACTCGTTCTTCGCACTCGTGAAAATTTGGATCTTGTCAACACTCGATGAAATATTTTTGGTATCCAACTCAAAAAGGTAAATATCCTCTATCCCGCCCATCGGGGCTTGAAGAAATAGATGGGCTGCATGGTGCTTCCACGCAGAGCTGAAACCGACGGTAAGCCGCTTAAAAGTAAGCCTGCCCAGGCAAAGTGGTGCAAGTCGGACCGTCCAATGCTTACAAACCATATGGTTTCATTCGGCAACAGGGCTTGAGATGTCATTTCATTTCAAACATCGGGTAAAAGTCCCACAAAATCGGAAGCAACGTCTCCACAATGACCTTTACTGTGTTGACGGGGACGTTAAACCGCAAATCAAACGAACAAAAACAAATATCCTCTATATATTCTCATTTTGGTGCGAATCCCGTTTGCGTATGTGTTGGCGTCGGCGTAGCCTGTTTGAAGCACTATTTTTCCGGAACTTATTGGTGGATTCTCCAAAACTTGAATGGATACATCACTAGGATGTGGAAAAAACAGCCGTTAGGTTTTAATGACCTTGATCTCATTTTTCACGGGAACAACCCACCCCACTGAGCCCAAAACTGTCAATTTTGGCGAAAAATGGCGTTTCTGCACCTTATCGCATGAACGAATCAATGAAATTTGGTCCCACTTGGTACAATATATCATTGCAATGTACCAACTATTCGATTAGTTTTTGTAAACCTTGACCTTATTTTCAAGGGCACATGCCCCTCAAAACTGTGAATTTTTGCGTGTCTGCACCCTAGCTTGTGAACAAATTGGTGAAATTTGGTAAAACCTGGCACAATATATCATTGCAACCAACAAAAGATTTGATTAGAATTAGTTGACCTTGGCGTTATTTTCAAGGGCACATTCACCCCCACCCCGCCACCCTTAAAAATGTAATGTTGAACCAGAAATGGCTTATCTGCACCCTAGCACATTTACGAATCGTTGATTTGGTCAAACTTTCATCGAGGCGGTTCTAAAGAGTACCCACAATCTATATTTTAGAGCAGAAATAAGAAAAATAAGGTTTACCCCAGCCTGTAAACCGCAGGTTTACTATATAAAAGTGGGGTTCTAGGGGGTCAAAATTATATAGGCGTGTTTTCGTGATGGAACTTATTCTCAAGGGCATAGGCCCTAAAAACTTAATTTGGGCTGGTCTGCATCCTACATGTACGAAATGATGAAATTTGCTCAAACGTGGTGAAATGTGTTAATGCAACTTACAACCTGGTTGGATTTTGGCGACAATGACCTTATTCTCAAGTGCACATACCCCCCCCCCCACCCCTCCAGAAACTGTTTTGACCAAAACCGGCTTGTCTGCACCTTAGCTCATGAACGAATCAATAAAATCTGGTCAAACAATATATCATTGAAATGTACTAAAATTTGATTAGTTTTTGTTGACCTTGACCTTATTATCAACGGCACATGCCCCAACCCATCCCCACTAGACCTCCCCACCCCCCCCCACACACACACAAATGGCAATTTTGGGCCAGAAATAGCTTATCTGCACCCTATCACACGAAGGAAAGGTTGAAATTCAGTCAAACTTGGTACAATGTATCATTGTACCCTAACAAAGATTTGATTATATTTATGTGACCATGACCTTAATTTCAAGATCTCAGGCTAAAAACAAACTGTTAATTTTGGCTTGTCAGCACTGTATCTCGTGAACGAATTGAGGATGTTTGCTCCAACTTGGTGCAATATATATTATAGCTTGTATAATGCAAATTAACAAAGATCTAATTGGATGTTGGTGACCTTGGCCTTATTTTCAAGGGTACAGCCCCCCCCTCCAAAAAAAAAAAAAAAAAAAACTAACAATTTTGGCTTGTCTCATGATTAAATTGGAACCAAATATTTGATTGTTTGAGACCTTGACCTTATTTTTAAGGTCACAGGCTCCCGAAAATTGTCCAGTTTGGACAAATAATGGTTTGTCTGTACTCTGTCTTATTTAAGAATTTATGAATGTTGGTCAAACTTGGTACATTATAGATTTCAACATACTAAATATTTAATTAAAATTTTGGTGGCGTTGACCGTATTTTCAAGCGCACAGGTCGCTAAAACCTGTCAATTTTGGCTTGTCTGCACCCTTTCTCACGTACGAACTGACAAAATTAGGTCAAACTGGGTACAATATACCACTGCAGCCTACCAAAGATTTGATTTGATTTTGACGACCTTGGCCTTATTTTGGCTCTCAAAAATTGTCAATTTGGGCTCAATAACGGATTGTCTGAACCCTGTCTTATTTAAGAATTTATGAATGTTTGTCCAACTTGGCACAATATAGATTGCAACCTACCAAAGATTTGATTAGAAGTTGGTGATCTTGACCTTTTTTTTTAGGTCACAAGCTTCCGAAAACAGTCAGCTTATGGCAAAAATGGCTCGTATGCAGCTTAGATTTTGGTGACCTATATCAAATGGATGTTAAAACAATATTTATGATTGGGGAACATTATTTTTCTCTGAAAACATTTCTAGTTGCACTCTCTTCTGGCCGTATATAACCCTTTTCTTTTTGTTAATAATGTGGATACAGATCCGATGACTTCTGAAGTAGCTCTTTGATCAGTATCTACACTGCTTGACAGTCAGTTCGAGAATTTGTACATTACGAAAACACATTGGTGTTATATGGTGCATTTTTCAAACCTCAAAAAAGGTAATTTTTCTTATTTTTATACTCCAAACATAGGATTTCGGTCTAACGAGTACCCACATATTATGTCTTGGAGTAGAAATAGGGAAAATAATGTTTACCCCCGTAAACCCCAGTTTTCTCTATATAAAGTGGGGTTTAGGGGGTCTTTATTTCACGGACTTGTTCACGTGATAGGAAATAAATCATATCAAGTAATCGGACTGGTTGTGGCTAAAATAATATATACAGCAGGGCAAGAGTTATACTCCTTTTTCATGCATCACGAAAACACGCCTATATAGTTTTGACCCCATTGAACCCCACTTTAATGTGGTAAAACTTGGGTTTACAGGGGTAAACCTTATTTTCTTGTTTCTGCTCCAAATTATGGATTATGGGTACGCCTTAGAACCGCCTCGATTGGGCGGAACCGACTCGATGAGGCGGTTCTAATGAGTCCCCTCAATCTGTATTGTGAGCACATATAACAAACATATCACACATTTTCATCTTAAAATGTTCTTCTTTTTCGGCGGTAAAGTTTGCAATGCATTAATTTTGTATAGGCGTGTTTTCGTAATGTATCTGAGGGTAGTACTGCGGGATCCCCATCGAAGTGAAGCTTTAGTTATTCATAATGGTTAAACACCCATGTCAGATATAGAGGATCTTACATGAGTGTTCGTGTACTATTGAATTTATTAAACGAGTTGAGGAAAATGGATAAAATGCGATGATTTGCCGGGCATTTTATCCCTTTCACTCAACGAGTTTAATAAATTCAATAATACATGAGCACGAATGCAAGATTCTATTTATCATATGACATTTAAAAAAGCATTTTATTCTCGATTGTTTACAAAAAAGTCAATATTTTGCCATTAGTAAACGCAACGTCGTTAAGGACGTCGTACATGTAACGTTACGGGACGTAACTAGCTAATTTGCATATTTAATCCACTAGTGGATTCTCGAAAATATTACATGGCGTTATTACACTCTCAGACGCGACGTCATATGATAAATAGAGGATCTCACATGAGTGGTCATTTCATATATGAAATTTATGAAACGAACCTTCGGCGAGTTTCATAAATTTCATATGAAATGACGAGTGTAAGATTCTCTTTATCATAAGACTACTTTAAATTGGATTTCATCGCCTTTTTGTTTGACATTTTTTCTACGAAAAATGCATTGTTGACATGGACGTCGTCATGACGTTATTAAATCCCGCCAAAGTGTCATTACTACGTGTGGTCATACGATTATTATTACACGACGTTATCAACTGCTTATCAACGACGTCATATGATAAAATGTTTTCTTCTATACCAGGAGCCAGTTGTTCAAAATTGACGACGTCGTTAGTTAACGTATTGTTAAAACTTTGATCCTTTATTATGCCACATATGCTAATATTTTTGCTGAAAAAAAAATGTGAGCAGCTTTTGCAAATGCAAAAGCTGCTCACATTTTTCAGCAAAATATACCAATATTTTAGATATTGAACTTGCTAGAACAATTAACAATATGACCACTATTTCCACTTAAAAGCATAGATTGGGGTACTCGTTAGAACTGCCTCGCCGAGGCGGTTCTAACGAGTTCACACAATCTGTTTTGAACAGAAATATGAAAAATATTATAAGTATATAATTGTTTGTTTGTATTGGAGTTTAGCGGCCCAGTCAAAACTATTTTAGGTCATTTTTACCTATCCACACTTTTTCTGGGTAAGCTTATACGTAAGCGGTTAACAGTACAGTGCACATTTTGCCCCGAGGAACTGACAACTGCCCTTCT
The DNA here is from genome assembly GCA_963580285.1 of Lucinisca nassula. NCBI lineage: Eukaryota > Metazoa > Mollusca > Bivalvia > Lucinida > Lucinidae > Lucinisca > Lucinisca nassula. The sequence goes on along the minus strand of OY757025.1, from coordinate 110,236,337 downwards.
TGAATCACTGGAAGGGAGAGCATGACTGTAGAAAAGAGTTCATGATCAATCTCCACGAAAGAATGTTGCCGACCCCGGCAGGTATCGAACCCGCGTCCTCCTGATCACCAGTCAGACGCGCATCCGACTGAGCTATCGAGGCCGGTATATAAATTTTCATTTTTTTTTTTGAAAATTTTCATTTGCTGTGGTACAATTTTCAATAGAAGCCTCCGTGGTGCAGTGGTTACGCTACTCGCCTTGTAAACCAGGGATCGCAGGATCGATCCCGGGCTTCTCCAGACTTTCGGATGACTCCTTAAATCGAGATCCCGTCAACGTATGACCTTAGCTGTTGGCGGGACGTAAAACTAAACACTCACTCACTCACAATTATTTTCAATATATTTGAATAGGCGTATTTTCGAAATATCTCCGTATGCCCGAATCGATCGGAAGCTTGACTAAGCCTCGGTTATACATGTAATTGCCCGGGCACCCTGAGGGTTGGAAAAGCCTTTATCGTTTCCAATCACGAAAACGCGCCTATTTAACTTTGACCCCATTGAACCCCACGTTTATATAGAAAAACAAGGGTTTCCAGGGTTATACCTTATTTTTCTTATTTCTGCTCTAAAATATAGATTGTGGCTACTCGTTAGAACCGCCTCGATGAGGCGGTTCTAACGAGTGCCCACAATCTATATTTTGAGCAGAAATAAGAAAAATATGATATTTTTTCATCATAAAAATTTCATTTTTTCGGCGATAAAGGTGGCAATGTATTTGTATAGGCGTATTTGCGTAATGCAGTACGAAGAGAAGCCTATATATAAATACATCGTAAATTTTACCACCGAGGACGCGAAACTTTTAAGATAAACACTTTTTTTTATTTTTTATTTTCTTTATTTCTTAATTTTTTTTAAATATACTCGTAGATTGTGGGTCCGCGTTAGAACCGCCTCATCGATGCGATTCTAACGAATACCCACGATCTATATTTTAAAGCAGAAATAAGAAAAAAATGTGTACCCCTGTTAACCCAAGTTTTACTATAAAAACGTGGGGTTCGTGGGGGTCAGAATCATATAGGCCTGTTTTCGTGATGCATAACTTTGACATTGCGTTAAGCCTGTTTTCGTGATGAATAACTTTGACATTACGTTAACGAGTCCGTGAACTGAATACCCCTTAAACCCCAATTTATATAGAGAAAACTGGGGTTTATTGAGTATACATTAGTTTGATTATTTCTGCTCCAAGGCATAGTGTAGAGTGGCTGAAACTACAGCCTACCTACGCTATGATACTTTAGTGGTTGAGGGTAAGCCGTATATTTTTGATGAAGATCGCGGAAGGCCGGTTCCCAAATAGGTATACGGCCAAAGCCCAGTGACCAAACAAGGGACCTTAAAATATGTGGATATTAATATATGCTCTTTAAATAGTCAAGGGTTGAAAAAGTTTATAAATGACCCGATATTCTTACAATTTTGTGCACTATATGACATAGTGGGCCTAAATGAATTTCAAAGTTTTTGAAAAGATTTTACTTGTTTTGAATGTATGAGAAAGAAAAAACGTACAGCAAATCGAGGGTCAGGTGGGATAGCGGTGTTCATCAGGGACGGGCTGCTCAGGTCAGATGGTGTCAAACGAATATTTGAATTTTTCACTAAATGTGTCGTTTTACTGTTCAGTGCGGAAGCATTACATCGTGAAAATGATTTAATATTGTTCTTTACCTATGTTGCCCCAGAAAACTCTCCCATCTATACAGATGAGGATAACGGGATTGCCTTGTTAAATAACAAGATATCTGAAATTGTATCTAAGTACCCAAATGCGGAAATATTTTTGGCTGGGGATCTCAATTCGCGCATTAGCGATTTTCAAGATTTTATTCCTTCAGATGAACTGCGGTGTGTCTTTGGTGAAACCGACTATCCCTCAGATTCTTTTGACATCCCTAGGAAATCTAAGGATGGGAATTATAATAAATTTGGTAGATTATTGATAGATCTGTGTTGTATACATGATATACATGCACTAAACGGACGTATATCAAATGATAAAAATGGTGAGATTACCTGTACGGCGAATGAGGGAAGTAGTGTAGTCGATTATATGTTGGCATCTTCATCACTTTGAATCAGTTTTGCATTTTCAAGTGGGAAACGAAGATTTTTCAGACCACTTCCCTCTTAAATGCACTTTAAAAATTGGGCACGAAGTCAACCAAACATTTCAGTATGAACAATCTGAAAAGTTAAATAGTTGGCAGAAATTTAAATGGAGAGAAGAATTGAAAAATGACTTTTTAACCAAGTTTAGGTATATGTTTACAAACTTGAAACGTAAAATTGACCAATCGAGTGAATCCGCCGTACAGTATCTCTCTGACCTTATCGATATTTATCATAAAGCAGGAGAAAATATGAAGGTAAAATTCTATAATACAAAGGGAGACAATCATTCACAGCCTCAATGGTAGGATAATGAAGGTCAGCTTTTGAAAACAAATAAGTATACTCCGTTACGGAAAAGATCTACGAATAATAATATCGATCTTATGTCATATAAGAGAGCAAAAACCCGGTTTAAGAATGTATGTCGATCAAAAATAAAACGAAAAGAGCTTTTGGATGCCAGTAAAAACCCAAAAGAATATTGGAAAGTTTTGAAGCAAAATTGCAGTAAACAGTCGGATTTAAGTATATATATCCGTCCCAGCGACTGGGTAGATTATTTTAAAGGGCTGTTTCTTTCCAATATTGAAAATCACTCTGATAATGTTTTCCATTATATTGTACAAAATCATGATAGTAATACACTTGACGCGCCAGTTTCGGATCAAGAAATAATTTCAAGCATAAAAAATATACATGTGAACCGTTCTCCTGGCCCAGATGGCATTTGTATAGAAATGTTAAAAGCAACGGTGCCTGAAATTCAACCTTATCTAAAATCCATCTTTAATGATATATTTAGTAGCGGCATCTGTCCAACAGACTGGTGTAAAAGTATTCTTTGTCCTCTGTATAAAATGGTTCTAAAACATCGCCCACAAACTACAGAGGCATATCATTGATTGATAGCATTTGTAAGATTGTTACTGGTGTCTTAACAATGCGATTACAAAAATGGAGTGAAGAAAATGAAGTTTTAGATGAATCCCAGGCGGGTTTTCGAAAGAACTACTCCACTATAGATAATATTTTTTCATTATATGCAGTTGCCCAAAAATATTTGAGCAAAGAATGGGGCCGGTTCTTTTGTATTTTTATTGATTTTCGTCGAGCATTCCACAGTATAAATCATACAAAATTATGGGATACACTGAAAAGAAAAGGTATTAACCCCGAAGGAAAATTTTTGAAAATTTTTCAGTCCATGTACCTGCAATTAAAGTCATGTGTTAAAGTTAGTGGAGGTTTGACAGAGTTCTTTAAATGTAACAACGGTACAAGGCAGGGCTGCATCAGTTCACCAATAATATTTTTAATTTTTATAAATGATCTGGTGTCATATTTAAAGTTAGAATGTGAAAATGGTGTTTTTATATCAGATGAAATTGAAGATATCCTAGCTTTAATGTTTGCTGACGATGTGGCCAGTTTGGCCGATACCGTTGTTAGATTACAAAGGCAAATCGATTTGATCGAAAAGTTTTGTGAATCTGTCCGAATGAGTTTAAACTTAAGCAAAACTAAAATTATTGTTTTTCGAAATGGAGGAGTAGTAAAAGAAACAGAAAGATGGCTGTACCAGGGTAATAGGATAGAAATAGTACCTTTATATAAATATCTAGGCGTTTATTTTATGCCAACGTTAAAATGGACCAGAACTAAAGAATTACTTGCTCGCCAAGCCAAAAAAGCTGCATCCACTATTTTTAGATATCAAAGAAGTTTGGGCCACTTTACACCGTTAGATGCTTTTAAGTTATTTGATACCATGGTGAAGCCCCTTGCTTGCTATGGCGCGGAAATATGGGGCTATTCGTATAGCGAAGAAATTGAAAGAGTACAGACATCTTTCTGTAAACAATATATTGGTTTGAGAACCAACACTATGGATAGTTTTGTACTTGGCGAATGTGGTAGGTATTGCATGGCAGTTTCTTATATGATACAGTGTATAAAATATTGGGTTAGACTAATACAGATGCCATCTCATAGGTATCCCCATCAATGTTATAAGATGCTCAGTTCCCTAGATGAAGCAGGTCGAATTACCTGGGCATCGCACGTACGCACTCTCCTTTTTACACATGGATTTGGTTTTGTGTGGGTAGTAAATACAATAGGAGATGCAAATAGATTTATAAGTATAGTCTTGCAGAGAATGAAAGATATTTCAATGCAGAACATTATAAACAATTTAAGTCTTTGCTAGATATTGAAAAATATTTATTTCTAGATCTAAGCTACCTTAGCAGAACAATAATCGCAAAGTTTCGCTGTTCAAGTCACAATCTTATGATTGAAAAAGGTAGACATTTGCATATAGAAAGGGAATACAGATTCTGCCCTTTTTGTTTAGAACGCAATACTTATTCGATAGAAGACGAGTTCCACTTTTTTATGTTATGCCCTATGTATGACGAGCTTAGAAATATGTATTTTCATCCATCTTGGAAGAGAAATATAACATTATTTCAGTTTTATAACATAATGAAAAACCAAGATGTTCAAGCTGTAACTGCAGTCTCAAAATTTTTGGTTAGTGCGTTTTCACTTAGGAACGTATACCATCCAAATTAAGTGCGTCATGAAAACATGCATTTATAATGCTGACCCCACTTGAACCCCACTTTTATATAATGAAACCGGGGTTTACAGGGGTGTGCACTATTTTCTTATTTCTGCTCACAAATATGGGTTGTGTGTACTCGTCTGGGCCGCCGCGATGAGGGCGTTCTAGAGTGTGCCCGCGATCTGTGTTTTGGGGTGGGAGTGGGAGAAGATATCACAATTGTTCACCTGAAAATTTATTTTCATTTCCTCGGTAAAATATGCCCTGTATTTGAATGGGCGTGTTTTCGTGATGGTAAGTGAAAAACATTATAACTTTTCAACATAATTATGACTTGCCAAATATCTGGCGAACCATTGGTGAAAGAGAGGCCGACACTTCATGCAGGTTGTCTCGAAAAGAGACATTTTGCATGAGATGACGTGCCTGCTTTCTGGAAAAAAGTTTTAGAGGTGTAGCAGGATGTCTTCTATTTACTTTATTTGGAACAGTCGAAGCGTCGAGAAAGTGATTGATGGTACACGTTCCCAAGCAGGGCTATCGACATAGCAAAAAACAAAGTCTGTCATGTTTGTCTCCCTTAAAATTCAATTACCACGTATCAGATCTAGTGATGATATTTTGATACAATTTCCTTTCACAGTGTTAGTTTGTATTGTATTGGATATCACCAAGTACATTTGTGCTCCCAGCGAGCAAGTGACGTTTAAGCTGCGCCCTGTCTGCGTCGATGAGACGTTGATACGACGTTGCCTTCACGTTGAATGCCTGCTGGGTTTACTTGATATGTATTATGGGCTGAAGGCCTTTTTTTACGAAATAAACTTTTGTCGTCGTTGTCGTCGTTGTCGGTACTGGTTATAACCCTCAATGATGCGGTTCTAGCGAGCACCCACAAACTATGTTTGCAGTATAAATAAGAAAAATATCCTTTTCTGAGATAGGAAAAAAAGCACAATGCCTCACGGTCGTGTAATCGTAATGAAAGATTCTTATATTCGTTTTTGCCTCTGAAATCGCCATTCTCTGATGAATATTTGTATTTTTCTTATTTTTCAGCCACAAACATTAGTATACTTGTCCTACGGCATGAAAGCCAAAAAATGGTGAGAAACATAGCTGAAGAATAATCCCGTCTGTGGTTGGATACGAACCTGGGCCGCTCGTGTGGAAGTCTAATGCTCTAACCATTGAACCAAAGGGTCGACTACCCGACGCATTTGTCAGAGAGTGGTTATAAACCTATAAGCCAAGGTAGATATAGTTCAAACAAATTGACCTGAGACTGACCTTTATGCAAGGAATAAATTAGTAAATGCTATCGCCTAATACGTCGGCTGTGAATTGTCGGCATCTCGTGAAAAGCGACCCATTTGCGACCTCTATGCATTGTACATATAACAGTATCGCCATTTTCGGAAAACGACGAAGATAAATACATGCATTCAGTCGGGTGTGAAATTATGTTTAATAGAGTTCGCCAGTCTCAGGTCAATTTGTTCGAGCTATACATGCAATTTAAGGGAGAATGTGCGGTCCGTAACATACCCTCTATTCAAAGAGGTCATCATTTTGGATGACACGAAACCATTTTCGGTGACAAAGTCTGATCCTGAACAAATAAAAATCAAAAATGAGTTCCTTTAAGAGCAATGAAAACATTCATAAGAAAGAAGATGGGTCATACTACGTAGTTTCGGCTAATAAAGCCTCATCAGTGACCCTGTAATGATCCGGCAAAGAAAGCCAGAGGAAACATACTGCAATTTTGCGAATTTCGAATAGGCAGTCGATACAAAGACTGATATAAATCAAAATGGGGTCCAAATAATTAAAAACCTGTCTAGAATATGAGTCTAAACCAATAATTTATTTCTGATTTCTCAGAATATTCACGCTGTTCTCAAAGGACCAAAAGTAAAATATAAACTGCACTATGGTTGATGTACGGGGAGACGTTTTACCGCCGCCACACGGCACAACACCAGCTACAGTGAAGGCAAATAAAAATCAAAAATGAGTTCCTTTAAGAGCAATGAAAACATTCATAAGAAAGAAGATGGGTCATACTACGTAGTTTCGGCTAATAAAGCCTCATCAGTGACCCTGTAATGATCCGGCAAAGAAAGCCAGAGGAAACATACTGCAATTTTGCGAATTTCGAATAGGCAGTCGATACAAAGACTGATATAAATCAAAATGGGGTCCAAATAATTAAAAACCTGTCTAGAATATGAGTCTAAACCAATAATTTATTTCTGATTTCTCAGAATATTCACGCTGTTCTCAAAGGACCAAAAGTAAAATATAAACTGCACTATGGTTAAGTCCCCATCATGAAAGCCGTAACAAAGGAAAGAAGCATAACTGAAGAATAATCACGACTATGGTGGGATTCGAACCTGGGCCGCTCGGGGGAAAGGCCAATGCTCTAACCACTGAGCCAATGACGCAGTTGTCAGAGAGTAGAAGCTTTTTTTGTGACGTACATCCGGTTCTAAAAATAGAACGGGGAAAGCCCTGGCCAGTGGACGGCCAGTCAGACTGTCGTATTGTATCAAACAAGTTGGCTGCTTTCAAAAAGCAGCCAATAGGTTTGGTCTTGTCAGTCTACATACTGATTTGAGCCAGCTGATATCATTATCCCACTTAATGCATTTTTGAATAAAAATAATAAACTTTAATACAAAACGTGTATATAAAATTTCGAAGTCTGTGACCTTGGTATCAGGAAGGGTAGGTGGTGATGAGTATTCCGTGGTAAATTGTTTAACGCCATGGCAAGTATAAACTAAATGTAACTTACATATGGTTTACACATGTATAGCACAAAACTTAACCAAACGAAAATGTCAACCGAATTTTTCAAAGGATCATAACTCTGTTAATATTTGGTGAACAGTAATTCTCGAAACTTAAGGCATATCTTCACATCTTAGCCTTACTACATACAGATTTTAGGCTTGATCGGATGAAAACTGTATAGTAGGAGTTATACGGAAACGAAAAAAAAAGTTTACGAACGGCGGACGGACACCAACCCCATAACTTAATACGACCTTTTTTTTTTTTTTTTTTGTTGTTGTTGTTTTTCAAACGGGCGTATAAAAAGATTTTTCCTAAGTCATCAGGCCTTCTATAGGGCCTTGGTTATCTATTCCATTTGTTGTTAACGTCCCTGTTGACACTGTATGAGTCTTTTTTTAGACATTGCTTCCAATTTTGTGGGACTTTTACTCAGTACTGAGATAAAACGGGCAGATAAAACTCCTTCTAAAGCCCTGTCGCCCAATGAAGCTAAATGGTTGAAATGCATGAACGGTCCGACTCGAGCCACTTTTCCTGGGCAGGCTTAGACTTTCTAGGCGATTTAACACTACTCATGTGCGGCCGATATCAGCTCTGTGTGGAAGCATCATGCAGCCCAATCTATTTCTTCAATCCCCGATGGACGGGGGCCGATCAGACCTTGGGGCAATATATTGGACTGCATGAGCTGAAATCGACCGAACTTTGAAGTATTGCTGAACCGCCTAGGAAGATCTAAGCCTGCCCAGACAAAGTGCTGCGAATCAGACTGTATCTTAAACCTCGGCAGTTTCTTTAAGCGAAACCTCCGCAAAAACCTGAAATTTGCAATCCTTTTGTATATCGTTCTGGATCACAATTTAATTGTAAAAGAAACTGATTAGTAAAACGTCAAGTATTGAGTGGAAATAAAGAACATCACTCTTGGCTTATCAGATACAATAGTTCCCATCGAATGCGCCAAAAAGTCTTTTAACAACTCAGTCTGTAACTGGTGGCAGGTCACTTAGTAGTCATGAAGTTTTTTAACAGAAACTATTGCTCTCTGTGCTGGGCTCAAGAACAATAATAAACGACCCATCAACGTTATGACTTTGTTCCGCTCCCTAAATATCGAGCTTGGCACTGATGTTAATTCTAGTAGCAAAGACATGGAAATGTTTTTACACACCCTGCGATCTTTTTATGCCCCCGCATCGGATGATGCCGGGGGCATAGAGTTTTCCGTACGTGCGTCCGTGAGTACGTGCGTACGTGCGTACTTGCGTCCGAATGTACAACCTTCTGTACGAAAAAGTGCACGTACGTACGTAATCCTGTTAGACTCAGGTTAAGGTTTTTGTACAAGGTAGAACTTTAGCTCATAGTTTCCAAACCATGCAATAGATTTGGTTTATATTTAGTATGATGATATATATAGGTCCAAAGTTTTATTCAGCAATGCCCCAACCCATACCCGTGACCTCAAGGTCAAGGTCACAAACTTAGAAATTTCTAACGTTTAAGACCCAGGTTAAGGTATTTGTACCAGGCAGAACTTGAGCTCATATTTTCAAAACCAGTCAATGGATTTGGTTTATATTTAGTATGATGATAGATATAGGTCAAAAGTTTTATTCAGCAATACCCCCATCCATACCCATGACCTCAAGGTCAAGGTCATAGACTTTGAAATTTTAATGTTTAAGACCCAGGTTAAGGTATTTGTACCAGGTAGAACTTGAGTTCATATTTTCCAAACCGTGCAATGAATTTGGTTCATAACCGGTATGATGATACATATAGTTCCAAAGGTTTATTCAGCAATACCCCCACAAGGTCAAGGTCACAGACTTAGAAAATTTTTAATGTTGACGACTCAGGCTAAGGTATTTGTAACACGTTGAACTTGAACTTTTATGATTCATTTGGTTCATATTTGGTTTGATGATAGATGCAGGTCCAAAGTTTTATTCAGTAATAACCCCACCCATGCATATGACTTCAAGGTCAAGGTCGCAGACATAGAAATTTTCAAATTTAAGTATGTTAATAGCTTATATTTTCCAAACTTTATAATGGATTTGCTTCATATTTGGTATGACAATAGTTGCAGGTCCAAAGTTTCATTGAGCCATACCCCCCACCCCTTACCTCAAGGTCAAGGTCACAGACATAGAAATTGTTTATATTATACTTTTTGAGATTTCATATTTCCTGAACCATGTGATGGATTTGCTACATATTTGGAATGAACATAGATACAGATCAAAAGTTACATTCAGCCATAACCCCACCCTGCCCCATGATCTTAAGGTCAAGGTTGCAGACTTAGAAATGTTGAATGGTAACGTTTGTAAGAGCTCATATTTTCCAAACCATTTGATGGATTGAGTTCCTATTTGGTATGTTGATAGTTATTTTTCCAAGGTTTAATCAGCCATACACCAACCTATGCCAATGGCCTAAGGATGGGCTGGGGGAGGGGTGGGGTGGGTGAGGTAGGCTCCTGGGCGGGCCGTTTGTGTTGTATTGACACATTTCCAGTTAATTTTTGGTTTTACGATCCTTTCAAAATTATTTCACTCACATCAAGCCGATTGTTAATCAGAGGTGATCGAAAATTGGAGTACTCGATGAAACCCCCCCCCCCCTGACCTTCCGTTGCAGAACTTCTCATTATGTGACCTGAGCCATGCTCAAACCTACAGCGTTGAGAGACCTAATGATTAAGAGTCAGTACTCTTATCCACTAGGCCACGGAGGCCCGTTACACCCAGCGATCTTTATAAATGAGGAAAAAAAAATACCGTTTTTTGTCTTTCCAATCAGCGCACCGAAAGATGTTCAGAATATATAAATCTGTTCCTATCTGTGTGAAGTAAACTTTGCAAGTTGTGTTTATTTGTATTTAACGGCCCAGTCAACACTGATTTGGGTCATGTTTGGGCCTGTCAGTGTACCTATCCACGCTTTTCCTGAGCAGGCTTATCCGTAAGCGGTTTACCAGTTCAGTGCACATTCTGTTGCCAAAAACTGACCCCTGCCCTTCGTGAATCAGCGAAAGGGAGAGAATGACCATAGAAAAGATTTCATGATCAATCTTCACGAAAGAATGTTGCCGACCCCGGTAGGTATCGAACCCGAGTCTTCCTTATCACCAGTCAGACTGCATCCGACTGAGCTACCGCAGCCAGCCACACTACGTGAGTAGTAGTAGTTATGTTCTGTTGTTTTTCGTTTCCATGGCCCCATGGACTTACTCCATAATGGCATTGCAAGACGTAAACTTTGCGAAAATGACTGCGGCTGTTATAAGTTCCCCATAAGGGAAATAGATACGCCTTAAGGGAGTGGGGCTACTACTGCAAAAGTAGTTTCTCTTTGGATATGTCTAATGGGTATACTCTTAAAGGAAAGAATTTGCTCCTGGGGAGCAAATTCTTCCCCTGTTAGAGTAGACCCCTTTTTCAGTTGGACAGAGCCAACAGAGTAGCAGCCATAAGGTCCTTTAAGTTGTATTTCCATTTCCATCACGAAATCATGCCTATAGAATTGTGATCCCCTTTAATATGTTCTGTAAAAGGGTTATCCTTTGGAAGCAAGGAATACACCACAGAACTGAAAAATATGGTGTACACATGTTTTCTGGGCCAGACTAGCTAGTTTCGGCCAATTAGGCCTTATCAGTGACCCTAAGATATTTTCAAAATTCCACAATGGAATCAATGATCCCAAAGGACAAGAAAATATAATCTACACTATGATGTAGGGCAGGGAGACGTTTTACCGCCACCACACTTTCCCACACACCAGTTGTAGTGAAGTTAAATATGTTCTATAAAAGGGCTATCCTTTGGAAGCACGGAATACACCACGGAACTGAAAAATATGGAGTGTACATGTTTTCTGGACCAGACTAGTTAGTTTCGGTCAATTAGGCCTCATCAGTGACCCTCAGATATTTTCAAAATTCCACAATGGAATCTATGATCCCAAAGGACAAGAAAAAATAATCTACGCTTTTATATAGTAAAGCTCGGGTTTGCAGGGGTATACATTAATTTCCGTATTCATGCTCTGAGACACTAGATTGTGGGTACTCGAAAGAATCGCCTCGTCGAGGCGTTTCTGTCGACTCCCCGCAATCTATGTTTTGAGCAAAAAAGGCAAATATTCCAATTTTTTTTTTTTTTAAATTTCTTTTTCCGTGGCCAACAAATGACAATGTTTTTGTATAGGTGTGTTTCGAAATACGGTAAAAATGATAGACTAACTGCCACACATGCCAGGTGTATCCATTTCCCTTAAGATATTTATTGTTGGAGTTGAAACGCTTGCTTTTCGGCCTGTTTCGCTATTCAGACAGGCTGTTTCCTGTAATTGCAGTATATTATTGCATCATCGTTATTTGTTTGTTTGATTTGATGTTTAACGTTAAAGCTGATTGGTTGATCGCGGCACGTGCCCCTCCATGGAACAGTTACAATCTGGTCATTATACCCGGTTTGCCCGCCTCATGGCGACCAAACCAATAAAGTGTTAATTCCAGCATTAAACAACGAAATCCTTTTAAACTTTAGGTTTCTTATAATGTTAAATAATGGGGAGACACGGAGTGAAATTTCGCCAAACCGAAAGCTTTTTTATCTACATTTCTGCACTTAATGACATTTATTGTACGCACTTGTAGCTCTCTCTCTCTATCTCTCTCTCTCTCTCTCTCTCTCTCTTAGCCAGCAAAGAATCATGGACAAACGTCGGGCGGACAGCGATACGACGTAGCTGCGTCGTATCGCTGTTAGCCCCGACTTTGGTCCACTGTTGCGAGCTAGCTGGGCTCGTATCCAGCTAAATTCTTCTTCCATTCAAGTTAAAGACCAATATGCCTACTGTGTAGACCAGCATGCAAATGTAAAGTACACCGTCTGTCGTGAGACATACAAAGTGTAAAGAGCGTCGTGTCAGCATCAATGCACAGTCATGGCGATGCATTGACGTTGAGGTACTAACTTTGATGCAACGTAACGTTGCATTGATGATGGTGCGATGTTGCTTAATAATTAAATGTCACTACTAGTTTACCATGTTTTCGGATAGATCATTATTGAAGGGTCCGAGACCCAGCAGTTGGGATTGTAATATAAAAGTCAAACAAATTAGGACTTTATCCACAGGAAAACTCCTGTCGATTTCTATTCAATTAAAGAAGTGAGTGAGTGAGCTTTTGAGTTTAACGTCCCACCAACAGCTTAGGTCACACGAAGACGGGATCTCGGTTTAAAGACTCATCCTAAAGTCTGGAGAAGCCCGGGATCGATAATGCGATCCCTGGTTTACAAGGCGTGTAGCGTATCCACTACACCACGGAGGCTTCTATTCAATTAAAGAAAATACATGTTGTACATGTGGGCATGTTGCTGTAGGTTGATAGATAGATAGATAGATAGATAGATAGATAGATAGATAGATAGATAGATAGATAGATAGATAGATAGATAGATAGATAGATAGATAGATAGATAGATAGATAGATAGATAGATGACTTTTACAGTGTTGACGGGGACGTTAAACCTCAAATCAAACAAAAACAACAAACAGATAGATAGATAGATAGATAGATAGATAGATAGATGGATGGATAGATAGATAGATAGATAGATAGATAGATAGATAGATAGATAGATAGATAGATAGATAGATAGATAGATAGATAGATAGATAGATAGATAGATACATGTAATCTTTCTAATCTCTGTCAGTATGTAATACGTGTAGCTGTCTGTATATTAACTCGGTCTTAATGATCTATTCTAATCCACTTGCGTATGTAACGCCACGTCTGATTGGATAACGTCAAACAATTGCGACAGTATATCATGAGATATACTGTCGGAAACCCGACGTCATCACGTGACGTCGCTTCCATTGGCTGGCATTTTGGTTTTACGCAGCTCACAGCGCTTGTCGTTTTGTGAAAAACAGTACAGATTTTAAGAAAACAACCGAATAAGTGCACTAGAATGGGGATAACTGTATTGCAAAATTGTCATTTGGGGTGGCAAATCGTCGGTTTTACGGTCGCAAATTACGTTTTACGGCACCGCCCCCGCCAATCGGGGCTTGGAGAAATAGATTGGGCTGCACGATGCTTCCACGCAGAGCTGGTATCGACCGCACATGAGTACTGGTAATCCGCTTAGAACGTCTAAGCCTGCCCAGGAATATTGTTTCGAGTCAGCCCGCCCATGCTAATAAACCCTATTGGTTTCATTGGGCGGCAGGGATTGAGATGTCTATCATCTCAATGTCGGATAAAAGTCCCACAAAATTGGAAGCAACGTCTCCAAAATGACCTAAATAGTGTTGATGGGGACGCTGAACCTCAAATCAAACAAACAAATACGTTTTACGGCTCCGCTGACGCGTCGCCGTAAAACGAAACTTCCGACCGTAAAACCTCCGATTTACCTCCCCAAATGACAATTTTTATCTCTATGCCTATGTACTCGTGAGTTACCCCTAACAAAATTGGAAGCAGCGTTTCTAAAATGACCTCAATTGTGTTGACGGGGACGTAAGACCTCAGTCAAACTAATAAAGCGGAATCGGTCTTACTTGTAAAACTGGGACACAACTATTCGAGGTATCTCGTCTGTGTCGTCCTCCCATCGCAAGGTGGAAAAGGCTGCCATCTTGAGCGTCTGGAGTATCTATAACATCGGTATCATAAGCTGAAAAGTGTACATTAGGAAAACATGTCCGTAAGGAAAAATGGCGTCCAACATGGTGTCAGAAAATGATAAATATTAGGTTAAAACGATAACATCTTTGTTATTTCTACATTCAACATAGATTGTGGGTGCTCGTTAGAACCGCCTCAATGAGGCGGTTCTAACGAGTACCCACAATCTATGTTTTTGAGCCAAAATAAGGCAGATAATGAATACCCACGTCAACCCCAATTTTCTCTTTATAAATAAATGAAAATGGTTAACTTTGGAAGCAAAGAATACATTATTAGAATGAAAACCGGACATGATTTTTTCTTATTTTACAAGTTGTGCGCACAAGATAATATCTTGTTCGCACAGCTTCCCAAGATCTATGTTGTGCAAACAAGATAATGTGTTGTGCGAACAAGATACTATCTTGTGCGCACAAGATATCATGTTGTCTGCACAAGATACATTATGTTGTCCGCACAAGATAATATCTTGTGCGCACAACATATTATGTTGTCCGCACAAGATAATATCTTGTTCGCACAACTTAATATCTTGTTCGCACAACATATTAAAAAAAATTCATGTCCCTTCCCGGGTTCCGCATAGGACCTTAGGTCTAACGTATTTCATACGAAAGTATATGATTTTAAACTACAGTAATTAAAACATTCATTATGCAATGAGAAATGTGACTGAAAATTTAAGAAGAAAAATGATTTTTCTTTCCTCTTATGATAAATTTGAGAAAATCAAATAAAAACGAATTTGGTCATTTTGAGGTTATTTTAATTTTTTCGGGATTTTCGGAGCTGGAATAACTGCCAGTACAGGTAAGGTCCCTTGATTTGACATGAGGCATGATGATCCAAATTGTACCGTATTAAAATTTGTGATAACTGTCTTATTTGTACTTACTTGTTTGTTTGTTTTGGGGTTTACGGCCCAGTCAACACTATTTTAGGTCATTTTGAGCAGGTCGGTTTACCTATCCACACTTTTCCTGGGTAGGCTTGTACGATAGCGGTTAACGAGGACAGTGCACATTTTTTCTCCAGAAACTGACAACTGCCTTTCTTGAATCAGCGGAAGGGAGAGAATGACCGTAGAAAAGATTCCATGATTAATCACGCCGATCCCGGCAGGTATCAGACCCGCGTCCTCCTGATCACCAGTCAGACGCGCATCCGACTTAGCTACCGTCTACCGAGGCTGGCTAAACACAAGTTGTGAGTACTCTTTAGAACCGCCTCATGGAGGCGGTTCGAACGAGTACCATAATCTTTCTATTGTAGAAGAAATAAGAAAAAGAATGTATACCCCTGTATTTGTTTGAAATTAGGTTTTACGTCCCCGTCAACACTTTTTAGGTCATTTTGGTGGCGTTGCTTCCAACTTTGTGGGCCTTTTATCCGACATTAAGATGAAATGACATCTCAATCTCTGCCGCTCTAACACACCAAAATGGTTAGTATTAGGGACATTACGACTCGCACCACTTTGCCTGGACAGGCTTAAACCTCTAAGCGGTTTACAAGTACTCATCTGCGGCCGGTTTGAACTCTGCATGAAAGCGTCATGCAGCCCAGCCTACATCACGCAAACACGCCTATACAAATACATTGCCACCTTTATCGCCGAAAAAATGAAAATTTAATGATGAAAAATTGCGATATTTTTCTTATTTCTGCTTCAAATATAGATTGTGGGCACTCGTAAGAACCGCCTCATCGAGGCGGTTCTAACGAGTACCCGCAATCTATATATTATAGCAGAAATAAGAAAAACAAGGTAAACCCCCGGAATGCAGCCCAGTTTTACTATATAAAAGTGGGGTTCAAGGGGGTCAAATTATATAGGCGTGTTTTCGTGATGAGATCTTCAAGCCCCTAAAAGGGCGAGTATACCCTCGTAAACCCCAGTTGTCTCTATATAACAAAGGGCTTTGATAAGTGGCCTCCCCTGAAGGTGTATCAGCTCCCTTTAATTCAAATTTTCGATAATTATGTACATTTCGAGCGATCTGATTGGTTGAAATAAAAGAGTTATACTTCAATAAATTCCATGAGCAAAAATCTCAAAACTACTTCACACAGCGACAGGTAGAGACATGACCTGACGTCAAAGAGCACGTTTATAACCCGCGCGTTACATCCTTGTATATGAAATGACGTCAGCAGCATTCGATTGAAAACTGGAAAACTATTGAAGTGAGTGAGTTTTAGTTTTACGCCCCACCAACAGCTAAGGTCATACGGAGACGGGACCTCGGTTTAAAGACTCATCCGAAAGTCTGGAGAAGCCCGGGATCGATCCTGCGATCCCTGGTTTACAAGGCGAGTAGCGTAGCCACTGCACCAAGGAGGCTTCTGGAAAACTATTGAAAGAAGACAAATAAACGGTACATAAAGACGACGTTTTTATCCACTCACTTTGGCTCCTTTCAAAGATGGCAGCCTCTAATCGAATAATCATTCCGCCGTTTGTAACTTACTCTTACGTTTTCAAAAGAATTTCCATTGCATATTCAACATTTCTATCACAAAGTTCGAATTGTAATGGAATGGATTATTTATCAATGTGTAAACTCCGGCGAATCACTTTGGGCTTCATGCAGTTTGTGAGTAATTCGTCTGACATCACGTGAACAAGTCCGTGAAATGAAGACCCCTCTAAACCCCACTTTATATAGAGAAAACTTGGGTTTAGGGGGTATGCATTAGTTTTCTTATTTCTGTTCCAAGACAAAGGTTGTTGGTACTCGTTTGAACCGCCTCAATGAGGCGGTTCTAACGAGTACCCAAAATCTATGTTATGTGTATAAGTAAGAAATATATCATAAATTTTCATCATAAAATTATCTTTTCTGAGGTATGAAAAATTGCACTATATCACATGGATGTGTTATCATATTGAGTTTACACATCGATAACGTCCACAAAAAATGAAATTCATTTCTTTAATATTTACATTCCCAGTGTAAACTATAAAAATCAATGTAGATCATACTTCCATGAACGCATCGAGTCACATGATTTTCAGTGACGTCAAGTGACGTCAATATAATCTATGATTCTCTACTGGCGTTGGTGACGTCAACGCTGTTCCACTCTTTGTAGAAAAACAGCGTGTAAATGTATTTCAGCTTTAAAAGTTTGCCATATAAGCATTTTTTTCGCCCAGTGATGAGGGACAAAGAATGTAAATATAAAAAATAAACTTATTTTTTCAGCTTTTCATGAAAGTATGAACGACAGCGGGTAGCTAGCAAAGTTTGTATAAACGCCTTCGG
The DNA here is from genome assembly GCA_963580285.1 of Lucinisca nassula. Classification (NCBI taxonomy): domain Eukaryota; kingdom Metazoa; phylum Mollusca; class Bivalvia; order Lucinida; family Lucinidae; genus Lucinisca; species Lucinisca nassula. The sequence goes on along the minus strand of OY757025.1, from coordinate 110,218,792 downwards.
AGTTCGATTATTTTGCACGCGACCAACTGCGTTCATACTTCCATGAACAGCAGAAAAATAAAATTAATTTCTTAATTAACGACCATACGATACCTGTCGGGGTCGGCAACATTCTTTCGAGGAAGTTGATCATGAAATCTTTTCTACGGTCATTCTCTCCCTTCCGCTGATTCAAGAAGGGCAGTTGTCAGTTTCTGGCGAAAGATTGTGCACTATTATACTGGTTAACCGTTTACGTATAAGCCTGCCCAGGAAAAATGCGGTTAGGTAAACTGACCGGCTCAAAAATGACCTAAACAGTGTTGACTGTGCCGTTAAACTAAACAAAAACAAACAAACAAACAAACAAACAAACAATTAACTGCCATACAAATGTACGTGCAAACTTGAGACAGAATCTGATGAAATTGTAAAAAGAAAGCTGTAAAAAATTCAACTTAAACTCGATTGTTGAGTGTCCCGTGGTCACATAACGAAAACACGCCTATTCCAATATATATTAAAACTTTTACCACCTGAAAAAAATTAGAAAAAAATATCCTTTTACATTTTCATTTTTATTTATTTATTTTTATTTTTGGGGGGTTTGAAAAATGGATTGAGGGTACTCGTTAGAACCGTGGCGGTTCTAACGAGTACCTAACATCTATGTTTTGGAGCAGAAATATGAAAAATAATGTTCACTCCTGTAAACCCCAGTTTTACTGTATATAAGTGAGGTTAAATGGGGTCATGATTATATAGGCGTGTGTTCAAAATGATTTAAGGTAACACTTTTATTATGTGAATGTTTAACATAAACTCATTACGAAAACACGCCTATATAATTTTTACCCCCTTGAACCCCACTTTTATATAGTAAAACTGGGGTTTCCGGGGGTATACCTTATTTTCTTATTTCTGCTCTAAAATTATTTGAGCAGAAATAAGAAAAATATCACAATTTTTCATCTTAGAATTTTCATTTTTTTTTTCAGCGATAAATGTGGCAATGTATTTGTATAGGCGTGTTTACGTGATGAGCATGAAAAAATTAACCCCTACACTCGTACCTGTACTCCAGTCAAAGACAAACCAAACAGACAGCATAAGAAACAAAGAGGGGTACATCTTCCAAACCGCCATTTTGCTACAAAATATTACGACGCAAAATGACATCTGATACAATATACACCGATACTTGAATGAGCCGAAGGAGACAAAACTGTGTATACTGACATATGCGCACAGCGTAGAGTCTGATCAGCCTGCGCGAATGCCAAATCTCCTGGCTGTAGACACACCAGGCGCTAGCCAGACCAGGCAGGCACCAAGGCTGATTTTAATCTTCCATGTGCTCGCATTCTCGAAGATGTCTTTTCACTTGTCAAGACCAAAACTTTAGTATTCCCCCCTGTAGAAGTGTCTCCGGTTTCTCCAGATGGCCCACAGTGTAACATAAACAAGTGCATGAAACTACGGAACCCGGGAAGGGACATGATTTTTTTTTATTTTATAAGTTGTGCGCACAAGATAATATCTTATGTGGACAAGATATTATCTTGTGCGGACAACATATTATTTTGTGCGGACAAGATATTATCTTGTGCGGACAAGATAATATCTTGTCCGCACAACATAATATCTTGTCCGCACAAGCGGACAACATATTATCTTGTGCAGATATTATCTTGTCCGCACAAGATATTAAGTTGTGCGAACAAGATATTATCTTGTCCGCACAAGATAATATCTTGTCTACACAACATAACATAGATCTTGTGCGCACAAGATATTATCCTGTCCGCACAAGATATTATCTTGTCCGCACAAGATAATATCTTGTCCGCACAAGATAATATCTTGTCCACACAACTTCCCAAGATCTATGCTGTGCAAACAAGATAATATGTTGTGCGAACAAGATCATATCTTGTCCGCACAAGATAATATCTTGTCCGCAGAAGATAATATCTTGTCCGCACAACTTCCCAAGATCTATGTTGTGCAAACAAGATAATATGTTGTGCGAACAAGATAATATCTTGTGCGCACAAGATATTATGTTGTCCTCACAAGATAATATCTTGTCCGCACAAGATAATATGTTGTCCGCACAAGATAATATCTTGTCCACACAACTTCCCAAGATCTATGCTGTGCAAACAAGATAATATGTTGTGCGAACAAGATCATATCTTGTCCGCACAAGATAATATCTTGTCCGCAGAAGATAATATCTTGTCCGCACAACTTCCCAAGATCTATGTTGTGCAAACAAGATAATATGTTGTGCGAACAAGATAATATCTTGTGCGCACAAGATATTATGTTGTCCGCACAAGATAATATCTTGTCCGCACCAGATAATATGTTGTCCGCACAAGATAATATCTTGTCCGCACAAGATATTATCTTGTGCGCACAACTCATAAAATATAAAAATCATGTCCCTTCCCGGGTTCCGTATATAACTCGTTTCTTTTTCTTCTTTTTTTTCATATGAACCGTGGCACAGTAAAACGCCCTAGAAATTCTGTGCGACCAGGTATGACTCTGATCAGCCAATAGAGCCACAAAGTCTCGCCCAAGACTTTGTGCAACCTTTTTGGATTACCCGGAGCCTTTAGAAGGTTTATGCGAAACCCGAAGACCAATCCGACGACAGGAACACGCAGTCCGAGCTGAATCGCCCCCGGTCGCACAGGACTTTTTGTTAGGTTTAAATTCTTGGTGTCGTATACGGAAACTTTATATGCAGGCTGTTAAGTTATACTTTTGACGTAAAATGTGACTAATTTATCTGGTCATTTGTTGGCATTAAATATGCACATGTATAACCAGTTGAGCATGAAGCATATTATATTCTTTGAATCTTGGCAACAAATTTTACCACCAAGAAATTAAAATTGTATTGATAAAAACATCTGATATTTTTCTTATTTACCCACAAGCTATGTTTTTGAGCAGAAATAAGAAAAAAAAATACGTATACCCCTATAAACCCCAGTTTTACTATATAAAAGTGGGGTTTGAGGGGTCACCCTTATATACGCGTGTTTTCGTGATGAGCAAGCGCACTTCAAATATGTCCATTCCCACATGTAGAAGAATACTAGGTAGTGATACTTTTTTCCGGTCAATTCAGAAAAAAATTGTTGCTATATACAAGAAAAAGTGGTTATAGCGTGGAGGTTATGCGATAGACCGCGTGTTTTGTTGTCGACCCTTTTACAGTGGACAACTTTGCTTCGCTCTTTTGCTGCACGGCGATGGGCCTGACTTCGAACTCTTTGATGAGGGTCCCAACCTAATTCCTTTTATTTCGGCAAATGGTGGAGCCGAATATTTCCTTGTTTGGACATTCCGTGATCTAACTGATGGTTTTCTTCTGCTCTGACGTCGGATTGTTGATGAGTCCTCAACCCTGGTTCATTAAAATACATTACGCAAACACGCCTATACAAATACATTGCCACCTTTATCGCCGAAAAAATGAAAATTTTAGGATGAAAAATTGTGATATTTTTCTTATTTCTGCTCAAAATATAGATTGTGTGCACTCGTTAGAAGCGCCTCATCGAGGCGGTTCTAACGAGTACCCACAATCTATATTTTAGAACAGAAATGAGAAAAATAAGGTATACCCCCGGAAACCCCAGTTTTACGATATAAAAGTGGGCTTAAAAGGGGTCAAATTTGTATAGGCGTGTTTTCGTGATGTTAATCTATACATAATAATTTTCGGCCCTCGCCAATCGGGGCTTGAAGAAATAGAGGGGCTGCATGATGCTTCTACTCAGAATTGAATCCGACCGCACACGAGTACTGGTAAACAGCTTAGAGGTTCTAAGCCTGCCCAGGCAAAGCGGTGTCAGTCCATGCTTATAAACCCTATTGGTTTCATTGGGCGACAGGGCTTGAGATGTCATTTCATCACAGTGTCATGTAAAAGTCCCACAAAATTGGAAGTAACGTCTCCAAAATGACGGAGACGTTAAACCTAAAATCCATCAAACAAATAAACAAACAAACAAAACATAACATAACCCTTTTCTCATGTATTTTATCATGACTCACTATTGAGCTAAGAAACTTTGAAATCATCCATGCGGCAGTTAGTTATTTTGTTGGATACTGTACTGGAACTGAGGGCGAGGGATGAAAATTCATAAACTCTGGAGTTGAAGCCCCCCCCCCCCCCGAAGTTCTCAAGGCGGTCGTTCTTTTGCAGTGTCTTAACTCACTGGTTGGGAGCGTACAGTACACTTAACCCGGATGTTCCGATCTGTATAGTGGCCAGATCCTTGTCTTTTGTTATGACCTTGAAGGTGTATGTGCGTGGTCTGTCCTCTATATTTGTATATTTATTTTTCACTGGTTGGGAGCGTACAGTACACTTAACCCGGATGTTCCGATCTGTATAGTGGACAGATCCTTGTCTTTTGTTATGACCTTGAAGGTGTATGTGCGTGGTCTGTCTTCTATATGTGTATATTTATTTTTTTGGACATAAACAACTTGGTAAGTGTTTTATTTATTTTGTTGTCCATACTGACCATCTTTGGGCACGGCAAGATGTGGTTTTCTATGCTTTAAATCTATTTTTTCAGCTGCAAATCACTAGTGTTTGTAGGAATCACACCTCACCTGTGACCAGAAATACGACCAATTGAGAGCTTTAATCGAAAGAAAAATATCTTTTAAGACAGTTTAAAGATAGATTAATAATCTATAATGGGTTATACTAAAATAAGTGCCTCTAGAATTCCATACGAAATCACACGAAGAGCAAGACTGACCATCCCCAAAAAATTCTGACTCTATGGTATGTCTCAAATTTACTGTATAACTTGTCTTAAGATACTTTGTTTTACTGTATGGGGTGTCGCTTTCATTGTGTGTAAGTTATTCAAAGGTACATTGCAATATTTGTCTATGCAATACGATGATAATGATTATACAATAGCAATTCTCCGTAAAAATATTAATTACCTATAAATTCCCGAACTCTTGGAGAAATTGCAAGTGCTGTGTGCTGCATGTCATTGAACCTTTAGAGCACTACAGACTAGAGGTCTTAACCACTCGGCCAAATGAGCCAGCCTTCATAACCGGCTTCATGTACGAAATATTTAACAAAATGATTCGCATCGTCAGGCGTCTCTCTTCATCCACAGAACGCAAAACCAATACTCTGATCAGACTGCACAGAAATGCAATATGATTAGTTACGGACTATTTGTTCAATACATATACATGTAGATTTATACAAAGAAATGAAGAGCTGTGGACCAGTCTGTGAAAGATAATATCCTTATCATCCCCCCGACCGAATAGATCGGGGGGGGGGGGGGGGGGGTATAGCGATCGTCTTGGCGTCCAGTCGTCCGTATATTGATGATACTTGGCACAATGGTAAACAATGTTGAGACGGCTTGTCTTGCGCAAGAACCACAACCCTGGGTACCATGGTATTTCAGTTATCTCCCCTTCCAATTAAATAGAATGACAATCTTGTGGTCTCTATAACTCCAATATACTTCGAGATATATTGATGATACTTGACAAAATTGTAAACAATGTTGAGACGGCATGTCAAGGGCAATAACAACAACACTTGGTGCCATGGTTTTTTAGTTATCTCCCCGTCGAAAAAAATAGAATGACCATCTTGTGATTGCCATAACTTCAATACCCTTCGAGATACATTGATTAAACTTTGTACAAATGCTCACAAGGTTGAAGCAGCATGTCATGCGCAAGAACCAAAACTCTTCGTGCCATGCCATTTGAGTTATCTCCTCTTCCAAAAAATAGAATTGTTATCTTGTGATCGCCATAACTCAAATACCCTTAGTGATATATTGATGAAACTTGGCACAATTGTTCACAAGGTTGAAGCAGCATGTCAAGCGCAAGAACCGCAACTCTTGGTGCCATGGCATTTGAATTATCTCTCTTCCAATAAAATAGAATAACTATCTTGTGATCGCCATATCTCCCATACTCTTGGAGACATGTTGATAGAACTTGGTACAGTTGTACACGAGGTTAAGCAGGCGTGTCATGTGCAAGAATCGCAGCTCTTGGTGCCATGGCATTTTAATTATGCCCATTCCAATAAAATAGGATGACTATCTTTTGAGCTCCATATCTCCAATATTCTTCGAGACATGTTGAAAGAACTTGTTACAGTTGTATACGATGTTAAGCAGACGTGTCATATGCAAGAACCGCGACTCTTGGTGTACTGGTTTTTGAGTTACCTTCCCTGACAAAATAACATTGTGATGGCCATAACTCCAAAAACCCTTTGAGGTATATTGATGACACTTGACATGTTTGTTCACAAGGTTGAGACAGCATGTCATTCACAAGGCCCACAACTCTGGGTGTCATGGTTATTATTGTATTGAGTTATCCCCCCTCTAATAAAATTGTATGACTATCTTGTGATCGCCGTATCTTCAACAGTCTTCGAGTGATGTTGATTGTTTAATTTAAGCAAGCCTGTCACGGGCAAGAACCACCACTCTTGGTGCACTGGTTTGTGAGTTACCTCCCCTGACAAAATCGTGTGGGCCCTAGCTCAGAAACCCTTTGAGATATATGGATAATACTTGGCAAGATTGAGACAGCATGTCATGCGCAGGAACCACAACTCTAGTGCGATGGTATTTGGGTTATATCCCCTTCTAATAAAATCATATACTCTGAGACATAATGATAGGACTTGGTATAGTTGTACGTGAAGCTAGGCAGGTGTTTCATGTGTGAAAATCATGACTCTGGGTGTACTTTTTTTTAGTTATTTCGCCAAACAATATGATCTTGTGATGACCATAACTTGGATACCCTGTGAGATATATTGATGGTATTTGGCACAGTTTTTGACAAGGTTGAAACAGTGTGTCATGCCAAAGAACCACCAACCGGGTCCACCACGAACGACTAATTCATCACGTCTGAAATAAGATAAAGATACAAAATTGGACTATTTCAACTTGAGCATAACAAAACAAAAACTCATCTATGCGTCCAGCAAAGACTAATCTCAGTCTGAGCATCTGCCCAGTCTGAACAAAAGTGAAAAAAACTCGAGTGGTAAACTACCCACCAAGTGCACAGCGAAGAATCTTATCAGACTGGGTGGATGCGCAAGCTGATCTGAATCTTCGTCGGGCGCAGTCATTTTGTCATGTTTTGTATTTCATCTGAGACAGTTTGAAGAACCCGATGATGAAAGTGTGTATATGCCAAGTTTCCTCATTTCAGAAACAAAATAGCTAACGTATAAATGTTATCCTACGAATATGTCGAAATCGCTCTATAGTATTATCAGGACACACAATATAGTATGATCGGAACACGACATACAGTGCTGAGAAATAAGTTTTGCGACACGCGATACAAACCAGTTTTTGACCCCTCTATCGTTTTCTTTGAAAACAATTGCCCTTACATGGCAAGATGTTTTGTACTATTAATAAAAGCTGACCCGAAATACACCATAAAATAGCTAAAATGCATTCGCAGTCGTTTCATGTAAGGTTGGTGGCAAAGCTTGATTAAATTGTACCGGTGCAGCGTTTGAAATCGAAAGTAGGATAATGATTTTCTAGAAACAAATGTGAAAATAAACGAAATCATAGCAATAAACAGAAAATCAATGTAGCATATCGAAAAAACTTTTAGTTATGCTTCCCGAACTACTGCTATGAAGTTGAAATTCTAATGATTAATAATTTCAAAACACAAAAATAAACATTCTGTAACATACCCGACATATCGGAACAAGGATCTGTCCACTATACAGATCGGAACATCCGGGTTAAGTGTACTGTACGCTCCCAACCAGTGTTTTTGGACATAAACAACTTGGTAAGTGTGTTTTATTTATTTTGGTTTTAATACTGACCATCTTTGGGCACAGCAAGATGTCGTTTTCAATGCATTTAAATCTATTTTTCAGCTGCAAATCACTAGTGTTTGTAAGAATCACACCTCACCTGTGACCAGAAAATCGACCAATTGAGAGCTTTAATCGAAAGAAAAATATCTTTTAAGACAGTTTTAAAATAGATTAATAACCTATAATGAGTTATACTAAAATAAGTGCCTCTAGAATTCCATACGAAATCACACGAAGAGCAAGACTGACCATCCCAAATAATTTCTGACTGTATGGTATGTCTCATATTTACTGTATAACTTGTCTAAGATACTTTGTTTTGACTGTATGGGATGTCGCTTTTAATGTGTGTAAGTTATTCAAAGGTACATTGCAATATTTGTCTATGCAGTAGGATGATAATGCTTAAACAATAGCAATTCTACGTAAAAATATTAATTACCTATAAATTCCCGTAATCTTGGAGAAATTGCATGTGCTGTGTGCTGCATGTCATTGAACCTTTAGAGCACTACAGACTATAGGTCTTAACCACTCGGCCAAATGAGCCAGCCTTCGAGGACTGTCTTCAGGTGCGAAATATTTAACAAAATGAGTCGCATCGTCACGCGTCCCTCTTCATCCACAGAACGCCTATAGCAAATACTCTGATCAGACTGCACCGAAATGCAATATGATTAGTTGCGGACTATTTGTTCAAGACATATACATGTAAATTTATGCAAAGAAATGAAGAGCTCTGGACCAGTCTGTGAAAGATAATTTCCTTTTCATCCCCCGACCGAATAGATTCGGGAGATATAGCGATCGGCTTGGCGTCCGGTCGTCCGTATATTGATGATACTTGGCACAATGGTAAACAATGTTGAGACGGCTTGTCTTGCGCAAGAACCACAACCCTGGGTGCCATGGTATATCAGTTATCTCACCTTCCAATAAAATAGAATGACTATCTTGTGATCTCTATAACACCAATATCCTTCGAGATACATGTATATTGATGATACTTGACAAAATTGTAAACAATGTTGAGACGGCATGTCATGGGCAATAACAACAACCCTTGGTGCCATGTTTTTTAGTTATCTCCCCGTCGAAAAAAATAGAATGACTATCTTGTGATCGCAATAACTTCAATACCCTTCGAGATATATTGATTAAACATTGCACAATTGTTCCAAAGGTTGAAGCAGCATGTCATGCGCAAGAACCAAAACTCTTCGTGCCATGCCATTTGAGTTATCTCCTCTTCCAAAAAAATAAAATTTTTATCTTGTGATCGCCATAACTCAAATACCCTTAGTGATATATTGATGAAACTTGGCACAATTGTTCACAAGGTTGAATCAGCATGTCAAGCGCAAGAACCGCAACTCTTGGTGCCATGGCATTTGAATTATCTCTCTTCCAATAAAATAGAATAACTATCTTGTGTTGCCCATATCTCCCATACTCTTGGAGACATGTTGATAGAACTTGGTACAGTTGTACATGAGGTTAAGCAGGTGTGTCATGTGCAAGAACCGCAGCTCTTGGTGTCATGGCATTTCAAATATCCCCATTCCAATAAAAATAGGATTACTATCTTTTGAGCTCCATATCTCCAAAATTTTTCGATACATGTTGATAGTACTTGGTACAGTTGTACATGAGGTTAAGCAGACGTGTCATATGCAAGAACCGCGACTCTTGGTATACTGGTTTTTTAGTTACCCTCCCTGACAAAATAACATTGTGATGGCCATAACTCCAAAACCCTTTTAGGTATATTGATGATACTTGGCATGTTTGTTCACAAGGTTGAGACAGCATGTCATTCACAAGGCCCACAACTCTGGGTGTCATGGTTATTATTGTATTTGAGTTATCTCCCCCTCTAATAAAATTGTATGACTATCTTGTGATCGCCGTATCTTCAACAGTCTTCGAGTGATGTTGATTGTTAAAGTTAAGCAAGCCTGTCACGGGCAAGAACCACCACTCTTGGTGCACTGGTTTGTGAGTTACCTCCCCTGACAAAATCTTGTGGGCCCTAGCTCAGAAACCCTGTGAGATATATGGATAATACTTGGCAAGATTGAGACAGTATGTCATGCACAGGAACCACAACTCTAGTGCCATGGTATTTGGGTTATATCCCCTTCTAATAAAATCATATACTCTGAGACATAATGATGGGACTTGGTATAGTTGTACGTGAGGCTAGGCAGGTGTTTCATGTGTGAAAATCATGACTCTGGGTGCACTTTTTTAGTTATTTCCCCAAACAATATAATCTTGTGATGACCATCACTTGGATACCCTGTAAGATATATTGATGGTATATGGCACAGTTTTTGACAAGGTTGAAACAGTGTGTCATGCCAAAGAACCACCAACCGGGTCCACCACGAACGACTAATTCATCACGTCTGAAATTAGTGAAAGAAACAACATTGGACTATTTCAACTTCAGCATAACAAAACAAAAACTTATCTATGCGTCAAGCAAAAACTAATCTCAGTCTGAGCATCTTCCCAGTCTGAACAGTGTGAAAAAAAAAATGAAGAAAAAAAGCTCAAGTGGTAAACTACCCACCAAGTGCACAGCGAAGAATCTTATCAGACTGGGTGGATGCGCAAGCTGATCTGAATCTTCGTCGGGCGCAGTCATTTTGTCATGGTTTGTGTTTCATCTGAGACAGTTTGAAGAACCCGATGAAGAAAGTGTGTATATGCCAAGTTTCCACATTTCAGAAACAAAATAGCTAACGTATTTAAATGTTATCCTACGAATATGTCGAAATCGCTCTATAGTATTATCAGAACACACAATATAGTATGATCGGAACACGATATACAGTGCTGAGAAATCAGTTTTGCGACATGCGATACAAACAAGTTTTTGACCCCTCTATCGTTTTCTTTGAAAATAATTACCCTTACATGGCAAGATGTTTAGTACTATTAATAAAAGCTGACCCGAAATACATCATAAAATAGTTAAAATGCATTAGCAGTCGTTTCATGTAAGGTTGGTGGCAAAGCTTGATTAAATTGTACCGGTGCAGCGTTTGAAATCGAAAGTAGGATAATGCTTTTCTAGAAACAAATGTGAAAATAAACGATATCATAGCAATAGACAGAAAACCAAGGTAGCATGTCGAAAAGACTTTTAGTTATGCTTCCCGAACTACTGCTATGAAATTGAAATTCTAATGATTAATAATTTCAAAACACAAAAATAGACATTCTGTAACATACCCGACATATCGGAACAAGGATCTGTCCACTATACAGATCGGAACATCCGGGTTAAGTGTACTGTACGCTCACAACCAGTGCTGTTACGTATTTGGCTTTCTGTCGTTGTTTCATGTTTCGTCTGTTTTCGAGTGTGTCACATTAGGATAACATGTCTGTGTGAAATAATGGCGTCCAACATGGTGTCAGATGTGACAAATTTAGGTAAAAATGATAACTCCTTTTTTATTTCTGCTTTCAACATAGATTGTTGGTACTCGATATAACCGCCTCAATGAGGCGGTTCTAACGAGTACCCACAATCTATGTTTTTGAGCGCAAATAATGCAGATAATGTATACCCCCGTAAACCCCAATTCTCCCTATATATAGTGGGGTTTAGAGGGGTCTTCGTTTCACGGACTTGATATCGTGCTGTCCAGGTGACTTGAGATGGCTGCGTTCTTGGATTGTGGCCTTTCCTGCGTGACCTTTTCTTACTACATGTAGTTTGAATGATAATTTTGTTTTATATTTCTTCATCAGCCCGAGATCACAAAAGGATTAAACTCAACAGACACATGTACATTCATACCTACATGTACATTACAATAGCACGCCCGTGCGACATAGTGCATTTTCTACACCTCCAAAATGGCCATTGTTTCCTGATGAAAATCCGTGATATTTTCTCTTATAATTACTGCAAACATAGGATATTGGTGCTCATTAGAATTGCCTCATTGAGACGGTTCTAACGAGTACCCACAACCTATGTCTTGGAGCAAAATTAAGAAATATAATCTATATCCCCGTAAACCCCAGTTTTTTCGATATAAAGTGGGATTAAGAGGGTGTTCACGGACTTGTTCACGTGATGTATTTCCCCTAAATCCCTTGGCCGGCCTCGGTAGCCAAGTCGGATGCGCGCCTGACTGGTGATCAGCAGGTCATTACGATAACACACCCGTGCGACATAGTGCGTTTTTTTTTTCACATCTCCAAAATGGCAATTTTTCTGATGAAAATCCGTGATATTTTTCTTATAAATACTCTAAACATAGGTTGTGGGTACTCGTTAGAACCGCCTCATTGAAGCGGTTCCACCGAGTACCCACAACCTATGTCTTAGAGCAAAAATAAGAAAAATAATGTATTTCCCCGTAAACCCCAGATTCCTCTATATAAAGTGGGGTATAGGGGGGTGGGGTTCATTGATATTTCCATTCGGGTCTGTTGTTTCATGTTACTTTCCCTTTGGTGTCTCTGATGGGAGCTGTGGGTTTATTGTATCTTCATTTTACGGACTTGTTCACGTGATGAAATTTGGTGGTTCAATCAATATAGGGAGAGTACTGTATACCCCCGTAAAGCCAGCTTTTCTCCATGAGTAATGGGATTAAGGGATGTTCATTACAAGGATGTGTTAGCCCGATAGAATGTACATGTATATCGAGCCGATCGTTAATCAGAGGTGAGCGAAAACCTAATTACCCGGAGAAAAATCCCCTGACCTTCCGTTGCAGAACTTGGCGTCTCACATGTGACCCGAGCGAACCCCGCATTATATTGGGAAAACTTGGGTTAACGGGAGTACACATTATTTTTCTTATTTCTGCTCCAGCGGTATTGCAAATGACAAAGCAAACCAAATGTTTAAAATTAGGAGCCAAACAAAAAAAAAAAAAAAAAAAAGCAGTTATGGTGCTAGAAAGAAAGTGTCGTACATGTGGCGCTCCCAGCACACCGCCCGCACCGACACGCACCGACACGCACCGCGATACGCCGGCCACGTCTGGAGCCATGAGCATGTGGCGGAAAACAACGATCGCACACCCACGGCGCCCACCAAGTACTACAGGCACAAGGAACGAAACATGAACGACTTTGTCAAGAACATTAATATATTTTTTGTTTTCTAATACATAATTTATGCACACCTGGTCAGCTACTTGTAAATTTCAACATTGATTTGAATGAACCGAAATAAGTTTTTTTTCTTTTAAATTCCTGTTTTAAAATTTTGTTTTATAATAATGGAAGTGGACCACACAGTGCTTCAAGAATCTTTAAACTTAGCCACATTCATGCCGCGTCTGTTATGACGGCGATGTGTAATTCGATTTTGGCGAAATCCTAGCTGCTGGGGGTGGGGGGGGCGAATGTCAGCAAGCTGTCTGATTGGGTCATGTCGAAGCGAGAATCGCGAGACTTGTCGAGAGGTTCTACACCCGTTCTCGAAGCCGAACTTGATAAACTCGATATGAAATGACACGAATCTGTAATTCTGTGTATCAGTTTATCCCATAGAACACTCTTACATGTAAATTGGTAAATTAAGATTAGTCTCGATAGTCATTTTCCGGCGCGCAATAATCTGTCGAAATATTTTGTATCATCTGGCCGTGTTTTTTCCTTTAATATTTTGTTAAGTACTTTTCTTCATTATTTTCCAGTATTTATAAACGTGTTTGCCATTTATCCAGTAGTCCGGCCCGTATACGAAGATACGAAGGTACATTTATAAAAATGCAATGTCACGATGACCAGATAAAGCTCACTTGTCCTGATATAGCAGGTCTTTATCAGGTCAATGTGTTACAATGAATCTAATACAGGGGATAACTGATAATAAAAAATATTCCCCACATGCCTATGGGGTTTTGCATACGTGAAGTCACATGAAGTATAGGAATACAGTACAATTCTTATATTAAGACCACCTTTGGGACTGTTCAAAAGGAGTCTTAAGACCACTTTTGAACAGTCCCCACGGTGGTCTCTTATTAGGAAGCACTGGTTGTAGTAAACACAAAGAAAGTATAACTGAGACCTTCTCAATAAGCTTTTAAAAAGAGATTCAGTTTTAATTTTAGGTGGTCTTAATAACGGATTTATTCTGTATACAGTTACTTCATGGCCGTATAGGGGATAGCCCAAACAATTGACCCGAGGCGCCGAGGAAGATCCCATGAACTATTTCTCGAGGCCGAAGGCAATGATGTTGACTATCCCCTAAGCAAATTAAGTAAAGCCTGTTCAGACAGTACATGCTTTGTCGTCTGACCTTTTACTGTGATCAAACAGTGTAGACCCTGATCTGTTAAGCAGCGTCTGATCTACAATGTTTGCCAAGCCCAACCCATGTCTCCAGCCCAGATTCTATATATAACCCTACTGCGCAACACGATGACCTCACTGCGACAAAAATAATGCTGCTTTTTTTCTGGGAATAAGTTACCTAGATCTCCTACAATCAGTGATAGGTGCGCGGACTTTACCATTGAGGAGATACTTGCGCTTTGTAACTATTGGTCGATTGATAAAAAATCGACCCAGTCGATTGATAAATAATCGACCCAAAAATGTTGTTGCACTGATACTGGTTATCATTGCCCCTTATAGGGCTCGATGTCCCGAAGACAACATCAGTGCAGTAACGCTTAATGTTTTCACCGAGTCGTGACATGTTAAAATTTGAGCCGGAGGACAGCATCGTATAAACTTTACATGTACGCCCAGCGAAGAATCAAGTCATCTTGACGGCCCCGCCCATCGGTCTTAAAGATATAGATTGGATGCATGTTGCTTCCATGCAGAGCTGAAACTGACCGCACACGAGTACTGGTAAACCGATGAGAGGATCTGAGCTTGCAAAGGCAAAACGGTGCGAGTCGGACCGTCCATGCTTATAAACCTTTCCCGTTTCATTGGGCGGCAGGGCTTGAGATGTCATTTCATCTCAATGCTGGGTAAAAGTCTCACAAAATTGGATGCGACGTCTCAGTGTTGACGGGGACGTTAAACCTCAAATCAAACAAACGAACAAATCATCTTGCAAATCCATGTAGTCTCTTGCTGCATGAATGAGCATTGGACTCTTAGCTATCCTTAGAGCGCACAACGAAGAATCTGATCAGACTGCGCAGTGGCACAGGCTGATCGTAGTCTTCGATGGACGCACATATAAGTTGTAGTAAATGCAATTCCCCGGCTCATTTGTCTTGGAACTTGACCGTTTAGTGAAGACAAACCCAACCTGTGTACATTCAATGAGTGAGGGCACAAACTGTACAGGCTGATCTTCGACTTTGTTGTTCGCTCATGATTAACCCTTTTTGTACCAAATGGAATCTTCCTCCTTATACATAGCAGGAGTCCATTTAAAAATTTGGGGATGTCAGGTTGTGTTTTCTACAAAATTTATTTGCAAAATAGCTGGACTTTTTGCAAGCAGAGTAGGCCCTGATCAGACGCATCTGGGCCTGAACCCTTTGCCAATTACCCGTTTTGGAGTTTCTGGTACAAGACGGGTTAAACACCGAGTCCAGATATATAATGATGATCCCATATGCAGTCTGCTGCGGAATTAAACAAAATATACACAGACATTTGTAACATGTTCTTTTTGTTTATTTATATTTTATATTGTTCAATAACAATCAGAAAGAAAGAAAGAAAGAAAGAAAGAAAGAAAGAAAGAAAGAAAGAAAGAAAAAGAAAGAAAGAAAAGGGAGCACATATTTACAGAGCACATACATATCTTAACAGTGATTTTGATTTTTTTTCTGCATCATATTAGACAGATTCTTTACTTTTTAAAGACGAAAGAAAACCCGTTACTGCAGGGCTTACTACAACTTTTGTGAGTTCAGTTTTGTCTCCATCCGAGGGAAAGGCCTACTCTTAAAGGAAGGAATGAAGACCAAATTCTTTCCTCAAAGTGTAGACCCATAGGAAACACAATCTAACATATTTTGAAATTGTTGCATCCTCTGAAACTGTATTCACTCTATTTAGACAAAATACTCTTGGTCATCAGAAAACGATTCACTGGCCATTGAACCAAGTCCTTCATCTGATCCAATCTCGCTTCGTTTCTCCTCCTGCTCAGTTCCACCTTTTATAACCAAAGACTCTCTCGATGCCATGAAACTATAGATATCGTCGTCCTTCGCGCTCCTTAAATAATTATCCTCAAAAGAACTGCTCAAGTCACTCTCAGAATCACTGCAGCTGAAATCCTGAGTGTCTGAAAATTCTGGGAACGAGCAATTAAATGTGTAACTGAAACCATTATCCTCAATAACATTGCCAACACAAGTATCTTCAAGAGGAACAGCACATATCTCAAACCTATCAAGGTTGGACAAAGCAGATTCTCTCCTCAGTTTTCTTGGTCTTGGCTCAGAAAATCCTCTGAACACATCCGTATCATCATAATGTTCCAGAAAGGCTTTGTCCAGGTCTGTTGCGGCCAAACAAGAATCGTCATCTGAGTATGAAGACTCGCTGTCTGTGTCACAGTTTTGATTCCAATAAAAACGACATTTCTCCTCTTGAGAGCGAAACGGAACTGAAGCACTGGTACAGATGTCTTTTCTTTGTTGAAGATTTTGGAATGTTTGGAGTTCTCTCTTGTTCGCTTCACAAATTGTAGTGTCTGCCATAAAGCGTCTCATCAACACAGATTTTCCCTCTTCTTCGTCAAATCGTGGTGCCTTTGGTATCGTTTGTGTGACGTCAAGTGAATTACCCAGCGTTTCTCGTTTTACACTGCGTTTAAATAGATGTGCAACTGGAGTACTGTGAAGTGGAGCGTTGTCATGGTCTGCACTTGCATCAATGAAAGTACATGTATGTTTGAAATCATTCGATGCTTCACTGCGCATGCCACTGGCCTGAGACTGGTACCCGGTGTCTGTTGACTTTATCGTGCTAGCTGATGTTGTTTTGCTGGCAAATGAAAGTTTGGACGTCAAAGTTCTTTTGAATCCAAGCTTCATAGTTCTGAGACTCTCCTTGATCATCGTTCTGCTCACTCTGGTGCGGGGTTTTTCTGGTGTCTTTTCAGGCATTACATTAGGAGCGCTATCTAGATGTCTCGTTGTAACACCGCTGCAGATATCCAGGAACTGACCCATCTTCTGCTGGTCTGCTTTGGTTAGAAAGGTGTCCATGCTGTCCATTGATGACGTCGATTTTACTTTCTGCAAGTTGCCTCGGTCCAACTGTTCTTCAGGGCGTGTCATTTTCTGTTTAGATTTCTGATACTGTACGTAGAAAGCCAAATCAGAGACTTGTTTCAGCTTGCTTGTTGATATATGTGCTGGTCCCACGCTCTTGCGGCGGTTTCTGCCACTAAAGATATTCAGCGACAATCTCCGCGCTTTTACGCCTTCTGATTTCTTCACAACGAACCTTACTTTCTTCGATGAACCTTGAGACCTCCAGGCTTTCAGCAACTTCGTTTTACCACCAAGCTCTTTTTCCACACCGCTGGTTATCTGGAATACGGCGAGACGATCCCCCGGTGACGCTGGTAACTTGTTGATGACTTCATCACAAGTTGTGAACTTCGTCACACCTTTCACAGTCTTTATCATTCCGTCGATCACTAGAGGGATGTCGTGGTACTTGACTTTCTTTGCTGAAGGCATCTGAAAAGAAGAAAACAATAAATATATATTAGCCTGTATGTATGTGACTGTAACGGAAACACATCCGTGAAATGAACACCCTTTAATAGAAGTGGAGGCAATGATCAGGAATCGATGCAATTAACCCACAGCTCCCATCAGAGACACCAAAGGGAATGAAGCACAAACATGAAACAACAGACACTAATGGAAACACCAACAGCGGAAAGCCAAAATACAGTTACACTTGGCTCTTCGGATATGTACATTATTCTTAATATTTTTCCTCCAAGATATGGGGTGTGAGTTCTCGTTAGAACCGCCTGTTCTAAGGAGCACCCACAACCTATATTTGCAGGAAGAAAAAGAAAAATATCATGGATTGTCATCGAAAATGAAGCCATTTTGCATATGTGAAAAAATTGCACTATATCGCACGTTTGTTTTATCGTAATATATAAAATTGGCCTGTATGTGACCACAGTAATCTCCCGCTTAAAGGCCTTGCTCGAAACCATTGCCAATATTGCGGTTGTGCATGTACCCAAAATCTGCATGGTTGTTGTTTTCAGGAGAAATGTGAAAAATGTATACCCCTGTTAACCCCAGTTTTATAATGTGAAAGTGGGGTTTAAAAGTGGGATTTAAGGGGATCGAACTTATATAGGCGTGTTTCTCCTATGTATAACAGACTCTTCCATTTCTGCATATGGACACTTTCATTCTTGTTAATAGGAGGTTTATTTGTTTGTATTGGTTTTTAACGGCCCAGGCAACACTGTTTTAGATCATTTTTGAGCTGGTCAGTTTACCTTTTCACAATTTTCCTGGTGTCTTTTATGGGTGGAGTAAGTTAATTGTATCAATTCCTGATCTTTGTTTTACTTCTACTTTTTATATGTAAGAGGTTAACCAGTACAGTGCACACTCTTTCACCAGAAACTAACAACTGCCCTTCTTGAATCAGCGGAAGGGAGCGAATGACCGTAGAAAAGATATCATGATCAGTCTCCAATAAAGAATGTTGCCGACCCCAGCAGGTATCGAACCCGCGTCCTCCTGATCACCAGTCAGACGCGCATCCGACTCAGCTACCGAAGCCTACAAATAATAGGAGGTTTAATGAAACGCATTACATGTAACTCATTACGATAGGACGCCCGTGTCACATACATGTAGTGCATCTTTTCACATTTCCAAAATGCCAACATTTCTGCTAAAAACCCGTGATATTTTTCCTATTTACACTGCAAACATAGGTTGTTGGTGCTCGTTAGTACCATCACATTGAGGCGGTTCTAACGAGTACCCATAAACTATGTCTTGGATCAGAGATAAGAAAAATAATTTATACCCCCCCCCCCCCCCCCCACTAAAACTCCATTTTTCTCTATAAAAATGATGTTTAGGAGAGGGTGTTCATTTTACGGACTTGTTCACGTGATGTAACGATGGCATAATGACCCTGTGGCAATCCAGATGAGAACGCACATTATATGAGCCATTTCATCCGGATCTTAACTGTTTGCATAGGTGTCTGTACCGGTCTGAAGGGTAAAATGTTCACGAAAATACAATAATATCGACTTAACCCTTCTCTTGCTGAATATTCATTTAAGCCATACCCATTTATGGAATAAATCAGAAATAAATTATTGGTTTAGACTCATATTCTAGACAGGTTTTTAATTATTTGGACCCCATTTTGATTTATATCAGTCTTTGAATCGACTGCCTATTCGAAATTCGCAAAATTGCAGTATGTTTCCTCTGGCTTTCTTTGCCGGATCATTACAGGGTCACTGATGAGGCTTTATTAGCCGAAACTACGTAGTATGACCCATCTTCATTCTTATGAATGTTTTCATTGCTCTTAAAGGAACTCATTTTTGATTATTATTTGCCTTCACTGCAGCTGGTGTTGTGCCGTGTGGCGGCCGTAAAACGTCTCCCCGTACATCAACCATAGTGCAGTTTATATTTTACTTTTGGTCCTTTGAGATCAGTGTGAATATTCTGAGAAATCAGAAATAAATTATTGGTTTAGACTCATATTCTAGACAGGTTTTTAATTATTTGGACCCCATTTTGATTTATATCAGTCTTTGAATCGACTGCCTATTCGAAATTCGCAAAATTGCAGTATGTTTCCTCTGGCTTTCTTTGCCGGATCATTACAGGGTCACTGATGAGGCTTTATTAGCCGAAACTACGTAGTATGACCCATCTTCATTCTTATGAATGTTTTCATTGCTCTTAAAGGAACTCATTTTTGATTATTATTTGAACCAATCAAATTACTTGATGTAATTTGTTGCTACAAATTCATAAACTGAATGCCAAACAGTGCAGATCCTGATCAGATGGCTTCTTCAGAAGCCATCTGATCTGGATCTACACTGTTTGCAAAGATAGGGGTTGTCGTGAACAGCAAGATAAGGGTTAAAAATAGGTGGGGATCATTTTCCCCTCGAACAAACATCAGATTAACAAGCCGTGGGATGGACACCCCTATAAAACCCACTTAATATAGAGAAAAACTGGGGTTTACAGGGGTTTATATTATTTTGCTTATTTCTGCTCCAACACATAGGTTGTAGGCACCCGTTAGAACCGCCTCAATCTAACGAACACCCACAAGCGATGTTCTGAGTATAAATAAGAACCAAATCATGACGTTTCATTGGAAAATTAGCCATTTTAGAGAGATGAAAGGACGCACTATGTCACACGGGTGTGTTATCGTCATGGATATGTGTCCGTTAGAACGGCCTTGGTGAGTTGAGGTGGTTATAACGAGTATCCATAAAGAATAACTGTAGCAAAAATTTAAGCTAAATAACCACTGGTAACAATTGGTAACAAGGGTTCTTGATTCATGCGGCGTCGGACTGAAAAAGTAATACGGCGTATTATACGAGCTCCCACAATCTATGTATTTGAGCAATAAAAAGGAAAATAATATACACCCTTGCAAAGCCAGCAAAACTCTAGCGAAAATGAGGATTACAAAGGTGCACGATACGACAAACCTATATAATTTTGACCACCTTGAACCCCACTTTTATATAGAAAAACTGGGGTTTACTGGGGTAAGCCTTTTTTTTTATTTCTGCTTTGAAATATTGGTTGTGGGTACTCGTTAGAACCGCCTCGGTAAATAGTGTGTACCCACACTCTATATTTTGAACAGAAATGAGAAAAAAATATATCACAGCTTTTCATCTGAAATTTTCGTTTTCTTTTCGGCGGTAAATTTTACAATGTATTTGACTGGGCGTGTATTTTGTGTAATGGTAGCCAGTATATAGGAACCCGGGAAGGGACATGCATTTTTTTAAATATGTTGTGTGAACAAGATATTAAGTTTTGCGAACAAGATATTAGCTTGTGCGCCAGATAGTATCTTGTGCGCCAAGATGATATGTTGTGCGGACAACATATTATATCTTGTGCGGACCACATAATATCTTGTGTCCACAAGATATAATCTTGTGCACACAAGAATATCTTACTTGCACAACTTAATATTTTGTGCGCACACGATATTATCTTGTTTGCACAGCATAGATCTTGTGTGGACAACATAATATCTTATACGTCTAACAAGATAATATGTTGTGCAAACAATATATCAAGTTGTGCGAACAAGATATTATCTTGTGCGCACAAGTTATTTAAAAGTTGTGCACACAAGATATTTAAAAGCTGTGCGAACAAAATAATATCTTATGCGCGTAAGATATTATATTGTCTACACAAGATCTATGTTGTGCAAACAAGATAATATGCTGTGCGAACAAGATAATATATTGTGCGCAAAAGATATTATCTTATAAATAGATAAATAAATAAACTTTACCTCTTCATTTGCCTTTCCTTACTCAATCAAGGGTACTTTTCTGAACTATGATACAGTTTTCGGAGACTTTCTTATTATTATTGAATGACAGATATGATAGAATTTCAAAACGGTTATGATGATCTTGCAACAAATCTTCAGTAAATATATATATATAATTCGGACTCGTTCTGCTCCGGTTACCATTTTACTCAAAAGGTCAAGGCGTGTAGATCGCGTCGATTATCATCTCAATCGATCATCGTAATTGAGACATTTCATCATAACGGAAAACTTCAATGCGTTCCCATTCAAAATCTTTCACCCCTGAACGCATGATAATTAATATTCATAAACAAGTGCGGCGTGAAAATTGAGCAATAAAGTGCTTATCGATACATGTTATCTTGTTTTCAAACAAATATTGATGTCAAACTATTGTTGCCGAGACAAGTACCAAACAAATTAATTATATTTAACATGCATTAATGATGTTTCTGCTCCTAATTAATTTTTAACTGTTTTGAAGGTGTGAATATTGTTGTTTTAACATTGTCGTTAATGTTTCTAATTTACTTGAGACAAGTTGTGCATGCTTTGATCGTGTCCCATCACGAAAGCACGCCTGTATAATTTTGACCCCTTTGGACCCCACTTTAATATAGTAAAACTGGGGTTTAGAGGAGGAAACCTTATTTTTCTTATTTCTTCTCTCTAAAATATAGATTATGGGTACTCGTTAGAACCGCCGTGTTTAGGCGGTTCTTACGAGTACCCACAATCTATATTTTGAGCAGCAATAAGAAAAATATCACAATTTTTCAGCTTAAAATTTTCCTTTTTACGGCGGTTAAGTTTACAATGTATTTCATCACGTGAACAAGTCCATGAAATGCATAGAGTCCCCCTATACCCACCTTTATACAGAGAAAACTCGGGTTTACGGGGGTATACATTATTTTTCTTATTCTTGCTCCATGACATAGGGTGTGGGGACTCATTAGAACCGCCTCAATGAGGCGGTTCTGACGAGCAACCACAATCTATGTTTGCAGTATTTATAAGACAAATATCACGGATTTTCATCAGAAAAATGGCCATCGCACGGGTGTGTTATTGTAATGTGTTTTGGCGTGTTTTCGTACTGAAAACGATGACATTATACATGTGAGGTTAGTAAATGTTTGTCATACTCGACTTACTTTAGCATGAAATTTCTCATGCATACAAATATATACGGTCATTTTCATATTCAGATCTGTTAAGAATGGTGTTTGTCCCGTTCATTAATTTTAAAACGTCAAATAGTGTTGGCATTTTAAAATTTATGAGCAGGACAAATTTCGTGATAAGTGAGCTGAGGATGATAAAAAGAGATTTATAACCAAGTGGTCATTAATATTGTATTATGAATCACGATATCACACCCGTGTGGTATAGCGCTTTCTTATTTACGGCCCCCGCCCACCTGGGCTTGAAGACATAGATGGGCTGGTAAAAGTCCCACAAAATTGGAAGCAACGTCTCCAAAATGACCTTTACAGTGTTGACGGGGACGTTAAAACTCAACTCAAACAAACACACAAACAAAATAAAAGCACCGCAGACACTGCATAATACCCCGCCACTGCTAAGCAATGTAACTTATTTGAAAATATATCAAGGCTAAATAACTAGAAAGGGGATAGCAGAGATATGATCCGCAAGTGTAATGTCTTAATGTGAGTGGATGAAGTTGTTAGAAGATGTAGGAAGCATATGTAAAAATCCATTTTTCAGACATTTGATGAGAAGGCAACTCAATAAGTTGACATTATTAGAAAATTATGGAGGCAAGTATTTACCTTAAATGGCTGTGGAACATGTATCTTTATGTGGTACATGTAAGAATTTCATGTTTTTCGATGTACTGCCTGACTGACTGTATAATTCGTGAAGACTGATCATGAAGTAATTTCTATTTTTCAGATACTGAAAAGGGACAGACAGACAGATGGACAGACATACAAATGGATGGACAGACAGACAGACAGCAGAGGGTGCAGAAGTTTTATCCATATATTTCAAATAATAAATGAACTATAGGCCAAAATCCCTTTTTTATATATTTCAAGGGCAGATAACTCAATTGCTGGGAAAGCCAGAGTCATGTTCCTTTGCCACAGTATGTAACATGTAATCTACTACATATCTATGAAGTTTCAGCAAGATATTGTAAATAATAAAGGAATTGCAGTCTAAAATGCATTTTAAAGACTTCAAGGGCAGATAACTCAAGAACTGGTATAGCCAGAGTAGCGGTCATTGGCCACGATATGAACCATAAAGTCCTTTATATATGTGTGAAGTTTCATCGAGATATTCCATATAGTAAGGGAACTAGAGGCCAAAAACCATTTTTCAGATATTTCAAAGGCAGATAACTCAATCGCTGGGAAAGCCAGAATCATGTTCCTTTGCCAAAGTATATAACAATTCATCTACTACATATCTATGAAGTTTCAGCAAGATATTGTAAATGATAAACGAACTACAGTCTAAAATGCATTTTTAAATACGTCAAGGGCAGATAACTCAAGAACTGGAACAGCCAGAGTAGCAGTCCTTGGCCACAATATGAACCGTTTAGTCCTCTATATATCTGTGAAGTTTCATCCAGATATTCCATATAGTAAGGGAATTAGAGGCCAAACACCATTTTTCAGATACTGAAAAGGGCAATAACTCTGCTAAAAATTAACGGATTTTGCCCATTAACAATACCAAAACACTCATCCCCGATACCAATATGTATGCAAAATTTGAACAAAATCCGTGAAAAAATACTCAAGTTATCGATCGGAAACGAAGTGCGGACGGACGGACGGACGGACGTACGGACGGACGGACGGAAACCGGAGGGTATAACATAATACCCCGCCACTATCGTGTGGCGGGGTATAAAAAGCATTCTTATTTATACTGCCCCGCCCATCGGTTTTGGAAGAAATACATGTAGATGGGCTGCATGATGCTTCCACGCAGAACTGAAACCGATCGCACACAAGTACTTAACCCTTGTCCTGTTGAATATTCATATATGCCACGCCCACTACCGATTATCAACCAATCAGATTACCTGTAGCAAATTATTACAACATATTCACAATCTGAATGACAAACAATGTAGATCCTGATCAGATGGCTTCTTCAGAAGCCATCTGATCTGGATCTACATTGTTTCAAAATAAAAGGCATATCCGGGCTTAGCAGAACAAGGGTTAATCTAAGCAGATGTAAATAGAAATGAAGGCAATGATCAGGAATCGATACAATTACACCACAGCTCCCCTCAGAGACAGCAACGCCTGCCAATGCTTATGAACCGCATTGTTTTCATTGGGCGACAGGGCTTCAGATGTCATTTCGTCTCAACGTCGGGTAAAAGGCCGACAAAATTGGAAGCAACGCCTCCAAAATGACCTAAATTGTGTTGACTGCGACGTTAAACCTCAAATCAAACAAACAAAACACAGTTTAAGCAATAATTGGTTTATCTAGTATCTATATAATGTTTATTTTGTCTGTGTACGGAAATGCACGAAGATAAAAATACATAACGCATTTACCGTGTAATATTTTGTTTTGTTTGATTTGAGGTTTAACGACCCCGTCAACACTATACAGGTCATTTCGGAGACGTTGCTTCCAATTGTGAGGGACATTTACCCGACATTGAGATAAAATGACCTCTCATGCCCTGTCGCCCAATGCAACCAATAGGGTTTATAAGCATGGACGGTCCGACTCGCACCGCTTTGCCTGGGCAGGCTCAGATCCTCTAAGCGGTTTACCAGCACTCACGTGTGGTCGTATTATTCTGCTCTGCGTGGAAGCATCATGCAGCCCATTTTCTTCTTCAAAATATCCCTCGTAACCTCCGCTTAACCCTTTCTAGTATGGAAAAAATTTTCAAACTGAAATATGTGATTCCTGTCATAGAGGATCTTACATGAGTGTTCATGTATTATTGAATTTATTAAACGAGTTGAGGAAAAGGGATAAAATGCGAGGCTTTGCCGAGCATTTTATCCCTTTTCCTCAACGAGTTTAATAAATTCAATAATACACGAGCACGAATGCAAGATTTTATTTATCATATGACATTAAAAACGCATTTTATTCTCGATTGTTTTCAAAAATATCAATATTCCGCCATTAGTAAACGCGACGTCGCTAAGGACGTCGTACATGTAACGTTACGGGACGTATCTAGCTAATTTGCATATTTAATCCACTAGTGGATTATCGAAAATATTACA
This sequence comes from Lucinisca nassula, assembly GCA_963580285.1. Classification (NCBI taxonomy): domain Eukaryota; kingdom Metazoa; phylum Mollusca; class Bivalvia; order Lucinida; family Lucinidae; genus Lucinisca; species Lucinisca nassula. The sequence goes on along the minus strand of OY757025.1, from coordinate 110,193,115 downwards.
TGGCGTTATTACACTCTCAGACGCGACGTCATATGATAAAAGTAGTTAATCACAAAATCAAAGATGTTTCAGGGATTTATGTTCCGGGTGTGATTTTATAGCATGTATCATATATGATATATCGAGCATTATCATACATTTAGTACAAAATACATAGTTTTTGAATATGCGATACGAACGTGACACCAATGCAGGTATCACGCTTGCACGTGCTGCCATATCGCATTGGCTTGATCATACCCCAAAAATCCATATCACAACCCTTTATCGCATCCCTAAGCCTTTATCATACATGTACCTCTGACGTCACCCTATTCGGAACACGCGGCGGTTCTTCCTTTTGTGGCATTTTGCATTTGTTGTTCGGGACGCCATTTGCAATTTTTTCGTCTGTTCGAACTGTTTGGCAAAAAAAAAAAAAAAAAAAAAAAAACATGGCACGGCGCAGCGAATACGAGAGGAAAATGGGCGAAAGAACGATTCAGGGGATTGCTGACAGACTTTTTGATCTGGATAATATTATCGAGCAAAGAAATTCTAGTGATTCGGTAAACAATGGAAAAGTGAAATGTATGATAAATAGATTATGATATGGCATTTTTCATATCATACCCCATGTCAGCCCTCGACCCATATATGGGGTATGGTATGAAAAATGCGATATCATAATCTCTATTTAAGTTTTCGTGTATCATATATGATACATGTACTGTATGTTGTTTGCCTTAACTAAATTAAGGTATAGGATGAATACAATTGGTACAATTTAATATAAACATTAATTTAAACAATTTGAACACAGTAATATGTAACAGGGACCAACAAATATAATAAAATGCTGAAAAGTGAGCATGGAATTTCATAAATTGTGTGGGTGCAAAGTATTTCCTACAAAAGTCCATAGGCATCCAGCAGAGACTCAAATCAGCCAAGGCCTTCTCATCTGTTTGTACAATTGTACCAAGTACTATTAATATATCTCAAAGAGTATTTGACTTTTGGCCATAACAAGATTATATTGTCTGGGAAGATAACTAAAAAACCAGGGCAACAAGAGTTGTGGTTCTTGTGCATGTTACGCCTGCTTAACTTCATGTGTACAATTGTACTGAATATGATTAATATGCCTCAAAAGGTATTTGGTGATATGGTGATCACAAGGTAGACATACTATTATATTGTATGGGGAGATAACTCAAATACCATGACATCGATAGTTCTGGTTCTTGCACATGACACATCTTATCAATCGTGTGTACAATAATGCTAAGTACGATCAATATATCACAAAGCGTATTCAAGACATGACCAACACAAGGTTTTATTGTCAGGGGGATAACTCAAAAACCAGGATAACAAGAGTTGTGATTCTTGTGCATGATACACCTGCTCAACATTATGAACAATATACTGAGTACAATTTATATGCCAGACCCCCGCCCATCGGGGCTTGAAGAAATAGATCGGCTGCATGATGCTTCAACGCAGAGCTGAAACCGACCGCACACGCGTACTGGTAAACCGCTTAGAGGACCTAAGCCTGCCCAGACAAAGCGAAGTGAGTTGGACCGTCCATGCTTATAAACCATATTGGTTCCATTGGGCGACAGGGCTTGAGATGTCATTTCATCTCAATGTCGGGTAAAAGTCCCACAAATTTGGAAGCAACATCTCCATAATGACCTTTACAGTGTTGACGTGGACGGTAAATCTCAAATCAAACAAAACCATTTATATGCCGCAAAGGATATTGGGTATATGGCAATCACAATGTCGTCATACTATGATATTGGAAGGGGATATAACTCAAATACCATGGCACCCAGAGTTGTGGTTCTTGCACATCACACACCTTCCAAAACTTGTGCACAATTGTGCCAAGTACCATCATATCTCAAAGGGTGTTGGAGTGAAAGCCACCACAAGGTTTTGTCTTCGGACGGACATTTATTTTTTTTTTGGTTTTGGTATTACGGCCCTTTCAAGATTATTTCACTAATATCGAGCCGATCGTTAATCATAGGTGGGCGAACACCGGAGTACCCGGAGAAAAAACACCTGACCTTCCGTTGCAGAACTTGGCGTCTCACATGTGACCCGAGCGAGGCTCGAACCCACGGCGGTGAAAGACCTAATGAATAAGAGTCAGCGCTCTTAACCACTAGGCCACGGAGGCCCGTGGACGGACGGACATACGAATGCACATTCGGACGGACTGGTGCCAGGCTGATTGCACTATATCCCCTGAACCTAATTGGTCGGGGGATAAAAATGATGTTTACACCGGTAAACCCCAGTTTTACTACATGAAAGTGGGGTTTAAGGGGGTCAAGATTATTTAGGTGTGTTTTCATGATGAATGCCCATATGAGACACTAAACAAACGGCAGCATGTACATGTTTAACTGCAGGTATCGAAATATAATGTGTGAGGTGTCTTAATTTCATAGCAATAATATCAGATAAAATAAGAGATGTTGATAAAAAAGACAGTTATGATACGTTAGACAAAGATATTTTCAGAGTTTATAGACATCTATTTATATTTTTCAAGCTTTAATTCTTATTAACAGATATAATTTGCATATTATACACACAAGTTCATGCAGATTCCACCCGGATGTTATGACCTCAAAAACAGGAACCAAGTGACACATGGAAGCCGCCATATTGGAAAAAAATAATGTCACATAACGTAAAGCTAGGCTAAACTAAATTAATAAAAACAAAGGAAAGAAAGTCAAAAATGCATACACAATGTCACGTAATAGCTTTTGAAAAATCATGTATCATATTATAAGATACATCGGGCATTAGAGGGTTAAAATAGAAAAAAAGTGGTTTACAAAGGTATAGATTTCTTTTCAAATTTTGGCTCAGAATATATATTCTTTCACACCAGACAAGGAAATCCGTGATTTTACCCTGGGATAGAATTTATGTTCTGACCCTGGTGTTCCGACCCAGGCAACTAACATAAATGCGCTTCAATTCTATTCAACTGCCGGAACTACTTCCGCACTACTTTTATTTTGTAAACAATATACATGTGCGAGCTGTCAAAACTAACCGGAGGTGTTGTGCAAGAAAAAGAATCCAATATGGGGTTCTGTTGTAGATGGGCGTTTCCAACCCTCGGGATGACTCTGCTGAGCGGAACCGAGGCGTAGGCACGGTCATCCCTCGGGTTGGAAACGCTCATCTACAACAGAACCCCATATCCGATTCTTATATGGTGGTACCATTACGATACAGCCGCTTGACACAATGCATTCTTTCGTATCTACAAAGTGGTTAACTTTCTGATGAAAAAAAATGTGATATAGTTTATACTTATACTTAAAACATAAGTTGTAGGTGCTCATTGAGGTGGTTCTAACGAGTACCCACAATCTATGTTTTGGAGCATAAATAAGAAACATAATGAATTCCCGGCCCACTTGTCTCTAAATTATGTTGAGCTTACGGGGAGAGGGTAGTGCCGAGAGAGATCTACACGTACCGATTAAAACAAACCAACACCTTTCAGTATTCACAAATGAACTGATTGCCATACACTGGACCATCTCATGGGCCAGCACAGTAAAGACACCTAAACCCCGTACTCATGGACAGTCATAGCTCTATCCAGGACCTACAATCTGGAAAATCCAAAACACGACCTGGCCATATTGACTCAATCCTGTCTAAACTAGATGAGGCGAAAAGAGAAGGGCAAAATGTTGAAATCGACTGGATCCCGTCCCACGTCGGCATCCCCGGTAATGAGGCGGCCGACGAAACAGCCAGATTAGCATTAGATATAGGTATTAAAGGTAATACGCTCCCTTCAAAACGGGAAATCTATACAATCATAGACCCCGCCATAGCGAGGAAATGGCAAGTCCTATGGTATAGAAACCCAACCAACATCGGGAGGCATTATCAACTGCTCCAGCCCACAGTAGGTACATGCAAATCTGCCCACCAACTTAACAACAACAGAAAATTAGACGTGGTGCTCTCCCGTTTGAGATTTAATCAAGACGGCCTAAATGTCAACCTCACACATGTAGGAAACACATGTCTATGCAGAAAATGCGATATATATGAACTACAGACAACACAACACATCTTCTTTGAATGTGTAACACACGCCAATGCACGAGAAGAATAAAAATCTGACATGTTAAAATTAAGATATGAATCGGTACACCTACAAGATTTCCTCGCTCCCCCCTAAAACACAGCTCGGCCATAGCCGAGGTGGTTAAGAAATTCCTTATAGACACAAATTACTGGGAAGTAATGTAAGAAAAACAGCTGTTGTAACCGACACACGGCGCTTAGGCAACCATCACCTACCGTCAATCTACACGTGTACCTGAGTCGGGGGCGTCAAAGCGAGACACTTTGGTTGTGGCTCATTTGCGTTGCACTAACGGGTGCCTCGCCGAGGACACTCCGTCAAAGGACAAACCAACCACCCTTCCATACCTTCAACAACATAACAGTCCACGGGCATGGGTGTACTATAAACTCCTACGGACATGCTCGAAAACTCCAACGGACATGTTTGAACCTGCGGCGACAAGCCGATTCGGGGCACTGTGGTAGCGGCTGATGGGCTTAGCATTTACGAGGACTGTTCAAATATGAATGCAAGTAGAACGTTTTCTCATGCAGTAATGCAAAAATCACCTGGAAATAAATATCACAGCGTAGAAAAACATTTTACCTATACATTGATACCAAAATTGTTAAAATCCGTCCACTCTAGCCATGTATATCGTTCGATAAACACTGTCTACTCTTGTATACTAATACAAAACATGGTTGGAAGAAGGTCAGAGTACGCCGTTGAAATACGGTCCTATATTAAGAATCGTTGTATTCTTAGTATACGGTGCAAAGACATTTTTGATGAAATATGTTCGGTTTATGGGCATAATGAAATGTCTTTTCCGACAGTTTTTCGTTGGTGTAAGAAATTCAGCTGTGGGCTAGGCTCAACGGAAGATGCACCACATGATCATCGGCCGAAAAGAGCAACATCTCCCAAGATGGTTGCTAGAGTGAAAGAAATAGTTGCTACCGATGCACGATACACCACTGGGCAAATAGCTAGTATGGTTGGCATCTCATTAGGAGCAGCTCTTACAATTCTGAAACGGGATTTGAAAATGAGAAAGATCTGTGCTAGATGGATTCCCCATCTGTTGACAGATGAGCAGAAAAAGACACGCATTCAGTGCGCCAAGAAGTTGCTTAAAAAGTTTCCAAATTACAATGCACGGTCTTTCGCTAATGTCGTCACAGGTGACGAGACATGGGTTCACTTTTTTGAGCCTAAACGAAAGATTCAGAACAAAATATGGGCAACAAAGTATTGCAAAAGACGATGCATTACAAAGCGGACCATGAGCGTCAAGAAGGTAATGTATGCCATATTCTTTTCAAATCAGGGCCCTGCTATTCAGGTTGCTAGGCCTAAAGGCAAATCTGTAAATGCGAAGTTTTACAAGAATAAAGTTCTTCTAAAATTGAAGAAATATTTCAAAGAACGAAGACCCGCAACTGGTTTGGCCAATGTCAGATTGCTACATGACAATGCGTCATCGCACCTGGCGTTCATTGTGCAAGACTATCTGAAGCAGGAAAAGGTTGATGAACTCCATCACCCCCCGTATTCCCCTGACCTTGCCCCGTGTGACTTTTTTTGTTCCCGCGGTTGAAAAAATACCTTTCTGGTCGAACATTTGTACAGCGCAAACACCTCGATTTTTCAATATTCCAGTGCCTTCATGGTATACCTCGAAAAGACTACCAAAATGCATTCAATGATTGGATCAGAAGACTGAAAGTTTGTATATCTGTTAAAGGGGAATACGTGGAGGGGACAAAATAAATTTTTCTTCGAAATCTATCACGGAATAATCTTTATGTGCTTAGTTGCATTCATATTTGAACAGTCCTCGTATGAGTGTTCCGATGAGGTAACATGCCGCTGCGGGACATGCAGCCCAAATGGGAAGGGTATTCTTCACAATAACCGCCCCACCCCCGTTAGTTTGGCTTTGAACAAGTTACCATAAGATCCGGACCGCTCCCGGGTGGGGGGGATTTTTCGACCCCCGAGCCCGACCCGCCTCGTGCACTGAATGGGAAGCAAACATATATATGACGGATGGCGCGGTCGTATTAGCTATTAGCACAAGCACACTATGCACTAATGACTTTTATTTCTATTACAGGTACAACAGGATGAAATCCCCGGAAGTATGCAAAGCGAAGGCATAAATACTGCCAGAACAGAGCATAAAACAGGGACAGGTCACGCGCAAAATATCTTTATAGGCGTGGCAGCGGCAATAGCCACCATTTGCTAGGTATTTGGAAATAGGAAGTCCCTTAAAATGCCTTTGTGGGAGACCGTTCAAAAACCAACACCCCCGCCCTTTGGGGCTTGAAGAAATAAATGGGCTGCATGATGCTTCCACGCAGAGCTGAATCCGACCGCACACGAGTACCGGTAAACAGCGTAGAGGACCTAAGCCTGACCAGGAAAAATGGTGCGAGTCTGACCGTCCATGCTTATAAACCCTATTGGTTTCATTGGGCGACAGGGCTTGAGATGTCTTTTCATCTCATTGTCGGGTAAAAGTCCCACAAAATTGGAAGCAACGTCTCCAAAGGACATCTATAGTGTTGACGGGGACGTTAAACAGCAAATCAAACAAACAAACGGGGTAAAACATGTTCTTCTTGTTTCTGCTCTGGAGTATGGCTTGTGGGTGCTCGTTGGGGCCGCCTCCATGAGGATTTTTTCGGTAGGGAGAGCATCACATTTTTTAATCTTCAAATATTCACTTTTTTCGGCGATTAAGATTACAATGTATTTGTATAGTTGGGTTTTCGTGTTGAGAGCACGGGTACTAGGACAGTTTGCAATAGCCGGAATTGGCTGGTTTTTTATCACCCTTCCTTGCTCATTTTAGATGCCTGCTCAAAATTCAAAAAGTTCATGCGTTATCACCCTTTAACAAGCACCATGACCAAAGGCGTGTTCTTTGCCATGTCAGGGGTGGGGGCAGGGAATAATGGAAGCCAAATCCGTTAACGCATGTTAGCTGTTTTCCTCGGCTAGACATTCGACAACAGGGCTGTGTTATGACACATTTAGCAGCCGAAACTGAACAACGTGTCATCACACACTAGAGCACGTCTTTGGTCCGATTAAAAAATTCTTATATCGCTAGAGAACTGCTCGTTTCTTAGGACAGTTGCTTCTCCTTGGGTGCGATTTGTGCCTTCCTCTGAGCAAGAGGTCAGTATATTCCCACTGGTCAGCTGACACCTGTCGAATTGACAAGTGCCAGCACATTGGAGGCCTTGGGAAGAGCAGTTCATAAACTAAACTCAGCGAGATAGGGGTAGCCCCTATGTGCTTTTAGCGCTTGGTTACCTTACAAAATATATCAAGTCAAGAGAGGGGAGTGCGGGGGAGTGGTAATTTCAAGGACTTGTTAACGTGGTATCATTCGACGTTCCTTACCAGATAAGGCCCTGAGGATATAAAACATATTTCATGCTCAATTCAACTGAGCGTGGAATTAGTTATGCTCAAAACTATTAAAATACCAACAAATCAGACAATCTTCCTCAGTTCAGCTCTGAATATCATTTATCCTGCTCATAGATTATAAAGTGCCAACATTATGAGCAGGATAAACTTCACAGGGGTAAACCTTATTTTTCTTATTTTTGCTCTAAAACATAGATTGTGGGTACTCGTTAGAATCGCCTCGCCGAGGCGGTTCTAACGAGTACTCACAATCTATGTTTAGATTGTGGGTACTCGTGAGAACCGCCTCGTCGCGGCGGTTCCAATGAGTACTCGCAATCTATGTTTTGAGCAGAAATAGGAAACATATCGAAATTTTTCATCTGAAATGTTTCATCTTTTGGTGGTAAAATTTACAATGTATTTGTATAGGCATGTTTTCGCAATGATCACCGTCTCAGGAATGAAAAAAAAAAAAAAAAAAACTCTCGTGTTTCCTTAATAGCTATATGGGCATTCATACAGGGCCAGTAGTGTACACTTGCAACCCTCTACGTAGAGAACCTCCGTATTTCCGCTGTGGGAACACCATTTTTTGCAGCTGCAGGTATTCGTCTTAAATTGTTCAGAGTTGCCTCTAATTATGTTGAGTTTGGAAAATATTAACGATACTCTGGTTTGGCCGAGTTCTGGTATTTTTTCTGCAGGACAGCTCCCACGCGACTATTGACACCATGACGTTCCAAATTGTCGGATAACGGCGTCTGTCGCGGGTTATTTCGGCTTAGCCGTTATGTTTTGGGTTTTGCCCTACATTTTAGTTCACCAGAGCCGAAGGCTTCTGAGGAGCTTATAATATAGGTAGTGGTCCGTCGTCCGTCGTCGTCGTCTGCGTCGTTAACATTTTCAAACGAAATATCTTCTGAAACTACTTGACCAATTGGAACCAAATTACATGTGGAGCCTCTGTGGGAAGGGGGACAAAAGTTTGTTCGTGAGGGCTGGGTCACATGACCAATATGGCTACCATGCCCATATATGGTAAAAACCTTTAAAAACTTCTTCTCAAGACCTTGAAACTTGGTATTCAGCATCGGGGACTCGGGCCCTACCAAGTTTATTCAAATGATGACCTTTGGTTGACCTTGACCTGTTTTACGTAAAGGTCATATTTGGTCACTTGGACATTTGTATGGAAAAAAGCAAAACAGTGGATTTGTCTGATTGCATGGTAGCTAGTGGCATCAGAAATGATATCTGCAATCAGCTGAATGGAAGTTTATCAATTCAAATGGTCATGGTCATTTACCGATCTTTGTTCTGGATGGCCCATATTCAGTATTAGTATCTTCTTCACTTTAACTCTGGGTTGATTGAAACCAAATTAAATGGAAAGCCTCTATAGGAAGGGGGAAACAAAATATATTTCGTAAGGACTGGGTCAAATGACCAATGTGGCGGCCATGCCCATATATGATAAAAACCTTTAAAAAATCTTCTTCTCAAGAACCAAAATCCGATTAACTTGGTATGCAGCATCAGAGATTCGGGCCCTACCAAGTTTGTTCAAATGATGACCTTTGGTTGACCTTGATCTGTTTTACGTCAAGGTCGAATTTGTTCACTTTGACATGTGTATGCAAAACAAGGCAAAATAGTGAATATTTCTGATTACCTGGTAGGCTGTGGCATCAGAAATGATATTTGCAGTTAGTTGAATGGTAGTTTATCAATTCCAAAGGTCAAGGTCATTTACTAACCTTTGTCATGGATGCCTTAGATTAAGTTTTGTTTTTATATATCTTCTTCTCCACTTAAACTGATGGGTTGATTGAAACCAAATTACATGTGGAGCCTTTATGGGTAGGGGGAATGAAATTTGTTCGTAAGGACTGGGTCACATGACCAGTATGGCCGCCATGCTCATATATGGTAAACAAAAAAAACTTTAAAAACTTACTTCACAGGAACCAAATCGCCGTTGACCTTAAAATTTGGCATGTTTGATTTGAGGTTTAACGTCCCCGTCAACACTGTATAGGTCATTTTGGAGACGTTGCTTCCAATTTTGTGTGACTTTTACCCGACATTGAGATGGAATGGCATCTCAAGCCCTGTCGTCCAATGAAACCAATAGGGTTTATAAGCATGGTGGTCCGACTAGCATTGCTTTGCCTGGACAGGCTTAGATCCCCTAAGCGGTTTACCAGTACTCGTGTTTGGTCGGACTCAGCTCTGCGTGGAAGCATCATGCAGTCCATCTATTTCTTCAAGCCCCGATGGGCGGGGCGGTTGGCATGTAGCATTGGGGACGCAGGTCATACCAAATTTATTCACATGATGACCTTTGGTTGACCTTGACTGTTTTCCGCAAGGTAAAATTTGGTCACTTAGACATTTGTATTGAAAAAAGGCAAGACAGTGGATTTTACGGATTGCATGGTACATGTAGCCTGTTGCATCAGACATATTATTTACAATCAGCTGAATGGAAGTTAATCAATTCCAAAGGTCAAGGTAATTACTGACCTTTGTCTTGGATGGCAGAGGTTCAGTATCTTTGTCTTCTTCTCTACTAAAACTGCTGTGTCGTTTGAAACCAAATTACATGAACAGCCTCTATGGGATGAGGCAATGAAAATGTATTCGTGGGATGTGTCTCATGACCATGATGGGCACCATGCCTGCATATGGTATAAATCACATCACCTCTTGTAGGCGTAGTGGCCCATGGGCCTCATGTTCGTTATTCCATTGGTCAATAAAACCACATGTTCGAGGAGATGACCATTTCATTTGAAATAATTTGCATGTTTAATAGTGTCATTCAAAAACTATACCCGGCAAAAAAAGTTCTGCACAACTGGGGTTTTTGCTGATTTATTGTACTTACATGCAGTATCTGTTAACATATTAGATATCATCTTTTAGCTTATTCTTTTGGAAACAGTTTGCTTTAAACAGAATCAAAATCGCACAAGAAATGCTGGAGATTTTGGCTTGACAAGGCACCAGGGGTCGGCAGATAAAAAATTATCGATTTTCAATGCGATCGTTTATTACCTGTCCGTCTGTTGGCTTAAGGCGTTTAAATGCGTATAGGACGAAAGACATTATTTTAATGGGTCTTTGGTTAATTTTGGTAAAATATTGCGCTTGTTGTTGCTGCTACTGCTGCTGCAGACGTTGGCTTGTGATGTTCTGTTACCTGTCTTTTGTAATATGGTGCTGCATGGGATTTTAAGAGTGAACATTTCTGTCAAAAGTCACCATCAAATTTCTTATCCAATAACATGCATGGAATTAAAAAATGCTCACCAGGCTACATATCCAACTGCATTTTTTTGCAAGATTTTTTTAAGATGTTCATCATTTCATTAAATCAGTTTTAATTGCCCAAAATTAAGCGTTTGGTTACAACAATGGCGAATGCTAGACCTTTCCGAGCTTTGAGAAAGCTAACTGATGAAGAAATAGCCCGGGCGCTTGGGCGTTTAGAGGCGGGGGATCATCCGCAAGATGTTGCTAATCAGTTCAACGTACATCGCAGCACTGTTGTCCGCATTCGTCAGCGTAATCAAGCGACGGGGGCTGTTTCCGACCGACCCAGAATCAGACGACCGAGAGTTACCACCCATCGTGAAGACCGATACATTGCGGTAACTGTAGCAAGGCGGCGTTTTGTTGATGGTCCCAGTCTTGAGAGAATGTTGAGACAACAACGGGGGCCTTGCGCAGGTCGAATCTCGGTGCAGACAGTCAGGAACTTAGTTCGAGCCTCGGGGTTCAAATCCAGAAAACCCGCTAGTAAGCCCCAGCTTTCTCAACGGAACAGGGCTCTACGGCGCCAGTTTTGTGCACGACATGGCAGATGGAACCAACGGCAGTGGTCGGAAGTTCTTTTTTCCGACGAGTCGAGATTTTGTCTTCGGAAGATTGATGGTCGGATCAGAGTTTGGCGTCGCACTGGGGAGCGGTACCTTGAGCCTAATGTCCTACCAACAACAGCTTACAACGGTGGCAGTGTAATGGTTTGGCAGGTATCAGTTCTAATGGCAGAACTGCCCTTGTCGTATTTCCCGGAAACTTGAATGGTCGTCGGTACATTGACAAAATTCTAAGACCTCATGTTGTACCGTATCTCAGACAGATGGGCCCGAACTCCATCTTCCAGGACGACAATGCGAGACCACATCGTGCCAGGATTGTCGATGGTTTCCTGCAGCAGAATGGTGTGCAGAGACTTGAGTGGCCACCGATGTCCCCTGACTTGGCGTGCATTGAACATTTGTGGGATATTCTTGGTCGGGCTGTCAACAAACGAGTCAATCAACACACAAGGCTTCCAGACTTGCAGAGACATCTACTCCAAGAATGGGCTGCGATTCCTCAGCATCATATACAGAGACGGAAGAATTCCATCAGGAGGAGACTTGACGAGTGTCGTGTGAATCTTGGTGGCTATACCCATTATTGATTATTGAGTTACAGTTCAGAAACTGTGATTTTGTCATTTTTGACAACCTACCCAATGTGCCTTCGGAGAAGCATTATTCATGACTCAGTGATGATATTCTTGTTTTGATTTCTGTTTATTATCAGGATTGAATTAAATTTTCTTGTGATGTAATTATTTTTTCTGTATATTTATGTTTTAGGCAAACAGGTCGAAAAAAAACCACAGTTGTGCAAAACTTGATTTGCCGGGTATATGACAGTTTACCGAAGTGTCCATCCTTTTCATTCTAACCCAGAAAATGTTTCATTTGTTTATGTGTGTAATAGAGACAGATAAGTACCTTATTCATTTTCTAGTATTTTTATCAACCTTTATTTGAATGAAGAAGCGGAAACAATTACGGATTTATTATGGTGAAAGGACAATCAAAGTTTCTACTTTCGGTTTCCATATATATTTAAACGCATTGCAGGCGCCTAATGACATTGACTTATTTAAAGCTTTTGTTGTCTCTCTTGATATTACCTACATTTTAATTGATAACACTATTCATTTACAAAAATTAATTAGACACAGACAACAACCGTCGAAACAGCGTTAGAAGAGCAGTTTGTTTAGAGTCTTCATTTTTTGCCATTCCATCTAAATGCTTTGGGCATATTGATGTATGTATTGCAAAGAGCTATATTCCATATATTTTTTATGTGTGTGTGTGTGGGGGGGGGGGGGTAGGTGGGGGGGGGGGGTGGTTACCGTAACATTTTTAGGTGTCGCAAAATTTAGGTTAATATCTAGATTTTTGCACAGCGTTATTGAAAATTGTTAACAAATTGACAAATGTTTAATTTGCTTCATACATATACAGTATGTGCCCTTAGAATTGGGTTGTTGAGTGAGGCAAAGGTGATGTATAGCTTGCATCAGTGGGGCGTCCGGCTGATACTGGCTGACAGTTGGACAAGACCTGTTGTCCTTAAAGCAGGTTAGGGTAGAGGGAGGTTGTTATTATTTCTTCTGGTTCTGCACTACCATTAGTTTTCCTCTTTCTCTTCTGCCCGTTACTTTCATGTCATATACAGTAGAACTTCGATGGCTCGAACACCGATGGCTAGTTTACCATGGCTGAGTCGAACCCGTTCTTGAGCCCCTAGGGAAGTCCTCTATATAAGAAATGGTGCGAGATAATTTAGGAGACTTTCGTCTTTTAATTTGCAAACGTATGCTGTGTGTACTCATTAGAATCGCCTCGATGAGGCGATTCTAATGAGTACACACAGCATACATTTTCATTACAGGACCTAGCCCCCGCCCATAGGGGCTTGGAGAAATATATGGGTTGCATGATGCTTCCACGCAGAGCTGAATCCGGCCCGCACACTAGTACTGGTAAACCGCTTAGAGGATCTAAGCCTGTCCAGGAACCGCGTTGCGAGGCGGACCGTCCATGCTAATAAACCCTATTGGTTTCATTGGGCGACAGGGCTTGAGATGTCATTTTCATCTCAATGTCGGGTAAAAGTCGTACAAATTGGAAGCAACGTCTCCAAAATGACCTTAATAGTGTTGACGGGGACGTTAAACCTCAAATCAAACAAACAAACAAATCATTACAGGACCACGAAAATATGTCAAAAAGTACCTCGTTATGCCACCTGGCAGTAAGCCTCTGTGGCTCGAACTACCCCTGTCTCGAACACATTTTCGAGGTCCCAAAGGTGTTCGAGCCATTGAAGTTCGACTGTATTATTTCTTCTCCCTTTTTTCTCCCTTTCTGTGGGTGACGACACAAAATAACCCACAAGGGTTGAAGTGCCGTAAAATCCAAAACAATCAATCGTTGCTAAATCACTCTTGTAGCTGATATTTCATATTTCAAAACAACCTTCCAATTAAATCTACGCCTCATATCTTTTTAAAGATATTTCTTGTTTTTGTTATGTGTGTGTATCGCTTATATTATTTTGTTTTGGATAGCCAGTTGGTCATTTTGTGGGAAAGTAACTGTTCATTTGGCTCTCCGCTATTGATGATTCGGTGACGGGCCTCCGTGGCCTAGTGGTTAAGTGCGCTGACTCTTGATCATTAGGTCTCTCACCGCTGTGGTTCGAGCCTCGCTCGGATCACATGTGAGACGTCAAGTTCTGCAACGGATGGTCAGGTGGTTTTTCTCCGGGTACTCCGGTTTTCGCCCACATCTGATTAACGATCGGCTCGATATGAGTGGAATAATCTTGAAAGGGCCGTAAAACCAAAACCAAAAAAAAAAAAAAAAAAAAAAAAAATGATGTTTCGGTTGGGGTCTAGTTGTTTCATGTTTGTGTTTCTTTCCCTTTGGCGTCTCTGATGGGAGCTGTGGGTTAATTGTTTCGATTCATGATAATTACCGTCACTTTTATTTCTACATTAGCGACGTTAGCTGTTGAAACAGCAATTCTGAAGTTGAAACAACTGTAACTTCGTTATTTCTAATTCTAACACAGCGCGCCTATATAGGCAATGGATAATAACTGTGTTTTATTCTACAACAAATCACGACAAGGAAGAGCGTGACGAATGACGTCATTAAAAACTGCTAATTTATGACGTCACTAGTCGATTGGCGGTGTAACGTAATTTTCTCGCATCGAAAACGTTAGAAAAGGATATAAATGCATGTGTTTCAGTCGAAAATTTTAGCGGGATTTCTTCTAACAATGGCGAAAAGTTGTGAGATTTTGAAGGAAACAACAACATTATTGCCGATTTTCAGCGTGTTAGAATCGAAATAGATCAGCTCTAGCCAGTGATTTGTTGGGTAATAAATCACAGTTTGTCGGTCAGTTGTAAGTAGACAAAATCACGCGCGCTACGCGCTCTTGATTTGTCTACTTTACTGACCTCCAAACTGTGATTTATTACATTACAAATCACAGTTAGAGCTGATCTATTTCTTAAAGAAAAAACTCAAGTGTTGGTATACGTTTTCTTAATTAAATCAAAAGAAACATTTTTTGTACTAAATCTCTCGACTTTGTTGCAATTCGTTTTCTCCAGCGTCACTGAAGAACAGCACCGTATGTACACCTAATTTCGCGCATGTGATAGTCGGAATTGTGGCAGGCTGACAGACAGAGAAAATCAAATTCGTGTCTTTTGATATCATTTTTGGCAGGCAAGGCTTCGAGAACGCTTATAGAATTGCGAGACTAGCCGAGCGATTCTACACCCGTTCTCGAAGCCGAGCTTGATAAACTTGATATCAAATGACAGGAATCCGTAATTCTGTGTATCAGTTTATCCCATAGAACACCCTTAATTTGGAAATTTACGATCAGTTATCGATAGTCATTTACCGGCGCGCAATAATCGGTGGATATATTTTGAATCAGCTGTCCGTATTTTTTCCTTTCATATTTTTAGGTATTTTTTTTTTCATTTTGTTCGTTTTAGCCATTTATCCAGTAGTCCGGTTCGTCTACGAAAATACGAAGGTACATTTATAAAAATGCAATGTTACGATGACCTGGCATGTCTTTATCAGGTCAGTGTGTTACAATGCATCTAATACAGGGGATCACTGATAATAAAAAAATATCACCCACAGGCCTATGGGGGTTTTGCATACGTAGGAAAGTCACCTGAAGTATGAAAATACAGTAAAGTTCCTATATTAAGACTACCTTTGGGACTGCTCAAAAGTGGTCTTAAGACCACTTTTGAACAGTCCCAAAGGTGGTCTCTTATTAGGAGGCACTGGTTGTAGTAAACACAAAGAAAGTATAACTGAAACTTTCTCAATAAGCTTTTAAAAAGAGATTCATCTTAATTTTAGGTGGTCTTAATAGCGGAATTTGCTGTATGCAGTTATTTCATGTCCGTTTAGGGGATAACCCAAACAATTGACCCGAGGCGCCGAGGAAGATCCCATGAACTATTGCTCGAGGCCGTAGGCAATGGTGTTGACTATCCCCTAAGCAAACTAAGTAAACCCTGATCAGACGGTGCGTGCTTTATCGTCTGACCTTTTACTGTGAGCAAACAGTGTGAACCCTGATCAATTAAACAGCGTCTGATCTAGGTCTACAATGTTTGCCAAGCCCAACCAATGACTCCAGCCCTGATTCTATACATAACCCTACTAAGCAACACTGCGACAAAAATAACGCTGCTACTTTCTGTAAATAAGTTACCTGGATCTCCTACAATCAGTGATAGGCACGCGTACTTTAACACTGAGGAGATACTTGCGCTTTATAACTATTGGTCGATTGATAAACAATCGACCCAGTCGATTGATAAATAATCGACCTAAAAAGCGTCGTTGCACTGATATTGGTAATCATTGCCGAGCTTGTTGGAGTCGTTCGAGGTCACGCAGACAAAATCAGTGCAATAACGCTTTACTTTTTTTCTACCGAGTCGTGACAAGTTAACCCTTATCCGGCCGTTCACGACAACCCTACCTTTGCAAACAGTGTAGATCCTGAAAAAGCCATCTGATCAGGATCTACACTGTTTGTCATACAGTTTGTGAAATGAACAAATATATTATATCAAGTAATTTCATTGGTTGATAATCAATGATGGGAGTGGCCCAATTAATTTATGCAGCGGGATAAGGATTAATATTTGAGCCGGAGAACAGCATTTCCTAAAATTTACATGATTGTGCGTCCAGCGAAGAATCAATCATCTTGCGAATCCATGTAGCCTCTTGCTGCATAAAGGAGCATTGGACACTTAGCTATCCTTAGAGCGCACAACGAAGAATCCGATCAGACTGCGCAGATGTGTTGGCTGATCGTAGTCTTCGCTGGACGCACATATAGGTTGCTGGAAATGCTGTGCCCCGGCTCATTTGTCTGGGAACATGTGTGTTTAGCGAAGACAAACCCAACCAGTGTACATTTAACAAGTGAGGGCACAAACTGTACAGGCTGATCTTCGACTTAGTTGTTCCCTCATGTTTAAACACTGAGACTCGACATTACGATAACACACCCGTGCGACATAGTGCAATTTTTAACATCTCCAAAATGGCTACTTTTCTGATGAAAATCTGTAATTTGTTATTTATTTGGTTATTTTTTTAATTCAAACGTATGATGTGGGTGCTCGTTAGAACCGCCTCATTGAGGCGGTCCTAACGAGTACCCACAACCTATGTCTTGGAGCAGAAATAAGAAAAATAAGGTATATCCCCATAATCCCCTGTTTTCTCTGTATAAAATGAGGTTTAGGGGTCGTTAATTCCAGGAATTGTTTACGTGAGGAGATATCTTGATGATCCGATATGCAGTCTGCTTCGAAGTAAACAAAAGATACAGTGACATTTGAAACATGTTTTA
The DNA here is from genome assembly GCA_963580285.1 of Lucinisca nassula. Taxonomy (NCBI): domain Eukaryota; kingdom Metazoa; phylum Mollusca; class Bivalvia; order Lucinida; family Lucinidae; genus Lucinisca; species Lucinisca nassula. The sequence continues at coordinate 110,175,786 of OY757025.1, read as the reverse complement.
TTTGTTTATTTATATTTTATATATTTCATATATTAAACAGAAAGAAAGAAAGAAAAAAAAAAAAGAAAGAAAGATAAGGGAGCACATATTTACAGAGCACATACATGTCATAACAGTGATTTTGAATTTTTTCTGCATCATATTAGACAGAATTGTTACTTTTTAAACACGAATGAAAACACGTTACTGTAGGGCTTACTACAACTTTTGTGAGTTCGGTTTTGTCTCCGTCCCAGGGAAAGGCCTACTCTTAAAGGAAGGAATGAAGACCAAATTCTTTCCTTTAAGTGTAGACCCTTAGGAAACAAAATCTAACATATTTTGAAATTGTTGCATCCTCTGAATGTGCATTCACTCTATTCAGACAAAGTACTCTTGGTCATCAGAAAACGATTCACTGGCCATTGAACCAAGTCCTTCATCTGATCCAATCTCGCTTCGTTTCTCCTCCTGCTCAGTTCCACCTTTTATAACCAAATACTCTCTCGATGTCATGAAACTATAGATGTCATCATCCTTCACGCTCCTTAAATAATTGTCCTCAAAAGAACTGCTCAGGTCACTTTCAGAATCACTGCAGCTATAATCTATTGAGAAATCCTGAGTGTCTGAAAATTCTGGGAACGTGTAATTAAATGAGTAACTGAAATCATTATCTTCAATACCTTTGTCAACACATGTATCTTCATGAGGAACAGCACATATCTCAAACTTATCAAGGTTGGACAAAGCAGATTCTCTCCTCAGTTTTCTTGGTGTTGGCTCAGAAAATCCACTGAAAACGTCTTTATTATCACAATGTTCCAGAAAGGCTTCGTCCAGGTCGATTGCGGCCAAACAAGAATCGTCATCTGAACATGAAGACTCGCTGTCTGTGTCCCAGTTTTGATTCCAATAAAAACGACATTTCTCCTCGAGGCTCAATTCCTTCCTGCTGATATGGTGCCTTGCTGCTGATACGGTGCCTTCCTGCTGATATGGTGCCAGCAGTTACAGTTATAAATATTTTGTTAAGAGTTGCCTAAAATCGTACTTCACGGTGTTTAACCGTGCATGTTTCTCGGATTACGACCGACTTAGTTGCATAAGAGGATTTGTTTGTTTGATTTGAGGCGTTTTTTTTTTTGGGGGGGGGGGGGGGTGCTGGGTGGGGGTGGGGGGTGGGGGTTACGGCCCTTTCAAGATTATTTCCCTCATATCGAGCCGATCGTTAATCATAGGTGGGCGAAACCCGGAGTACCCGGAGAAAGACCACCTGACCCTCCGTTGCAGAATTTGGCGTCTCGCATGTGACCCGAGCCAGGCTCGAACCACAGCGGTGAGAGACCTAATAATTAAGAGTTGGCCCTCTTACCCATTAGGCCGCGGAGGCACGTGTTTGATTTGAGATTTATCGTCCCCGTCAACACTGCAAAGGGCGTTTTTGAGACTTTGCTTAACATTTTGTTGGACTTTTACTCGACATTGAGATGAAATGACACATCAAGCCCTGTCGCCCATGAAACCAATAAGGGTTTATAAGCATGGACGGGTCCGACTCGCACCGCTTTGCCTGGGCAGGCTTAGATCCTCTAAGCGGTTTACCAGTACTCGTGTGCGGGTCGGTTTCAACTCTGCGTGGAAGCATCATACAGCCCATCTATTTCTTCAAGCCCCGATGGGCGGGGGCCGTTTATCAAGAGGAGGTAAAACTGTTAACAAACGTGTCATAACAGAAACATTCTTTATTACATTCAGTAATCCTTACATGACTAGTCTGATTTATTTACTCGAAAGTCCTTTTCGGACCAAGTCTTTTTAATGTTAAATACTGGCCCCAGTTACATTTTAAATTTGCATTCTGGCCTGCAACTGGGGCCTTTTGCTGATAATTGCTATTATAACTGAGTATGTCTTCTTTGTTTGTTTGTTTGATTGTGGTTTAACGCCCCCGTCAAAACTATTTAGTACATTTTGGAGATGTCGCTTCCAATTTGGTGGGACTTTTATCTGGAATTGAGATGAAATGACATCTCAAGCCGTGCTGCTCAATGAAACCAATAGGGCTTATCCAAACGGTCTGACTCCCATTACTTTGCCTGGGCAGGCTTAATCAGTCTAAGCGGTTAACCAGATCTCATATGGGGTCAATTTCTATGGGGTGCCGTTTTACTATTTAATCCGTATTTATAGATATCCATGATTATTTATGGATATCCATAATTCGAATTATGGATATCGATAATTCGAATTATGGATATCCATTATTATTTATGGTTATCCATAATTTATGGATATCCATAGTTCGAATTATGAAAATCCATTATTCGAATTATGGATATCCATAAATCGAACTGAATTAATGATATCCATAAATCCAATAATGGATATCCATTATTCGATTAATTGATATTCATTTATCGAATTATGGATATCCATTATTCTGCTGATTTATGGATATCCATAAATCAAATTATGGACATCCATAATTCGATTTATGGATATCCATAATTCGATTTATGGATATCACTAATTTAGAGCGAAATATGGATATCCATTAATCGAATTATGGATATCCTTAATTCGAAATATGGATATCCATTATTCGGCTGATTTATGGATATCCATAAATCGAATTATGGATATCCATAATTCTCCTCTGCAAATAAACCTAATGAATAATGACTGCTCCCTTTGCAAAAAAAAACACAAAAAAACTCTACTATTCCCGTTAGGTCCGTTTTAGGTGTTTAATAAAAGCCGGGATAGAGGTGGAGGTAATGTAGGGTAGGCTTAGTGGTGGTCTATGGTGTGGGAGAGATATGTTTTGTTTGATTTGAGGGTTAACGTCCCCTTCAATATAATCTAGGTCATTTTGGAGACGTTGCTTCCAATTATATTGGGCATTAAGCCTTCATTGAGATGAAATGACATCATGACATCTCAATACCGCCGGCCTCGGTAGCTCTGTCGGATGCGCGTCTGACTGGTGATCAGGAGGATGCGGGTTCGATACCTGCCAGGGTCGGCAACATTCTTTCGTGGAGATTGATCATGCAATATTTTCTACGGCCATTCTCTCCCTTCCGCTGATTCAAGAAGGGCAGTTTTATTTTGGAGTCATCAAAAAAATTTACACATCACTTTCACAAGTCTGTGAAATAATACCCATTTACACCTAGACTAGCCACTAGGCGTTAAAATGGATTATATGAAATTAAAATCATCTTTTGCATTAAAATGAATAGTGTATAAACGTTTAGCTAGTCTAGTCTCTCAGGCCTAATTTTGAGATTACTAAGTTTGGAGATTCTACCAAATAGACTTGCCATTACCAACAAGGTGATAAATTTTTAATATAATAAAAATACTAAAATTGATCAGACTTTAATTATCAGACTAGAAGAGATAGATCATGAAACCTTTTCTACAGTCATTTTCTCCCTTCCGCTGATTGTCAGTTTCTGGCGAAAGAATGTGAACTGTGCGTATAAGCCTGCCCAGGAAAAGTGTAGATAGGTAAATTGACCGGCTCAAAAATGATCTAAATTAGTGTTGACTGGGCCGTTAAACTCAAATACAAACAAACAAACAAACCTCTCAATCCCTGTCGTCCGTTGACTCGCACGACTTTGTTTGGACAGGCCTAGACCTTCTAAACGGTTTACCAGTACTCTCAGCTCATGCAGCCAAATCTATTTCTCCAAGCCCTAAGGGGCGGGGGCTAGGAGATATATAGGTACTCCATACATTATATGGATATATGTTAAGACTATATATAACGACCATTTGCATTTTTCTTCAGAAAGTATGCAAGGATTGCCTGTTTGAATAATTATAATCTTACGTCCGACTTTCAGTGTCCTTAGGTGCGCAGTCCTCATAGAGGTGATTCCAGAGGGACCGGATGCGTTGGCCGGAATTTCCAGATCTTACGGCTGGTTCCGATATTTAATGGCACACATGGCGGGCGTTCAGCGTATGGCGTCCGTTGCTTTGGACGCCGTACGGACTGAAAAGGCTGCATGGCAGAGAGGTCCCTTTGACTAGCCATCGTCTTCCAGCGATTATGAAGACCTTGAAGATTTTGAAGATTTGTACAATAAACAATCTCGTGCCTTAGGGAGAAATCATTAAACCAAAAGCTTTGGCGGTGATGTATGGATATCCATAATTCGAATTATGGATATCCATAAATCGATCTGAATTATGGATATCCATAAATCGAATTATGGATATCCATAAATTGATCTGAATTAATGATATCCATTAATCGAATTATGGATAATTCGAATTATAATTATCCATTATTCGGCTGATTTATGGATATCCATAAATAGAATTATGGATATCTATAATTCGATTTATGGATATCTATTAATACGGATTAAATAGTAAAACGGCGCCCCATGAATTTCAGCTCTGCGGGGAAGCACCATGCAACCTAATCTATTCCTCCAAGCCCGGATAGGCCGGGGCTCTTGGTTTGACTCCTGTGCAACGAAGCATCAAAGCCAAGTTACATGCGCTAAGAGTCTGAGAAAATAATTGTTCACGTGATACTTAATTTGTACTAACACGCCAGTTTCTGCAACGGAAGGTCAGGTGTGTCTATGGGTACCGCGGTTTAGTTAACGATTGGCTCGAAATAATTGAAATGGACGTATATCTAAAAATAACAGCAAACAACATGCTTCATTTGATTTTTTTTTTTTTTTTTTTTTGTACAATGCTCAACAGTCTTAACCCGTCAGTGACCAGTAGAACCACCAGATAACCATCCATCTTATAGCTTTGGACAAGTACATACACAATTTAAGGAATCTCAAGATATTTTTATTTGTTGTAAGTTTTACACCAGTTTCCCTACCGTTTAAGCAAACAGTAAAGGGTCTGATCATACGCGGAGTCTGATCAGGATCTTCACTGTCAACGTCCCATTTTGAGACGCTAGCCATTTAGAAATGGGACAATTTAACTTCTTTCTTTCTTTCTTTCTTCTTTCTTTCATTTGTGAACCTGGCTCAGGTCCGTCATGTATGAAATATAGGTGCCGGACTCGGTAGCTCAATCGGATGCGCGTCTGATTGGTGACCAGGAGGACGCGGGTTCGATACCTGCCGGGGTCGGCAACATTCTTCCGTGGAGATTGATCATGAATTTTTTATGCGGTCATTCTATCCCTTTCTCTGATTCAAGAAGGGCAGTTGTCAGTTTCTGGCGAAAGAATGTGCACTGTACTGGTAATCCGCTTACGTATAGCCTGTCCAGGAAAAGTATGAATAGGTAAACAGACCGGCTAAAATGGCATAAATAGTGTTGACTGGGCCGTTAAACCCCAATACAAACAAACAGACAATGAAATATAGGTTTATCTAGTTGACCGGAACGATTTTTTTTCAATCATGGCCCTGGGGTCAAAATGCCCCTGTTGCTAGGATGCTTTACAAAGACTCATGACGGCCCCCGCCCATCAGGGCTTGAAGCAATATATGGGCTGCATGATGTTTCCACGCAGAGCTGAATCCGGCCCGCACACTAGTACTGGTAAACCGCTTAGAGGATCTAAGCCTATCCAGGAACCGCGATGCGAGGCGGACCGTCCATGCTAATAAACCCTATTGGTTTCATTGGGCGACAGGGCTTGAGATGTCATTTCATCTCACTGTCGGGTAAAAGTCCCACAAAATTGGAAGCAACGTCTCCAAAAGGACCTTTACAGTGGTGACGGGAACGTTAAACCTCAAATCAAACAAACAAACAAAGACTCATGAGTAAAACTGGAATGTCCAGGCCTTTGATATTTTATGTACGTACAACTTTGTTAGCTTATACGAGTATATACGATTTAGGAAAATCATGATTTCTTCAGTTGTAGTTCAAATGGAGCTTTTTCTTCTTCAAACACAGTTTGCATGTGTTGGTTATAACATATCCTCAGTCGGCTGGGAGAGGCAAATGTGTCGTGTAGCTTTCGACATTAAAGAGGTCCGAAACAATATTTGAAAAGGCCTGTTGTCCATGCAGCAGGGTAAGGTATGAGGGAATGCTATGGAATCTACCCACTTTTATTCTCCTTTCTCCTTAATTTCCTTACATGTTTCAGCGATCTTTTAGTCGTATAATATTTATGCTGTACCCAATCGAGATCGTTTTATATCGAATAATGATTTTAAGAAATTTGGTGAATCATTGCACGTACATGTATATATTTTTCTCTGAATTTATATACTCAGCCACCATAAAATTCGGGTTTCAATAGTCCTTGTTGCAGAACAGATTTAAGTTCAATATTGAAATTAGAAGTTTAATCGGTATGACATTATGACATCTATAAAATTTAGAAAAGGCTTTGCGTAGTTTAAGATACCGATAACTCTGATTTAGAAGGATAGCAATGTACAATTTATTAAGAGTGTTGAAGTCAGTTACATGACTAGACACTCTGGCAAATTTAATTTATTGCGAAATATAAACTCCAAAGGATGCCGCACGAGGAACACCATCCAAGAAAGGAAGATATATAACCTCAAATTCATCGCGTTTTTCATAAATTTTGCAGGAAACGAACCCGTCTACAATAGATAGGTGTAATTCCAAAAACGGGGCCTGGTATCAGAAGAAATTTCTTTATTTAACTGAAGATGTGGGTGGGTGGGTGGGTGGGGGGGGGGGGTAATTTGACTGATCAAACCATCGAAATAGGTATTGTCAATATTGAATACATAATCCAAATATCTAGGAGTCGAGCTTAAGGCTTTGGTTTTCAACGGAAAGGAACATCATGAATCCTCTTTCATAACAAAACAAGAACAGATCAGCCACAAGGGGAGCGCAGGCAAAGTGGTGTGACTCAGACCTCGCAATGCATATACTCATTTTGGTTTCATTGAGCGACAGGGCCTGAGATGTCATTTCATCTCAGTGTCGGTTAAAAGTCCCACAAAATTTGAAGCAATGTCTCCAAAATGACCTTAATAGCATTGACACGGATGTTAAACATCAATTCAAACAAAATGCAACTGGATAGGACTTGCTGTTATGGTCCCTGTAGGTATGTAACTGGATAGAGCTTGCTGTGATGGTCCCTCCAGGGTTGCAAATAGATAGGACTTGCTGTACGTATGTAGCATGATTTGCTGTTATTCTGCCTGCATGTATGTACTGAAAAGGACCTGCTGTTACGGTCCCTGTAGATATGTAACTGGATATGACCGGCTGTTATGGTCCCTGTGGGTTGTAACCTGAGCGGAGCTGCTGTTATGGGCCCTGTACGTATGTAACTGGATAGCATCCGCCGTTATTCTCCCTGCAGGTATGTAATCTGAGCGGACCTCTTGTTTCAGTGACTGTGGGAATGTTATCTTAGCGCACCTGCTGTTATGGTCCCTGTAGCAGTGTAACTTGATCGGAACTGCTGTTATCGTCACTGATGATATGTAACTCGAGTGGGCCTGCTGTTATGATCCCTGTAGGTATGTAACTCGATAGGACGTGCTGTTAAGGTAACTGCTGGTAAGTAACCGGATAGGAATTGCTGCTATGGTCCCTGTAGATACGTGTGTAATAGGATAGGGCTTGCTGTTATTCTCCTATAGGTAAGTAACCTGAGCGAACTGTTGTTACAGTCTATGTAGGTATGAAACTTAATTGGACCGGCAGTTATTCTCCCTGTAAGTATGTAACCGGAGTGGACCTGCTGTTATGGTCCCTGTAGGTATGTAACTGGATATGACTTGCTGTTACGGTCCCTGTAGGTATGTAACCTGAGCGTACCGACTGGTATGGTCCGTGTATGTATGTAGCTGGATAAGACCGGTTTGCATGGTTCCTGAAGTTATGTAACTGAATAGGACCTGCTGTTATGGTCCCTATAGGTATGTAACCTGTTCGGACCGCCTGTTATGGTCCCTTTAAGTATGGTACTGGAAAGGACCTGCTGTTTATTTGTTTGATTTGAGGTTTAACGCCCTAGTATATAGGTCATTTTGGAGACGTTGCTTCCAATTTTGTGAGACTTTTACCCGACATTGAGATGAAATGAAATCCCAAGACCTGCCACCCAAGGAAACCCAAAGGGTTTATAAGAATGAACGGTCCAACTTGCAGCACTTTGCCTGGGCAGGCTTACATGTACACTCCATATTTTCAGTTCTGTGGTGTATTCTTTGCTTCCAAAGGATAACCATGAATATATTTAATGTCACTACAGTTCGTGTCTGGGAATGTGTGGGGCCGTAGTGTAGTTTATATTTTCTTGTCGCTTGGGATCATTGATTCCATTTCTGAATTTCGAAAATATTTGAGTGTCACTGATAAGGCCTAAGTGTCCGAAACTAGTCCGGTCAAGAAAACATTATATACATATACATATATGTGTGTGAATTCGGGTTTAACGTCGCTTTCAACAATTTTTCAGTCATATCACGACGGTGTCTGGTTGCGACAGGGAGCTCAATGCTCACTTTTATAGTGCTGCCTCACTGAAGTATCATGTCCCAGACACATTACATGATACCACATCCAGTCACATTATCCTGACACTGGGTCGACCAGTCCTAGCTCTACCCCGTAAATCTAAGTGCCAAGCGAGGAGCAGCTAGTACCATTTTCTACGACTTTGGTATGTCGCGGCCCGGGATCGAACCCGTGACCTCCCGTTCCCCGGAGCGGACACTCTACCAACTGAGCTATCGTGGCCGGTCACATATACATATATACCTTTAGGTACGTTACTGGATAGGACCTGCTGAAATTGTCCCTGTAGGTATGTAACCGCGGCGAACCTGCTGTTATGATCCCTGTATGTATGTAACGGGAAAGGACATTCTGTTGTGATCCCTGTACTTATATAACTAAATACAACCTGCTGTTATTCTCCCTGCAGGTATGTCACCTATGGAGACCTTCTGTTACAGGCCCTCTAGTAATGATACCTTTGCAAACCTGCTGTTAATGTCCCTGTAGCATTTTAACTGGATTGGCCCTGCTGTTATGTTCCCTGTGTAAGACTTTTTATTGCCCCTGTAGGTATGTATCCTGGACAGACCTGCTGTCATGGGCACTATAGGTAGATAGACCCTGACGTTATGGTCCCCATAGGTATATAACTGGATAGGACCAGCTGTTATGGTCCCTGTTGGTATGTAACTGGATAGGATCTACTGTTATGGTCCCTGTAGGTAATTAAGTGGATGGGACCTGTTATTATGGTCCCTGTAAGTATGTAATCTGAGCGGACCTGCTTTTTTGTCCCTGGAGGTATGCAAAAGGATAGAACTTGCTGTCATGTTGCCTGTGGGTATGTAGCCTGAGCAGTATAGCTGTTATGGTACTTGTAGGTATGTAAGTGGATAGAACATGTTGTGTTAGTCCCGTAGGTACATGTGTCTGACTGGATAAGGCATTCTGATATGTTCCCTGCTATATATGACTGGAAAAGACCTGCTGTTATGCTCCCTGTACGTATATTGTCCCGGTTGGTATGTAACTGGATAGGACTTGCTGGTATGGTCCCTGCAGGTATTTAACTGGATAGGACTTGCTGTTAATGTCCCTGTAGGTATGTTACCTGAAATGACCTGCTGTGTACCTGTAGATATGTAACTGGATAGGACCCGCTGTTATGGTACCTGTAACTATGTAAGCTGAACGGACCCGCTTTTTCTGTCCCTGTAAGTATGTATCCTGAGTGGACATGCTGTTATGTCCCTGTAGGTATATAACCTGAGTGGACCAGCTGTTATGGCCTTGTTGAAATTTAACCAGAGCGGACCTGCTGTAATGGCCCCTGAAGGTATGTAACTGGATAGGACTTGTTGTCATGGTGCAGAAATGTAACTGGATAGGACTTAATGTTATGGTCCCGAAGGTATGTAACAGAATAGTACTTGCTGTTATTGTTCTTTTAGGTATGTAAGTCAATAGGACCTGCTGTAATTGTCGCTGTAGGTATGTTACAGTATAGGACCAGATGTTATGGTCCCCGTAGGTATGCAACCTGAGCGGACCTACTGTTATGATCCCGGTAGATATTAAACTGGATAGGATCTGTTGATAATTATATAACTGGTCGAACTTGCTGGTTTGGTCCCTGAAGATATGTAACCTGAGGGGACATGCTGTTATAGTACCTGTAGGTATGCACCATGAGCGGATCTAAAGTTTGCAGGTCCCTGTGGGTATGTAACTGCATAGACCCTGCTATTATGGTTCCTACCATTATGTAAGCTGGCCGGACATACTGTTACGCTCCCTGTAGGTATTAACATGTTCGGACCACCTGTTACGGTCCCTTAAGGTATGTTACTGGATCGGACCTACGGTAATTGTCACTGTAGGTATGTATCATGGGCGGACCTGCTGTTATGATCCATGTAGGTATTAACTGGATAGGACTTGCTGTAATGGTCGCTGTACGTATGTAACCGAATAGAACCTGCTGTTATTCTCCCTGTAGGTATGTTACCTTAGCGGACCTGCTGTTACAGACCCTCTAGTAATGTTACCTTTGCACACCTGCTGTTATAGACCCCGTAGCAATGTAACTGGATTGGACCTGCTGTTATGTTCCCTGTAGGTTAGTAACCTGGATGGATCTGCTGTTATGGTCCTTGTAGGTAGATATGACCTGCCGTCATGGTCCCTGTAGCTATTAACATGTTCGGACCGCCTGTTACGGTCCCTTTAGGTACGTTACTGGATAGGACCTGCTGTAATTGTCCCTGTAGGTATGTAACCCCGGAAAACTTGCTGTTATTGTCCTTGTATGTATGTAACGGGAAAGGACATTCTGTTGTAATCCCAGTACTTATGTAACTGAATAAAACCTGCTGTTATTCTCCCTACTGGTATGTAACCTATGGAGACCTGCTGTTACAGTCCCTCTAGTAATGTTACCTTTGCAAACCTGCTGTTAATGTCCCTGTAGCATTTTAACTGGATTGGCTCTGCTGTTATGTTCCCTGTGGGAATGTATCAGAATAAGAGTTTTTATTGTCCCTGTAGGTATGTATCCTGGACATACCTGCTGTCATGGTCCCTATAGGTAGATAGACCCTGATGTTATGGATTCTATAGATACGTAACTGGATAGGACCTGCTGTCATGGTCCCTTTTGTTATGTAACTGGAAAGGATCTGCTGTTATGGTCCTTGTAGGTAACTTTGTGGATAGGACCTGTTATTATGGTCCATTTAAGTATGTAATCTGAGCGGACCTGCTTTATTTGTCCCTGTAGGTATGCAAAAGGATAGAACTTGCAGTCATGTTGCCTGTGGGTATGTAGCCTGAGCGGTCTTGCTGTTATGGTACCTGTAGGTATGTCAGTGGATAGAACCTGTTGTTATAGTCCCGTAGGTACATGTATCTGACTGGATAAGACATTTTGATATGTTCCCTGCTATATATGACTGGAAAAGAACGGTTGTTATGCTCCCTGTATGTATGTTATTGGATAGGGCTTGCTGTTGTTCTCCCCGTAGGTGTGTTACTGGATACGACCTGCTGGTATGGTCGCTGGAGGTATTTAACTGGATAGGACTTGCTGTCAATGTTCCTGTAGGTATGTTACCTGAGCACACCTGCTGTTCTTGTACCCGTATGTATGTAACTGGATAGGACCTGCTGTTATGAAACCTGAAATTATGTAACTAAACGGACCCGCTTTTTCTGTTCCTGTAAGTATGTATCCTGAGTGGACATAATGTTATGCCCCTGTAGGTATATAACATGAGCGGGCCAGCTGTTATGGCCTTGTTGAAACTTAACCAGAGCAGACCTGGTGTTATGGCCCCTGAAGGTATGATACTGGATAGGACTTGTTGTTATGGTGCAGAAACGTAACTGGATAGGACTTAATGTTATGGTCCCGAAGGTATGTAACAGAATAGGACTTGCTGTTATTGTTCTTATCGGAATGTAAATAGTCAATAAGACCTGCTGTAATTGTCGCTGTAGGTATGTTGTAGTATAGGACCAGCTGTTATGGTCCCCGTAGGTAGGTAACCTGAGCGGACATGCTGTTATGATCCCGGTAGATATTAAATTGGATAGGATCTGTTGATAATTATATAAGCTGGTTGAACTTGCTGGTTTGGTCCCTGAAGATATGTAACCTGACGGGACATGCTGTTATGGTACCTGTAGGTATGCAACATGAGCGGATCTAAAGTTTTCAGGTCCCTGTGGGTATGTAACTGCATAAACCCTGCTATTATGGTTCCTACCATTATGTAAGCTGGCCGGACATACTGTTATGCTCCCTGTAGGTATTAACATATACGGACCGCCTGATGCGTTCCCTTTAGGTACGTTACTAGACAGGACCTACGGTAATTGTCTCCGTAGGTATGTATCCTGAGCGAACCTGCTGTTATGATCCCTGTAGGTATTAACTGGATAGGACTTGCTGTAATGGACGCTGTAGGTATGAAAATGGATAGGACCTGCTGTTATTATCCCTGTACGTATGTAACTGAATAGAACCTGCTGTTATTCTCCCTGTAGGTATGTTACCTTAGCCGACTTGCTGTTACAGACCCTCTAGTAATGTTACCTTTGCACACCTGCTGATATGGACCTTGTAGCAATGTAACTGGATTGGACCTGCTGTTATGTTCCCTGTAGGTATGTAACCTGGATGGATCTGCTGTTATGGTCCTTGTAGGTAGATAGGACCTGCCGTTATGGTCCCTGTAGCTAGTAACATGTCCGGACCGCCTGTTACGGTCCCTTTAGCTACTGGATAGGACCTGCTGTAATTGTTCCTGTAGGTATGTAACCCCGGCGAACCTGCTGTTATGGTCCCACTATGTACCAGGGTAGGCTGAAAAGTTCTGAGCCTGACCAAGATACAATGTTTGTCCATGCTGAAAGTGCCTTATTTTTCAAGATGGTCTCCCTTCTTGTCCACACACTTGCTCCAGCGATGCTGGAGTCCTTGGATCCCAGTGGTATAGAAGGTCTCATCTTGGTCCCTGAAAAACTCCTCCACAGCAGCTATCACCTCCTCGTCTGACCGATAATGCTGCCTAGCCAAGTGCTTTTTCATGTTTGGAAACAGGAAATAATCCGATGGAGCTAGATCAGGTGAATACGGAGGGTGATCGACAAGTGTGAAGCCACAGTCACGCACAGCAGCCACTGCGACAACCGATTTATGAGCAGGCGCATTGTCCTGATGGAACAAGACCCCTTTTGTCAATTTTCCGGGTCGTTTAGCCTTAATTGCTTTTCGCAATTGTTTTAGCAGATCTGCATAATACTCCCCCTTAATTGTTCTGCCCTTTTGAAGGTAATCTATGAATATTATACCCTTGGCATCCCAGAACACTGATGTCATCACCTTCCCTGCAGAGGAGACGACCTTTGCCTTCTTTGGAGGGGGTGAGCCAGGGTGCTTCCATTGCATGGATTGTCTTTTGGTCTCTGGCTCAAAGTGATGAACCCAACACTCATCCTGAGTGACAAAACGGTCAAGAGAACCATCTTGGTCTGCTTCAAAAATAGCCAAGTTGGCTTGTGACAGGTTCAGTCTGGACAACTTTTGGTCAGGCATCAAAAGCCATGGCACCCATATGGCGGATACCTTCGACATACCTCATTCACTGTGTAGAATGTTCTCTACTCGTTCACGGGAGATGCCAACAGTGTTAGTTAACTGATTCACAGTTAAACGTCTGTCATCCATCACGGCCCTGTGCACTTGGCTGTAGGTTTCCTCAGTTGTTGCCGTTGTGGGTCGTCCACACCGGTCATCATATTCAAGGCTGTCCTTGCCCACCTTACAATTTGCTGCCCGACTTTTCACGGTTGCATACGAAGGAGCATCATCCCCTAATGTAGCAACCATATCGGCATGAATGTTTTTAGGAGCTAACCCCTTTTTATGGAGGTACTTGATGACACCACGATGCCAGATTTTGTCCATTTTCTCAAAAACGTGCTAGTATTAATTTTCAAAGTCCAAAAAATTTCTACGTTATTGCAGGTAAACTTGAACTCATTTGAGTCAAATCAAGTAATAAAGGTTTGGATTTAATGAATACAAAATTTCATGGCTGTTCGATGCCTGCTTCTTGGTCAGGCTCAGAACTTTTCAGCCTACCCTCGTATGTAACGGGAAAGGACATTCTGTTATGACCCCTGTACTTATGTAACTAAATAGAACCTGCTGTTATTCTCCCTGCAGGTATGTAACCTATGGAGGCCTGCTGCTACAGACCCTCTAGTAATGTTACCTTTGCAAACCTGCTGTTAATGTCCCTGTAGCATTTTAACTGGATTGGCATGCTGTTATGTTCCCTGTGGAAATGTATCTGAATAAGACTTTTTATTGTCCCTGTAGGTATGCATCCTGGACAGACCTGCTGTCATGGTCCCTATAGGTAAATAGAACCTGACGTTATGGTCCCTATAGATATGTAACTGGATAGGACCTGCTGTTATGGTCCCTGTTGGTATGTAACTGGATAGGACCTGCTGTTATGGTCCTTGTAGGTAATTAAGTGGATAGGACCCACTATTATGGTCCATGTACGTATGTAATCTGAGCAGACGTGCTTTATTTGCCCCTGTAGGTATGTAACTGGATGGAACTTGCTGTCATGTTGCTTGTGGGTATGTAGCATGAGCGGTCTTGCTGTTATGGTACCTGTAGGTATGCAAGTGGATAGAACCTGTTGTTATAATCCCGTAGGTACATGTATATGACTGGATAAGACATTCTGATTTGTTCCCTGCTATATATGACTGGAAAAGACCTGTTGTTATGCTCCCTGTACGTATATTACTGGATCGGGCTTGCTGTTGTTGTCCCCGTGCGTATGTGACTGGATAGGACCTGATGGTATGGTCCCTAAAGGTATTTAACTGGATAGGACTTGCTTTTAATATCCATGTAGATTTGTTACCTGAGCGGACCTGCTGTTCTTGTACAAGTAGGTATGTAACTGGATAGGACCTGCTGTTATGGTACCTGAAATTATGTAAGCTGAACGGATCCGCTTTTTCTGCCTTGTAAGTATGTATCCTGAGAGGACATGCTGTTATGGTCCTTGTAGGTATATAATCTGAGCGGACCAGCTGTTATGGCCTTGTTGGTATATAACAAGAGCAGACCTGGTGTTATGTTCTTTGTTGGTATGTAACTGGATAGGACCTGCTGTTATGGTCCTTGTAGGTAATTAAGTGAATAGGACCCACCCTTATGGTCCATGCACGTATGTAATCTGAGCAGACCTGTAGCTTTGTTACCTGAGCGGACCTGCTGTTCTTGTACATGTAGGTATGTAACTGGATAGGACCTGCTGTTATGGTACCTGAAATTATGTAAGCTGAACGGATCCGCTTGTTCTGTCCCTGTAAGTATGTATCATGAGAGGACATGCTGTTATGGTCCTTGTAGGTTATAATCTGAGCGGACCAGTTGTTATGGTCTTGTTGGTATAAATTAAGAGCAGACCTGGTTTTATGGCCCCTGTAGGTATGTAACTGGACAGGACTTGCTATTATGGTGCAGAAATGTAACTGGATAGGACTTGCTGTTATGGTCCTGAAGGTATGAAATAGGATAGGACTTGCTCTTATTGTCATTTACGGTATGTAAGTCAATATGACCTGCTGTAATTGTCGCTGTAGATATGTTACAATATAGGACCAGATGTTATGGTCCATGTAAGTATGTAACCTGAGCGGACCTGCTGTTTTGATCCCGGTTGATATTTAACTGGACAGGACATGTGGATAATTAAATAAGCTGATCGAACTTGCTGGTTTTGTCCCTGTCGGTACGTAACCTGATGAGACATGCTGTTATGCAACCTGCGCGGATCTAAAATGTCCAGGTACCTGTGGGTATGTAACTGCATAGACCCTGCTATTATGGTCCCTGCCATTATGTAAGCTGACCAGAAATGCTGTTATGGTCCCTGTAGATATTAAAATGTTCGGACCGCCTGTTACGGTCCCTTTAGGTGCGTAACTGGATAGGACCTACGGTGATTGTCTCTGTAGGTATGTATCCTGGGCGGACCTGCTGTTATAATTCCTGTTGGTATGTAGCTGGATAGGACTTGCTGTAATGGTTACTGTAGGTTTGATAATTGATAGGACCTGCTGTTTTGATCCCTGTACGTATGTTACTGAATAGAACCTGCTGTTATTGTCCCTGTATGTAGGTTACCTGTTGCTAGACCCTCTAGTTTGTTGCCTTGCACACCTGCTTTTATGTTCCCTGTAGCATTGTAACTGGATTGGACCTGCTGTTATGTTCCCTGAAGGTATGTAACCTGGATGGATCTGCTGTAATGATCATTATAGGTATATAGGACCTGCCGTTATGGTCCCTGTAGGTATGTTACTGGATAGAACCTTCTGTTATGGTCTCTGTCGGTATGTAACTGGATAGGAAATGCTGTTATGGTCCTTGTAGGTATGTAACTGGATAGAACCTGCAATTATTGTCTCTGTACGTATGTAACATGAGCGGACCTGCTGCATTGGCCCCTGTAGGTATGTAACTCGATAGAACTTGCTATCATGTTCCCTGTAGGTATTTAGCCCAAGCGGCTTTGCTTTTATGGTACCTGTATGTATGTAATTGGATAGGACCTGTTGTTATAGTCCCATAGCTATATAACTGGACATTCTTATAGGTTCCTTGCTATATTTGACTGAAAAAAACTGCTGTTATGCTCCCTGTACGTATGTACCTGGATATGTCTTGCTGTTGTTGTCCCCGTAGGTATCAAACAGGATAAGATCCAGTGTTATGGTTCCTTCCTTTATATTAGCTGAGCGGACCTGCTGTTACGCTCCCTGTACGTATGTCACCTATTCGGAACACCTGTTATGGTCCCTGTTGGTAAGTAATTGGATAGGTTCTGCTGTCATGATCCTGTAGGTAATTAGGTGGGTAAGACCTGCTATAATGGTTCCTGCAATCTGAGCGGACCTGCATTATTGGTCCCTGTAGGTGTGAAATTGTATAGAACTTGCTGTCATATTGCCTGTGGGTATGTAGCCTGAGCGGTCTTGCTGTTATGGTACCTGTAGGCATGTAAGTGGATAGTACCTGTTGTAATAGTCCGGTAGGTACATGTACCTTGCCGGATAAGACATTCTGATATGTTCCCTGCTGTATATGACTGGACAAGACCTGCTGTTATGCTCCCTGTAGGTATGTTTCTGGATCGGGCTTGATCGATTCCTGATCTTTGTTTTACTTCTACTTTGCTGTTGTTGTCCCCGTAGGTATGTAACTGGATAGGACCTTCTGTTATGGTCCCTGTAGGTATTTAACTGGACAGGACTTGCTGTTAATGTCCCTGTAGGCATGTTATCTGAGCGGACCTGCTGTTCTGGTACCCGTAGGTATGTAACTGGATAGGACCTGCTGTTATGGTACCTGAAATTATATAAGCTGGACGGACCCGCTTTTTCTGTCTCTGTAAGTATATAACCTGAGCGGATATGCTGTTATGGTCCCTGTAGGTATACAACCTGAGCGGACCAGCTGTTATTGTTGGTTTTAACCAGAGCGGACCTGGTGTTATGGCCCCTGTAGGTATGTACATGTTACTGAATAGGACTTGCTGTTATGGTGCAGAAATGTAACTGGATAGGACTTGCTTTTATGGTCCTGAAGGTATGTAATATGATAGGAATACTGTTATTGTCCTTCTGGGTATGTAAGTCAATAGGATCCGCTGAAATTGTCGCTGTAGGTATGTTACAGTAAAGGACCAGATGTTATGGTCCCTGTAGGTAGTAAACTGAGCGGACGAGCTGCTATGATCCCGGTGATATTTAACTGGATAGGACCTTTGGATAATTAAATAAGCTGATCGAACTTGGTGGTTTGGTCCCTGTATGTATGTAACCTGAGGGGGCATGCTGTTATGGTACCTGTAGGTATGCAACCTGAGCAGATATAAAGTTTTCAGGCCCTGTGGGTATGTAACTGCATAGACCCTGCTATTATGATCCCTGTCATTATGTAAGCTTTAGGTACTTTAGGTATGCAACCTGAGCAGTTTTCAGGTCCCTGTGGGTAGGTAACTGCATAGACCCTGCCATTACGGTTCCTGCCATTATGTAAGCTGGCCGGACATGCTGTTATGGTCTCGGTTGGTATTAACATGTTCGGACCGCCTGTTACGGTCCCTTTAGGTACGTTACTGGATAGGAGTATCATAGGACCTACGGTAATTCTCTCTGTAGGTATGTATCTTGGGCGGACCTGCGTTTATGGTCCCTGAAGGCATGTTACTGGATAGGACTTGCTGTAATGGTCGCTGTAGGTATGTAAATGAATAGGACATGCTGTTATGATAAGTAGAAGTAAAACAAAGATCAGGAATTGATACAATTAACTTACTCCACCCATAAAAGACACCAAAGGGAAAGAAATATAAACACCAAGCGACCAGACCACAATGGAAACCTAAACAAAGGAAGGCCACAAGGACAGCCACTTTCCCACAAAATGGCCACACGGCCACCCGAAACAAAAAGACACAAGCGACACACACAGCAAGCAACAAACAACAACACAAACAAATCGCCACAGAAGAGCCGCCCCGGAACGGCCAGCGGAAGACCTCCACCGGGGGGCCCAAATCGACCCCACGTGGCCACAACCCCCGCCCCAACTTCCGCCGCGATTTAGACAAACAACCCGCCCAGCCCGAACGAAGGCCCCCCCAACCCATCAGCGCAACATCCCCGTGAACATAAAAACCAAAGAACCACAGAAGCGAGACAACGGTGAGGACTCGACAGCAAGAAACCACCGAAATGCTGGAGCAAAAGAAAACCAACAGCCAGACCCCGACGAGCCCAACCAGAGACAGAGCACCAGGCACCAACCAACACTATCTCCCTAATTTTCAACAAGCCCCCACGCCAGAGCCGCCACAGAACCCGAGGCCCGACCCACCGGCGCGCAACCAAAGAGGGAAGCAAAGCCGCCAACCGCGACCTTGCCAACCACCACGCACGCAGCCCGTCGCACAACATCCATGCTGCACCCAATCCCTCCACATCGAAGAACGACCCAACGAAACCGGGCGCCGAAATCATTGCGGTCACACATCTTTCTGAATTTATAAACCAAGCCACCACGAAAATCGGGATCGCTGTACGTATGTAACTGAATAGAACCTGCTGTTATTCTCCCTGTAGGTATGTTACCTTAGCGGACCTGCTGTAACAGGCCCTCTAGTAATGTTACCTTTGCTAACCTGCTGTTATGGTCCCTGTAGGTATGTAACCTGGATTGATCTGCTGTTATTGTCCTTGTAGGTAGATATGACCTGCCGTTATGGTCCCTGTAGGTATGTAACTTGTAGGACCTGCTGTTATGGTCTCTGTACGTATGTAACATGAGTGGACCTGCTGCATTGGCCCCTGTAGGTATGTAGCTGGATAGAACTCGCTGTCATATTCCCTGGAGGTGTTGAGCCTACGCGGTTTTGCTTTTATGGTACCTGTGGGTATGCAATTGGATAGGACCCGTTGTTATAGTCCCATAGCTATCTAACTGGACATTCTGATATGATACCTGCTATATATGGCTGAAAAAAAAACTGCTATTATGTTCCCTGTACGTACATATGTAATTGGATAGGTCTTGCTGTTGTTGTCCCCGTAGGTATGAAACTGGATAGGACCCACAGTTATGGTTCATTCCTTTATGTTAGCTGAGCGGACCAATATTATGCTCCCTGTAGGTATATCACTTGTTCGGACCACCTGTTATGGTCCTTTAGGTATGTTTATAGATAGGACCTGCTGTAATTCTCCCTGTAGGTATGTAACCGGAGCAGATCTGCTATTATGGTCCCTGTGTGCAGTCTAAATGCAGAAAAATATATAAGACTGGGTACAACATAAATGTTATACGACAGACTGCATGCATGGTAGTTTACCAAATCATGGTTGACAACTTTGCTTCCCTCTTTAATTGCACGCCGGTGGGTCAGGCCTCAGATTCTATGACGGCTCAAACTTAAAGCCTTATTGAGAATTAGAGAGATCTAATTCAAGGTAATGTTGGTTGGTGCCTGATGCTCTATCTTTGGTCGGGCCCATCAGTCTAACTGTTGGTTTTCTTTTGCTCCAGCATTTCAGTGGTTTCTTGCTGTCGACTCCTCACCGTTGTTTCATCTCTGTGGTTGTTTGATTATTTGTGTTCACGGAGATGTTGCACTGATGAGTTAGGAGGCCTTTATGCGGACTGAACAAATGATTTGTCTAAATCGCGACGGAAGTTAGGGCGAGGATTGTGGCCACGTAAAATCGATTTAAGCCCCCCCCCCCCCCCCCACCCCCCCCCCGTGAAATTCGTTTCCGCTGACCGTCCCAAGGCGGTTTTTCTGTCGCGGTTTATTTTTGTTTTTGTTTGTCTTTGGGTGTTTGTGTCGCTTATAATATTTTATTTTGGATAGCCTACTGGCCATTTTGTGGGAAAGTAACTGTCGTTTTGGCTTTCCGCTATCGATGTTTCCATAAGGTCTGTTGTTTCACGTTTGTGTTTCTTTCCCTTTAGTGTCTCTGATATGGGAGCTGTGGGTTGATTGTATCGATTCCTGATCATTGCCTCCACTTCTATTGTCCCTGTTATTGTTGCTGTAGGTATGTAACATGAGCGTACCTGCCGTTTTGGTACTTGTAGGTATGTAATCTGAGCGGACATGCTGTTATAGACTCTGTAGGGACGTTACATTAGCGTACCTGCTTTTATGGTCCCTGTATGTATGTGACTATATAGGACCTGATGTTACGGTCCCTGTAATGATGTTTGGCTCAGCGGACCTGCTGTGGTCCCTGTAGGTATGTAACATGAGCGGACATGCTTTTACTCTCCCTGTAGGTATGTAACCTGAGCGGACCTTCTGTTGTAGTCCCTGTAGGTATGTAACTGGCTAGGACTTGCTGTTTTGTTCCCGGCAGGTATGTTACTGGATAGGACCTGCCGTTATGTTCCTGTTGGTATGTTACCTGGGCGGACCCGCTATTAGGGTCCCTGTATGTATGTGGTTGGATTGGACTTGGTATAATGGTCACTGTGGTTATGCAACTTGATATGACCTGTTGTTATGTTCCCTGTTCGTATGTGACTGGATATGACCTACTATTATTATCCCTGCAGGTATGTGATCTTAGCGGACCTGCTGATACAGTCCCTCTAGTAATGGTACCTTAGCGGACCTGCAGTTATGGCCCCTTGTAGCAGTGTGACTATGCAAAGCCTTTTAAAAATTTTATAGAAGTCATTGAACATTCAATGTTGGACTTAAATCTCGTCTGCAACAAGGTCTATTGGAATCCGAATTTTATGGTGTCTTAGTATATAAATTCAGAAAATATATGTATGCAATGACTTCACCCAATTTTGTAAAATCATTCTTCGATATAAAAAGATAGGGTACAACATAAATGTTACACGACAGACTGCATGCATGATAGTTAACTCAATCACGGTTGAAAACTTTGCTTTCCTCTTTAATTGCACGCCGGTGGGTCAGGCCTCAGATTCTATGACGTTTCCAGCGTTATGGCTTACTGAGAATTAGAGAGTATCTAATTTTATGCAACGTTGGTTGGTGCCTGATGCTCTGTCTCTTGTTTGGTCCATCGTAGTCTAACCGTTACTTTTCTTTTGCTCCAGCAATTCTGTTGTTGTATGCTGTCGACTCCGAGGGGCCCGACCTGAGAGGACCTGCTGTTATGGTCTCTGTAGGTCTATTACTGTATAGGACTTGCTGCCATGGTCGCTGTAGGTATGTAGCCGGAGCTGTCTTGCTGGTATGGTCCCTTTATGTATGTTACTGGATAGGGCCTGCTGTTATAGTACCCGTAGATTTGTAACCTAAGCGGATATGTTGTTATGGTCCAGGTAGGTATGTGACCTGAACGAATCTACTGTTATGGTCCCTGTAGGTATGTACTTGATAGGACCAGCTGTTATGGTTCCTTTCATTATGTAAGCTGAGCAGACCTGCTGTTATGCTCCCTGTAGGTATGTAAACTGTTCGGACAGCCTTTATGGTCCCTACAGGAATGTTACTGATAAGGACCTGCTGTAGTTGTCCCTGTAGGTATGTTACCTGGACTGGCTGTCATTGCGGCCGTATGTAAGTAACAAAAGCGGACCTGCTATTTGGGTCCCTGTAGGTATGTAATCTGAACCGAAATGCTGTTATAGTCCCTGCAGGGAGTGAGTGAGTGTTTGACTTTTACGTCCCACCAACAGCTAAGGTCATACGGAGGCGGGACCTCGGTTAAAAGACTCATCCGAAAGTCTGGAGAAGCCCGGGATCGATTCTGTGATCCCCGGTTTACAAGGCGAGTAGCGTAACCGCTACACCACGGAGGCGTCTAGTTCCTGCAGGGACGTAGCCTTAGCGTACCCGTTGTTGTGTTCACTTTTGGTATGTAACTGGATAGCTTGTTTGTTTGATTGGGGTCCCCGTCAAAACTGTATAGGTCATTTTGGAGACGTTGATTCCAATTTTATGGGACGTTTACACGACATTGAGATGAAATGACATATCAAGCCCTGTCGCCAATGAAACCAATGTGGTTTATAAGCATGAGCGGTCCGACTTGCGCTGCTTTGCCTGGGCGAGCTTAGATCCTCTAAGCGTATTACCAGTACTCGTTTGCGGTCGGATTCCGGTGTAGCTGGACAGCATCTGCTGTTATGGTCCCGGTATTGATGTAAACTCAGCGGACCTTCTGTTGTTCTCCCTGTAGGTATGTAACCTGAGCGGCCATGCTGTTATTGTCCCTCTACGTATGTAACTTTTGCGGACCTGTTGTTATGGTCCCTGTAGGTATTTAACCTGAGGGGACCTGGGGTATGGTCACTGTAGGCATCTAACTGGATAGGGCTTGCTGTTATGCTCTCTGTATGTGTGTCCCTGCAGGTATGTAACTGGACAGAGCTTGCTGTTATGTTCCCTGTAGGTATGAAACAGGACAGAACTTGCTGTCATTGTCCCTGTAGGTAATTAATTGAATAGGATCTGGTGTTAAGGTCCCTGTAGATATGTAACTGAATAGGACCGGCTGTTATGATCCCTGTAGGTATGCAATCTGAGCTGACATGCTGTTATTGTCCGTGTACATATGTAACTGAATAACACCTGCTGTTATTCTAAGTGCAGGTATGTAACCTGAGCTGACCTCAAAGGGATAGAACTTGTTGTAATTGTCCTATAGTTAGGTAACCTGAGCGGAACTGTTGTTACGGTCCCTCTAGGTATGTAACCGAATACGACCTGCTGTTATTTTTACTGTAGGCATGTAACATGAGAAGACCTGCTGTTATGGTCACTGTAGGTATGTAACTAGATATCGCTTGCTGTTTTGGTCTCTGTCGGTATGTAACCAGAGCGGACCTGCTGTAATGGTCCCTGTATGTATGTATGTAGCTGAATAGGACAGGCTGTTATGGTCCCTGTTGGTATGTAACTGGATAGGACCTGCATTTATGGTCCCTATAGGCATGTAGCCTGCTCGGGCCGCTAGTCATGGTCCCTTTAAGTGTGTTACTGGAAAGGACCTGCTGTTCGTTTGTTGATTTCAGGTTTAACGTCCTCGACAACACTTTATAGGTATTTGAAGACATTGCTTCCAATTTTGTGGGACGTATACCCGACATTGAGATGAAATGACATTTCAAGCCCTGCCGCCTAATGAAACCAATAGGGTTTATAAGGATGTATGTCCGACTTGCTCCACTTTGCTTTTGCCGGCTAACACCATCTAAGCGGTTACTTTTACTCATCTGCGGTGGATTCCAGCTCTGGGTGGAAGTAGTATGCAGTCTAATCGATTTCTTCAAGCCTCGATTGGCGGGGCGGTAGGAACTGCTGTAATTATCCATGTAGGTATGTAACCTGGGCGGACCTGCTGTTATGGTTACTATAGGTCTCTTACTGGATAGGACCTGCCGTTATGGTCCCTGTAGGTACGTAAATGGACAAGACATGCTGCTGTGGTCCCTGTACTTATGTACCCTAAGCGGACCTGCTGTTATGGTCCCTGAAAGTATGTAACTGGAACTTGCTAGGTACGTAAATGGATAGGACTTGCTGTTATGGTCCCGGTAGGTATGTACCCTGAGCGGTCCTGCTGTTCTGGTACATGTAGATATGTAAGTGTATAGGACCTGCAGTTATGGTACCTGTACTTATGTAAGCCGAACGGACCTGCTTTTTCCGTCTCTGTAGGCATGTAACCTAAGCGCACATGTTGTTATGGTCCCTGTAGGTATATATCCTGAGCGGACCAGCTGTTAAAGTCCCTGTAGGTTTTTAACCAGAGCGGACCTGGTGTTATGGACCCTGTAGGTACGTAAATGGACAGGCCATGCTGTTATGGTCCCTGTACTTATGTACCCTGTTATGGCACCTAAAGGTATGTAACTGGAACTTGCTACCATGGTCCAAGAAGGTATCTAGCCTGATTGTCCTTGTTCGTACGGCCTGTTACAGTCCCTGTAAGAATGTAACTGGATTGGACCTGCTATAATTGTCCCTGCATGTTACCTGGACGGACCTGCGGTTATGGTCCCTGTATGTAGATAGGACCTGTCTTATGGCCCCTGTAGGTATGTAGCTGGATAGGGCCTGCTATAATGGTCCCTGTTGGTATGTAACTGGATAGGACTTGCTGTTATGGTCCGTGTAGGTATGTTACCTGGGCGGACCTGCTGTGTTGGTCCCTGTAGGTATGTTACTGGATAGAACTTGCTGTCATGTTCCCTGTAGGTATATAGCATGGGCGGTCTTGCAGTTATGGTACTATCCAGAGCGGACCTGGTGTTATGGTCCATGTAGGTATGTAACTGGATAGGACATGCTGTTATTGTGCGGAAATATAAACGGATAGGACTTGCTGTTATTGGTCCTGAAGGTATTAAACAGGATAGGACTCGCTGTTATTGTCATTTTAGGTATGTAACAGAATATGTAGGACCAGCTTTTATGGTCCATGTAGGTTTGTAACCTGAGCGGATCTGCTGTTATGGTCCCTTTAGGTATGTAACTGCAAAGACCCTTCTGTCATGATCCCTGTCACTATGTAAGCTGGCCGGATCTGCTATTATGTTACCTGTAGGTGTGTTACATGGTCAGTGTGCCTGTTACAGTCCCTTTAGGAACGTTACTGGCTAGAACCTCTGTAATTGTTCCTAGGAATATAACCTGGGCGGACCTGCTGTTATGATCCCTGTTGTTATGTATCTGGACAGGACTTGCTGTATTGGTCGCTGCAGGTATGTAACTGAATAGGATCTGCTGTTATTCTCCCTGCAGGTATGTAACCTTAGCGGAACTTCTGTTACAGTCCATCTAGTAATATTACCTTTACAACTCTGCTGGTTTGGTCCCTATAACAGTGTATCTGGATTGGACCTGCTATTATGCTCTCTTTAGGTATGTTCTCTTTAGGTGATGATCCATGTAGGTATGTTACTGGCTAGGACTTGCCGTTATGGTCCCTGTAGGTATGTAAACGGAGTGGACCTGTTGTGATAGTACCGTATGATTGTAGCAGGACAGAACCGGCTGTTATTGTCCCTGTAGGTATGTAACTGGACAGGACCTGCTGAAATGATCCCTGTAGGTATTTAACCTGTTCGGGCTGCCTGTTAAAATCATTTAAGGTTTGTTACTGGGTAGGACCTGCTGTCATTGTCCCTGTAGGTATGTCACCTCGGCGGACCTGCTGTTAGGATCCTTGTAGGTATGTAACTGGATAGGACTTGTCGTAATGGTAATTGTATGTATACAACTGGATATGAACTGTTGTAATGGTCCCTGTGAATTTGTAACTGGATAGGAGCTGCTGGTGTGGTCCCTGTTCGTTTCTAACCAAAGCGGACATACCGTTATGGTCCCTGTAGGTCTGTAACTGGATAGGACTTGCTGTAAGTGTGTAGCTTGAGCTGCCCTGCTGTTGTGGTTCCTGTTAGTATGTAACTGGATAGGACCTGCTCTTATGGTCTCTATAATAAGTAAGCTGATCGGATCTGCTGGTTTGGTCCCTGGAGGTATGTTACCTGAACGGACCTGCTGTTATGGTCCGGGTAGGTATGTAACTGGTATGGTTCATTTCTTTATGTAAGCTGATCGGAACTGCTGTTATACTCTCTGTAGGTATGTAACCTCTTCGGACCACCTGTTATGATCCCTATAGGTATGTTTCTGGATAGTACCTGCTGTAATTGTCTCTAAGGGTGTGTAACCTGAGCGGACCTGCTGTTATGGTCCCTGTATATAGACTTGCTGTCATTGTCGCTGCCGTATGTATTACCTGCTGTTTTGGTCCCTGTAGATATGTAATCTGAGCGGACATGCTGTTATAGTCTGTATAGGGACGTTACCTTAGCGTACCTGCTTTTATTGTCCCTGCAGGTATATGGCCAGATAGGACCTACTGCTACGGTCCCTGTAATGATTTAAGCGGACCTGTTGTTGTGGACCTTGAAGGTACATAACATGAGCGGACATGCTTTTTACGGTCCCTGTAGGTATGTAACCTGAGCGGACCTGCTGTTATAGTCCCTGTAGGTATATAACTGGCTAGGACTGCTGTTTTGTTCCCTGCAGGTATGTAACTGGATACGACTTGCTGTTATGTTCCTGTAGGTATGTAATCTCCGCGGACCTGCTGTTAGGGTCCATGTAGGTATGTAATTGGATAGGACTTGCTATAATGGTCACTGTGGGTATGTAACGGGATATGTCCTGTGTTATGTTCCCTGTACGTATGTGACTGGATACGACCTGCTGTTATTGTAACCTTAGCGGACCTGCTGTTACAGTTCCTCTGGTAATGGTTCCTAAGCGGACCTGCTGTTAAGGTCCCTGTAGCAGTGTAACTGGATCGGACCTGCTGTTATCGTCCCTGTAGGTATGTCACGGGATATGAATTGCTGTCATATGTAACAGGATAGAACTTGCTGTTATGGTCCCTGTAGCTAGATAACACGATAGGACTTGCTGTTATGGTCCTTGTAGGTAGATAACCAGAGTGAACCTGCTGTTACTGTCCCCTCAGGGTTGTAACTGGACCTGCTGTTATGGCCCGTGTATGTATGTTACTGGTTAGGACTTGCTGCTATGGTCCCTGTAAGTATGTAACCGGAGCCTACCTGCTGTTACAGTCATTGTAGGTATGTAACTGGAAAGGACTTACTCTAATGGTAATTGTAGGTATTTAACTGGATAGGACCTGGTCCCTGTTCGTTTATAACCCGAGCGAACCTGCTGTTATGGTCCCTGTGGGTCTATTACTGTATAGGACTTGCTGTCATGGTCGCTGTTGGTATTTAGCCGAGGCTGTCCTGCTTTTGTGTGGTCTATGTAGGTATGTCACTGGATAGGACCTGTTGGTATTGTACCCGCAGGTTTGTTACCTGGGCGGACATGCTGTTAAGGTCCGGCTGGGTATGTTACCTGAACGGACCTGCTGTTATTGTCCCTGTAGTTATATAACTTGATAGGACCAGCTGTTATTGTTCCTTTCATTATGAAAGCTGAGCGGACCTGCTGTGATGCTCCCTGTAGGTATGCAACCTGTTCGGACCGCCTGTTTGGCCCCTTTTGGAATGTTACGGGATAGGACCTACTGTAATTGTCCCTGTAGGAATGTAACCTGGGCAAACCTGTTGTTATGGTCCCTGTAGGAAGACTGGCTGTCATTGCCGCTGTATGTATGTAACATAAGCGAACCTGCTGTTTTGGTCCCTGTAGGCATGTAATCTTAACCGAAATGCTGTTATAGTCCCTGCAGACGTAACATTAGCGTACCTGCTCTTATGTTCCCTATACGTATGTAACTGGAAAGGACCTGCTGTTATGGTCCCGGTAATGATGTCAGTTCAGTGGACCTGTTGTTGTTGTCCCAGTAGGTATGTAACCTGTGCGGTCATGCTGTTATGGTCCCTGTAGGTATGTAACCTTCACGGACCTGCTATTATGGTTCCTGAAGGTATTTAACCTGAGCGGACCTGGGGTATGGTTCTTGTAAGCATGTAACTGGATAGGACTTGTTGTTATGTTCTTAGCCTATTGGCCATTTAGTGGGAAAGTAACTGTCTTTTTGGCTTTCTGCTGTTGACGTTTCAATTGGGGTCTGTTGTTTCGTGTTTGTGTTTCTTTCCCTTTGGTGTCTCTGATGGGAACTATGGGTTAATTGTATCGATTCCTGATCATTGCCTCCACTTCTTTGTTGTATGTATGTTACTGGATATAACATGCTGTTATGTTCCTGTAGGTATATAACTGGATAGGACTTGCTGTTATGTTCCCTGTAGGTATGAAACAGCACAGGACTTGCTGTTATGTTCTATGTGTGAATATAACTGGAAACTGTTATATTCCTGTAGGTATGTACTTAATAGGACTTGTTATTGCCCTGGAAGATATGTAAGGGAATAGAACCTGCTATTAAGGTCCCTGTAAGTATGTAACTGAATAGGAACGGTTGTAATGGGCCCTGTAGGACCTGCTGTTATTCTCCCTGTAGGTATGTAACCTTAGCAGACCGGCTGTAACAGACCCGTAGGAAGGTTACCTTAGCGGACCTGCTGTTATGGTCCCTGTAGCAGTGTAACTGGATAGGACCTGCTTTTATCGTCCCTGTGAGTATGAAATTAGATTGGACTGCTCGTATGAACCCTGTAGCTATTTAACTGGATAAGAGTTGCTGTTGTGGTATCTGAAATATGTAACTGGATAGGAATTGCTGTTATGGTCTCTGTAGAAAGTTAACCGTAGCGGACATGTTGCGGTTCCTGTAGGTATGTTACTGGATGAGACCTACTGTAATCCTCGCTGTAACCTGAGCGAACCTGCTGTTACAGTCCCTGTAGGGATATTTCTTAGGGGACCTGCTGTTGCGGTCCAGGACCTGCTGTTGCGGTCCCTGTAGCTATGTAACTGGATAAGACCTGCTGTTATGGCCCATGTAATAATGTTAGCTCAGCGGACCTGCTGTTGTTTTCTCTGTAGATATGTAACCGGAGCTGACCTGCTGTTAAGGTCCCTGAAGGTTTTTATTGTCCCTGTAGGTAGACCTCGGGTATTCTACCTGTAGACATGTAACTGGATAGGACTTTCTGTTATGTTCCCTGTAGGTATGTAACTGGATAGGACTTGCTGTAATGTTCCTGTAAGTATGTAATTGGATAGGACTTGCTGTTATTGTCTCTGCAGGTGTGTAACTGGATAGAACTTGCTGTTATTGTCCCGGTAGGAATGTAAGTGAATAGGACCAGCTGTTAAGGTCCCTGTAGGTATGTAACTGAATAGGACCGGTTGTTATGGTCCCTGTAGGTATGTAATCTTTGCAGACCCGCTTTGATCCCTAAACGCATGTAACTGGATGGGACTTGCTGTTATTCGCCCTGTAGGTATGTTACCTAAGCGGACCGGCTGTTACAGTCCCTGTAAGAATGTAGCCTTAGCGGGGCTGCTGTTATGGTCCCTGTAGCAGTGTACCTGGATAGGAACTGCTGTTATAGGCCCTGTAGGTATGAAACCGGATTGGACCAGCTCGCATGGTCCCGGTAGCTATTTTAATGTATGGTAATTACTGTTATGGCGTCTGTAGTATATAATTGGATAGGCTGCTAAGGTCCCTGTGGTTATGTAACAGGAAAGGACTTGCTGTTATGTTCCCTGTAGGTAGGAAACCTGAGAGGACCTGCTGTTACGCTTTCTGTAGGTATATGACTGGATAGGACCTACAGTGTTATCCTCGCTTTAGATATGTAACCTGAGCGAACCCTACTGTAACAGTCCTGGCAGGGATATTCCTTAGAGGACCTGCTGCTATGGTCCCTGTAGGTATGTAACAGGATATGATTTGCTGTAATGGTCCCTGTAGGAAAGAAGCCTGAGAGGACCTGCTGTTACTGTCTCTGTAGGTATTAGCTTGATAGGACCTACTGTTATCCTCGCTGTAGATATGTAACCTGAGCCAACCTGCTGTTAAGTCCCTGTGGGGATTTTCCTTAGAGGACCTGCTGTTATGGTCCCTGTAGGTATGTTACCTGAAAGGACCTGCTTTTATGGTCCGTGTATATATGTAACGGGATATGTACCTGGACGAGACCTACTGTTTTTCTCGCTGTAGATATGTAACCTGAGCGAACATGCTGTTACAGTCCCTGTAGGGATATGTCTTAGAGGGCTTGCTGGTGTGGTACTTGTAGGTATTTTCCTGGATAGAACTTGCTGTTATTTTTCCAGTTGATATTTGAATGGATAGGACCGGCTTTTATGGTACCTGTAGGTATTTTACTGTATATGACTTGCTGTTATTGTCCCTGTAGGTATTTACCTGGGCGGACCTGCAGTTATGGTCCCTGTAGGTATGTAACTTGATATGGCCTGCTGTTATGGTTCTTGTGATTATATAAGCTGAGCGGACCTGCACCTTTTATCCCTTTGGTGTGGAACCTGACAGACATTCTGTTATTGTCGCTGAAGGTATGTAACCTGGCCGGACCTCCCGTTTTGGTCCATGTACGTGTGTAACTTAATTGGACCTGCTGTTATAGTCCCTGTAGGTATGCAAATGGATATGACTTGCTGTTATTGTCCCCATGGGTATGCAACTGGATAGGACCTGCTGGCTGGTTCCTGTAAGTAAATACTTGATTGCTCATGCTGGTATGGTCCCGGTAGGTATGTAACCTGAGGGGACATGCTGTCTTAGTCCCTGTAGTTATGTGACTGGATAGGAATTGCTGTTATGATAACTGTAATTATGTACGCTGTTTTTGTCCCATTAGGTATGTAACCTGAGCGGATATGCTGTTATGATCCCGGTATTTATATAACCTGAGCGGACCTGCTTTTATGGTCCCTCTAGATATGAAACTCAATAGGACGTGTTGTTGTGTGCAGGTATTGAACTGAATAGGACTTACTGTTGTGGTCCCTGAAGGTACGTAACAGGATAGGACTTGCTGTTATTGTCCCTGTAGGCATGTTAGCTGAGCGGATCGTCTGTTTTGATCCCCGTAGGCTGCAAACTGGATAGGACCTTTTGTTACGTATATTCTGAGCGGACTTGCTGGTTTGGTCCCTGTAGATATGTATCCTAAGCGGACGTTGTGTTATGGCCTTTGTAGGTTTGAAACTGGATAAGACTTGCTATTGTGGTGCAGGTATTGAACTGAACAGGATTTGCTGTTGTGGTCCCTGAAGGTACGTAACATGATAACACTTGCTGTTATTGTCACTTTAGGTATGTCGGTTAATAGGACCTGCTGATATGGTCCCTCTAGGTATGTTAATGAATAGGACAGGCTGTTATGGTCCCTGTAGGCATGTTACCTGAGCGGACCGTCTGTTTTGATCCCCGTAGGCTTTAAACTGGATAGGGCTTGCTGTTAAGTATATTTTGAGCGGACTTACTGGTTTGGTCCCTGGAGATATGTATCCTATGCGGACATGCTGTTATGGTCCCTGTAGGTATGTATCCTGAGAAGATCTGCTGTTATGGTCCCTGTAGGAATGTAACTGGATAGACCCTGCTATTATGGTTCATGTCATTATGTAAGATGACCGGGCCTGCCCTGCTGTTATGGTCCTGTAGGTATGTAATATGTTCGGACCGTCTGTTACGGTTCCTTTAGGTATGTTACTGGATAGGACCTGCTGTATGTATGTAAGCTGGGCAGACCGGCTGTTATGGTCCCTGTTTTATGTAACTAAATAGGAATTGCTGTAATGGTCCCTGTGGGTATGTTACTGCAGAAGACCTGCTGTTGTGGTCCCTGTGTGTATGCAACTGGATAGGAACTGCTGTTATGCTCCCTGCAGGTATTTTAGCCTACCGGAACTGATATACAGTTCTTCTAGTAATGTTACCTAAGCGGACATGCTGTTATGGTCCCTGTAGCAGTGTAGCTGGATCGGATATGCTGTTATCGTCCCTGTAGTTATAGAAGATGATTTGACCTGCTGTTATGTTACCTGTAGGTTTGTATCTGGATAGGACTTGCTGTTATGGTCCTTGTAGGTATATAACGGGATAGGAATTGCTGTTATATGTTAGAGGATAGAACTTGATGTTATGGTCCCTGTATGTTGATAATACGATAGGACTTGCTGTTATGGACCAAGTAAGTAGATTACCTGAGCAAACCTCTTGTTACTGTCCCTGCAGGTATGTAACTGGGCCAAATGTTATACTCCCTATTAGTATGTAACCTGAGTGGACCTGGAGTATGGTCCCTGTATAATTGTAGCGGCATAGATCTGGCTGGCATGGTGTCTGTAGGTATTTTACTGGATAGGACATGCTGTAATGGTCCCTGTAGGTATGACACCTATTCGTACCGCCTGTTATGGTCCCTTTAGATATTTTACTGGATAGGACCTGATGTAATTGTTCCTGTAGGTATGTATCGTGAGTGGACCTGCTGTTATGGTTCTTATAGGTATGTAGCTGGATAGGACTTGCTGTAATTGTCATTGTAGCTATGAAACTGGATAGGAACTGCTGTTATGGTCCCTGTAGATATGTAACTTGATAGGACCTGCTGTTATAGTCCCAGATTTTTTAAACCTGAGCAGACTTGTGGGTCTTTAAATAGTTAGCACTGTCATAGTCGCTGGAGGTATGTAGCCTGAGCTGGCCAGCTGTTGTGGTCCCTGTAGGTATGTTACTGGATAGGACCTTTTGTCATAGTCCCTGTAATTATGTAAGCTGAGTGGACCTGCTTATTTGGTCCCATCTTTAATGTTACCTGAGCAGACATGCTGTTATGGTTCGGGTAGGTATGTTTCCTGAGCGGAACTGTTCCTTGTAGGTATGTTACTTGATAGGACCCGATGTTTTTGTTCCTTTCATTATATAACCTTCGGCCCCTTTAGGAATCTGACTGTACAGGTTTGGTTTAGTTTGATTTGAGGTTTAACATCCCCGTCAACAATGTATATGCAATTTTGGAGGCGTTGCTTCGAATTTTGTGGGACTTTGAACCGACACTGAGATGAAATGACATCTCAAGCCCTGTCGCCCAATGAAACCAATAGGGTTTATAAACATGGACGGTCCAACTCAAACCGCTATGCCTGGGCAGGCTTAGATCCTCTAAGCGGTTTACCAGTACTCGTGCTTGGTCTATTTCAGCTCTGCGAGGAAGCACCATGCAGCCAATCTATTTCTTCAAGTCTCGATGGGCGGGACTTGCCCTAATATAAACTGTAGGTATGTATCCTGGGCGGACCTGCTGTTATGGTTTCTGTAATGTTCTTTTGCTTCAGCATTTCAGTGGTTTCTTGCTGTCGAGTCCTCACCGTTGTCTCACCTCTGTGGTTCTTTGATTTTTGTGTTCACGGAGATGTTGCACTGATGAGTTAGGAGGCCTTCATGCGGACTGAACAAATTATTTGTCTAAATCGCGACGGAAGTAAGGGCGAGGATTGTGGCCACGTAAAATCGATTTAAGCCCCCCCCCCCAGTGGAAATCTTCCACTGACCGTTCCAAGGCGGCTCTTCTGTGGCGATTTATTTATGTTGTTGTTTGTTACTTACTGTGTGTATCACTTGTGTCTTTTGGTTTTGGATGGCCATATGGCCATTTTGTGGGAAAGTAACTGTCCTTATGGCCTTCCTTTGTTTAGGTTTCCATTATGGTCTGGTCGCTTAATATTTGTATTTCTTTCACTTTGGTGTCTTTTATGGGTGGAGTAAGTTAATTGTATCAATTCCTGATCTTTGTTTTACTTCTACTTTGCTGTAATTGTTGCTGCAGGTATATAACATGAGCGGACCTGCTGTTTTGGTCCCTGTAGGTATGGAATCTGAGCGGACATGCTGTTATTGTAGCCATAGGGACGTTACATTAACGCACCTGCTGTTATGGTCCATTTAGGTATGAAACTGGATAGGACCTGATGTTATGGTCCCTGTAATGATGTAAGCTCAGCGGATCTGCTGTTGTCCCTGTGGGTATGTTACATGAGTGGACATGCTGTCATTGTCCCTTAAGGTATGTAACCTAAGCGGACCAGCTGTTATGGTCAATGTAGGTATGTTACCTGAGCGGAAATGGGTTATAGTCCCTGCAGGTATGTTATTAGATAGGACTTGCTGTTATGTTTCCTGTATGTATATACCTGGATAGGACTTGATGCTATGAACCTGCAGGTATATAACTGGATAGGACTTGCTGTTATGTTCCCTGTAGGTATGAAACTGGATAGAACATGCTTTTATTCTCCCTGTAGGTATGTAAGTGGAAAGACCTGCTGTTATGGTCCCTATAGGTATGTAATTGAATATGACCGGCTGTTATGAAGCCTGTAGGTATATAACCTGAGCGTACCTGAATTTATTGTCCCTGTTTGTATGTAACTGGACAGGACCTGCTGTTATTCTCCCTGTAGGTATGTTACCTTAGCGGACTTGCTGTTATAGTCCCTGTAGCAGTGTAACAGGATAGTATCTGCTGTTATCGTCCCTGTAGGTAGGCATCTGGATTGGATCTGCTCGTGTGCTCCCATTAGCTATTTCACTGGATCGGATTTGCTGTTATTGTATCCGAAGTTATATAACTCGATAGGAACTGCTGTTATGGTCCCTGTAGGTAGGAAATCTGAGCGGACTTGTTGTTGCCTGTTGTTACGGTCCCTGTAGGTATGTTATTCGATAGTACTGTTATTCTCCTTGTAGATATGAAAACTGTGCGGACCGCCTGTTATGTTTCTTTAGGAATGTTACTGGATAGTCCTGCTATAATTGTCCCTGTATGACTCCTGAGCGGACCTGCTGTTATGGTCTCTTATGTATGTAACTGGATAAGATCTTCTGTTATGGTCCCTGTAATAATATAAGCTGAGCGGACCTGTCCTATTTTGTCCCTGTATGTATGTAACCGGAGTGGACATGGTGTTAAGATCACTGTATATATGTAACCTAGGTAGACCTGCCGTTAGGGTCCAGTAGTGTAACTGGATTGAACCTGCTGTTACAGTCCCTGTAGGTATGAAACTGGATAAGACCTGCTTTTATGGTCCCTGTAGGTATGTTACTGGACAGGACTTGTTGTTATTGTTCCCTTTGCTGTTATCGTCCTGTAGGTATGTAACCAGAGAGGATCTGCTGTTACGTTCCCTGTAGGTATTTAACTGGATGTGACCTGCTGTAAATTATATTAGCTGGGCGGACTTGCTAGTTTGTTACCTGTAAGTATGTAACCTGAACGGCAATGCTGTTATGGCCCCTGTAGA
Organism: Lucinisca nassula; assembly: GCA_963580285.1. Taxonomy (NCBI): domain Eukaryota; kingdom Metazoa; phylum Mollusca; class Bivalvia; order Lucinida; family Lucinidae; genus Lucinisca; species Lucinisca nassula. The sequence continues at coordinate 110,140,537 of OY757025.1, read as the reverse complement.
ATGTCACATGGGCGTATCTGCTGTTATAGTCCCTGTAGGTATGTGACCTGTTAGGACCGCCTGTTAAGGTCCCTTGAGGAATGAAATTGGATAGGACTTACTGCTATTGGCCATGTAAGTATTTAAATGAATAGGACTAAGCGGACTTTCTGTAATAGTCCCTGTAGGTATGTAACTGGATAGGACCGGCTGTTGTGGTCCCTGTAGGTATGTAAACTAAGCGGACTGTGTTATGGTCCCTGTACGGAGGTAACTGGATAGGACCTTCTGTTATGCTCCCTGTTTTTTATGTAACCTGAGCCGACAAGCTGTTAGAGACCCTGTTTGTTATTCTTCCTCTAGGTATGTTACTAGATTGGACCTGCTGTAATGGTCCCTGTAAGTGTGTAACTGGATAGGAATTGCTGTCATTGTCCCTGTAGGTATGTAACAGGATAGGACTTGCTGTTATGGTTCCTGTAAGCATGTAACTGGATAGGAATTGCTGTTATTTTCCCTGTAGATATCTAATTGGATAGGACCTACTGTTATACTCCCTCCAGATATGTAACTTTAGCGGACCTGCTGTCAAAGTCCCTGTAGGGATGTTACTTCAGTGGACTTGCTGTTATTGTACCTGTAGGAATGTAACCTGAGTGGACCTGCTGTTTTGGTCCATGTATGTATGTAACTTGATAGGACTTGGCTGCTATGGTCCCTTTGCGTATGTAACCTGGGCGGTAATGCTGTTGTAGCCCCTGTATGTATGCAGCTGGAGAGGACCGGCTGTTATGTGTCCCTGTAGGTATATGTTAATGGATAGGACCTGTTGTAATTGTCCATGAGGTATGTAACCTTGGTGGACCTGCTGTTATGGTTCCTGTAGGTATGTTACTTGAGCGGACCTGCTGTTAAGTTCGCTAAAGGTATGTAACTGGATTTGTCCTGCTGTTATGGTCCCTGTCATTGTGTTAGCTGAGCTGACCTTCTGTTATTGTCCCGGTAGGAAGATAAACTGTTCGGACCGCCTGTTCTGGTCCTTTAGGAATATTACTGGATAGGACCTGCTTTAATTGTCCCTTTAGGTATGTAACCTGGACAGACGTGCTGTTATAGTCCTTGTATGTAGAATAGCTGTTATTGTCCCTGCATGTACATGAGCGGACCTGCTGTTATAGTCCCTGTAGGGACGTTACCTTAATGTTCTTGTGGCGTTGTGTTCAGCGTCGGATGACTCAGCGCGTTTCACTGTCGAATCCTCATCCTTGTGTCAACTTGGCTTTAATTGTGATTTCTTTGTTTACAGAGTTGATTCACTGATGAGATAGAAAACCTTCACGCGAAACAAATGCTTTGTTGAACCACAGAGAAAGTGAGGGTGAGGGCTGGGATCCCATAAAGTTAACTTAAACCCACTAGTAATTTTGCTGACCGTTCCAATATGTTCTGTAAAAACCGGCCCCCGCCCATAGGGGCTTGCAGAAATATATGGGCTGCATGATGCTTCCACGCAGAGCTGAATCCGGCCCGCACACTTATACTGGTAAACCGCTTAGAGGATCTAAGCCTGTCCAGGAACCGCGGTGCGAGGCGGACCGTCCATGCTAATAAACCCTATTGGTTTCATTGGGCGACAGGGCTTGAGATGTCATTTCATTTCAGTGTCGGGTAAAAGTCCCACAAAATTGGAAGCAACGTCTCCAAAATAACCTTTACAGTGTTGACGGGGACGTTAAACCTCAAATCAAACAAACAAAACAAATGTTCTGTAAAAGGTTTATCCAGTGGAAGCAAGGAATACACCATAGAACCGGAAAATATGAAGTGTACATGAACACCCCTTATTCCTCTTCGGTCCCAGACACTGCCACGTAGTCAGTCAAATGCTGCTGGTGTTCTGACAATCCTGGCATTGACTTAATCATCAATGTGCAGGGCTCTTGACATTGTGCTCCCGAGGTTGGTGAACTTGTCTACCAATTGCAATATTTGACCTTCACTGTGATGGTGGGCTCTGTAAGGTTTGCCAGGTGCTGGCTGATAGACTGCTTCAGTCTTTTTGATTGTGAGATCGTAGCTGTCACAGGAGTCGGATACTTGATCTATACATTGTTTTCATCTTCTCGTCTGTTTGAGCACCTTTTGCTTTGTCATCAGCAAAGAGGAACTCATCTAGCACCTCTGTCTGCACCTTGGTTTTGGCTTGCAACCACCTTCTGAGATTGAAAAGCTTCCCATCAAAGCGATACCTAATAGGTATGTCATTGTCCACATCCTGGAAAGCATCTCTGTGCATGGCAGAAAACATCATGCTGAACAGTGTTGGGGCTAAGACACATCATTGCTGGACACCGTTTGTCACAGGGAATGGATCCGAACACAATTACCAGCATTTTGGATCCGTGCAAGCAACCCATCGTTGAACTGTCTCACCATTGCTATGAACTTGGTTGGACATCCAAACATCACCATGATCTTCCACAGCCCCTCACGAATGACTGTGTCAAATGCTTTGGTGAGGTCAACAAAGGTCATGCATAGGTCCATGTTCTGTTCTTGGCAATTCTCTTGCAGCTGCCTTGCTGTGAAAATCATGTCAATTGTTCCTCTGTCCTTCCTAAACCCAAATTGGCTTTCTGTTAGAAGCACTGAATGTTCAAGGTGTTCATTCACTCGGTTAAGTAGGACTCGCACAAGGCCTTTCCCAGCAATTGACAATAAAGAGATGCCACCGTGATTGTCACAGATCTGAGGGTTCCTTTTCCGTTTGAATAGGTGGATAATTGACACATCCTTGAGTTCTTGAGGGATGGTTTCTTTTCTCCACATAGTGTGAAATAACTATACAAACTTCTTTGCAACTGGAGTGCTTCCTGCTTTGTAAATCTCAGCAGGTATTGCTTTCACTGTTTCCGTAACGATTTGGAACTCGTCAAGCAGCAGATTACATTCAACCTGTGGTAGTCTGTTGATAGCCTCATCAGTGATAGAGGATAGCCGATTAAGAACACTATCAAAGTGCTCAGCCCATTTTTTCCAGATGGCGTCTTTGTCAGTCGTAAGACTAGTTACATCTGCACTGAGGAGAGGAGTGGATCCTGAGCTCAGGGGACTATAAACTGTCTTAAGTGCATCAAAGAACTTCTTCATATCCTTTCTGTGTGCAAATGACTGGGTTTTATCAGCCCCTTTGCTTAGAAAGCAGTATGTTCCAAGGCGGTTCTTCTGTCGTGCTTTATTTTTGTTATGGTTTGTCTTTGAATGTATGTATCGCTTATATTATTTTGCTTTGGAAAGCCAATTGGCAATTTTGTTGGAAAGTAACTGTCCTTTTGGCTTTCCGCTGGTGAAGTTTCCGTTGGGGTCTGGTTGTTTCGTGTTTGTGTTTCTTTCCATTGGTGTCTCTGAAGGCAGCTGTTAGTTAATTGTATCGATTCCTGATCATTGCCTTCACTTCTATTTTGCATGTCTCTGAGGCTTCATTGGATTGGCTTGCATATATCCTGTATGTATGTGACTGGAAGGCTCTTAAAGTCCCTATACGCGTGTAACATGAGCGGACCTGCTGTTTTGGTCCCTATGAGTTTGTAACTCAATATAACTCACTGTCATGGTCATTGTCGGTATGTAGCCTGAGAGGTCCTGCTGTTATGGTCCCTGTAGGTATGCAAACTCGATACAAACTCGAGGTAGGAATCGATACAAACTAAGAGGACGCTGTAAGAGTGTAAACTTCGGGGACCTGCTGTTATGGTTGTTGTATAAAGGTCAATTAAGCTTATCTGCTGTTAAATTCTTTGAACATATGTTAAAAATGAGTGAACCTGTTGTTGTTGTCCGGATAGATATGCAGACCCGATTGAGTTGCTGTTTTAGTCCCTATAACTATTGCTGTTGAGGTTCATGTAGGTACGTATGTAAACTAAGCGGACCTTGCAGGAATGTTATCTCAGCGGGTCAGATATTATGGTCTTCATAGGCATGTAAACTACGTAGGTTTGCTGTCATGGTCACGGTAGGTGTAAACACTAAGCAATAATACTATTTTTGCCGAAATTCATGTGCACATGGCTGTTTGAAGCCATTGTTAAATGGACCCAAAGCTGTGCCCAAACAACAAGAAGCATGCGCAAATCGCCTGCTGTTTGAACATGTATTTTGAGCTTCTGATATCACCAATCGGGCCTTGCTTTGTTTACGTAACTTTAAGCGACGTAACGTTATCGCCCTGAACGTAGCGTTTAGCGGTCTATGATGATGACAGATGGTTAAAGCGCAACATCGTCATTGTAAATAACGTTCTGAATTAGCCGTCATACTGGTATACCGGTCGCATTTGAAGAATTTATATGGAATTTTGGGACGTTTTTGTCCCGATTTGGCCTTGTAGTCGTACGTTATGCAAGGACAACAATAATCAGTGGTTATTTCATAGCATTAATATTTGCCGGATCCCTCGCAAGATATTTGAACATTCGACCTGGCGGCCTCAAAGAGCTTCCTCTGGACCCGGTGTAACGGTCAGTTTCTTCCCCCGGCCCGGTTCTTCCCCGGGGAAGAACTGGGCCGGCCCGTTTCTTCCCCGGGGGAAGAAACTGACTAGTCAGTTTCTTCCCCACCTGAATTTTTTTCAGAACAATTGTCAACGAATAATTTTCAGCTCACAATTTGTTATAAATGAGAAAAGAGACCATTCTGAATAAGGTCTGAGTTCTTTTAGCTTGAATGACAAAGTTTGCTCTATGCTCCACCATTCATGGAAATGCAATAAAATATGCATCCCAATTCAAGCATCTTTGATGAATTTTCTTTGCTTTTTAAGACATAAATAAGTATTTACTAAACATATATAATAAGCCACAAATGTTTGACGCTCAAATCTTAATAGAATTTGGAGACTGGGGGTGGGGAAGAACTGGGCCACCCCAGAATTTTCTGTCTACTAATAATTCTTGTGATAAATTTCCTTTGATTTTTAAGACAAAAACTGGTATAAACTAAAAAGATATAATAAGCAACAAATGTTCTTTGCATTTTAAGACAAAAGTTGATATAAACTAAAACGATATTGTAATTTTTGGCGCTCAAATCTAAATAGGATTTGGAGACTGGGGCGGGGAAGAACTGGGCCGGCCTAGTTCTTCCCTACCACAGACAACCCATCGGAGTCTAACTGTTGGTTTTCTTTTGCGCCAGCATTTCAGTGGTTTCTTGCTGTCGAGTCCTCACCGTTGTCTCACCTCTGTGGTTCTTTGTTTCCATTATGGTCTGGTCGCTTAATGTTTGTGTTTCTGTCCCTTTGGTGTCTTTGGTGGGTGGTGTAAGTTAATTGTATCGATTCCTGATCTTTGTTTTACTTTTACCTTTCAACATCATAACTAATTGTAATTGTACATCACTACACAAGGGTGGAGAGAAGCGGGTCGCCCCAGTTCTTTCATGTCTCAGACATCCTCTAATATAACTGACATAACTGTACAACACTAGCCAAGGGTGGAGAAGAAACGGGCAGACTCAGTTCTTCCCCACCCCAGACACCTTCAACGTCATAATTGACTTAACAGTACAACACTTACCAAGGGTGGGGAAGCAACGGGCGGCCAAGTCCTTCCTCACAGGACTGGGCCGCCCGTTTCTTCCCCACCCAAGACATCTTCAGCAATATAACTGAAATAAGTGTACAACACAACCCAAGGGTGGGGAAGAAACAGGCCGGCTCAGTTCTTCCCCACCCCCGAGTTTCCGAATTCTATAGAAATTTAAGTGCCAAACATTTGTTGCTTATTATATCTGTTTAGTTAATACCAATTTATGTCTTTAAAAGTGAAGAAAATTTATCACAAGAATTTTTAGTAAACAGAAACATCTGGGGTGGGGACGAAACGGGCCGGCCCAGTTCTTCCCCACCCCCAGTCTCCAAATTATATAAAGATTTGAGCGCCAAACATTTGTTGCTTATTATATCTGTTTAGTTTCTTCTAATTTATGTCTTAAAAAGCAAAGGAAATTTATCACCAGAATTATTAGTAAGCAGAAACATTTGGGGTAGGGAAGAACTGGGCCGGCCCAGTTCTTCCCCACCCCAGCCTCCAAATATTTTTGATAATAAAGCTCCAAACATTTTTTGCTTATTATATATTTTTAGTTTATACCAATTTTTGTCCTTAAAAGCAAAGGAAATTTATCACAAGAATAATTAATAAACAGAAACATCTGGGATGGGGAAGAACTGGGCCGGCTCAGTTCTTCCCCACCCCCCAGTCTCCGAATTCTATTGAAATCTAAGGGCCAAACATTTGTTGCTTATTATAGCTCTGTAGTTAATACCAATTTATGTCTTTAAAAGTGAAGAACATTTATTACAAGAATGTGTAGTAAACAGAAAAATCTGGGGTGGGGAAGAAATGGGCCGGCCCAGTTCTTTCCCACCCCCACTTTCCGAATAATATTTAGATTGGAGCGCTAAAGGGTTGTTGCTTATTATATCTGTTTAGTTAATACCAATTAATGTCATAAAAAGCTAAGAAAATTAATCATAGATGCTGGAATTGGGTTGAAAATGTCCTTGGATCTCCATTTTTGTATGGCATAGAGAAAAGTTTGTCATTCACGCTGTAAATACTCAAAACTAATTCAGAATGGTTTCTTTTTGAATTTTTAACAATTTGTGAGGCATAAATTACTCGTTCTCTATGGTTCTAAAAATTTCAGGTGGGGAAGAAACTGACTGGGTGGGGAAGAAACTGACTAGTCAGTGGGGAAGAAACTGACTAGTCAGTTTCTTCCCCGGGGAAGAAACGGGCCGGCCCAGTTCTTCCCGGGGAAGAAACTGACTTGGGGGAAGAACCGGCCTGTTACACCGGCAAATGTAAAAGAGCAAGTAGAAAGAAATTTAGAAAAAATTAGTATGAAGCACGGTGAAAGCATATGCAAAGAGGGTCGTTTTATTGAAAACCCCATGAAAGATTCCCATTCGTTCTTAAGTTATGCTGATTTATATATGATACAGACCTATTTTCCTCTAAGAGTAACCTCACTTGAATTTTCTTTTCATTATGAAAAGTAGAAGTAAAACAAAGATCAGGAATCGATACAATTAACTTACTCCACCCATCAAAGACACCAAAGGGAAAGAAACACAAACATTAAGCGACCAGACCATAATGGAAACCTCAACAAAGGAAGGCCATAAGGACAGTTACTTTCCCCCCACAAAATGGCCATATGGCCATCAAAAATTAAAAGACACAAGTGATACACACAGTAAGTAACAAACAACAACATAAATAAATCGCCACAGAAGAATCGCCTTGGAACGGTCAGTGGAAAGATTTCCGCTGGGGGGGGGGGGGGGTGGGGGAGGGGCGCTTAAATCGAATTTACGTTGCCACAATCCTCGCCCTTACTTCCGTCGCGATTTAGACAAATAATTTGTTCAGTCCGCATGAAGGCCTCCTAACTCATCAGTGCAACATCTCCGTGAACACAAATAATAAAAGAACCACAGAGGCGAGACAACGGTGAGGACTCGACAGCAAGAAACCACTGAAATGCTGGAGCAAAAGAAAACCAACAGTTAGACTCCGATGGGCCCGACCAGAGACAGAGTATCAGGCACCAACCAAGCTGAACGGACCTTTTTGTGGCCCATGTAGGTATATGACATGTTAGGACCGCCTGTTATAGTCCCTTTAGAAATGTTACTGGATAGGACATGCTGTAATTGCCCCTGTTGTTATGTTACCTGAGTGGACATGCTGTCATTGTCCTTGTAGGTATGTAATATGAGCGATCTTTAGCGTTCCTGCTGATATGGTTCCTGTAGTAATGTCAATAGATAGAGCCTACTGTTATGGTCCCTGTAATTATGTAAGCTGAGTCGACATGCTGTTATGGTACCTGTAGTTAGGAAACATGAGCGGTTCTGCTGTTATGGTCCATGTAGGTATTTAAATGGAGAGAACTTGCTGTTATGGACCCTGTAGGTATGCAACTGGATAGGACTTGCTGTTATGGTGAGTAGGTATGTAACTGGCTATGACTTTAGCGGGCCTTTGATGGTCGATGTACGTATATGACTGGATAGGTTCTGCTGTTATTCCCCCTGTAGGTATGCAACCAATGCCGAACGGCTGTTACAGTCTATGTAGGAATGATACCTTATCGGAGCTGCTGTAATGGTCAATGTAGGTATATAACTGGATTGGACCTGCTGTTACGGTGCCTGTAGGTTATAACTGGCATGGAATTGCTCTTACGGCCGCTGTAGGTATGTAAATGGATAGCGCAGTGGTCAACGCATTCGACTCATGATCGAGAAGTTGTGCGTTCGAATCCGGCACCCATTAACGAGGTGTGTTCTTGGGCAAGACACGTAATGACACTGCCTCACTCCACCCTGGTGTAAATGGGTAGCAGTGATGTAATAGTCACTGCCTCTCTCGCGCGCGCGTGAAAACATCCGGAACGAGTGTTCGTGAGCGATTACATAAGCGTGAGGCTTCCATCGCAATCGAACTAAAATAAATTAGTATAAACTAAATGGAATTGCTGATTTGGTCCATGTAGTTATTGAAAGATTATGCCTAGCTGTTATTTGCGCTATAGAAGGGTAAACTGAGCTGACCCGCCTTAACGGTCCCTGTAGGTATATAACTGAATAGGACCTGCTGTTAGTCTTCATGTAGGTATGTAAACTGAGCTGGCCTGCTGTTATAGTCACTGTAGGCTGACCTGCTGTAATGTTCCCTGTAGGTATGTAACCTTAGCGGACATGCTGTCATGGTCCCTGTGAGTATATAACTGATTAGAACTTGCTGTCGAGTCCACTACCGGTATGTAGACTGTGTGTAGCTGGATTGAACCGTCTGTTATGGTCCCTGTAGGTATGTAACAGGATAGGACCTGCTGTTATAGTTCCTGTCGATATATAAAATAGCAGTGAAGGCGATGATCAGGAATCGATACAATTAACCCACGGCTACAATCAGAGACACCACGGGAAAGAAACAAAAACATGAAACAACTACCCTAATGGAAACATCACTAGCGGAAAGTCAAAAGGACAGTTACTCCCACAAAATGGCCAATTGGCTATCCAAAGCAAAATAATATAAGCAATACACACACTCAAAGACAAGTCATAACAAAAATAAACCACGACAGAAGAATCGCCTTGGAACGGTCATTGAAACGAATTCCACTAGGGGGTTTAAATCGAGACGTTGCTTCAAATTTTGTGGAACTTTTACCCGACATTGAGATCCCCGCCACCCAATGACACCAATAGGGTTTATAAGCATGGCTGGGCCGACACGCACCGCTTTGCCTGGTCAGGCTTAGATCCTCTAAGCGGTTTACCAGTACTCGTGCGCGGGTCGGTTTCAGCTCTGCGTTGAAGCAGCCCATCTATTTCTTCAAACTTCTATGGGCAGGGGCCACCTACGGCTCAGTAATCGAATCAGCAGGTATGCCTGAGGCTGCGGCTTCGAACCAGCAGGCGCGTCTGGGGTTTAGGCTCCCAATCAGCAGTTTTGTCTGAGGCAGTCGCTCCGAGCAAGCAGTCATGTCCGAGGCAGTGGTGTTGAGCAAACAGACATGTCTAATGCCTTCGCGACGAGCAATAAAGTATTTGTGTGGCAGTGGCAATAAGTCATTAGACATGACAATTGCAGTGGCATCGAGCAACCAAGTACGTATGAGGCAGTGGCACTGACCTATCAGTTATGACTGAGGCGTGGTAATGAACTAACGAACATGGCTGAGCCATTTTGGCAACAACACTGCAGGCATGTCTGAGTCAGTAGAACCGTACGAGCAGGCATGCCTTAGGTAGTGGCATCTAATGAGCGACCATGCACGTCTGTGGCTTAGTCGCCGAATCAGAAGTTATGTGTCAAACAGTTGCTCCAAGGCAGCAGGCCTGTTAACGACAGGCAGTTTGAGCCAGCAGGCATGTCCGATGCTTTGGCACCGAGCCATTAAGTATGTTTGGTTGCAGTGGCCCTACGCCTATTGACATGTCAGTGGCAGTGACATCGAACAACCGGGTACGCTTGAGGCAGAAGAACTCATCCAAAAGTTTTGTCTGAGGCAGTGGCACTGAGCTAGCGGGAATGTCGGAGCCATTTGCAATGATCCTGCAGGTATGTCTGAGGTAGTGGAACCGAGCCAGAAGACATGCCTGAGGCAGTGGCACCAAGGCAGCAGGCACGACTTTAGCTTAGGCACCGAATCATCTGTTATGTCTGAGGCAGTGGAATTGACCGAGTGTGCATGTTTTAGCCAATGTGATGCAGCAGTATCAAACCAGCAGGGACGTCTGTGGCTTTGGCACCGAATCAGCCTTTTCGTCTGAGGCAGTGGGCACGAGTGAGCAGGCATGTCCGAGACACTGACTTATAGCCATCAGAGATGTCTGATGCCTTTCAAGCGATCCATAAAATATTTTTGTGGCAATGACACTGAGTCATTAGGCATGACATTCACAGTGGCGTCGAACAACCCGGTACATGTTAGGCAGTGGCGCTGGTTCGTTAGTTTAGCATCAGGAAGTGGCACTGAGTCAGTGAGAATGTCTCAGCCAGTGACGACGATCCTGCAGGTATCTCTGATGCAATGGAACCGAGCCAGCAGAGATGTAGAACCGAACCAGGGGCACGTCTGAGATGTAGGCAGTCTTGTTTCAGCCAAAGGCACCGAGTCAGCAGGCAAGTGTATGTCTTAGGCACCGAATCAGCGGTTATATCTGAGGCAGCGGGACCCAGCCAGCAGGCGTATCTGTGGTTGAGGTGCGGAATTACAAGTTATGACTGAGGCAGTGGTTCCGAGCCAGCAGGCGCGTGGCTTAGACGCCGGATCATCAGTCATGTCTGAAGCAGTGGCGCCAGCCAGCAGGCACCGAATCAGCAGACTTGTCTGATGCCCTGCCGCCGATTCATAACGTGTTTGTGTGACAGTCATTGACAGTCACAGTGGCATCGAGCAACCAGGAACGTTTGAAGCAGTGGCACAAATCCATCAGTTTAGCCTGAGTCAATGGCACTGAGCCAGCGTGCTTGTGTCAGCCAGTGACAAGGGACCCTGCAGGCATCTCGGAGGCAGTGGAACTGAGCCTGCAGGCATGCCTGTGAAAGTGTCACCGAGCAAACAGGTACTTTGGGGCTTGAACACCGAATCAGCAGTTATGTCTTGGGCAGCAGCAACGACCCAACAGGTACGTCTATGGCATAGGCACCGAATCAACAGTTATATCTGAGGCAGCGGGGCCGAGCCAGCAGGCAGACCTATGTTTTAGACACCGAATCAGTAGTTTTGTCTCAGGAAGCGGGACCGAGCACGCAGGCGCGTCTGTAGTTTAGGCAAGGAATCAGCAGTTATGTCTGAGGCAGCGGGACAGAGGCATCAGGAGCATCTGTGGTTTAGGCAAGGAATCAACAGTTATGAATGAGGCAGCGGGACCGAGGAAGCTGGCGCGTCTGTGGTTTAGGCACCGTATCAGCAGTTATGTATGAGGCAGTGGCACCGAGTCAGCAGGCATGTCCGAGATAGAGACTTTTTATTTTGGATGTTCATTTGGCCATTTTGTGGGAAAGTAACTGTCCTTATGGCTTTCTTTTGTTTAGGTTTCCATTATGGTCTGGTCGCTTCATGTTTGTGTTTCTTTCCCTTTGGTGTCTTTGATGGGTGGAGTAAGTTAATTGTATCGATTCCTGATCTTTGTTTTACTTCTATTGTGATGCAACAGACATACCTGATGCCTTGACACCGAGCCTTAAAGTCAAAAGGCGTGACAGACACAGTGACATCGAACAACTTCTGAGGCATTGAAACGGATCTATCAGTTATGTCTGAGGCAGTGGCACTGAGCAAGTGTGCATGTCTGAGCGAGTGGCAACGACCCTACAGGTATGCCTGAGGCAGTGGAACTTAGCCAGCAGGCATTCCTGGGGCAGTGTCACCGAGCAAGCAGTCACGTCTGTGGCATAGGCACCGAATCAGCAACAGTCAAGTCTCGGGCAGCGGTACCGAGCCAGCAGTCATGTCTGTGGCTTAGGCACCGAATTAGCAGTTATGTCTGAGGCAGTGACACCGAGCCACCAGGCCTGTCTGAGGCAGTAACTTTTAGCCAGCAGACATGTCTGGTGCCCTGCCACCGATCTATTACGTATCTGTGTGGCAGTGATTCAAAACTATGGCTGAGGCAACAAGCGGCCAGGTACGTCTGAGGCAGTGGCCCAGATACAACAGTTTAGTCAAAGGCAGTGGCACGGAGCCAGCGAGAATGTCTCAGCCAGTCAGCAATGGAACCGAGCTACCAGACATGGCCGAGGCAGTGGCATCGAGCCAGCAGGCAAGTGGGATATGCACCGAATTAGCAGTTATGTCAGAGGCATCGGTATCCAGCCAGCAAAAACTTCTGTGGTTTAGGCGCCGAATCAGTAGGCATGTCTAAGGCAATGGAACAGTGCCGACTGGCTAGCTTATGTACCGAATCAGTAGCTGTGCCAAAGGCAGCGACATCGACAGAGCAGGCGCGTCTGTGGTTTAGGCTCTGAATGAGCAGTTCTGTCGGAGGCAGCGGCACCGAATTATAGACGCGCCTAAGCCTCAGATGGGCCAACTGGACAAGGCATTAGACATGTTTACTTGCACAAAGTCGCTGCTTCAAACTTGCCTGCTGGCTCGGTGCCCCTCCCACAGACAAAACAGCGGATTTGGTTCCTAAGGCACAGACACGCCTGCTTGGCAAGACGTTATACATATCTGCTTGCTCAACGTCACTGCCTCGGAAATGCCTGCCTCAGACAAAACAGCTGATTTGGAACTTTGGTGCCAAAATCATAGACATGCCTGATAGCTAGGCGCCACTGCTTCAAACATTCCTTTGGAAGTGGTACTGAGCCAGCAGGCAGGTCTGTGGCTCAGGCAACGAATCAGCAGTTTTGTCGGAGGCAGCGGCACCGAGCTAGCATGAACGCCTATGGCTTAGGCAACGAATCAGCAGATATATCTGAGGCAGCGGAACCGAGCCAGCAGGCATGTCTATTGCTTCGGCACTGGAGGAAGCGGGACCGAGCCAACAGTCGCGTCTATGGTTTAGGCAATGAAATAGCAGTTATGACTGAGATAACGGTACAGAGGCAACAGGCGCTTGTGTGGTTTAGGCACCGCCTCAGCAGTAATTGCACCAAACCATTGATTATTTATGTGACATGACAAACGCAATTGCATCGGGTAGCCAGATACCTCTGAGGCATTGGCACTGATCCGTCAATTATATCCTGAAGCTGTCATACTGAGACAGCGCCCATGACTGAGCCAGTAGCAACGAGTCGGCAGGTATGCCTAAGGCAACGGAACCGTGCGGAAAGGCATGTCTGTGGCAGTGGCTCCATATAAGCATGCATCTCTTTAGCTTAGGCTCCGGATCAGTGTGTGTGTGTGTGTGTGTGTGTGTGTGTGTGTGTGTGTGTGTGTGTGTGTGTGTGTGTGTGTGTGTGTGTGTGTGTGTGTGTGTGTGTACGAATTTGGGGTTTACGTCGCTTTCAACAATTTTTCAGTCATATCACGACGGTGTCTGGTTGCGACAGGGAGATCAATGCTCACTTTTATAGTGCTGCCTCACTGAAGTATCATGTCCCAGACACATTACATGATACCAAACCTAGTCACATTATCCTGACACTGGGTCGACCAGTCCTAGCTCTACCCGTAAATCTGATAGCCAAGCGAGGAGCAGCTAGTACCATTTTAACGACTTTGGTATGTCGCGGCCCGGGATCGAACACGTGACCTCCCGTTCCCCGGAGCGGAACTCTACCAGCTGAGCTATTGGGGCCGGTAGGCACCGGATCAGCAGCTGAATAAGCAGTTCTGTCTGAGGCAGGGGCACCGAATTATAGACGCCCCTAAGCCTCAAATGGGCCGACTGGACAAGGCATTAGACATGTTTGTTTGCTCAAACATGCCTGCTGACTCGGAGCCACTGTCACAGACAAAACAGCTGATTCGGTGCCTAAGCCACAGACACGCCTGCTGGGCAAGACGTTATACATGTCTGCTTGCTCAACGTCACTGCCTCGGAAATGCCTGCCTCAGACAAAACAACTGATTTTGAACTTAAACCACAGATGCGCCTGGTGGATCGGAGCCGCTGGCTGCCGAAGGCATATCGGTTGGCTTGGTGCCTTAACCATAGACATGCCAGCTAGCTAGGCGCAACTGCTCCAGACATTCCTTTGCAAGTGGCACGGAGCCGGCAGGCAGGTCTGTGACTTAGGCACCGAAATAGCCGTTATGTCGGAGGCAGCGGCACCGAGCCAGTATGCACATCTATGGCTTAGGCACCGAATAAGCTGTTATAAATGAGGCAGCGGAGCCGAGCCAGAAGGATTGTCTATTGTTTAGGCACTGGAGGAATTGGGACCGAGCCAGCAGACGCGTCTATGGTTTAGGCAAGGAATTAGCAGTTATGACTGAGACATCGGTACAGAGACAGCCGGCACGTCTGTATCAGCAGAAATGGCACCAAACCATTGCTTATTTATGTGACATGACAAACGCAATGGCATCGAGCAGCCAGGTACCTTTGAGGCATTGACACTCTTCCATCAGCTGTATGTGAAGCTGTCGCACTGAGCCAGCTCGCATGCCTTAGCCAGTAGCAACGAGTCTCCAGGTATATCTAAGTCAATGGAACCGTGTCGACAGGCATGTGTGTGGCAGTGGCACCTAACTAGCATACATTTTTAGCTTAGGCACCGAATCAGCAGCTGTGCCAAAGGCAACGGCACCGACCGAGCAGGCGCGTCTGGCACCGAATCAGCAGTAATGTTGAAGGCAGCGGCACCGAGCCAGCATGCACGTCTATGGCTTAGGCACCGAATCATCAGTTATATCTGGGGCAGCGGAACCGAGCCAGCAGGCATGTCTATTGCTTAGGCACTGGAGGAAGCGGGACCGAGCCAGCAGTTATGAATGAGACAACGTTACAGAGGCAGCAGGCGCGTCTGTGGTTAAGGCACCGAATCAGCAGTAATTGAGAACCAAACCATTGATTATTTATGTGACATGACAAACGCAATCGCATCGAGCAGCCAGGTACCTCTGAGGCATTGGTACTGATCCATCAGCTATATCTGAAGCTGTCACACTGAGCCAGCGCGCATGCCTGAGCCGGTAGCAACGAGCCTGCATGTATGTCTAAGGCAATGGAACCGTGCCGACAGGCATGTCTGTGGTAGTGGCACCTAATTAGCATGCATCTCTTTAGCTTAGGCACCGGATCATCAGCTGTGCCAAAGGCAGCGGCACCGACCGAAGAGGCGCGTCTGTGGTTTAGGCTCTGAATAAGCAGTTCTGTCTGAGGAAGCGGCGCCGAATTATAGACGCGCCTTAGACTCAGATTGGCCGACTGGACAAGGCATTAGACATTTTTGCTTGCTCAAAGTCACTGCCTCACACATGCCCGCTGGCTCGGAGCAACTGCCACAGACAAAACAGCTGAACCGGTGCCTAAGCCACAGACACGCCTGCTGGGCAAGATGTTATACATGTCTGCTTGCTCAACGTAACTGCCTCGGAAATGCCTGCCTCATATAAAACAGCTGATTTGGAACTTAAACCACAGCTGCGCCTGCTGAATCGGTGCCGCTGCCGCAGGCATATCTGTTGATTTGGTGCCTAAGCCATAGAGATGCCTGCTAGCTAGGCGGCACTGCTTCAGACATTCCTTTGGGAATGGCACAGAGCCAGCAGGCAGGTCTATGGCTTAGGCACGGAATCAGCAGTTATGTCGGAGGCAGCGGCACCGAGGCAGCATGCACGTCTATGGCTTAGGCACCGAATCAGCAGTAATATCTGATGCAGCAGAACCGAGCCAGCAGGCGCGTCTATTGTTTAGGCAAGGAATTAGCAGTTATGACTGAGACAACGGTACAGAGGCAGCAGGCGCGTCTGTGGTTTAGGTACCGAATCAGCAGTAATGGCACCAAACCATTGATTATTTATGTGACATGACAAACGCAATGGCATCGAGCAGCCAGGTACCTCTGGGACATTGGCACTGATCCATTAGTTATATCTGAAGCTTTGAGGCATTGACACTCTTCCATCAGTTATATCTGAAGTTGTCGCACTGAGCCAGCGCGCATGCCTGAGCAAGTAGCAAGGAGCCTGCAGGTATGTCAAAAAAATGGAACCGTCCCGACAGTCATGTTGGTGACAGTGGGACCTAGCTGGCGTGCATCTCTTTAGCTTAGGCACCGAATCAGCAGCTGTGCAAAAGGCAGCGGCACCGACCGAACAGGCGCGTCTGTTGTTTAGGCTCTGAATAGGCATTTCTGTTTGAGGCAGCGGCGCCGAATTATAGACGATCGTAAGCCTCAGAAGGGCCGACTGGACAAGGCATTAGACATGTTTCTTGTTCAAAGTCACTGCCTGCTGTCTCGGAGACACTGCCACAGACAAAACAGCTGATTTGTTGCCTAAGCCACAGACACGCCTGCTTGGCAAGACGTTGCACATGTCTGCTTGCTCAACGTCACTGCCTCGGAAATGCCTGCCTCATACAAAACAGCTGATTTAGAACTTAAACCACAGATGCGCCTGCTGAATCGTTCCCACTGCCGCAGGCATATCTGTTGAATTGGTGCCTAAGTCATAGACATGCCTGCTAGCTAGGCGCCACTGCTTTAGACATTCCTTTGGAAGTGGCAAAGAGCCAGCAGGCAGGCATGTGGCTTAGGCACCGAATCAGCAGTTATGCCGGTTGCAGCGGCACTGAGCCAGCATGTACGTCTATGCCTTAGGCACCGAACCAGTAGTTATATCTGAAGCAGCGAAACCGTGCCAGCAGGCATACCTTTTGTTTGGGCACTGCAGGAAGCGGGACCGAGCCAGCAGCCGCGTCTATGGTTTAGGCAGGGAATTAGCAGTTATGACTGAAACAAGGGTACAGAGGCAGCACGCGCATCTCTTTAGCTCAGGCACTGAATCAGCAGCTGTGCTAAAGGCAGCGGCACTTACCGAAGAGGCGCGTCTGTTATTTAGGCTCTGAATAAGCAGTTCTGTCTGCGGCAGCGGCACCGAATTATAGACGCTACTAAGTCTCAGATGGGCCGACTGGACAAGGCATTAGACACGTTTGCTTGCTCAAAGTCACTGCCTCAAGCATGCCTGCTGGCTCGTAGCCATTGCCACAGACAAAACAGCTGATTCGGTGCCTAAGCCACAGACACGCCTGCTGGGCAAACCGTTACACATGTCGGCTTGCTTAACGTCACTGCCTCGGGAATGCCTGCCTCAGACAAAACAGCTGATTTGGAACTTAAACCACAGATGCGCCTGCTGGACCGGTGCCGCTGCCGCAGGCATATCTGTTGATTTGGTGCCTAAGCAATAGACATGCCTGCTAGCTAGGCGCCACTGCTTAAGACCTTCCATTTGAGGATGCACAGAGCCAGCAGGCAGGTCTGTGGCTTAGGCACAGAATCAGCTGTTATGTCGGAGGCAGCGGCACCGAGCCAACTTGCACGTCTATGGCTTAGGCGCCGAATCACCAGTTATATCTGAGGCAGCGTAACCGACCAGCAGGCAAGTCTATTGCTTAGGCACTGCAGGAAGCGGGACCGATCCAGTTGGTGCGTCTATGGTTTAGGCAAGGAATTAGCAGTTATGACTGAGACAACGGTACAGAGGTAGCAGGCGCATCTGTGGTTTAGGCACCGAATCAGCAGTAATGGCACAAAACCATTGATTATTTATGTGACATGACAAAAGCAATGGCATCGAGCAGCCAGATGTACGTCTATGCCTTAGGCACCGAATCAGTAGTTACTTCTGAAGCAGCGGACCGTGCCAGCAGGCGCGTCTGTTGTTTAGGCACCGAATCAGCAGTATTGGCACCAAACCATTGATTATTTATGTGAAATGACAAACGCAATGACATCGAGCAGCCAGGTACCTCTGGGACATTGGCACTGATCCATTAGTTATATCTGAAGCTGTCGCACTGAGCAAGGGCGCATGTCTGAGCCAGTAGCAACGAGCCTGCGTGTATGTCTAAGGCAATGGAACCGTGGCGACAGTCATGTCTGTGGCAGTGGCACCTGATTAGCATGCATCTCTTTAGCTTAGGCACCGGATCAGAAGCTATGCCAAAGGCAGCGGCACCGACCGATCAGGCGCGTCTGTGGTTTAGGTTCTGTATAAGCAGTTCTGTCTGAGGCTGCGGCACCGAATTAAAGACGCCCCTAAGCCTCAAATGGGCAGACTGGAAAAAGCATTAGACATGTTTGCTTGCTCAAAGTCATTGCCTCAAACATGCCTGCTGGCTCGGAGCCACTGCCACAGACAATACACCTGATTCGGTGCCTAAGCCACAGACACGCCTGCCAGGCAAGACGTCATACATGTCTGCTTGCTCAATGTCACTGCCTCGGAAATGCCTGCCTCAGACAAAACAGCTGATTTGCAACTTAAATCACAGATGCGTCAGCTGGGTCGGTGCCGCTGCCGCAGGCATATCTGTTGATTTGGTGCCTTAGCCATAGACATGCCTGCTAGCTAGGCGCCACTGCTTCAGACATTCCTTTGGAAGTGGCACAGTGCCAGCAGGCTGGTCTGTCGCTAAGGCACCGAATCAGCAGTTATGTCGGAGGCAGCGGCACCGAGCCAGCATGCGCGTCTTTGGCTTAGGCGCCGAATCAGCAGTTATATCTGAGGCAGCGGAACCGTGCCAGCAGGCATGTCAATTGCTTAGGCACTAAAGGAAGCGGGACCGAGCCAGGAGGGGCGTCTATGGTTTAGGCAAGGAATTAGCAGTTATGACTGAGACAACGGTACAGAGGCAGCAAGCATATCTGTGGTTTAGGCACCGAATCAGCAGTAAAGGCACCAAACCATTGATTATTTATGTGACATGACAAATGCAATGGCATCGAGCAGCCAGGTACCTCTGGGGCATTGGCACTGATCCATCAGTTATATCTGAAGCTGTACCACTGAGCTAGCGCGCATGCCTGAGCCAGTAACCACGAGCCTGCAGGTATGTCTAAGGCTATGGAGCCGTCCCGACAGTCATGTCTGTGGCAGTGGCACCTAACTAGCATGCATCTCTTTAGCTAAGGCTCCGGATCAGCAGCTGTGCCAAAGGCAGCGGCACCGACCGAGCAGGCGCGTCTGTGGTTTAGGCTCTGCATAAGCAGTTCTCTCTGAGGCAGCGTCACCGAATTATAGACGGCCCTAAGCCTCAAATGGGCCGACTGGAAAAGGCATTAGACATGTTTGCTTGCTCAAAGTCACTGCCTCAAATATGGCTGCTGGCTCGTAGCCACTGCCACAAACAAAACAGTTGATTCGGTGCCTAAGCCACAGACACGCCTGCTAGGCAAGACGTTATACATGTCTGCATGCTCAACGTCACTGCCTCGGAAATGCCTGCCTCAGACAAAACAGCTGATCTGCAACTTAAACCACAGATGCGTCTGCTGGGTCGGTGCCGCTGCCGCAGGCATATCTGTTGATTTGGTGCCTAAGCCATAGACATGCCTGATAGCTAGGCGCCACTGCTTCAGACATTCCTTTGGAAGTGGCATAGAGCCAGCAGGCAGGTCTGTCGCTTAGGCACCGAATCAGCAGTTATGTCGGAGGCAGCGGCACCGAGCCAGCATGCACGTCTATGGCTTAGGCACCGAATCAGTAGTTATATCTGAGGCAGCAGAACCGAGCCAGCAGGCATGTCTATTGCTTAGGCACTGGAGGAAGCGGGACCGAGCCAGCAGTTATGACTGAGACAACGTTACAGAGACAGCAGGCGCGTCTGTGGTTAAGGCTCCGAAACAGCAGTAATGGCACCAAGCCATTGATTATTTATGTGACATGACAAACGCAATCGCATCGAGAAGCCAGGTACCTCTGAGCCCTTAGTAGTGATCCATCAGTTATATCTGAAGCTGTCACACTGAGCCAGCGCGCATGCCTGAGCCAGTAGCAACGAGCCTGCATGTATGTCTAAGGCAATGGAACCGTGGCGACAGGCATGTCTGTGGCAGTGGCACCTAATTAGCATTCATGTCTTTAGCTTAGGCACCAGATCAGCAGCTGTGCCAAAGGCAGCGGCACCGACCGAAGAGGCGCGACTGTGGTTTAGGCTCTGAATAAGCAGTTCTCTCTGAGGAAGCGGCGCCGAATTATAGACGCGCCTAAGCCTCAGATGGGCCGACTGGACAAGGCATTAGACATGTTTGCTTGCTCAAAGTCACTGCCTCAAACATGTCTGCTGGCTCGGAGCCACTGCCACAGACACAACAGCTGATTCGGTGCCTATGCCACAGACACGCCTGCTGGGCAAGTTGTTATACATGTCTGCTTGCTCATGGTCACTGCCTCGGAAATGGCTGCCTCATATAAAACAGCTGATTTGGAACTTTTTTTGCTGGATCGGTGCCGCTGTCGCAGACATATCTGTTGATTTGGTGCCTAAGCCATAGACATGCCTGCTAGCTAGGCGCAACTGCTTCCGACATTCCTTTGGAAGTGGCACAGAGCCAGCAGGTAGGTCTGTGGCTTAGGAACGGAATCAGCAGTTATGTTGGAGGCAGCGGCACCGAGGCACGTCTATGGCTAAGGCACCGAATCAGCAGTTATATCTGAGGCAGCGGAACCGTGCCAGCAGGCATGTCTTTTGTTAAGGCACTGCAGGAATCATGACCGAGCCAGCAGGCGAGTCAATGGTTTAGGAAAGGAATTAGCAGTTATGACTGAGACAACGGTACAGAGGCAGCAGGCGCGTCTGTGGTTTAGGCACCGAATCAGCAGTAATGGCAACAAACCAATGATTATTTATGTGACATGACAAACGCAATGGCATCGAGCAGCCACGTACCTCTGGGGCATTGGCACTGATCAATCAGTTATATCCGAAGCTGTCGCACTGAGCCAGCGCGCATGCCTGAAACAGTAGCAACGAGCCTGCAGGTATATCTAAGGCAATGGAACCGTGCCGACAGGCATGTCTGTGGCAGTGGCACTTAAATAGCATGCATCTCTTTAGCTAAGGCACCGAATCAGCAGCGGTGCCAAAGGCAGCGGCACCGACCGAGCAGGCGCGTCTGTGGTTTAGGCTATGAATGAGCAGTTCTGTCTTAGGCAGCGGCACCGAATTATAGACGCACCTAAAGCTCAGATGAACCGACTGGACAAAGCATTAGACATGTTTGCTTGCTCAAAGTCACTGCCTCAAACATGCCTGCTGGCTCGGAGCCACTGCCACAGACAAAACAGCGGATTCGGTGCCTAAGCAACAGTGACGCCTGATGGGCAAGACGTTATACCTGTCTGCTTGCTCAACGTCACTACCTCGGGAATGCCTGCCTCTGACAAAACAGCTAATTTGGAACTATAACCACAGATGCGCCTGCTGGACGGGTGCCGCTGCCGCTGCCGCAGGCATATCTGTTGATTTGGTGCCTTAGCCATAGAGATGCCTAATAGCTAGGCGCCACTGCTTCAGACCTTCCTTTGGACGTGGCACAGAGCCAGCAGGCAAATCTGTGGCTTAGGCACCGAATCAGCAGTTATGTCGGAAGCAGCGGCACTGAACCAGCATGCGCGTCTATGGCTTTGGCGCCGAATCAGCAGTTATATCTGAGGCAGCGAAACCGAGCCAGCAGGCATGTCTATTGCTTAGGCACTAGAGGAAGCGGGACCGATCCAGTTGGCGCGTCTATGATTTAGGCAAGGAATTAGTAGTTAAGACTGAAACAACGGTACAGAGGCAGCAGACGCGTCTGTGGTTTAGGCAACGAATCAGCAGTAATGGCACCAAACAATTGATTATTTATGTGACATGACAAAAGCAATGGCATCGAGCAGCCAGGTACTTCTGAGGCATTGGCACTGATCCATCAGTTATATCTGAAGCTGTCGCACTGAGCCAGCGCGCATGCCTGAGCCAGTAACAACGAGCCTGCATGTCTGTCTAAGGCCATGAAACCGCCCCGACAGGCATGTCTGTGGCAGTGGCACCTAACTAGAATGCATCTCTTTAGCTTAGGCACCAAATCAACAGCTGTGCCAATCGCAGCGGCACCGACCGAGCAGGCGCGTCTGTGGTTTAGGCTCTGATTAAGCAGTTCTGTCTGAGGCAGCGGCACCGAATTATTGACGCGCCTAAGCCTCAGATGGGCCGATTGCTAGCTAAGCGCCACTGCTTCAGACCTTCCTTTGGAAATGGCACAGAACCAACAGGCAGGTCTGTGGCTTAGGCACCGAATCAGCAGTTATGTCGGAGGCAGCGGCACCGAACCAGCATGCGCGTCTATGGCTCAGGCGCCGAATCAGCAGTTATATCTGAGGCAGCGTAACCGAACCAGCAGGCATGTCTATTGCTTAGGCTCTGGAGGAAGCGGGACCGATCCAGTTGGCGCGTCTATTGTTTAGGCAAGGAATTAGTAGTTAAGACTGAGACAACGGTACAGAGGCAGCAGGCGCTTCTGTGGTTTAGGCAACGAAACAGCAGTAATGGCACCAAACAATTGATTATTTATGTGACATGACAAAAGCAATGGCATCGAGCAGCCAGGTACTTCTGAGGCATTGGCACTGATCCATCAGTTAGATCTGAAGCTGTCGCAATGAGCCAGCGCGCATGCCTGGGCCAGTAACAACGAGCCAGCATGTATGTCTAAGGCCATAAAACCGCCCCGACAGGCATGTCTGTGGCAGTGGCACCTAACTAGCATGCATCTTTTTAGTTAAGGCACCAAATCAACAGCTGTGCCAATCGCAGCGGCACCGACCGAGCAGGCGCGTCTGTGGTTTAGGCTCTGATTAAGCAGTTCTGTCTGAGGCAGCGGCACCGAATTATAGACGCGCCTAAGCCTCAGATGGGCCGATTGGACAAGGCCGATTGGATCAAATCAACAGATCAACAGATATGCCTGCGGCAGCGGCACCGACCCAGCTGACGCATCTGTGATTTAAGGTGCAAATCAGCTGTTTTGTCTGAGGCAGGCATTTCCGAGGCAGTGACATTGAGCAAGCAGACATGTATGACGTCTTGCCTGGCAGGCGTGTCTGTGGCTTAGGCACCGAATCAGGTGTATTGTCTGTTGCAGTGGCTCCGAGCCAGCAGGCATGTTTGAGGCAATGACTTTGAGCAAGCAAACATGTCTAATGCTTTTTCCAGTCTGCCCATTTGAGGCTTAGGGGCGCCTCAGATATAACTGCTGATTCGGTGCCTAAGCCATAGACGTGCATGCTGCCTCGGTGCAGCTGCCTCTGACAAAACTGCTGATTCCGCGCCTAAGCCACAGACCTGCCTGCTGGCTATGTGTCACTTGAAAAGGAATGTTTGAACTGTGGCGCCTAGCTAACAGGCATGTCTATGGCTTAGTCACCAAATCAACAGATATGCCTACGGCAGCGCACCGATCCAGCAGGCGCAGCTGTGGTTCAAGTTCAAAATCAGCTGTTTTGTCTGAGGCAGGCATTTCCGAGGCAGTGACGTCGAGCAAGCAGACATGTACCATGCCTTGCCTAGCAGGCGTGTCTGTGGATAAGGCACCGAATCAGCTGTTTTGTCTGTGGCGTGGCTCCGATCCAGCAGGCATGGTTGAGGCAGTGACTTTGAGCAAGCAAACATGTCTAATGCCTTGTCCAATCGGCCCATCTGTGGCTTAGGCGCGTCTATAATTCGGTGCCGCAGCCTCAGACAGAACTGCTTAATCAGAGTCTAAACCACAGACGGGCCTGCTCGGTCGGTGCCGCTGCGATTTGCACAGCTGTTGATTTGGTGCCTTAGCTAAAGTGATGCATGCTAGTTAGGTGCCACTGCCACAGACATGCCTGTCGGCACGGTTCCATGGCCTTAGAATACATGCAGGCTCGTTGGTACTGGCTCAGGCATGCGCGCTGGCTCATTGTGACAGCTTCAGATATAACTGATATATCAGTACCAATGCCTCAGAGGTACCTGGCTGCTCGATGCGATTGCGTGTGTCATGTCACATAAATAGTCAATGGTTTGGTGCCATTACTGCTGATTCGGTGCCTTAACCACAGACGCGCTTGCTGCCTCTGTAACGTTGTCTCAGTCATAACTGCTGGCTCGGTCCCGCTTCCTCCAGTGCCTAAGCAATAGACAAGCCTGCTGGCTCATCTGAGGCTTAGGTGCGTCTATAATTCGGTGCCGTTGCCTCGGACAGAACTGCTTATTCCGACCCTAAACCACAGACGCACCTGCTGGGTCGGTGCCGCTGCCTTTGGCACAGTTGCTGATTTGGTGCCTAAGCTAAAGAGATGCATGCTATTTAAGTGTCACTGCCACAGACATGCCTGTCATGACGGTTCCATTGCCTTAGATATACCTGCAGGCTCGTTGCTACTGACTCAGGCATGCGCGCTGGCTCAGTGCGACAGCTTCAGATATAACTGATGGATCAGTGCCAATGCCCCAGAGGTATCTGGCTGCTCGATGCCATTGCGTTTGTCATGTCACATAAATAATCAATGGTTTGGTGCCATTACTGCTGATTCGGTGCCTAAACCACCACAGACGCGCCTGCTTCCTCTGTACCGTTGTCCAAGTCATAACTGCTAATTTCTTGCCTTAACCATAGACGCGCCTGCTGGCTCGGTCCCGATTCCTGCAGTGACTTAACAAAAGACATGCCTGCTGGCACGGTTCCGCTGCCTCAGATATAACTGCTGATTCGGTGCCTAAGCCATAGACGTGCATGTTGCCTCGGTGCCGCTGCCTCCGACATAACTGTTAATTCCGTGCCTAAACCACAGACCTGCCTGCTGGCTATGTGCCACTTCAAAAGGAATGTCTGGAGCAGTGGGGCCTAGCTAACAGTCAAGTCTATAGCTTAGGCCTCAAATCAACAGATATGCCTGCGGCAGCGGCACCAATCCTGCAGGCGCAGCTGTTCCAAATCAGCTGTTTTGTCTGAGGCAGGCATTTCCGAGGCAGTGTCGTTGAGCAATCAGACATGTATAACGTGTTACCTAGCAGGCGTGTCTGGGGATTAGGCACCGAATCAGCTGTTTTGTCTGTTGCAGTGGCTCCGATCCAGACGCCATGTTTGAGGCAGTGACTTTGAGCAAGCACACATGTCTAATGCCTTGTCCAATCGGCCCATCTGTGGCTTAGGCGCGTCTATAATTCGGTGCCGCTGCCTCAGACAGAACTGCTTAATCAGAGCCTAAAACAAAGACGCGCTTGCTCGGTCGGAGCCGCTGCGATTGGCACAGCTGTTGATTTGGTGCCTAAGCTAAAGAGATGCATTCTAGTTAGGTGCCACTGCCACAGACATGCCTGACGGCACGGTTCAATGGCCTTAGACATACCTGCAGGCTCGTTGTTACTGGCTCATGCATGCGCACTGGCTCAGTGCGACAGCTTCAGATATAACTGATGGATCAGTGCCAATGCCTCAGAAGTAACTTGCTGCTCGATGTCATTGCTTTTGTCATGTCACATAAATAATCAATGGTTTGGTGCCATTACTGCTAATTCGTTGCCTAAACCACAGACGCGCCTGCTGCCTCTGTACCGTTGTCTAAGTCTTAACTAATTATTCCTGGCCTAAACCATAGACGCGCCTACTGGATCGGTCCCGCTTCCTTCAGTGCCTAAGCAATAGACATGCCTGCTGGTCCGGTTCCGCTGCCTCAGATATAACTGCTGATTCGGCGCCTAATTTATAGACGCGCATGTTGGCTCGGTGCCGCTGCCTCCGACATAACTGCTGATTCGGTGCATAAGCCACAGACCTGCCTGCTGGCTCTGTGCCACTTCCAAAGGAAGGTCTGAAGCAGTGGCGCCTAGCTAGCAGCAAGTCTATGGCACCAAAACAAAAGATATGCGTGCGGCAGCTGCACCGGTCCAGCAGGCACATCTGTGGTTTAATTTCCAAATCAACTGTTTTGTCTGAGGCAGGCATTCCCGAGGCAGTGACGTTGAGCAAGCAGACATGTGTAACGTTTTGCCCAGCAGGCGTGTCTGTGGCTTTGTCACCGAATCAGCTGTTTTTTCTGTGGCAGTGGCTCCGAGCCATGTTTGAGGCAGTGACTTTGAGCAAGCAAACACGTCTAATGCCTTGTCCAATCGGCCCATCTGAGGCTTAGGCACGTCAATAATTCGGTGCCGCTGCCTCAGACAGAACTGCTTAATCAGATCCTAAACCACAGACGCGCCTGCTCGGTCGGTGCCGCTGCGATTGGCACAGCTGTTGATTTGGTGCCTAAGCTAAAGAGATGCATTCTAGTTAGGTGCCACTGCCACATACATGCCTGTCGGGGCGGTTTCATGGCCTTAGACATACATGCAGGCTCGTTGTTACTGGCTCAGGCATGCGCGCTGGCTCAGTGCGACAGCTTCAGATATAACTGATGGATCAGTGCCAATGCCTCAGAAGTAACTTGCTGCTCGATGTCATTGCTTTTGTCATGTCACATAAATAATCAATGGTTTGGTGCCATTACTGCTAATTCGTTGCCTAAACCACAGACGCGCCTGCTGCCTCTGTACCGTTGTCTAAGTCTTAACTAATTATTCCTGGCCTAAACCATAGACGCGCCTACTGGATCGGTCCCGCTTCCTTCAGTGCCTAAGCAATAGACATGCCTGCTGGTCCGGTTCCGCTGCCTCAGATATAACTGCTGATTCGGCGCCTAATTTATAGACGCGCATGTTGGCTCGGTGCCGCTGCCTCCGACATAACTGCTGATTCGGTGCATAAGCCACAGACCTGCCTGCTGGCTCTGTGCCACTTCCAAAGGAAGGTCTGAAGCAGTGGCGCCTAGCTAGCAGCAAGTCTATGGCACCAAAACAAAAGATATGCGTGCGGCAGCGGCACCGGTCCAGCAGGCACATCTGTGGTTTAATTTCCAAATCAACTGTTTTGTCTGAGGCAGGCATTCCCGAGGCAGTGACGTTGAGCAAGCAGACATGTGTAACGTTTTGCCCAGCAGGCGTGTCTGTGGCTTTGTCACCGAATCAGCTGTTTTTTCTGTGGCAGTGGCTCCGAGCCATGTTTGAGGCAGTGACTTTGAGCAAGCAAACACGTCTAATGCCTTGTCCAATCGGCCCATCTGAGGCTTAGGCACGTCAATAATTCGGTGCCGCTGCCTCAGACAGAACTGCTTAATCAGATCCTAAACCACAGACGCGCCTGCTCGGTCGGTGCCGCTGCGATTGGCACAGCTGTTGATTTGGTGCCTAAGCTAAAGAGATGCATTCTAGTTAGGTGCCACTGCCACATACATGCCTGTCGGGGCGGTTTCATGGCCTTAGACATACATGCAGGCTCGTTGTTACTGGCTCAGGCATGCGCGCTGGCTCAGTGCGACAGCTTCAGATATAACTGATGGATCAGTGCCAATGCCTCAGAAGTACCTGGCTGCTCGATGCCATTGCTTTTGTCATGTCACATAAATAATCAATTGTTTGGTGCCATTACTGCTGATTCGTTGCCTAAACCACAGACGCGCCTGCTGCCTCTGTACCGTTGTTTCAGTCTTAACTACTTATTCCTTGCCTAAATCATAGACGCGCCAACTGGATCGGTCCCGCTTCCTCTAGTGCCTAAGCAATAGACATGCCTGCTGGCTCGGTTCCGCTGCCTCAGATATAACTGCTGATTCGGCACCTAAGCCAGAGACGCGCATGCTGGTTCATTGCCGCTGCCTCCGACATAACTGCTGATTCGGTGCCTAAGCCACAGATCTGCCTGCTGGCTCTGTGCCGCTTCCAAAGGAAGGTCTGAAGCAGTGGCGCCTAGCTAGCAGTCATGTCTATGGCTAAGGCACCACATCAACAGATATGCCTGCGGCAGCGGCACCCGTCCAGCGGGCGCATCTGTGGTTTAAGTTCCAGTAACAACGAGCCAGCATGTATGTCTAAGGCCATAAAACCGCCCCGACAGGCATGTCTGTGGCAGTGGCACCTAACCAGTATGCATCTTTTTAGTTTAGGCACCAAATCAACAGCTGTGCCAATCGGAGCGGCACCGACCGAGCAGGCGCGTCTGTGGTTAAAGCTCTGATTAAGCAGTTCTGTCTGAGGCAGCGGCACCGAATTATAGACGCGCCAAAGCCTCAGATGGGCCGATTGGACAAGGCATTAGACGTGTTTGCTTTCTTAAAGTCACTGCCTCAAACATGGCTCTGAGCCACTGCCTCGGGAATGCCTGCCTCAGACAAAACAGTTGATTTGGAAATTAAACCACAGATGTGCCTGCTGGACCGGTGCCGCTGCCGCAGGCATATCTTTTGATTTGGTGCCTAAGCCATAGACTTGCTGCTAGCTAGGCGCCACTGCTTCAGACCACTTGGAAGTGGCGCAGAGCCAGCAGGCAGGTCTGTGGCTTAGGCACCGAATCAGCAGTTATGTCGGAGGCAGCGGCACCGAGCCAACATGGGCGTCTATGGCTTAGGCGCCGAATCAGCAGTTATATCTGAGGCAGCGGAACCGAGCCAGCAGGCATGTCTATTGCTTAGGCACTGGAGGAAGCGGGACCGATCCAGTAGGCGCGTCTTTGGTTTAGGCAAGGAATTAGTAGTTAAGACTGAGACAACGGTACAGATGCAGCAGGCGCGTCTGTGGTTTAGGCAACGAATTAGCAGTAATGGCACCAAACCATTGATTATTTATGTGACATGACAAAAGCAATGGCATCGAGCAGCCAGTTACTTCTGAGGCATTGGCACTGATCCATCAGTTATATCTGAAGCTGTCGCACTGAGCCAATGCGCATGCATGAGCCAGTAACAACGAGCCTGCAGGTATGTCTAAGGCCATTGAACCGTGCCGACAGGCATGCCTGTGGCAGTGGCACCTAACTAGCATGCATCTCTTTAGCTTAGGCACCAAATCAGCAGCTTGCTACTCGCAGCGGCTCCGACCGAGCAGGCGCGTCTTTGTTTTAGGCTCTGATTAAGCAGTTCTGTCTGAGGCAGCGGCACCGAATTATAGACGCGCCTAAGCCACAGATCGGCCGATTTGACAAGGCATTAGACATGTTTGCTTGCTCAAAGTCACTGCCTCAAACATGGCTGCTGGATCGGAGCCACTGCAACAGACAAAACAGCTGATTCGGTGCCTAATCCCCAGACACGCCTGCTAGGTAACACGTTATACATGTCTGATTGCTCAACGTCACTGCCTCGGAAATGCCTGCCTCAGACAAAACAGCTGATTTGGAACTTGAACCACAGCTGCGCCTGCAGGATCGGTGCCGCTGCTGCAGGCATATCTGTTGATTTGGTGCCTAAGCTATAGACTTGCCTGTTAGCTAGGCGCCACTGCTTCAGACATTCCTTTTGAAGCGGCACATAGCCAGCAGGAAGGTTTGTGGCTTAGGCACGGAATCAGCAGTTATGTCGGAGGCAGCGGCACCGAGGCAACATGCACGTCTATGGCATAGGCACCGAATCAGCAGTTATATCTGAGGCAGCGGAACCGTGCGAGCAGGCATGTCTTTTGTTTAGGCACTGCAGGAATCGGGACCGAGCCAGCAGGCGCGTCTATGGTTAAGGCAAGGAATTAGCAGTTATGACTTGGACAACGGTACAGAGGAAGCAGGCGCGTCTGTGGTTTAGGCACCGAATCAGCAGTAATGGCACCAAACCGTTGATTATTTATGTGACATGACAAACGCAATGGCATCGAACAGCCAGGTACCTCTGGGGCATTGGCACTGATCCATCAGTTATATCTGAAGCTGTCGCACTGAGCCAGCGCGCATGTCTGAGCCAGTAGCAACGAGCCTGTAGGTATATCTAAGGCAATGGAACCGTGCCAACAGGCATGTCTGTGGCAGTGGCACTTAAATAGCATGCATCTCTTTAGCTTAGGCACCGAATCAGCAACTGTGCCAAAGGCAGGGGCACCGACCCAGCAGACGCGTCTGTGGTTTAGGGTCTGATTAAACAGTTCTGTCTGAGACAGCGGCACCGAATTATAGACGCGCCTAAGCCTCAGATTGGCCGATTTGACAAGGCATAATACGTGTTTGCTTGCTTATAGTGACTGCCTCAAACATGGCTCTGGGCCACTGCCACAGTAAAAAACAGCTGATTCGGTGCCTAAGCCACAGACACGCCTGCTGGGCAAAACGTTATACATGTCTGCTTGCTCAACGTCACTGCCTCTGAAATGCCTGCCTCAGACAAAACTGTTGATTTGGAATTTAAACCACAGATGTGCCTGCTGGACCGGTGCCGCTGCCGCAGGCATATCTTTTGATTTGGTGCCTAAGCCATAGACTTGCTGCTAGCTAGGCGCCACTGCTTCAGACCTTCCTTTGGAAGCGGCACAGAGCCAGCAGGCAGGTCTGTGGCTTAGGCACCGAATCAGCAGTTATGTCGGAGGCAGCGGCACCGAGCCAACATGCGCGTCTATGGCTTAGGCGCCGAATCAGCAGTTATATCTGAGGCAGCGGAACCGAGCCAGCGGGCATGTCTATTGCTTAGGCACTGGAGGAAGCGGGACCGATCCAGTAGGCGCGTCTATGGTTTAGGCAAGGAATTAGTAGTTAAGACTGAGACAACGGTACAGAGGCAGCAGGCGCGTCTGTGGTTTAGGCAACGAATTAGCAGTAATGGCACCAAACCATTGATTATTTATGTGACATGACAAAAGCAATGGCATCGAGCAGCCAGTTACTTCTGAGGCATTGGCACTGATCCATCAGTTATATCTGAAGCTGTCGCACTGAGCCATTGCGCATGCATGAGCCAGTAACAACGAGCCTGCAGGTATGTCTAAGGCCATTGAACCGTGCCGACAGGCATGTCTGTGGCAGCGGCACCTAACTAGCATGCATCTCTTTAGCTTAGGCATCATATCAACAGCTGTGCTAATCGCAGCGGCTCCGACCGAGCAGGCGCGTCTTTGTTTTAGGCTCTGATTAAGCAGTTTTGTCTGAGGCAGCGGCACCGAATTATAGACGCGCCTAATCCACAGATGGGCCGATTTGACAAGGCATTAGACATGTTTGCTTGCTCAAAGTCACTGCCTCAAACATGGCTGCTGGATCGGAGCCACTGCAACAGACAAAACAGCTGATTCGGTGCCTAATCCCCAGACACGCCTGCTAGGTAACACGTTATACATGTCTGATTGCTCAACGTCACTGCCTCGGAAATGCCTGCCTCAGACAAAACAGCTGATTTGGAACTTGAACCACAGCTGCGCCTGCAGGATCGGTGCCGCTGCCGCAGGCATATCTGTTGATTTGGTGCCTTAGCTATAGACTTGCCTGTTAGCTAGGCGCCACTGCTTCAGACATTCCTTTTGAAGTGGCACATAGCCAGCAGGCAGGTATGTGGCTTAGGCACGGAATCAGCAGTTATGTCGGAGGCAGCGGTACCGAGGCAACATGCACGTCTATGGCTTAGGCACCGAATCAGCAGTTATATCTGAGGCAGCGGAACCGTGCGAGCAGGCATGTCTTTTGTTTAGGCACTGCAGGAATCGGGACCGAGCCAGCAGGCGCGTCTATGGTTAAGGCAAGGAATTAGCAGTTATGACTTGGACAACGGTACAGAGGAAGCAGGCGCGTCTGTGTCTGTTTAGGCACCGAATCAGCAGTAATGGCACCAAACCGTTGAGTATTTATGTGACATGACAAACGCAATGGCATCGAACAGCCAGGTACCTCTGGGGCATTGGCACTGATCCATCGGTTATATCTGAAGCTGTCGCACTGAGCCAGCGCGCATGTCTGAGCCAGTAGCAACGAGCCTGTAGGTATATCTAAGGCAATGGAACCGTGCCAACAGGCATGTCTGTGGCAGTGGCACTTAAATAGCATGCATCTCTTTAGCTTAGGCACCGAATCAGCAACTGTGCCAAAGGCAGCGGCACCGACCCAGCAGACGCGTCTGTGGTTTAGGGTCTGATTAAACAGTTCTGTCTGAGGTAGCGGCACCGAATTATAGACGCGCCTAAGCCTCAGATTGGCCGATTGGACAAGGCATAATACGTGTTTGCTTGCTTATAGTGACTGCCTAAAACATGGCTCTGAGCCACTGCCACAGAAAAAAACAGCTTTTGTGACATGACACACGCAATCGCATCGAGCAG
Organism: Lucinisca nassula; assembly: GCA_963580285.1. NCBI lineage: Eukaryota > Metazoa > Mollusca > Bivalvia > Lucinida > Lucinidae > Lucinisca > Lucinisca nassula. The sequence continues at coordinate 110,108,460 of OY757025.1, read as the reverse complement.
CCAGGTACCTCTGAGGCATTGGTACTGATCCAACAGTTATATCTGAAGCTGTCACACTGAGCCAGCGCGCATGCCTGAGCCAGTAGCGACGAGCCTGTATGTATGTCTAAGGCAATGGAACAGTGCCGAAAGGCATGTCTGTGGCAGTGGCACCTAATTAGCATTCATCTCTTTAGCTTAGGCACCGGATCAGCAGCTGTGCCAAAGGCAGCGGCACCGATCGAAGAGGCGCGACTGTGGTTTAGGCTCTGAATAAGCAGTTCTGTCTGAGGAAGCGGCGCCGAATTATAGACCCGCCTAAGCCTCAGATGGGCCGACTGGACAAGGCATTAGACATGTTTGCTTGCTCAAAGTCACTGCCTCAAACATGTCTGCTGGCTCGGAGCCACTGCCACAGACAAAACAGCTGATTCGGTGCCTATGCCACAGACACGCCTGCTGGGCAAGATGTTGCACATGTCTGCTTGCTCATGGTCACTGCCTCGGAAATGCCTGCCTCATATCAAACAGCTGATTTGGAACTTAAACCACAGATGCGCCTGCTGGATCGGTGCCGCTGTCGCAGGCATATCTGTAGATTTGGTGCATAAGCCATAGACATGCCTGCTAGCTAGGCGCAACTGCTTCAGATATTCCTTTGGAAGTGGCATAGAGCCAGCAGGTAGGTCTGTGGCTTAGGCACGGAATCAGCAGTTATGTTGGAGGCAGCGGCACCGAGGCAGCATGCACGTCTATGGCTTAGGCACCGAATCAGCAGTTATATCTGAGGCAGCTGAACCGTGCCAGCAGGCATGTCTTTTGTTTAGGCACTGCAGGAATCAGGACCGATCCAGCAGGCGCGTCTATGGTTTAGGCAAGGAATTAGCAGTTATGACTGAGACAACGGTACAGAGGCAGCAGGTGCGTCTGTGGTTTAGGCACCGAATCAGCAGTAATGGCATCAAACCATTGAATATTAAGTGACATGACAAACGCAATGGCATCGAGCAGCCAGGTACCTCTGGGGCATTGGCACTGATCCATCAGTTATATCTGAAGCTGTCGCACTGAGCCAGCGCGCATGCCTGAGCCAGTAGCAACGAGTCTGCAAGTATATCTAAGGCAATGGAACCGTGCCGACAGGCATGTCTGTGGCAGTGGCACTTAAATAGCATGCATATCTTTAGCTTAGGCACCGAATAAGCAGCTGTGCCAAAGGCAGCGGCACCGACCGAGCAGGCGCGTCTGTGGTTTAGGCTCTGAATGAGCAGTTCTGTCTAAGGCAGCGGCACCGAATGAAAGACGCACCTAAGCCTCAGATGATCCGACTGGACAAAGCATTAGACATGTTTGCTTGCTCAAAGTCACTGCCTCAAACATGCCTGCTGGCTCGGAGCCACTGCCACAGACAAAACAGCGGATTCGGTGCCTAAGCTACAGAGACGTCTGCTGGGCAAGACGTTATACCTGTCTACTTGCTCAACGTCACTGCCTCGGGAATGCCTGCCTCAGACAAAACAGCTGATTTGGAACTTAAACCACAGATGCGCCTGCTGAACGGGTGCCGCTGCCGCAGGCATATCTGTTGATGTGGTGCCTTAGCCAAAGACATGCCTGCTAGCAAGGCGCCACTGCTTCAGACCTTCCTTTGGAAGCGGCACAGAGCCAGCAGGCAGATCTGTGGCTTAGGCACCGAATCAGCAGTTATGCCGGCGGCAGCGGCACTGCACCAGCATGCACGTCTATGGCTTAGGCGCCGAATCAGCAGTTATATCTGAGGCAGCGGAACCGAGCCAGCAGGCATGTCTATTGCTTAGGCACTGGAGGAAGCGGGGCCGATCCAGTAGGCGCGTCTATGGTTTAGGCAAGGAATTAGTAGTTAAGACTGAGACAACGGTACAGAGGCAGCAGGCGCGTCTGTGGTTTAGGTAACGAATCAGCGGTAATGACACATAACCATTGATTATTTATGTGACATGACAAAAGCAATGGCATCGAGCAGCCAGGTACTTCTGAGGCATTGGCACTGATCCATCAGTTATATCTGAAGCTGTCGCACTGAGCCAGCGCGCATGCCTGAGCAAGTAACAACGAGACTGCAGGTATGTCTAAGGCCATGGAACCGTGCCGACATGCATGTATGTGGCAGTGGCACCTTACTAGCATGCATCTCTTTAGCTTAGGCACCAAATCAACAGCTGCGCAAATCGCAGCGGCACCGTCCGAGCAGGCGTGTCTGTGGTTTAGGCTCTGATTAAGCAGTTCTGTCTGAGGCAGCGGCACCGAATTATAGACACGCCTAAGCCACAGATGGGCCGACTGGACAAGGCATTAGACATGTCTGCTTGCTCAAAAACACTGCCTCAACCATGCCTGCTGGCTCGGAGCCACGCCACAGACGAACAGCTGATTCGGTGCCTAATCCACAGACACGCCTGCTAGGCAAGACATTGTACATGTCTGTTTGCTCAATGTCACTGCCTCGGAAATGCCTGCCTCAGACAAAACAGCTGACTTGGAACTTAAACCACAGCTGCGCCTGATGGATCGGTGCGCTGCCGCAGGCATGTCTGTTGATTTGGTGCCTAGCCCATAGACATGCCTGTTAGCTAGGCGCCACTGCTTCAGACATTCCTTTTGAAGTGGCACATAGCCAGCAGGCAGGTCTGTGGCTTAGGCACGGAATCAGCAGTTATATCTGAGGTAGCGGAACCGTGCCAGCAGGCATGTCTTTTGTTTAGGCACTGCAGGAATCGGGACCGAGCCAGCAGGCGCGTCTTTGGTTTAGGCAAGGAATTAGCAGTTATGACTTAGACAACGGTACAGAGGAAGCAGGCGCGTCTGTGGTTTAGGCAACGAATCAGCAGTAATGGCACCAAACCATTGATTATTTATGTGACATGACAAACGCAATGGCATCGAGCAGCCAGGTACCTCTGGGACATTGGCACTGATCCATCAGTTATATCTGAAGCTGTCGCACTGAGCCAGCGCGCATGCCTGAGCCAGTAGCAACGAGCCTGCAGGTATATCTAAGGCAATGGAACCGTGCCGACGGGCATGTCTGTGGCAGTTGCACTTAAATAGCATGCATCTCTTTAGCTTAGGCACCGAATCAGCAGCTGTGCCAAAGGCAGCGGCACCGACCGAGCAGGCGCCTCTGTGGTTTAGGCTCTGAATGAGCAGTTCTGTCTAAGGCAGCGGCACCGCATATTAGACGCACCTAAGCCTCAGATGAACCGACTGGACAAAGCATTAGACATGTTTGCTTGCTCAAAGTCACTGCCTCAATCATGCCTGCTGGCTCGGAGCCACTGCCACAGACAAAACAGCGGATTCGGTGCATTAGCAACACTGACGCCTGCTGGGCAAGACGTTATACCTGTCTGCTTGCTCAACGTCACTGCCTCGGGAATGCCTGCCTCAGACAAAACAGCTGATTTGGAACTTAAACCACAGATGTGCCTGCTGGACGGGTGCCGCTGCCACAGGCATATCTGTTGATGTGGTGCCTTAGCCTTAGACATGCCTGCTAGCTAGGCGCCACTGCTTCAGACCTTCATTTGGAAGCGGCACAGAGCCAGCAGGCAGATCTGTGGCTTTGGCACCGAATCAGCAGTTATGTCGGAGGCAGCGGCACTGAACCAGCATGCGCGTCTATGGCTTAGGCGCCGAATCAGCAGTTATATCTGAGGCAGCGGAACCGAGCCAGCAGGCATGTCTATTGCTTAGGCACTGGAGGAAGCGGGGCCGATCCAGTAGGCGCGTCTATGGTTTAGGCAAGGAATTAGTAGTTAAGACTGTGACAACGGTACAGAGGTAGCAGGCGCGTCTGTGGTTTAGGCAACGAATCACCAGTAATGACACCAAACCATTGATTATTTATGTGACATGACAAAAGCAATGGCATCGAGCAGCCAGGTACTTCTGAGGCATTGGCACAGATCCATCAGTTATATCTGAAGCTGTCGCACTGAGCCAGCGCGCATGCCTGAGCAAGTAACAACGAGCCTGCAGGTATGTCTAAGGCCATGGAACCGTGCCGACAGGCATGTCTGTGGCAGTGGCACCTAACTAGCATGCATCTCTTTAGCTTAGGCACCAAATCAACAGCTGTGCAAATCGCAGCGGCACCGTCCGAGCAGGCGTTTCTGTGGTTTAGGCTCTGATTAAGCAGTTCTGTCTGAGGCAGCGGCACCGAATTATAGACGCGCCTAAGCCAAAGATGGGCCGATTGGACAAGGCATTAGACATGTCTGCTTGCTCAAAAACACTGCCTCAACCATGCCTGCTGGCTCGGAGCCACGCCACAGACAAAACCGCTGATTCGGTGCCTAATCGACAGACACGCCTGCTAGGCAAGCCATTGTACATGTCTGCTTGCTCAACGTCACTGCCTCGGAAATGCCTGCCTCAGACAAAACAGCTGACTTGGAACTTAAACCACAGCTGCGCCTGCTGGATCGGTGCGCTGCCGCAGGCATATCTGTTGATTTGGTGCCTAGGCCATAGACATGCCTGTTAGCTAGGCGCCACTGCTTCAGACATTCCTTTTGAAGTGGCACATAGCCAGCAGGCAGGTCTGTGGCTTAGGCACGGAATCAGCAGTTATGTCGGGGGCAGCGGCACCGAGGCAGCATGCACGTCTATGGCTAAGGCACCGAATCAGCAGTTATATCTGAGGTAGCGGAACCGTGCCAGCAGGCATGTCTTTTGTTTAGGCACTGCAGGAATCGGGACCGAGCCAGCAGGCGCGTCTTTGGTTTAGGCAAGGAATTAGCAGTTATGACTTGGACAACGGTACAGAGGAAGCAGGCGCGTCTGTGGTTTAGGCACCGAATCAGCAGTAATGGCACCAAACCATTGATTATTTATATGACATGACAAACGCAATGGCATCGAGCAGCCAGGTACCTCTAGGGCATTGCCACTGATCCATCAGTAATATCTGAAGCTGTCACACTGACCCAGCGCGCATGCCTGAGCCAGTAACAACGAGCCTGCAGGTATATCTAAGGCAATTGGAACCGTGCCGACAGGCATGTCTGTGGCAGTGGCACTGAAATAGCATGCATCTCTTATGCTTAGGCACAGAATCAGCAACCGTGCCAAAGGCAGCGGCACCGACCGAGCAGGCGCGTCTGTGGTTTAGGCTAGGAATAAGCAGTTCTGTCTTAGGCAGCGGCACCGAATTATAGACGCACCTAAGCCTCAGATGAACCGACTGGACAAAGCATTAGACATGTTTGCTTGCTCAAAGTCACTGCCTCAAAATGCCTGCTGGCTCGGAGCCACTGCCACAGACAAAACAGCGGATTCGGTGCCTAAGCAACAGTGACGCCTGCTGGGCAAGTCGTTTTACCTGTCTGCTTTCTTAACGTCACTGCCTAGGAAGCCTGCCTCAGACAAAACAGCGGATTTGGAACTTAAACCACAGATGCGCCCCCCGCCCCCGCCCATAGGGGCTTGAAGAAATATATGGGCTGCACGATGCTTCCACGCAGAGCTGAATCTGGCCCGCACACTAGTACTGGTAAACCGCTTGGAGGATCTAAGCCTGTCTAGGAACCGCGGTGCGAGGCGGACCGTCCATGCTAATAAACCCTATTGGTTTCATTGGGCGACGGGGCTTGAGATGTCATTTCATCTCAATGTCGGGTAAAAGTCCCACAAAATTGGAAGCAACGTCTCCAAAATGACCTTTACAGTGTTGACGGGGACGTTAAACCTCAAATCAAACAAACAAACAAACAGATGCGCCCGCTGGACCGGTGCCGCTGCCGCAGGCATAGCTGTTGATTTGGTGACTAAGCCATAGACTTGCTGCTAGCTAGGCGCCACTGCTTCAGACCTTCCTTTGGAAGTGGCACAGAGCCAGAAGGCAGGTCTGTGGCTTAGGCACCGAATCAGCAGTTATGTCGGAGGCAGCTAGCATGCCTGCTAGCTAGGCGCCACTGCTTTAGACCTTCCTTTGGAAATGGCACAGAGCCAGCAGGCAGGTCTCTAGCTCAGGCACCGAATCAGCAGTTATGTCGGAGGCAGCGGCACCGAACCAGCATGCGCGTCTATGGCTTAGGCGCCGAATCAGCAGTTATATCTGAGGCAGCGGAACCGAGCCAGCAGGCATGTCTATTGCTTAGGCGCTGGAGAAAGCGGGACCAATCCAGTTGGCGCGTCTATGGTTTAGGCAAGAAATTAGTAGTTAAGACTGAGATAACGGTACAGAGGCAGCAGACGCGTCTGTGGTTTAGGCAACGAATCAGCAGTAATGGCACAAAACAATTGATTATTTATGTGACATGACAAAAGCAATGACATCGAGCAGCCAGGTACTTCTGAGGCATTGGCACTGATCCATCAGTTATATCTGAAGCTGTCGCACTGAGCCATCGCGCATGCCTGAGCCAGTAACAACGAGCCTGCATGTATGTCTAAGGCCATGAAACCGCCCCGACAGGCATGTCTGTGGCAGTGGTGCCTAACTAGCATGCATCTCTTTAGCTTAGGAACCAAATCAACAGCTGTGCAAATCGCAGCGGCACCGACCGACCAGGCGTGTCTGTGGTTTAGGCTCTGATTAAGCAGTTCTGTCTGAGGCAGCAGCAACGAATTATAGACGCGCCTTAGCCTCCGATGGGCCGATTGGACAAGGCATTAGACGTGTTTGCATGCTCAAAGTCACTGCCTCAAACATGGCTCGGAGCCACTGCCACAGAAAAAACAGCTGATTCGGTGCCTAAGCCACAGACACGCCTGTTGGGCAAAACGTTATACATGTCTGCTTGCTCAACGGCACTGCTTCGAGAATGCCTGCCTCAGACAAAACAGTTGATTTGGAACTTAAACCACAGATGTTCCTGAAGGACCGGTGCCGCTGCCGCAGGCATATCTGTTGATTTGGTGCCTAAGCCATAGACTTGCTGCTAGCTAGGCGCCACTGCTTTAGACCTTCCTTTGGAAGTGGCACAGAGCCAACAGGCAGGTCTGTGGCTCAGGCACCGAATCAGCAGTTATGTCGGAGGCAGCGGCACCGACCCAACATGCGCGTCTATGGTTTTGGCGCCGAATCAGCAGTTATATCTGAGGCAGCGGAACCGAGCCAGCAGGCATGTCTATTGCTTAGGCACTGGAGGAAGCGGGACCGATCCAGTAGGCGCGTCTATGGTTTAGGCAAGGAATTAGTAGTTAAGACTGAGACAACGGTACAGGGGCAGCAGGTGCGTCTGTGGTTTAGGCAACGAATCAGCAGTAATGGCACCAAACCATTGATTATTTATGTGACATGACAAAAGCAATGGCATCGAGCAGCCAGGTACTTCTGAGGAATTGGCAATGATCCGTCAGTTATATCTGAAGCTGTCGCACTGAGCCAGCGCGCATGCCTGAGCCAGTAACAACGAGCCTGCAGGTATGTCTAAGGCCATGGAACCGTGCCGATAGGCATGTCTGTGGCAGTGGCACCTTACTAGCATGCATCTCTTTAGCTTAGGCACCAAATAAACAGCTGTGCCAATCGCAGCGGCACCGACCGAGCAGGCTCGTCTGTGGTTTAGGCTCTGATTAGCAGTTCTGTCTGAGGCAGCGGCACCGAATTATAGACGCGCCTAAGCCTCAGATGGGCTGATTGGACAAGGCATTAAACATGTTTGCTTGCTCAAAGTCACTGCCTATAACATAGCTGCTGGATCAGAGCCACTGCCACAGACAAAACAGCTGATTCGGTGCCTAATCCACAGACACGCCTGCTGGGCAAGACGTTATACATGTCTGCTTGCTAAACGTCACTGCCTCGGAAATGCCTGCCTCAGACAAAACAGCTGATTTGGAACTTTAACCACAGATGCGCCAGCTGGATCGATGCCGCTACCACTGCCGCAAGCATCTCTGTTGCTTTGGTGCCTTTGCCATAGACATACCTGCTAGCTAGGCGCCACTGCTTCAAACATTCCTTTGGAAGTGGCACAGAGCCAGCAGGCAGGTCTGTGGCTTAGGCACCGAATCAGCAGTTATGACGGAGGCAGCGGCACCGAGCCAACATGCACGTCTATGGCTTAGGCACCGAATCAGCAGTCATATCTGAGGCAGCGGAACCGAGCTGGCAGGTATGTCTATTGCTTAGGCACTGGAGGAAGCGGGACCGAGCCAACAGGCGCGTCTATGGTTTATGCAAGTAATTAGCAGATATGACTGAGACAAACTGATCCATCAGTTATATCTGAAGCTGTCACACTGAGTCAGCGCGCATTTCGGAGCCAGTAGCAACGAGCCTGCAGGTATGTCTAAGGCAATGGAACCGTGCCGACAGGCATGTCTGTGGCAGTGACACCTAATTAGCATGCATCTCTTTAGCTTAGGCACCGGATCAGCAGCTGTGCCAAAGGCAGCGGCACCGACCGAGCAGGCGCCTCTGTGGTTTAGGCAATGAATAAGCAGTTCTGTCTGAGGCAGCGGCACCGAATTATAGACGCCCCTAAGCCTCAAATGGGCCGACTGGAAAAGGCATTAGACACTTTTGCTTGCTCAAAGTCACTGCCTCAAACATGCCTGCTGGCTCGGAGCCACTGCCACAGACAAAACAGCTCGCGTAAACTAAACAGACTTAATCATCCAATAATCATGATGCAAAATCTTCAAATAACCGAAGAAGAGTTTCCCAAGCATCTTAGGATCTATTTATCGAACGATTGCAAATGGCAGTATCATATAAAATATATTTCAGAGAAAGCCTGGAGTAGAGTCAATGTAATGAGAAAGCTTTAATGTAAATTAGATCGGAAATCCTTTGAAACAATCTATACTGCTTTCATCCGACCCCTTTTGGAATACGGGGATGTAATATGGGACAAATGTTCACAATACGAAAAACAAGAGTTAGAAAAGATCCAACTAAAAGCAGCTCGCATAGCCACTGGGACAACAAAGCTTATTTATGTTGCTGCTTTGTACAAGGAACCTAGATGGGAGCCACTTGACCAGAGAAGACAAACACACAAATTAACTCTATTTTATAAAATGTTTTCTAATCTAACTCCCAGGAACTTAGCTTCTCTTATTCCTCCATCTGTCAGTGATATATCACGGTATATTCTTCGCAATTCTGATCACTTACAGACTATTGATTCACGAACAAATCTATACTATAATTCTTTTCTACATACGACTGTAAGAGCCTGGAATAATATACCCACTGAGGTCAAGCAGTCCCATATGGCTTAGGCACCGAATCAACAGTTATGTCGGAGGCAGCGGCACCGAGCCAGCATGCACGTATATGGCTTAGGCACCGAATCAGCAGTTATATCTGAGGCAGCGGAACCGAGCCAGCAGGCATGTCTATTGCTTAGGCACTGGAGGAAGCGGGGCCGAGCCAGCAGGCGCGTCTATGGTTTATGCAAGGAATGAGCAGTTATGACTGAGACAACGGTACAGAGGCAGCAGGCGCGTCTGTGGTTTAGGCAACGAATCAGCAGTAATGGCAGCAAACCATTGATTATTTATGTGGCATGACAAACGCAATGGCATCGAGCAGCCAGGTACAGTGCTCAACTTCACTGCCTCGGAAATGCCTGCCTCATGCAAAACAGCTGATTTGGAACTTAAACCACAGATGCGCTTGCTGGATCGTTGCCACGGCCGCGGGCAAATCTGTTGATTTGGTGCCTTAGCCATAGACATGCCTGCTAGCTAGGCGCCATTGCTTCAGACATTCCTTTGGAAGTGGCACAGAGCCAGCAGGCAGGTCTGTTGCTTAGGCACTGAATCACCAGTTATGTCGGAGGCAGCGGCACCGAGCCAGCATGTACGTCTATGCCTTAGGCACCGAATCAGGAGTTATTTCTGAGGCAGCGGAACCGTGCCAGCAGGCATGCGATCCATCAGTTATATCTGAAGCTGTCGCACTGAGCCAGCGCGCATGCCTGCATGAGCCAGTAGCAACGAGCCTGCAGGTATGTCTAAGGCAATGGAACCGTTCCGACAGGCTTGTCTGTGGCAGTGGAACTAAACTAGCATGCATCTTGTTAGCTTAGGCACCAGATCAGCAGCTGTGCCAAAGGCAGCGGCACCGACCGAGCAGGCGCGTCTGTGGTTTAGGCTCTGAATAACCAGTTCTGTCTGAGGCATCGGTACCGAATTATAGACGCGCCTAAGCCTCGGATGGGCCGACGGGACAAGGCATTAGACGTGTGCTTGCACAAGGTCAATGCCTCAAACATGCATGCTGGCTCGGAGCAACTGCCACAGACAAAATAGCTGATATGGAACTTAAACCACAGATGCGCCTACTGGATCGGTGCCGCTGCCGCAGGCATATCTGTTGATTAAGCCATAGACATGCCTGCTAGCTAGGCGTCACTGCTTCAGACATTCCTTTAGGAGTGGCGCAGAGCCAGCAGGCAGGTCTGGGGCCTAGGCACCGAATCCGCTGTTATGTCGGAGGCAGCGGCATCGAGCCAGCATGCACGTCTATGGCTTAGGCATCAAATCAGCAGTTATATCTGAGGCAGCGGAACCGTGCAAGCAGGTATGTCTATTGCTTAGGCACTGGAGGAAGCGGGACCGAGCCGGCAGGCGCGTCTATGGTTTAAACAAGGACTTAGCAGTTATTACTGAGACAACGGTACAGAGGCAACAGGCGCGTCTGTGGTTTAGGCACCGAATCAGCAGTAATGGCACCAAACCATTAATTATTTATGTGACAATACAAACGCAATGACATCGAGAAGCCAGGTACCTCTGGGGCATTGGCACTAATCCAAGCTCTGTCACTGAGCCAGCGTGCATTCCTGAGCCAGTGGCAAGGAGCCCGCAGGTATGTCTTAGGATATGGAACCGTGCCGACAGGCATGTCTGTGGCATAGGCTCCTATATAGCATGTATCTCCTTAGCTTAGGCACCGAATCGGCAGCTGTGCTAAAGGCAGCGGCACCGACCGAGCAGGCGCGTCTGTGGTTTAGGCTCTGAATAAGCAGTTCTGTCTGGGGCAGGGGCACCGAATTATAGACGCGCCTAAGCCTCAGATGGGCCGACTGGACAAGGCATTAGACATTTGTGCTTGCTCAAAGTCACTGCCTCAAACATGCCTGCTGGCTCGGAGCCACTGCTACAGACAAAACGGCTGAATCGGTGCCTAAGCCACAGACTAGCCTGCTGGGCAAGACGTTATACATGTCTGCTTGCTCAATGTCACTGCCTCGGAAATGCCTGCCTCAGAAAAAACAGCTGATTTGGAACTTAAACCACAGATGCGCCTGCTGAATCGGTGCCGCTGCCACAGGCTTATCTGTTGATTTGGTGCCTAAGCCATAGACATGCCTGCTAGCAAGGCGCCCCTAGTTCAGACATTCCTTTGGAAGAAGCACAGAGCCAGCAGGCAGGTCTGTGCCTTAGGCACCGAATCAGAAGTTTTGTCGAAGGCAGCAGCACCGAGCCAGCATGCACGTCTATGGCTTAGGCACCGAACCAGCAGTTATATGTGAGGCAGCGGAATCGAGCCAGCAAGTATGTCTATTGCTTAGGCACTGGAAGAAGCGGGACCGAGCCAGCAGGCGCGTCTAGGGTTTAGGCAATGAATTAGTAGTTATGACAAAGGCAGCTGCACTTACTGAGCAGGCGCGTCTATGGTTTAGGCTCTAAATAAGCAGTTATGTCTGAGGCAGTGACTCCGATCCAGCAGGCAGGCCCGAGGCAGCGACTTATGAATCAGTGGCGCTGATCCATCAGTTATGTTTGACGCAGTACAGGCATATCTGAGCCATTGGCAACGACACTGGAGGTATGCCTGAACTGAGCCAGCAGGTATGCCATAGACCGTTGCACCTTACCAGGAGGCACGTCTGTGACGTAGGCACCGAATCTGCATTTATGTCTTAGGCTGTGGCACCGAGTCAGCAGGCCTTTTGGAGGCAGTGACTTTGAACCAGCATGCGTGTCTGATGCGTTTGCACCGATCCATAAAGTATTTTGGTGACAGTGGCACTAAGTCTATTTGCATGTCTGTCGCAGTGGCATCAAGCAACCAGGTACGTCTGATGCAGAAGCACTGAACCATCGGTTTTTGTCCGAGGCAGTGGCACTGAGCCAGCGGGATTTCCTGAGACATTGGCAAGGATCCTACAGGTATGTCTGAGGCAATTGAACCGAGCCAGCAGGCATGCCGGAGTCAGTGGCGGCGAGGCAGCCGGCATGACTGAGGCACCGAATCAGCAGTTATGCCTGAGACAGTGAAATCGAGCCAGCGGGCATGTCCTAACGAGTAGTTAAGACCCTGCAGTTATGCGTGTGGCGGCAGCATCGAGCAAGCAGGCACTTCGGTGGCGACGGCACCGAAACAGCAGTTATTTCGAAGGTGGTGGCAACGAGCTAGCAGGCTTGGCCGAGGCAGTCACTTTCCTTCAGCAGACATGCCTGATGCCTTGCCACCGATCCATAAAGTATCTGGGTGGCAGTGCAACCAGATACGTTTGAGGCAGCGGCACATATCAGTCAGTTTAGAATCAGACAGTGGCACTGAGTCAGTGACAACGACCCTGCAGGTATCTCTGAGGCAGTGGAACCGAGCAAGCAGGCATGCGTGTGGATGTGGCACCGAGCCGGCAGGCAGGTCTGTGGCTTAGGCTCTGATTCTGCAGTTATATCTGAGGCAGCGGGACCGAGCCAACAATTTTGGCAAGGAATAAGCAGTTATTACTGAGGCAGCTGGTCCGAGCCAGCAAGCGTGTCTGTGACTTAAGCACCGAATCAGCAGTCCCGAGGCAATGACTGTGAGCCAGCAGTCATGCCTAATGCCCTGCCACTGATCATTAAATTATTTGTGCGGCAGTGACACTCAGTCGTTAGGCATGACAGTCACAATGACATCGAGCAAACAGATACGTTTGAGGCCGTGGCATAGATCCATTAGTTTAGCCAGGAGCAGTGGGCTGGACTTGTCTCAGCGAGGGTCAACGACCCTACAGGTATCTCGGAGGCAGTGGAACGGAGCCTGTAGGCATGCTTGAGCAGTGACACCCAACCAGCAGTCGCATCTGTGGCTTATGCACCCATTTAACAGTTATGTATGAGGCAGCAGGCACGTCTATGGCTTAATCTGAGGCAGCGACACCGAGCCAGTAGGCACGTCTATGGCTTAGGCATCGAATCAGTAGTTATATCTAAGGAAGGGGAACCGATCCAGCCTGCGTGTCTGTGGTGTAGACAGTGAATCAGCGGTTATGACTGAGGCAGCGGGACAGAGGCATCAGGCGCGTCTGTGATTTCGGTACTGAATCAGCAGTTATGTCAGAGGCAGCGGCACCGTGCAATCATGCACCTCTGTGGCTTCGGCATGGAACCAGCGATTATGTCTGAGGCAGCGGGACCGAGCCACAGGTGTGCCTGTGATTTACGTAAGATATCTCTCATACAGTGACGCCGAGTCAGCAGGCATGACCGAGGACAAGACTTTGAGGCAGGAGATATGTCAGATGTCTTCGCATCGAGCCGGTGACAACTACCCTGCAGATATGTCTGAGGCAGTGAAACCGAGCCAGCAGACCTAGCTGAGGCAGTGGCATCCAGCCAGCAGGCATGTATGTGGCTAAGGCACCCAATCAGCAGTCAAGGGCAGCTGGACGGAGTCAGCAGGCATGTCCGAGTCAGTGACTTCGAGGCAGCAGATGCCTTGTCTGATGCCTTGGCACCGAATCATAAAGTAATAAATCTTGTGTGGCATGACAAACGAAATAGTATTGAGCATCCAGGTACGTCTGAGGCATTGACACTGATCCAACGGGAATGTCTGAGCAAGTGGCAACGGCCCTGCCTTAGACATTTCTGTTAACATGTCTTGCCACCGATGCCTGCATGAGCCAGTAGCAACGAGCCTGCAGGTATGTCTAAGGCAATGGAACCGTTCCGACAGGCTTGTCTGTGGCAGTGGAACCAAACTAGCATGCATCTTGTTAGCTTAGGCACCAGATCAGCAGCTGTGCCAAAGGCAGCGGCACCGACCGAGCAGGCGCGTCTGTGGTTTAGGCTCTGAATAACCAGTTCTGTCTGAGGCATCGGTACCGAATTATAGACGCGCCTAAGCCTCGGATGGGCCGACGGGACAAGGCATTAGACGTGTGCTTGCTCAAGGTCAATGCCTCAAACATGCATGCTGGCTCGGAGCAACTGCCACAGACAAAATAGCTGATATGGAACTTAAACCACAGATGCGCCTACTGGATCGGTGCCGCTGCCGCAGGCATATCTGTTGATTAAGCCATAGACATGCCTGCTAGCTAGGCGTCACTGCTTCAGACATTCCTTTCGGAGTGGCGCAGAGCCAGCAGGCAGGTCTGGGGCCTAGGCACCGAATCCGCTGTTATGTCGGAGGCAGCGGCATCGAGCCAGCATGCACGTCTATGGCTTAGGCATCAAATCAGCAGTTATATCTGAGGCAGCGGAACCGTGCAAGCAGGTATGTCTATTGCTTAGGCACTGGAGGAAGCGGGACCGAGCCGGCAGGCGCGTCTATGGTTTAAACAAGGACTTAGCAGTTATTACTGAGACAACGGTACAGAGGCAACAGGCGCGTCTGTGGTTTAGGCACCGAATCAGCAGTAATGGCACCAAACCATTAATTATTTATGTGACAATACAAACGCAATGACATCGAGAAGCCAGGTACCTCTGGGGCATTGGCACTAATCCAAGCTCTGTCACTGAGCCAGCGTGCATTCCTGAGCCAGTGGCAAGGAGCCCGCAGGTATGTCTTAGGATATGGAACCGTGCCGACAGGCATGTCTGTGGCATAGGCTCCTATATAGCATGTATCTCCTTAGCTTAGGCACCGAATCGGCAGCTGTGCTAAAGGCAGCGGCACCGACCGAGCAGGCGCGTCTGTGGTTTAGGCTCTGAATAAGCAGTTCTGTCTGGGGCAGGGGCACCGAATTATAGACGCGCCTAAGCCTCAGATGGGCCGACTGGACAAGGCATTAGACATTTGTGCTTGCTCAAAGTCACTGCCTCAAACATGCCTGCTGGCTCGGAGCCACTGCCACAGACAAAACGGCTGAATCGGTGCCTAAGCCACAGACTAGCCTGCTGGGCAAGACGTTATACATGTCTGCTTGCTCAATGTCACTGCCTCGGAAATGCCTGCCTCAGACAAAACAGCTGATTTGGAACTTAAACCACAGATGCGCCTGCTGAATCGGTGCCGCTGCCACAGGCTTATCTGTTGATTTGGTGCCTAAGCCATAGACATGCCTGCTAGCAAGGCGCCCCTAGTTCAGACATTCCTTTGGAAGAAGCACAGAGCCAGCAGGCAGGTCTGTGCCTTAGGCACCGAATCAGAAGTTTTGTCGAAGGCAGCAGCACCGAGCCAGCATGCACGTCTATGGCTTAGGCACCGAACCAGCAGTTATATGTGAGGCAGCGGAATCGAGCCAGCAAGTATGTCTATTGCTTAGGCACTGGAAGAAGCGGGACCGAGCCAGCAGGCGCGTCTAGGGTTTAGGCAATGAATTAGTAGTTATGACAAAGGCAGCTGCACTTACTGAGCAGGCGCGTCTATGGTTTAGGCTCTAAATAAGCAGTTATGTCTGAGGCAGTGACTCCGATCCAGCAGGCAGGCCCGAGGCAGCGACTTATGAATCAGTGGCGCTGATCCATCAGTTATGTTTGACGCAGTACAGGCATATCTGAGCCATTGGCAACGACACTGGAGGTATGCCTGAACTGAGCCAGCAGGTATGCCATAGGCCGTTGCACCTTACCAGGAGGCACGTCTGTGACGTAGGCACCGAATCTGCATTTATGTCTTAGGCTGTGGCACCGAGTCAGCAGGCCTTTTGGAGGCAGTGACTTTGAACCAGCATGCGTGTCTGATGCGTTTGCACCGATCCATAAAGTATTTTGGTGACAGTGGCACTAAGTCTATTTGCATGTCTGTCGCAGTGGCATCAAGCAACCAGGTACGTCTGATGCAGAAGCACTGAACCATCGGTTTTTGTCCGAGGCAGTGGCACTGAGCCAGCGGGATTTCCTGAGACATTGGCAAGGATCCTACAGGTATGTCTGAGGCAATTGAACCGAGCCAGCAGGCATGCCGGAGTCAGTGGCGGCGAGGCAGCCGGCATGACTGAGGCACCGAATCAGCAGTTATGCCTGAGACAGTGAAATCGAGCCAGCGGGCATGTCCTAACGAGTAGTTAAGACCCTGCAGTTATGCGTGTGGCGGCAGCATCGAGCAAGCAGGCACTTCGGTGGCGACGGCACCGAAACAGCAGTTATTTCGAAGGTGGTGGCAACGAGCTAGCAGGCTTGGCCGAGGCAGTCACTTTCCTTCAGCAGACATGCCTGATGCCTTGCCACCGATCCATAAAGTATCTGGGTGGCAGTGCAACCAGATACGTTTGAGGCAGCGGCACATATCAGTCAGTTTAGAATCAGACAGTGGCACTGAGTCAGTGACAACGACCCTGCAGGTATCTCTGAGGCAGTGGAACCGAGCAAGCAGGCATGCGTGTGGATGTGGCACCGAGCCGGCAGGCAGGTCTGTGGCTTAGGCTCTGATTCTGCAGTTATATCTGAGGCAGCGGGACCGAGCCAACAATTTTGGCAAGGAATAAGCAGTTATTACTGAGGCAGCTGGTCCGAGCCAGCAAGCGTGTCTGTGACTTAAGCACCGAATCAGCAGTCCCGAGGCAATGACTGTGAGCCAGCAGTCATGCCTAATGCCCTGCCACTGATCATTAAATTATTTGTGCGGCAGTGACACTCAGTCGTTAGGCATGACAGTCACAATGACATTGAGCAAACAGATACGTTTGAGGCCGTGGCATAGATCCATTAGTTTAGCCAGGAGCAGTGGGCTGGACTTGTCTCAGCGAGGGTCAACGACCCTACAGGTATCTCGGAGGCAGTGGAACGGAGCCTGTAGGCATGCTTGAGCAGTGACACCCAACCAGCAGTCGCATCTGTGGCTTATGCACCCATTTAACAGTTATGTATGAGGCAGCAGGCACGTCTATGGCTTAATCTGAGGCAGCGACACCGAGCCAGTAGGCACGTCTATGGCTTAGGCATCGAATCAGTAGTTATATCTAAGGAAGGGGAACCGATCCAGCCTGCGTGTCTGTGGTGTAGACAGTGAATCAGCGGTTATGACTGAGGCAGCGGGACAGAGGCATCAGGCGCGTCTGTGATTTCGGTACTGAATCAGCAGTTATGTCAGAGGCAGCGGCACCGTGCAATCATGCACCTCTGTGGCTTCGGCATGGAACCAGCGATTATGTCTGAGGCAGCGGGACCGAGCCACAGGTGTGCCTGTGATTTACGTAAGATATCTCTCATACAGTGACGCCGAGTCAGCAGGCATGACCGAGGACAAGACTTTGAGGCAGGAGATATGTCAGATGTCTTCGCATCGAGCCGGTGACAACTACCCTGCAGATATGTCTGAGGCAGTGAAACCGAGCCAGCAGACCTAGCTGAGGCAGTGGCATCCAGCCAGCAGGCATGTATGTGGCTAAGGCATCCAATCAGCAGTCAAGGGCAGCTGGACGGAGTCAGCAGGCATGTCCGAGTCAGTGACTTCGAGGCAGCAGATGCCTTGTCTGATGCCTTGGCACCGAATCATAAAGTAATAAATCTTGTGTGGCATGACAAACGAAATAGTATTGAGCATCCAGGTACGTCTGAGGCATTGACACTGATCCAACGGGAATGTCTGAGCAAGTGGCAACGGCCCTGCCTTAGACATTTCTGTTAACATGTCTTGCCACCGATGCCTTGCCACCGATTCATAAAGGCTTAGGTACCGAATCAGCAGTTATGTAGAATGAATGTAAAACTATTCAATTGTGGTTAAAGCCCACTTTAAGGCGCGGGTTACGTCATAAAAACGCAATGGCATCGAGCAGCCAGATACGTCTGAGGCATTGGCAATGGTCCATCAGTTAGTCTGAGACTGTCGCGCTGTGCCAGCGGACATGTCTGAACCAGTGGCAAAGACACTGCAAGTATATCTGAGGCAGTGGAGCCGAGCCGGCAGGTAAGCCTACAGCAGTGGCACTTAGCTAACAGGCATGACTTTGGCTTTTTCACCTAATCAGCAGTTAAACCCGAGGCAGCGGTACCTAGCCAGCAGGCGCGCAGGCATGTCTTTGGCTTTTGTACTGACTCAGCAGCTGTGCCTGAGGCAGTGGCACTGAGCCAGCAGGTACGTTTGTGGTTTAAGCTCCGAATCAGCAGTTTTGTCTGAGGCAGTGTTTCAGAGCCAGCAGGCATGTCCGAAGCAGTGACGTTCAGCAAGTAGAAATGCCTGATGCCTTGGTACCGAGCAATCAAGTACTCTTGTGTTGTAATGGCAGTAAGTATTTTGGCATGACAGGCGAGCAACCAAGTACGTCTGGGCACTCATCCATCAGTTATGTCTGAAGCAGTGGCACTGAGCCAACAGGCATGTCTGAGCCATTGGCAAAAACACAGCAGGTATATCTGAGGCAGCTGAACCGAGCCAGCAGGCATGCCTGAGGCAGTTGCACCTAGCCAGCAGGCCCGTCTGTGGCATGGCTTAGGCACCAAATAAGTGCTTTGCCTTAGACCGTGGCACCGAGCCAGCAGGCCTGTTTGAGGAAGTGACTGTCTGCAGCCAGCAGCTATGTCTGCTGCTTTGGCACCGAACCATTAAGTATTTTTGGTGGCAGTGGCATTAAGTATATTGGCTTGTCAGTCGCAGTGGCATCGAGCAACCTGTGGAAGAAGCACTGAGTTAAAGGTTATGTCTGAGGCAGTGACACTTAGTCAGCGGTCCAGCGATCCTGCTGATATGTCTGAGGCAATGGAACCGAGCCAGCAGGCATGCCTGAGGCAGCAGCACCGATGCAGCAGGCATGAATTTGGCTTAGGCACTGAATCAGCAGTTAACTCTAAGGCAGTGGAACCGAGCCAGCGGGCATATCTTAGCCAGTGTCAACGACCATGTAGTAATGTGTGTGGCAGCAGCATCTAGCCAGCATGCACCGATTCAGCTGTTATGTCGGAGACAGTAGCGCCGAGCTAGCTGGCATGTCCTAGGCAGTGATATTCCGCCTTCAGGCATGTTTGATGCTTTGCCACCGATCCATAATGTACTTGTGTGGCAGTGGTACTTAGTCATTTGCCATGACGGCCGTAGTGGCATCGAGCAACCAGGTACGTCTGGGGCAGTGGCACTGATCCGTCAGTTTAGCATTAGTCAGTGGCACTGAGCCAGGGAGAATGTCTCAACAAGTGACAACAACCCTGCAGGTATCTCTGAGGCAGTGGAACCGAGCCAACAGGCATGCATGTGGAAGTGGCACCGAGCCAGCAGGCACGTCTGTGGCTTAGGCACTCAATCAGCAGTTATCTCCCAGGCAGAGCCAACGAGCCAGCAGGCAAATCTACATCTTAGGCACCGAATCAGCAGTTATATCTGAAGCAGTGTGGCCGTGTCAGCAGCCGCATTTGTGGTTTAGACACGGAATTAGCAGTTTTGCCTGAGGTAGCGGGTCCGAGCCGAACGGCGCGTCTGTGGCTTAGGCACCGATTCAGCAGCCGTGTATGAGGCAGCAGCACCGAGCCAGCAGACACGTCTATGGCTTAGGCACCGAATCAGCAGTTATATCTGAGGCAGTGGTACACAGCCATCAGGCCTTCTGAGGCAGTGACTATGTGCCAGCTGACATGCCTGATGCCCTGTCGCCGATCAATAAAGTATGTGTGTGTCAGTGACACTAAATAATTAGGCATGACAGTCACAGTAGCATCGAGCAACAAGATACATTTGAGGCTGTGACACAGATCCATCAGTTTAGCCTGTGGCAGTGCATGGCACTGGGACAGCGGGCTTGTCGCTGCGAGTGACAACGACCCTGCAGCTATCTCTGAGGCAGTGGAATCGAGCATGCAGGCATACCTATGGATGTGGCACCGAGCCAGTAGGTACGTCAATGGCTTAGGCAACGAATTAGCAGTTATATCTGAGACAGCGGCACCGAGCCAGCAGGCAAATCTGTGGCTTAGGCACCGAATCATAGTTTCATCTGAGGCATCGTGTTCGAGCCAGCAGGCGCGCCTGTGGTTTAGGAAAGGATTCGGTCATGTCTGAGCCAGCGGGCATGTCTGAGCAAGAGGCAACGACCCTGCCTCACACATGACTGCTGACATATCTTGCCTTGCCACCGATTCATAGAGTATCTATGTTACAGTGACACTTAGTCATTAGGCATAGCAGTCGCAGTCGCACTGATCCTTCAAGCCAGTGGCAACGACCCTGCATTTATCTATAAAACAGTAGGACCAGGCCAGCAGACATGCATGTGGAGCTGTTACCGAGTCAATAGGCACGTCTGTGGCTTAGGCACTGAATCAGCAGTTATGTCTCAGGCAGAGGCACCGAGCCAGCATGCAAGTCTATGGCTTAGGCAACGAATCAGCAGTTATATCTCAGGCAGCGGGTCCGAGCCAGCAAGCGCGTCTGTGGCTTAGGCACTGAATCACCAGCCATGTCTGAGCAGCGGCACCGAGCCAGCAGGAACGTCTGTGGCTTAGACACTGAATCAGTAGTTATGTCTGAGGCAGAGGCACGCGGCCAGCAGGACTTCTGCGGCAGTGAATGTGATCCAGCAGACATGTCTGATGCCCTGCCACAGATCCATAATGTATTTGTGTAACTCTAATTCATTAGGCATGACAGCCACGGTGGAATCGAGCAACCAGATATGTTTGAGGCAGTGGCACAGATCCTTCGGTATAGCCTGAGGCAGCGGCACTGGGACAGCGATTGACACCGACCCTGCAGGTATCTCTGAGTCAGTGGAACCGAGCCTGCAGACATGCCTGTGGAAGTGGCACCGAGCCAGCAGGCACGTCTGTGGTATAGCACCGCATCAGCAGTTATGTCTGAGGCAGCGACACTGAGCCAGCAGCCACGTCTATGGCTTAGGCACCGAATCAATAATTATATCTTAGCAAACGGGACCGAGCCAGCAGGCTCTATGGCTTAGACAATGAATCAGCAGTTATGATAGAGGCAGCGAGACAGATGCAGCACGCACGTATTTGGTTTAGGCACGGAATCAGCAGTTGTGTCAGAGGCAGTGGCATCGAGCCTGCAGGCACGTCTGTGATTTAGGCAAGGAATCAGAAGTTATGTCTGATGCAGTGGCATCGAGTCAGCAGGTATGCCCGAGACAGTGATTTTGAGGCAGCAGATATGTCTGATGCCTTGGCATCGAGGCAGTGACAACGACCCCGCAGGTATGTCTGAGGCAGTGGAACCGAGCCAGCAGGCATGCATGTGGAAGTGGCACCGAGCCAGCAGGTACGTCTGTGGCTTAAGAACGGGATCAGCAGCTATGTCTGAAGCAGCTGGACCAAGCAAACAGGCGCGTCTGTGATTTGAGCAAGGACTCAGAAGTTAAGTCTGATGCAGTGGCACGAGTCAGCAGGCATATCCGAGGTAGTGACTTTTGCGACAGCATATATGTCTGATGCCTTGGCAACGATCCATACAGTATTTTGGTGGCAGTGGCACTAAGTCTATTTACAAGTCAGTCGCAGTGGCATCAAGCAACCAGGTACCCCTGAGGCAGAAGCACTTATCCATCGGTTTTGTCTGAGGCAGTGACATTGAGCCAACGGGAAAGTCTGAGCCAATGGCAAAGATCTTGCAGGTATGTCTGAAGCAGTGGAATCGAGTCAGCAGGCATGCCTGAGGCATTGGCACCGAGGCAGCAGGCACGACTGTGGCTTAGGCACCGAATCAGCAGTTATGTCTGATCCAGTGGAACCGAGCCAGCGTCATGTCTTAGCAAATGGCAGCGACCCTGCAGTTATGTGTGAGGCAGCAGCATCGAGCCAGCAGGCACGTCTGTGGATTAGGCCCCGAATCAGTTGTTATGTCTGAGGCAGTGCCACCGAGCCAACAGATATGTAGAATGCTCTGGCACCGACATATAAAGTATTTGTGTGGCAGTTGCCATGGCAGTCGCAGTTGCATCGAGGAACCAGGTACGTCTGGGTTAGTTGAACTTATCCATCAGTTATGCCTGAGGCAGTGAGCCAGGGGTGAGATCTGAATGTGTAATGTAGAACTTATCAGTTTTTATACGTCTTCAGCAGTTTCATCTCCTCGATGCGGCCCCCGCCCATTGGGGCTTGAAGAAAACAATTGGCTGCATTATGCTTCCACGCAGAGCTGAATCCGACCGCACACGAGTACTGGTAAACCGCTCAGCGGATCTAAGCCTGCCCTGGCAAAGTGGTGCGAGTCGGGCCGTCCATGCTTATAAACCCTATTGGTTTCATTGGGCGACAGGGCTTGAGATGTCATTTCATCTCAAAGTCGGGTAAAGGTCCCACAAAATTGGAAGCAACGTCTCCAAAATGATCTTTATAGTGTTGACGGGGACGTTAAGCATCAAATCAAACGGGGACTCCGGTTATCATCCAATACTGATATGAGTGAAATAATCTAAAGAGCCGTAAAACAAAAACCAAACAAAGGAAAAAACATCCGACACTATCTGCATGGTTTGACACCGTGAAGTACGATTTTAGGCAACTCTTAACAAAATATCTATAACTGCAACTGCTGGCACCATATCAGCAGGAAGGCACCGTATTAGCAGCAAGGCACCATATCAGCAGGAAGGAATTGAGTCTTACTGCCTCTTGAGAGCGAAACAGAACTGGAGCACTGGTCCAGATGTCTTTTCTTTGTTGAAGATTGTTGCATGTTTGCAGTTTTCTCTTGTTCACTTCACAAATTGTGGTGTCTGCCATAAAGCGTCTCATCAACACAGACTTCCCCTTTTCTTCGTCAAATCTTGGTATCGTTTGTTTGACGTCAAGTGAATCATCCAGTGTTTGTTGCTTAACAACGCGTTTAAATAGATGAGAAACTGGAGTACTGTGAAGTGGAGCGTTCTCATGGTCTGCACTTGCATCTATGAAAGTGTGTTTGCCATCATTCGATGTTTCACTGCGCATGTCACTGGCCTGAGACTGGTACCCAGTGTCTGTTGAATTTATAGTGCTAGCTGATGTTGTTTTGCTGGCAAATGAAAGTTTGGACGTCAAAGTTCTTTTGAATCCAAGCTTCATAGTTCTGAGACTCTCCTTGATCACCGTTCTGCTCACTCTGGTGCGAGGTTTTTCTGGTGTCTTTTCAGGCATTACATTCTGATCGCTTTCGAGATGTCTCGTTGAATCACCGCTGCAGATATCCTGGAACTGACCCATCTCCTGGTGGTCTGCTTTGGTCAGAAAGTTGTCCATGCTGTTAATTGATGATGTTGATTTTACTTTCTGCAAGTTGCCTCGGTCCCACTGTTCTTCAGGGCTAGTAATTTTCTGAAGTTTAGATTTCTGATTCTGTAGGTAGAAAGCCAAATCAGAAAATTGTTTCAGCTTGCCTGTTGATATGTGTGCTGGTCCCACGCTCTTGCTGCGGTTTCTGCCACTAAAGATATTCAGCGACAATCTCCTCGCTTTTACGCCTTCTGATTTCTTCACAACGAACCTCACTTTCTTCGATGAACCTTGAGACCTCCAGACTTTCAGCAGCCTCGTTTTTCCACCAAGCTCTTTTTCCACACCACTGGTTACCTGGAATACCGCGAGATGACCCCCCGGTAACGCTGGTAACTTGTTGATGACTTCATCACAAGTTGTGAACTTCGTCACACCTTTCACAGTCTTTATCATTCCGTCGATGACTAGAGGGATGTCGTGGTACTGGACTTTCTTTGCTGAACGCATCTGAAAAGAAGAAAACAATAAAGATATATTACCCTGTATCTGACTGTTCATCACGTAAACATGTTCGTGAAATGAAGCCCCTTAAACCCCACTTTATAAAAGGAAAACTGGGGCCTTCGGGTATATACATTATTCTAAATACTTTTCCTCCAAGATATAGAGTGTTGGTTCTCGTTAGAACCGCCTCAATGAGACGGTTCTAACTAGCACCCACAACCTATATTTGCAGTATGAAATAAAAAAAATGTATACCCCTGTTAACCCCAGTTTTATAATGTGAAAGTGGGATTTAAAAGTACGGTTTAAGGGGATCAAACTTATATAGGCGTGTTTCTCTGATGTATAACAGACTCTTCCATTTCTGCATATGGACACTTCCATTCTTGTTAATAAGGGGTTTAATGAAACGTATTACATGTAACGCATTATGATAACACGCCCGTGCCACATAGTGCATCTTTCCACATTTCCAAAATGCCAATATTTCTGAAAAAAAAGGCCGTGATATTTTTCCTATTTATAGCGCAAACATAGGTTGTTGGTGCTCGTTAGAACCGTGTCATTGAGGCTGTTCTAACGAGTACTCACAACCTTTGTCTTTGAGCAGTGATAGGAAAAATAATGTGTAACCACCGCCTAAAACTACATTTTTTTCAATATATAAAATGGTGTTTAGGTGGGTGGGGTGTTCATTTCACGGACTTTTTTCAGGTGATGTAGCTGGCCAAATGCAGAGAAGATAGCTCATTATATGGGGGTAAAATTTTCACGAACATGCAATAATTTGGCATTAAAACGGGTGGGGCCATTTTTTCTACGAACATCTGGTTAACTAGACCGTGGGCCGGACACCCCTCTAAACCCCATTTCATATAGAGAAAACTAGGGTTTACAGGGGTGTATATTATTTTACTTATTTCTGCTCCAGGACATAGGTTGTGGATACTCGTCAGAACCGCCTCTATGAGGCAGTTCTAACGAGCACCCACAATCTACGTTCTGAGTATAAATAAGAAACATATAAAAAAGTTTCATCGGAAAAGGATCCATTTTGGAGAGATGCTCTATGTCACACGGGTGTGATAGTGTCCGTTAGAACCGCCTCCTTGAGCTGAGGTGGTTTAACGAGTATCTATAAAATAACTAGTAAAAATAAGCTAAATAATGAAAATGTATACCACTGGAAATAGCACTTTTCTGTAAATAAATTGGTGGTAACAAGGGTTGTTACAACGCATAATGAAGTAATATGGAACAGTATTTAGGTAAAAACTCAATTATGCAACATTGAGATTGCAATATGCAATTTTGATATTCTGTTATGCTATATTTATGGAACAGGATTTAGGTAAAAACTCAATTATGCAACTTTGAGATTGCAATATGCAATTTTGATATTCTGTTATGCTATATTCAGTTACAATTGTGCAAAATATTCCGCTTCTGCTTCTTCTAGTTCTCATTATTCTCGTTAAGTGTCGCTGTGATCGTTTTTCCGTAAACGTCCGCCTGTATTCGGAAGATACCAAAAAGAATCTGCAAGCGTATTGGTGACACGGAGGAGTGAAAGAAACGAGAGAACTATATTTTTGGCATAAACGGACGATTTGGGGACATTACACCCTTGCCGATAAAATCATTTACACATAATTTTTATTTTATATGTCAGACCAGGAATCAGCTTTGCTGTGTTTGTTTTGTGTCCAAGTTTTATCTAAATATATCGCAAATGTGTTCAGGCCATTGCACCTCTAAAATATAAATTTGTTGTAAATACTTATAATAATTTTGTATGGCACAGAAAGGCTCCTGTCCAATGTCGTGTAGACCTTGGTGAGACTGCTCCTTTATGATCACCTGAAGCAAACATAGTTACAACTCTCTTTTGTGAAAATGCTTTCAGATGAGAAACGACTTACGTTCCCTCTAACATTTATTTCTGATTTAGGGCATATCCAACGGAATTCTAAAACTAGGCATTTTGGTTCTGTTGTTTGATTTGATGTTTAACGTCACCTTCAACACAGTATAGATCATTTTGGAGACGTTGCTTCCACTTTTGTGGGACTTTTACCCGACACTGAGATGAAATGACATCTCCAAGCCCTGTCGCCCAATGAAACCAATAGGGTTTGTAAGCACCGCTTTGGCTCGGTAGACTTAGATCCTCTAAGCGGTTTACCAGTACTGGTGTGCGGGTCGGTTTCAGTTCATGCAGCCCATCTATTTCTTCAAGCCCCGATGGCCGGGGGTCTGATTCCCAGTTTGTTTTGTCACATGTTTATATAGATGTTCGTAACTGTTTGTGTTAAATGCATTCATTAATTTATAAGAAAATAGAAAACTATCTGACTTTTTATACTAGATTTTTGGCTTCAAGTGACAAAACGCAAAGGTTTCCACTTTTTAGCTCACCGTCACGTAGTGACGAGGTGAGCTTTTGGGATCACTTTTCGTCCGTCGTCAGTCCGTGCGTGCGTCCGTGCGTCCGTAAACAATTTCTTCAAACGACATCTCCTCCTAAACCACTGATCGGATTTTGACCAAACTTCACAGGAATGGTGGTCCCCTTTCAAAGTTGTTCAAATGGTTCCGGTCCGTTGCTCATCTAGGTCATAGGAGCCAAAAATAGATTTTTTTTTTTTCACCAAAAACTTAAAAAATCTTCTTCTCTGAAACTACAAGGCCCAGGTCTTTGATATTTGGTATGAAGCTTCATCTAGTGGACCCCTACCAAGATTGTTCAAATTATAGTGCTGGGACCAAAAATGCCCACGCTCCGGGGCCCTTTGGTTTTACATGGGCTTATATAGGGAAAATCTTTAAAAATCTTCTTCTCTGAAACTGTAAGGCCCAGGTCTTTGATATTTGGTATGAAGCTTCATCTAGTGGACCCCTACCAAGATTGTCCAAATTATAGTGCTGGGGCCAAAAATGCCCCCGCTCTGGGGCCCTTTGGTTTTACATGGGCTTATATAGGGAAAATCTGTAAAAATCTTCTTCTCTGAAAGCCCAAAGCCCAGTTCTTTGATATTTGGTATGAAGCTTCATCTAGGGGACCCTTACCAAGATTGTTCAAATTAAAGTGCTGGGGCCAAAAATGCCCCCGCCCCGGGGCCCTTTGGTTTTACATGGGCTTAAATAGGAAAAATCTTTAAAAATCTTCTTCTCTGAAACCGCAAGGCCTAGGTCTTTGATATTTGGTATGAAGCTTCACCTAGTGGACCCCTACCAAGATTGTTCTTATTATAGCCCTGGGGCCAAAAATGCCCCTGCTCGGGGGCCCTTTGGTTTTAAATGGGCTTATATATGGAAAATCTTGAAAAATCTTCTTCTCTGAAACCGCAAGGCCCAGGTCTTTGATATTTGGTATGAGGCTTCATCTTGTGGACCCCTACGAAGATTGTTCAAATTATAGTGCTGGGGCCAAAAATGCCCCCGCCCCGGGACCCTTTGATTTTTCATAGGCTTATATAGGGAAAATCTTTAAAAAATTTCTTCTCTGAAACCGTAAGGGCCATGTTTTTGATATTTGGTATGAAGCTTCATCTAGTGGACCCCTACCAAGATTGTTCAAAATATATTGCTGGGGCCAAAAATGCCCCCGCCCCGGGGCCTTTTGGTTTTACATGGGCATATATAGGGAAAATCTTTAAAAATCGTCTTCTCTGAAACCGCAAGGCCCAGGTCTTTGATATTTGGTATGAAGCTATACCTAGTGGACCCCTACCAAGATTGTTCAAATTATAGTTCTGGGGCCAAAAATGCACACGCCCGAGACCCTTTGGTTTTACATAGGCTTATATAGGGAAATCTTAAAAAATCTTCTTCTCTGAAACAACATGTCCCAGGTCTTTGATATTTGGTATGAAGCTTCACTAGTGGACCCCTATCAAGATTGTTCAAATTATAGCCCACGGGCCAAAAATGCTCCCGCTCCAGGGCCATTTGGTTTTACATAGACTTATATGGGGAAAATCTTGAAAAATTTTGTCTCTGAATTCACAAGGCCTAGGTCTTTGATATTTGGTATGAAGCTTCATCTAGTGGACCTCTACCAAAATTGTTCAATTATAGCCCTGAGACCAAAAATGCCCCTGTCTCGGGGGCCCTTTGGTTTTACATAGACTTATATAGGGAAAATCTTTAAAAATCTTCTTCTGTGAAACCACAAGGCCTAGGTCTTTGACATTTGGTATGAAGCTTAATTTTGTGGACCTCTACCAAGATTGTTCAAATTATAGCCCTGAGACCAAAAACGCCCCTGTCTCGGGGGCCCTTTGGTTTTACATAGACTTATATAGGGAAAATCTTTAAAAATCTTCTTCTGTGAAACCACAAGGCCTAGGTCTTTGATATTTGGTGTGAAATTTCATCTAGTGGACCTCTATACAGATTATTCAATTTATAGTCCTGGGGCCAAAAATGCCCCCGCCCCGAGACCCTTTGGTTTTGCATAGACTTATATAGGGAAAATCTTTAAAAATCTTCTTCTCTGAAACCACAAGGCTCATGTCTTTGATATTTGGTATGGAGCTTCATCTAGTGGACCTCTACCAAGATTGTTCAAATTATAGCCCCTGCCCTGGGGCCCTTTGTTTTTACATAGACTTATATATAGAGATAATCTTTGGAAATCTTCTCTGAAACAGCAAGACCTAGGTCTTTGATATTTGGTGTGAAGCTTCATCTACTGGACCTCTATCAAGATTGTTTAAATTATAGCTCTGAGTCCAAAAATGTCCCCGCCCCGGGGCCATTTGGTTTTACATAGGCTATGTAGGGAATATCTTTAAAAAATGGTCTCTGAAACCCCAAGGCCCAGGTCTTTGATATTTGGTGTGTAGCTTCATCTAGTGGACCTTTGCCAAGATTGTTCAAATTATAGGCTTTGTTGATATTAGGTATGAAGCTTCACCTTTTTAGACCTCCCTCAACATTATGCACATTGTAGCCCTGGGGTCAATAATGGCCCTCCCAGAGGCCCACTTGTAACTCTATCATATGGGTCAGGTGAGCGATCCAGGGCCATCATGGCCCTCTTGTTTGAGAAAAACACAACGCGCAGCAAATTCTTTCATACCGGAGTGCAGGTGGAAAACCCGCACCTGCTACAATGTAACATATCAAGCGCTGGAAGCCTCTGTGGTGTAGTGGTTATGCTACTCGCCTTATTAACCAGGGATCGCAGGATCGACCCCGGCTTCTCCAGAATTTCGGATGAGTCTTTAAACCCAGGTCCCATCTCCGTATGACCTTAGCTGTTGTCGAGACGTAAAACTAAAAACGCACTCACATACCAAGCGCATCCCACCATAAAATAACATCTTTATAATTCTTACCCCCCCCCCCCCACACACACACACACACACACTTGATCCCCACTTTTATAGGGTAAAACTGGGATTGACAGGAGTAAACATTATTTTTCTCATTTCTACTCCAAAATATAGATTGTGGGTACTCGTTAAAACGGGATCGAAGAGGCGCTTCTAACGTGTACCCAACATGTATATTTTAAGCAACAGTCAGAAAAATATCATCACTCATCTTTCAATTTTTGTTGTTGTATTTTTCGGCGGTATAATGTACAAATCTAATGCATCAAAAACATTTTTTTTTTCTGGATTCTGTAAACTTTAATGTACGCGGTCTAACTGTAATAAAACAAGAAGAAAAAAAAAACTTTGGTGTAGACCTAATACATGGAAATACATGTAAGTACAAAATGGTTTGGATTCAGCCACTCCATTTGCCAAATCGTTACATGTAGAACTTGAAGAAATATGTAGTAGGCTGGTTAAGACAGTCGCGACACTAGCTCAGCAAGGTTTTGCTGGCTGAAGACAGACGGACGGACGGACGAACTGACAGACGACCAGCTAATATTTTCGCGTTGTGATTCTGTTGGATGAAAGCTATCCTGCCCCAGTCTAACTTATGAAGACAGACAGACGGACATATGAATAGGACTGCTGTCATTGTGACCACAGGTGCGTTTCTATGGTTGTGGGTCGGGGGTGAGAATGAGTAAGTACTGTTCATGTTAATGGATGAAGTATTTACATCAAAATTACAATGGGACTGGGGAACTAGTTGTTGTTTTCCAAATTCCCCGTGTGGTCAGCTCCCAGGGAACAAATCCCCGTTGCCGGTGAACAGAGAGACAAACTGGTTTTGAAGGTAAACGGGCGTCATAAGCACATAGGGGTTACCCCACCGCTCAGCAATACGCTGTGCGGACATATACATACTTCTATAATATCCAAACATTTGAGTTTTGAGTGAGGTTGCAATTAGTAAATAATATCTTTATAAGTAACACCCTTCAGAAGGATCAGATTTATGAAAATTGTATGAATTAATCAATTTTAACAATAATTGCTCATTTCAAATCCACGGATTCGGCACAGACTAATCCCTCATGGTAATTTAGTAAATGTTCAACGATAGAGTATTTTCCCCTTCGTCAAACAAGTATTAACTTTTAAATAAAAATCCTGTTTCTCATAAATAAGGAACCGCGCTGTAAAATTTATTTTAAAGATGCAAACGTACACATTATTGTAAATATCCGAATTATTGAATAGCTGGATAAAATTTATCGCTGCTGGCTTGAATTTGGCCCCTGGAAAAGCGAATGCGATCTTCTCAAACGGACGCTTGTCATCGGAAAAAATACGGCAAATCCACGGACATTACCGAACGTTACCGTCACCTCAATGACTGGTACCCCGTCTAACCACAGCAGAATCAAAACTGAATAATGCAAAATAGGACGTCCAAATGCCATATTTAAATACAAAGGTCTCAAATTAGAATGTGCATGTTGCATATTCGAATAAAGTAGAAAGATATGGAAAGGTTCATAATGCAAAGTGCGGTTTCAACAATTCATATTGTAATTGCACATTGCATAATTGAGTTTTTACCTTAATACTGTTCCATAAAGTAATGTAGTAATTTCTTCATTTTTATTTTTTTTTATTTCATTATGCGTTGGCGTAGTCGACGCGAAATGAAGTAAAAAAATTATTTCATTTCGCGCTGATATGCACCATATCGACGCAAAATGAAGTAATGATGGAAGAACATAGCTGAATACAAAAGGAGACCAAAGACGTAGGAAGCAATACAGGTAATTCCAATATAAAGACCACATTTGAGACAGTTCAAAAGTGGTCTTTAAGAACACATTTGTACAGTCCCAAAGATGGTCTTCCACAAGAGCCCACTGAATGTTGCAATCACAAAGAAAATGTAACTTTAACCTTCAAAATATGCTTTAAAAACAAAATTTGTCTGAATTTAGGTGGTCTTAATAGCGGAATTTCACTGTATTTGATTATGTTAGTAGAGTTAAAACTGAACGCCTGACGATATTTTGGTCTCACGTCTGATGTTTTTCCCTCATTTGTGTTTTAAGGCTCAACACATGATCATGTAGTGCACACAATAGTTGGGGTGGGGGACTATATTGGCTTGGACCAGTCCACAGCCCAGTTGTTTGTCCATCTATGCATCTTAAAAGGAGTGCGAGTGTGTTTCAGTTTCCGCCACACCAACAGCTAAGGTCATACAAAGTAGCGAACTTGGTTTCAAGACTCATTCATACGGAAACGGGATCTCGGTTTCAAGACTGGGATCGATCCTGCAACCCCGGTTTACCAGGCGAGTAGCTATAGCATAACTACTACACCACATAAGCTTCTGTGTCTCTGACTCTTAGTCATTAGGCTTCTCACCGCCGTAGGTTCGAGCCTCGCTCGGGCCACGTGTGAGACGCCAAGTTCTGCAACGGAAGGTCAGGTGGTTTTTCTCCGGGTACTCCGGTTTTCGCCCACCTCTGATGAACGATCGGCTCGATATGAGTGAAATAATCTTGAATGGGCCGTAAAACCCCAACCAAAAAAAAAAAAAAAAAAAGCTTCTGTGTCTTATATGGAACTAGATACAAACTGTCGACGCATAATGAAGTAAAATTAAGTATGCCACCTATCACCGCAAAATGAAATAATTCTTTCATTTTGCGCAAACCTCTTAGTATCGACGCATAATGAAGCAAAACTACATTTTATTTCATTTTGCATCGACTATGTCAACGCATAATGAAGTAAAAATTTCAAAATGAAGTAATTACTACATTACTTCATTATGCGTTGTAACAAAGGGTTTTATGTATTTGAGCAATACAAAAGGAAAATAATATATACCCTTGCATAGCCAGCAAAACTCTAGAGAAAATGAGGATTACAAAGATGCACGATACGAAAAACCTATATAATTTTGACCCCCTTGAAACCAATTTTTTTTTATAGTAAAACTGAGGTTTTCTGGGGGTAAACCTATATTTCTTATTTCTGCTCTAAAATATTGATTGTGGGTACTCGTTAGAAAGCCTCGATAAGTAACGTGATACCACAATCTATATTTTGAGCAGAAATGTGAAACAAATATCACAGTTTTTCATCTGAACTTTTTCGTTTTTACGGCGGTAAATTTACAATGTATTTGACTGGGCGTCTTTTATGGTATCCAGTACATAGGAACCCGGGAAGGGACATGCAGTTGATTTTTAAATATGTTGTGCGAACAAGATATTAAGTTGTGCGAACAAGATGTTATCTTATGCGCCAAGATAATATGATGTGTGGACATCATAATATATATTGTGCGGAAAGCATAATATTTTGCGCACAAGCTATTATCTTGTTTGCACGAAATAGATCTTGTGTGGACAGCATAATACGCGTCTGATTAAATTGTGCTAACAACATAATATGTTGTACAAACAAGATACATATATCAAATTGTGCGAGTAAGATTTTAACTTCTGCGCACAAGACATTTTTGAAAGTTGTGCGAACAAGATAATATATACACAAGATCTATGTTGTGCAATAAGATAATATGTTGTGCGAACAAGATAATATGTTGTGCGAACAAGATAATAAGTTGCGCACAAGATATGTTGTTGTCTGCACATGATCTATGTTGTACAAACAAGATAATAGCTTGTGCGCACAATATATTAAGTGTTGCGGACAAGATATAATCTTGTGCGCACAAGATTTGTGCGGACAAGATATTATCTTGTTCGCATAATATAATATATTGGACGCACAAGATATAATCTTATTCGCACAACATATTAAAATAAATTGCATGTTCCTTCAAGGGTTCCGTAAGAACACATTAATGTGCTGATAATATTTTTTGTTTGTTTGATTTGAGGTTTAACGTCCCCGTCAACACTGTAAATTTCATTTTCGAGACGTTGCTTCCAAATTTGTGGGACTTTTACCCGACATTGAGATGAAATGACATATCAAGCCCTGTCGGCCAATGAAACGAATAGGGTTTATAAGCATGGACGGTCCGACTCGCACCGCGGATCCTGGACAGGCTTAGATCCTCTAAGCGGTTTACCAGTACTCGTGTGCGGGTCGGATTTAGCTCTGCGTGGAAGTAGTAGTAGTAGTAATGTTCTGGTGTTTTATGTTTCCATGGTCCCACGTGAAAGCATCGTGCAGCCCATATATTTCTTCAAGCTCCGATGGGCGGGGGCCAGCTGATAATGATAAATAAATAAACTTTACCTCTTGATTTGCCTTTCCTTGCTCACTCAAGGGTACTATTCTGAGTTATGATGCAGTTTTCAAAGACTTTCTTATTATTTTTGTATGATAGATATGATGGACTTTCAAAATGGTTATGATGCTCTTGCAACAAATCTTGAGTTATATATAATTCAGCCTAGTTCTGCTCCGATAACCATTTTTACTCAAAAGGTCAAGGTGTGCAGATCATGGCGATTATCGTCTCAATCGATCATCGTAATTGAGACATTTTATCATACCGGAAAACTTCAATGCGTTTTCATTCACGAAACCTTTGACACCTGAACGAATAATAATTAATATTCATAAACAAATAAGGTGTGAAAATTGAGCAAACACGACAATCAGATAAAGTGCTTATCGATACGCATAATCTTGTTTTCACACAAATATTGATGTCAAGATATTGTTGCCGAGAAAATTAACAAACGACTTAATTATATTCAACATGCTTTAATTATTTTGTAACTGATATGAAGGTGTGAATATTGATGTTTTAACGTTCTTAAACATTGTCGTTAATGTTTTGAATTCACTTATTGGAAACACTGGCCTACTTCACCTCGAACGACAGTACGTCAAATACATCACGAAAACAGACCTATATAATTTTGACCCCCTTGAATCCCAGTTTTATATAGTAAAACTTAGGTTTACGGGGGTTAACCTTATTTTCCTTATTTCTGCTCTAAAATATAGATTGTGGGTACTCGTTAGAACCGCCTCGATGAGGCGGTTCTAACGAGTATGTACAATCTATATTTTGAGCAGAAATAAGAAAACTATCAAAAAGTTTCCATCTTAAAATTTTCATATTTTCAGTGATAAAGGTCACGATGTATTTGTATAGGCGTGATTTCGTAATGGCAACGACAGTATCTGTTGAACATAGACGGCCAGTGCTGTTAGCAGGTCATGTGATCAATATCGACGCATGTCAATGAAACTAATGAAACCGTCCTATGCGGTTTCCACACAAGCGCATTGAAAAGCCCTTTTTAAAATTGAAGTAGCAGTCTTCGTTTCAATTGGCTGTTTAAGGATTTGCCTAACTTGCCTTAGACGTGATGTAGGAAAATGGAACAGCAACCAGAGTAACGAAAGGTAGCCATTGGCGCCAGGTCATTAAGAAAACACGCCTATGCAAACACATTGTAAACTTAACCGCCGAAAAAACGAACATTTTAAGATGAAAAATTGTGATTTTTTTTTATTTTTGCTCAAAATATAGATTGTTGGTACTCATCGAGGCGGATCTAACGAGTACCCATAATCTATATTCTAGAGCAGAAATATGAAAAAATAACTTGATGTTTACCCCTGAAAACCCCAGTTTACTATATAAATGTGGGGTTCAAGGGGGTCAAAATTATATAGGCATATTTTCGTGATGTGAAGTCGGCCATTGTTAGAAGTAGTTTAGGTCGTAGTACCAAAGCGTTAATCCAAAATCGTTAATCCATAGACAAAATGACAAATATCAATGTTCGGATCAACAGACATGGACTCCAGAAGAAAGTAATCAGGCGTCCGCGGATATTAAGCATTACTTGGTAAGCAAGCTTCGCCCACCATGCCCATCGACCCGAACGAAGAAAAGGTGTAAATGCCGGGAAGGGTATGTCCGAGATTTTGGAAGTCTTCATATGGCTTTCCATTGGCAAACATATCAGAAATAATTCTGGAAATGGCCACATTGTACGGATCCACAAGATCATGGTGCCTCCCATAAAACTTCTTTAGTGTTGATACCAGTTTGGTTTTTTGATACCTCTGGCATAACAACCTGGTAGTGAGCACCTTCCCACGTTAGAAAGGTTGCGCATTCTTTAATCGTGTCCAGAGATATTTTTCATTACGATGACATGATACATGTGAGGTTAGAAAACATTTGTCATATTCAACTTACTTTAGCATGAAATTACTCATGCTCATATACATTAAAATACAAATATATAAGACCATTTTCATATTCAGATCTGTAAATAATGTTGTTTGTCCTGCTCACTAATTTTAAAACGAAAAATATCGTTGGCGTTTTGAAATTTATGAGCAGAGCAAATTTCGTGACAAGTGAGTTGAGGATGATAAAAAGAGATTTATAACCACGGGTTCACATCTTGTATCATGAATCACGATATCACACCCGTGTGGTACGACTCGTATAGTGCATTTTTTATTTCTCCAAAAGCTCAATCTACACGTACGCTATGGTGCCTCGCAAAGTAAACGGAGGATCTTTAAGAAGAACAGAACAGAACAGAATGACTGTTTCTCCGATGAAAATTTGTATATTTTTCTCATTGTCACTCCAACTTTAGGCTGTGGATGTTCAAAGGACCGCCCCATTCCAACAAATACCAGCATACTTTGTATTGTGGTAAACATAAGCCGTATGCTGTATACCCCTGTAAACACCAGTTTTCTCTATATAAAGTGTGGTTCTTTTCACCTTCTTGTTAATTAAACGGTTGTTCATTCAAACTCCCACAGTCTAAAGAACATAAAGAAAGAAAAGGAATAAACAAACTTATTGGCTGTCCATGTTAACGCATCCTCTTTCAAGAAAAATACTGATGAATAAAGTGAAGAAAATACCGTCGGATCCGAAAACCATGCATAGAATTGTGATACTTGTAAACATTCTTAAAAATCGAATAAAAACTAAAAGTGAAGGCCCTGATCAGGAATCGATACAATTAACCCACAACTCCCATCAGTGAAACCAAAGGGGAAGAAACGCAGACATGAAATAACTAGACCCTAATGGAAACATCAATAGCGGAAAGCCAAAAGGACAGTTACTGTCCCACAAAATGGCCATTTGACTATCAAAAACAAAATAATATTAGTGATACACACACTCAAAGACAAACCATAACATGATAACAAAAATAAACCGCGACAGAACTGAACTATACAGAGCACTCCAATAGCGTGTTCGTTTTTGAAAGTTGATACTTGTGTATACTTGCATCCAGTTTCTATGTCAACGCAATTCTATTTCCGGTACTGGACCCAACTACAGCGTTTCCGCTTCTTCGAACATACACTTAATAAAAATAGTTCTTAAGAACCAGGATAAGGATGGAACTTCGGATAAGTTCTTAATACTAATTTTACAAATAAATTAGCACAGAGAGACGAGTTCGGAAATGAAAAAAATACTCCGGGACTATTTTCCTACGCGCTTTCCGGTGATATTTATATAACTGGTTTAAGATTTTACTCTTTCATTCTTGAGTTTCTGAACATGACTTTTCTAGCTTTAAACATATTCTTACAGAAAGGAATTTCTGATTAGTTCATTGAATTGATGGCAAAACAATGTACATGTAGATTCTGACGAGACTGCCCGCTACGTGCCGCCGTATCTGAATCTGCAAGATTTGCATAGATACAATTTATTTCCACCTCGGGGTCTGCACCGGTCTACAGGGTAAAAAGGATTAGACCGCTTCTCTGTGATTATCAGTCACCAACTAAACAACCCTTTACTTACCGACATCAAACACAGTTACATGTATTCATCTGCTTTCGAGAGCTCAAATTGCAAAATATGGGTTGTAAGCTGTGAGATTTAAATCAAGTTCCGTACTGTTAGCAAATAGTGAAGACACCGATCAGACGCTACATTCTGTGGCCTCTAGTACGCCTTGTGTGTTTGTGTTGGAGTTTAACGGCCCAGTCAACACTATTTTAGGTCATTTGTGAGCCGGTCAGTTTACCTATCCACACTTTTCCTGGGCAGGCTTATACGTAACGGTTAACCAGTACAGTGCACATTCTTTCGCCAGAAACTGACTACTGCCATTCTTGAATCAGCGGAAGGGAAAGGATGACCGTAGAAATCTCCACGAAAGATTGTTGCCGACCCCGGTAGGTATCGAATTCGCGTCCTCCTGATCCGACTGAGCTACCGAGGCCGGCCTCTAATCTGTCTAACTGTTTCCGAATGAACCAGTATTGGAACAATTGGAATTTATGGGTTAATATGTTTAGGACCTGCAAGTACAGTTTGGAATAAACGTATTTTTGGCTTCCAAGTTCGGTTGGAAGCCATTTAGATTGGATTGGTGATACCCCAATTTATTTCTGACCGTCTTATGACGTAACTGGGAAAGCCCTAGAGATAAGACTGCTCTCCACATATTTACATGTAATTGACCGACATCGCGAGTTTTTGAACTCATCCAAGCTTTTAACCCTGACTTACTTGTATATACAAGTTTCACGAAGATACCGCCAAAACTGAAGGGGCTATGGTGATGACAAGGTGAAAAATATGCATTTTCAGCAATCAAGGGGACATAACTATATGATTAACCAGCCGACCTTGCCAGTTTTCGAACTCATCCGAGTTTTCATCCCTAGTCTATTTATATGTAGGTTTCAGAAAGATCCGATGAAAACTGAAGGTGCTACGCATTACGATAATACACCCGTGCGTCATTGTGCATTTTTTACAACTCTAAGACGGTCAATTTTCTGAAAAAAAAATTGTGATATTATTCTTATTTGTACTCAAAATATAGGTTGTGAGTACTCGTTAGAACCGCCTCATTGAGTTGAGGCGGTTCTAACGAATACCCACTACCTATGTCTAGGAGCAGAAATAAGGAAAATAATTTATACCCCCGTAAACCCCAGTTTTCCCAATATAAAGTGGGGTGTAAGGGGTGTTTATTTCACGGACTAGTTCACGTGATGGGTGATGACAAACATTTTCCCATTGTAAGTCTATGGGCCCTTGTGGTTGCCATAGCAACAAAGGTTTTCATTCGATTTCGATGAAAACTTAATGTCATCAATGCCCCACCAGAGGCATGCTACAGATAAGAAATGATCGAGATCAGCCTGCAGGCTGCAGATATATAACTGGTCAAAAGTGTGGACGGACGACGGACGGACCACAGACGACGGAGGGACTACCATCATATAAGACCCCCCCCCCCCGGAACCTTCGACCTAGGTGAGATAAAAAAAAAAAAAACAGATCCAGGAGCAGTATGATCATGGTTTACGCCGTTGAACTAAAACCTCATATTATTGTCTACACTGATCAACTGAAACGTTTAAGGCGAGCCAGGTCTATTGTTTTTCGTCTTTTTCTATTTTTATCATACAATCCTGTTAGCATACAGTACAGATCCTGATTAGACGCCGCGTTCTGTGGCATATGATATTGGCCTGTACTGTTTGCAAGGTTATACACCCTCATAGGATTTCCCGCCTAGAATGGGCTAAGGTTCGGCTAACCCATGGCATAGCACCAGCTGCAGAGAAGCCAAATAAATAAACAAATAAATCTTATGACGTCGCGTCTGATAACGCATTTTATGCATTAGCGCCATGAAATAAATTCGAAAATTCACTAGCGGATTAAACATAACGACAACACGCCTATACAAATACATTGCAAACTTTAGCGCCGAAAAAATGAAAAATTTTAGATGAAAAATTGTTTCAGAGCAGAAATAAGAAAAATAAGGTATACCCCTGTAAACCCCAGTTTTACTATATAAAAGTGGGGTTCCAGGGGGGGGGGGGGGGCAAAATTATATAGGCGTGTTTTCGTGATGTATGCAAAATTAGTAAGATATGCCTGTAACGTTACACGTACGACGTCAAGACTTAACGACGTTGCGTTTACTAACGGCGGAATATTGACAGTTTTGTAAACAAATCGGGAATAAATGTATTTTAAATGCCAAATGATAAATATAATTTTGCATTAGTGCTCCTGTATTATTAAATTTATTAAACTCGTTGAGAAAAGGGATAAAATGCGAGCTTCGCAGTTTATCCCTTTTTCTTCAAGTGGTTTAATAACTGCAATAATACATGAACACTCATGTAAGATCTTCTATGAATAAATAAACCAGCACACGAATCTAAAATGATACTCAATGTGCAACCAGCGAAGACCCAGATCGGAGTTTGAATCAACGCAGTCTGATCAGTCTTCGCTGTTCGGTCAGGCCTTCTTTAGTCTCTATGCTAATTACAGAGCAGACACAGACTGGCTTGGTGCACAAGTTAGTCTGAGTTTTGGCTGTTCGCACATGTCTTATTATAGGATTTGTCGTGAATCGGCTCAAGTGAAGTTTTTAAACATTACGATAACACACACGTGTAAATTGGTGCATTTTTACTCATCTCCAAAATGGCCTTTTTTTCTGATGAAAATCTGTGATGTTTTTCTTATAAATACTGCAAACATAGGTTGTGGGTGCTCGTTTGATTCGAGGTTTAACGCCCCCATCAACACTGTTAAGATCATTTTGGAGACGTTGCTTCCAATTTTGTGGGTTTTTTATCCGACATTGAGATGAAATCACATCTCAAGCCCTGCCGCCCAATGAAACCAGTAGGGTTTATAAGCATGGACAGTCCGACTCGCACTGCTTTGCCTAGGCAGGCTCAGATCCTCTAAGCGGTTTGTGCGGGTTGGTTTTAGCTCTGCGTGGAAGCAACATGCAGCCCATCTTTTTCTTCAAGCCCCGATGGGCGGGGGCCGATAATGAAAGAGGATGTGTTCAAATGTTTGTTACTTTTTTTTCTTTCTTTGTGTTCTTTTGTGTTTCATATTAATAAAAAGGTGAGATGAACTCCCCATTAAACCCCACTTTATATAGAGAAAACTGGAGTTTACAGGGGTAAAAGTATATTTTTGCTACAAGTCACAGTTTGTGGATATTTAGTAGAATTAGGCGGTTCTAACGAGCACCATAACCTATAGTTGGAGCGAAAAGGAGACAAATACACATACAAGAAAATTCCGCTGTTAAGACCACCTAAAATTAAGACTAATTCTGCTTTAAAAAGCCTTTTTTAGAACAATGCTGGTATTCTTTCACTCCGTTTCTGCAAGAAATGTCCTCTCGTCGGGGACCACCTTCGGGACTGTTCCAAAGTGGTCTTAAAGACCACTTTGGAACAGTCCCAGAGGTAGTCTTAATATAGGAATTTTACTGTATTTTCAGTGAAAAAATAGCCATGGGAATTTGAAGAACGCAATATGTGACACCGGTGTGATATCGTAATTTATAATACCCGACATGACCATGTGCCTATAAATCATTTTTTTTTTATTTTCATACTTGTTATGCTCATACATTTTAACCCTTATCTTGAATATTTATTTAAGCCACACACATTTCTGTCTATCATCGAATCAAATTACTTGATGTTATTTGTTGCTACAAATTCATAAACTGAATGCCAAACAGTGTAGATCCTGATCAGATGGCTTCTTTAGAAGCCATCTGTTCTGGATCTACACTGTTTACAAAGATAGGGGTTGTCGTGAACAGCAAGATAAGGGTTAAAATACCAACAACAGTCGGCTTTCAAAATCTATGAGCAGGACAAACAACATCCTTGACTGATCTTAAGAGAAAAATGGCCGTATATATTTGTATTTTAACATCTATCGACATGACAAATTTCATGCTTAAGTGAGTTGAGTATGACAAAGTTTAACAGCCTGCAAACTCACCGTAGTGAAAAACGACCTTTGTTCACGGGCAAACTCTAACAATGTTTCCAACAAGTAAATAAGAAACATTAACGGCAATGTTAAAACAACAATATTCACACCTTCATGTCAGTTAAATTATTAGGAGCAGAAACATCATTAATGCATGTTAAATATAATTAAATTGTTTGTTGTTTGTCTCGGCAACAATAGTTTGACATCAATGTTTGTGTGAAAACAAGATTATGCGTATCGATAAGCACATTATCTGATTGTCGTGTTTGCTCAATTTTCACGCCTTGTGTGTTTATGAATATTAATTACTATGCGTTCAGGGTCAAAGGTCAGGCAGTCCCTTTTTGAATGAAAAAATGCATTGAAGTTTTCCGTTATGCAATACAATACACGATGAAATGTCTCAGTTACGATGATCGATTGAGACGATAATCGCCACGATCTTCACACCTTGACCTTTTGAGTAAAATGGCAACCGGAGCAGAACGAGGCTGAATTATATATTACTCAAGATTTGTTGCAAGCGCATCATAACCGTTTTGAAAGTCCATCATATCTATCATACAATACTCGTATTAATAATAATAAGAAAGTCTTCGAAAACTATATCATAGCTCAGAACGGCACCCTTGATTGAGGAAAAGCAAATTAAGAGGTAAAGGTTATTTATTTATTTATTTATTTATTTATTTATTTATTTATTTATTTATTTATTTATTTATTTATTTATTTATTGTCTATGCATTATAAATCGCCCACCCCTCGCCCATAGGGGCTTGACGAAATATATGGGCTGCATGATGCTTCCACGCAGAGCTGAATTCAGTACTGGTAAACCGTATAGAGGCTCTAAGCCTGCCCAGGAACCGCGGTGCGAGGCGGACCGTCCATGCTAATAAACCCTATTGGTATCACTGGGCGACAGGGCTTCAGATGTCATTTCATCTCAATGTCGGGAAAAAAGTCCCACAAAATTGAAAGCAACGTCTCCAAAATGACCTTTACAGTGTTGACGGAGACGTTAAACCTCAAATCAAACAAAGAAACAAACAAACAAAGCACATTATAATGTGTACTGGATACCATTACAAAAACACACCTATTCAAATACATTTACCGCCGAAAAGAAAAACAAAAACGAAAAAGTTCAGATGAAAATTGTGATTTTTCTTATTTCTGCTCAAAATATAGATGGTGGGTACACGTTAGAACCGAGGCGGTTCTAACATGTACCCACAATCAATATTTCAGAGCAGCAATAAGAAAAAACAGGTTTACCCCCAGTAAACCCCAGTTTTACAATATAAAGGTGGGGTTCAAGGGGGTCAAAATTATACAGGTTTATTTTATGTAATACGAGTCTATAAAGCATCCTTGTAATCCTCATTTTTCTCAAGAGTTATGCTGGGTTTGAAGGGGTATATATTATTTTCCTTTGTTATGGCTCAAATACATAGATTGTGGGTGCTCGTACAATACGCCGCATTACTTTGTTAAATCTGTGAATAGAAATAAAAATCAAAAATGAGTTCCTTTAAGAGCAATTAAAATATTCATAAGAAAGAAGATGGGTCATACTACGTAGTTGCGGCTAATAAAGCCTCATCAGTGACCCTGTAATGATCCGGCAACGAAAGCCAGAGGAAGCATACTGTAATTGTGCGAATTTCGAATAGGCAGTCGATTCAAAGACTGATATAAATCAAAAAGAGGTCCAAATAATTAAAAACCTGTCTAGAATTTGAGTCTAAACTAATAAATTATTTCTGATTTCTCGGAATATTCACGCTGATCTCAAAGGACCAAAAGTAAAATATAAACTGCACTATGGTTGATGTACGGGGAGACGTTTTACGGCCGCCACACGGCACAACACCAGCTGCAGTGAAGGCAAATAAAAATCAAAACTGAGTTCCTTTAAGAGCAATTAAAATATTCAT
The DNA here is from genome assembly GCA_963580285.1 of Lucinisca nassula. Lineage (NCBI taxonomy): Eukaryota > Metazoa > Mollusca > Bivalvia > Lucinida > Lucinidae > Lucinisca > Lucinisca nassula. The sequence goes on along the minus strand of OY757025.1, from coordinate 110,065,669 downwards.
AAGAAAGAAGATGGGTCATACTACGTAGTTTCGGTTAATAAAGCCTCATCAGTGACCATGTAATGATCCGGCAACGAAAGCCAGAGGAAGCATACTGTAATTGTGCGAATTTCGAATAGGCAGTCGATTCAAAGACTGATATAAATAGTAGAAGTAAAACAAAGATCAGGAATTGATACAATTAACTTACTCCACCCATAAAAGACACCAAAGGGAAATAAATACAAACATTAAGCGACCAGACCATAATGGAAACCTAAACAAAGGAAGTCCATAAGGACAGTTACTTTCCCACAAAATGGCCATATGGCCATCCAAAACCAAAATACACAAGTGATACACACAGTAAGTCACAAACAACAACATAAATAAATCGCCACAGAAGAGCCGCCCTGGAATCAAAAAGAGGTCCAAATAATTAAAAACCTGTCTAGAATTTGAGTCTAAACTAATAAATTATTTCTGATTTCTCGGAATATTCACGCTGATCTCAAAGGACCAAAAGTAAAATATAAACTGCACTATTTTTAACCACCAGAAAACCTTTTTTAAGCGTTTATTTACAGAAAAGTGCTATTTCCAGTGGTATACATTTTCATTATTTAGCTTAATTTTTTGCTACGATTCTTTTCGGATACTCGTTATAACCACCTAAACTCAATGGGGCGGTTCTAACGGACACATATTCGTAAAGTTTGTTCGTAGCAAAAATGACCCAACCTCTTTTTAAGTCAAAAGTTTTGCATTTTCGTGCATATTTTACCCTAAAGAACAGTTTAGACGCCTATGCACCGGGGCTTGCAGAAATAGGTGGGCTGCATGATGCTTCCACGCAGAGCTGAAACCGACCCGCACACGAGTACTGGTAAACCGCTTAGAGGATCTAAGCCTGCCCAGGCAAAGCGGTGCGTGTGCGAGTCCATGCTTATAAACCCTATTGGTTTCATGGGGGGGGGGGGGGAGGGCTTGAGATGTCATGTCATCTCAATGTCGGTTAGAAGTCCCACAAAATTGGAAGCATCGTCTCCAAAATGACCTGTACAGTGTTGACGGGGACGTTAAACCACAAAACCAAACAGACATGCAATAGACACCTATGTAAAGAACAGTTAAGATCCGGATGAAATGGCTCAAATAATTAGCTATCTCATGTGGATTGCCAGTTGTTTAGCCATCTAAATCACGTGAACAAGTTCGTGAAATAAACAACCCCTAAACGCCACTTTATAGAGAGAAAAACTGGGGTTTACGGGGTATACATTATTTTTATTATTTCTGCTTCAAGACATAGGTTGTGTGTACTCGTTAGAACCGCCTCAATGATGCGGTTCTAACGAGCACCAACAACCTATGTTTGCAGTATAAACAGGAAAAATATCACGGATTTTCATCAGTGAAAAAAATGCAAAATGTCGCACGGGTTTGTTATCACAATGAGTTAATGCGTTTCGTTAAACCACCTATTAACAAGAAGGGATTTGTCCATATGCAGAAATGGAAGAGTCTGCTATACATCAGAGGAACACGCCTATATAATTTTGATTCCATTATACCCCACTTTCACGTTGTAAAACTGGAGTTTACAGGGGTATACATTTTTTATTGCAAAAACCGATATCCATATAATTTGGCCATGGGTACATGTAGAACCGCTGAGCGCGAAAATATATACTAATACGGTTCCATCAAAGAGTAAGTTACTAATTCAGACATGCAAAGCGTGCAAAACTGGGACATTGTCACCACTGTAGACCAAGATCAGACGCCGCGTCCGATCTGGATTTACGCTGTTTGCTAAAACAGAATAGCTTTGTAATATTTTGAACAAATAAACATGTGTGACAACCCCAATCCGTCCAAGGCTTTTAAGCGGGAGATTACTGTGGTCCCATACAGGCTAATAGTGAATACTTCATGTTCCAAAATGGCTACATTTCCGACGAAAATCCTTGATATTTTTCTTACTTATACTGCAAATATAGGTTGTGGTTGCTCGTAATGTCCGCCTCATTGAAGTAGTTTTAAAGAATACCCACAACCTATATTTTGGGTTGTGGGTGCCGGTTCTAACGAATACCCACAATCTATACCTTGGAGGAAAAATAATAGAAATAATGTATACCCCTAAACCCCGTTTTTTCTCTTTATAAAATGGGGTTTAAGTGGGTGTTCATTTCACCGACATATGTTAACGTGATGCTTGTTTGATTTCAGGTTTAACGTCCCCTTCAACACTGTAAAGGTCATTTTGGAGACGTTGCTTCCTATTATGTGGGACTTTTACCCGACATTGAGATGAAATGACATCTCAAGTCCTGCCGCCCAATGAAACTAATAGGATTTATAAGCATGGACGGGCCGACTCGCACCGTTTTGCCTGGGCAGGCTTAGATTCTCTAAGCGTTTTACCGGTACTCGTGTGCGTGTTGGTTTCAGCTCTGCGTGTAAGCATCATGCAGCCCATCTATTTCTTCACGCCCTGATGGGCGGGGCCGATTTACGTGATGAGCAGTCACATACAGTGCTAATATATATTTATTGTTTTCTTTTTTCAGATGTCTTCGGCAAAGAAAGTCAAGTACCACGATATCCCTCTAGTCATCGACGGAAGGATAAAGACTGTGAAAGGTGTGACGAAGTTCACAACTTGTGATGAAGTCATCAATAAGTTACCAGCGTTACCGGGGGATCGTCTCGCCGTATACCAGGTAACCAGTGGTGTGGAAAAAGAGCTTGGCGGTAAAACGAAGTTACTGAAAGTCTGGAGGTCTCAAGGTTCAGCTAAGAAAGTAAGGTTCGTTGTGAAGAAATCAGAAGGAGTAAAAGCGAGGAGATTGTCGCTGAATATCTTTAGTGGCAGAAACCGCCGCAAAAGCGTGGGACAAGAATATATATCAACAGGCAAGCTAAAACAAGTCTCTGATTTGGCTTTCTACCTACAGTATCAGAAATCTAAACTTCAGATAATGACACACCCTGAAGAACGTTGGGACCGAGGTAACATGCAGAAAGTAAAATTAACATCATCAGTGGACAGCATGGACACTTTTCTGACCAAAGCAGAAAAGCAGAAGATGGGTCAGTTCCTGGATTTCTGCAACGGTGTTTCAACGAGACATCTAGATAGCGCTACGAATCTAATGCCTGAAAAGACGCCAGAAAAATCCCGCACCAGAGTGAGCAGAACGGTGATCAAGGAGAGTCTCAGAACTATGAAGCTTGGATTCAAAAGAACTCTGACGTCCAAACTTTCATTTGCCAGCAAAACAACATCAACTAGCACGATAAAGTCAACAGACACCGGGTACCAGTCTCAGGCCAGTGACATGCACAGTGAAGCAGACCCTGACAACGCTCCACTTCACAGTACTCCAGTTGCCCATCTATTTAAACGCGGTGTAAAACGAGAAACGCTGGATGATTCACTTGACGTCACACAAACGATACCAAAGGCACCAAGATTTGACGAAGAGGAGGGAAAGTCTGTGTTGATGAGACGCTTTATGGCAGACACTAAAATTTGTGAAGCGAACAATAGAGAACTCCAAACTCTTCAACAAAGAAAAGACATCTGTACCAGTGCTCCAGTTATGTTTCGTACTCAAGAGGAGAAATGTCGTTTTTATTGGAATCAAAACTGGGACACAGACAGCGAGTCTTCATGTTCAGATGATGATTCTTGTTTGGCCGAAACCGACCTGGACGATGCCTTTCTGGAACATTCTGATGATACAGACGTTTTCAATGGATTTTCTGAGCCAACACCAAGAAAACTGAGGAGAGAATCTGCTTTGTCCAACCTTGATAAGTTTGAGATATGTGCTGTTCCTCTTGAAGATACATGTTTTGACAATGACATTGAGGATAATGGTTTTAGTTGCTCATTTGATTGCTCGTTCCAAGAATTTTCAGACACTCAGGATTTCTCAATAGATTACAGCTGCAGTGATTCTGAAAGTGACTTGAGCAGTTCTTTTGAGGACAATTATTTAAGGAGCGCGAAGGACGATGGCATCTATAGTTTCATGGCATCGAGAGTGTCTTTGTTTATAAAAGGTGGAACTGAACAGGATGAGAAACGAAGCGAGATTGGATCAGATGAAGGACTTGGTTCAATGGCCAGTGAATCATTTTCTGATGACCAAGAGTACTTTGTCTAAATAGAGTGAATGCAGAATCAGTGGAGGCAACGATTTCAACATACAGTAGAACTCCGATGGCTCGAACACTGATGACTCGTTTTCAGTGACTGATCGAACCCGTTCTTGAGTCTCTAGGAAATTTCTCTACATAAGAAATAGTGTGGGGAAATTTTGGGTATTTTCGTCTTTCAACTTGCAAATGTATTTTGTGTATACTCATTAGAATTGTGGATATTGTCGTCTTTTTGCAAATGTATGCTGTGTCTACTCATTAGAATCCTCTCAATAAGGCGATTTCAATGAGTACACACAACATACATTTATATTATTGAACACCGAAAAAAAGTCCCGAAATTATCCTTTTTATGCCTCCTTGAAGGTGCCCTCAGTGGCTCGAACTATCCCTGTCTCGAACAGATTTTCGTGTTCCCAAAGGTGTTCGAGCCATTGAAGTTGGACTTTATGTTAGGTTTTGTTCTCCTTATTCCTAAGAATCTACTCTTAAGGGAAGAAATTTCCTCCTCTTTCTTTCCTTTAAGACTAGGCCTTTCCCTCGGATGTCACAAAAGTTGTAGTAAGCCCTACAGTAACGTGTTTTTATTCGTCTTTAAATGAGCCCCGCCAAGCGAATTTGTGTCTTCGAACATTCCGTCATGACAAAGTTTAACTGCGCATGCCCAGCCATTCAGAGGGGCCAGGGATGTGGCTTTCTGTCTGAAGGTTCCTCTTGATTCACTGCTCGCATAGGCGATAAGTACCAAAATCGCTTGACGGGGCCCAAATAGTAAAGATTCTGTCCAATATGATGCGGAAAAAAAATCGAAATCACTGTTATGACATGTATGTGCTTTGTAAATATATTTCTTTCTGTCTTTCTTTCTATCCTTTCTTTCTTTCTTGCTTGCTAGTCATTTTATCTCAACGTCGGGTAAAAGTCCCACAAAACTGGAACAACGACTCCAAAATGGTCTATTTATTATTGACGGGGACGTTAAACCCCAAATCAATCACGAAACTCAATTCCTTTCTTTCTTTGTTTCTTTCAGTTTATTTATTCCCTTCGTTCTGTTTAATATAGAAATATATAAAATATAAATAAACAAATAGTACATATTACAAAAGTCTCTGTATATTTTATTTTCTTGCCAAGCAGATTGCATTATGACATCATCAAGATATCACGAGTGTTTAAGCATGAGCGAACAACAAAGTCGAAGATCAGCATGTACAGCCGCACAGTGTCTATGCCCTCTCTTATCAAATGCACACAGGCTGGTGTCAGTCTTCGCAATACGAAAACGCGCCTATACCATTTCGACCCCCTTAAACCCCACTTTTATATTGTATAACTAGGGTGTACAGGGGTACAACCTATATTTCTTATTTCTGCTCAAAAACAGATTGTGCGAACTCTTTAGACGACTGGATGAGGCGGTTCTAGCATGTTCCCGCAATCTATGTTTTCAGCAAAAATGAGTAAAATATCACACTTTTTCATTTGAGAATTTTCGTGTTTTTTTTTTTTTTTTTCGGCGGTAAATTTTACAATGTATTTGTATAGGCGTGTTTTCGTAATGGCTAGACGTACATGTTGCAAGACACATTTTACCTTGTCACAACTCGGTCAAAAATCTGACATTGTTGTTGGGACATCGAAGGATACGAACAAGCTCGTGTCCCTATAAGGGGCAATTATTACCAATATCAGTGCAGCAACACTTTTTGGGTCGATTATTAATCAATCGACTGGGTCGATTGTTTATCAATCGACCAATTGTTATAAAGCGCAAGTATCTCCTCAGTGATAAAGTAAGCGGGCCTACCAATGATTGTAAGAGATCCAGGTAACTTATTTATAGAAAATAGCTGCGTTATTTTTATCGCAGTGAGGTCATCATGTTGCGTAGTGTGGTTTTTTATAGAGTCCGAGCTGGAGACATTGGTTGGGCTTGGCATACATTGTAGACCTAGCTCAGACGCAGCTTAACTGAACAGGGTCTACACTGTTTGCTTACAGTGAAAGGTCACGTTAGCAAACCCGTGGAATGAATACCTCCATAAACCCCACATAATATAGAGAAAACTGAGGTATAAAGCGATTAATCATTATTTTTTCTTATCTTATTTCTGCTTCAGGACAAAGGTTCTGGGCACTCGTTAGACCTATGTTTTAAGTGTAAGTAAGAATAAAATATCACGTTTTTTTTTGCATTAGCAAATTAACCACTTTTGGAGATATTAAAGAATTCACTGAGTCAAACGAATGTTTTATCGTAATGGTACAAGCACCACCATGTATATTCTGAGCCAAAATAGGAAAAAAAATATATTCCTTTGTAAACCCCACTTTTTCTATATTAAGTTGAGATTGCAAGGGATATTTGTCACACAGATTTGTTAACGGGATGACCCTGTAACGCAAAGTTTTCCATAATCCCATTGGTGTTCGGACCATCTATGACGTGAACACACCCGTGCACCAAAATAGCGTCTATGTTACCTCAAGGGCCAACATTTTTAGATGAAAATGGCGGATATTTTTCTCATATTCTTTAGTCCAAATTTAGATTGTTAGTGCTCGTCAGAACCGCCTCATTAAGGCGTTTCTAAATAGTACTCACAATCTATGTTTTTGATCAAAAATAAGGAAAATAATGTATACCCTCGTAAACCCCATTTTTCTTTATAAAAAGTGGGGTTTAGGGGATCTTCATTCCACAGACTTGTTAACCTGATGTGAAGCTAGACGACTGTAATTGTACATCTTTTGGTGTAGCACTGAAAAAACACATGGAGGATCTTACAGGACTGGTCATTTCAAGTAAAATATACAAAACCGAGTCTCCGGCGAGTTTCATAAATTTCATTTGAAATGACCACGAGTGTAAGACTCTGTTTATCATATAACGATTTTAAATGGAATTTGATTGCCAAAGAAGTTCAAATGAATTTTACTAAACACATAACATCACGTGAACAAGTCCGTGAAATGAATACGAACTAAACCCCACTTTATATAGAGAAAACTGGGGTTTACGGGGGTAAACATTATTTTTCTTATTTCTGCTCCAAGACATAGGTTGTAGGTACCCGTTAGAACCGCCCCAATTAGGCGGTTCTGATGAGAACCCACAACCTATATTTGCAGTAACAATAAGTTAAATATCACAGATTTTCATCAGAAAAGTATCCATTTCGGGGATAAGGAAAATGCACTATGTCAGAAGGGTGTGTTATCGTAAGGAGGTTGTGAGTGAGTATTTGTGTTTTACGACCCACCAACAGCAAAGGTCATACGGAGACGGTTTGAAGACTCATTCGAAAGTCTTGAGATGTAATGAGGTTGAAATGGACGTCGTCATAAGGTTACGTACCGGTAAGGAGAAGAAGTTTTTTTAAGGTTTTACCAAATTTGGGCATGGTGGCCATCTTGGTCATGTGACCTGGACCAACCTTGCAAACTTTCGTTCCTCCATTGCCAGGAGAATGCATATGAAATTTAATTCGAAGTTGGTCATTGGTTTGAGAGAAGAAGACATTTGAAAATGGTAGACGACGGACGACGGACGACGTACGACGGACGACTGTGGTTTACCATCCTATAAGCTCCCCGGAGACCCGAACCAGATCGCTTTGAATGAACAGTCTGATCATGGTCTACGCCGTTGAACTAAAACCCAATATTGTTGTCTGCATTGTTTAACTAAAACTTTTAAGGTGAGTCAGGTCTATTTGTTTTTCGTCTTATTCTATTTTTGACGGCAAAACCTGTTAGCAAACGGTGCAGTTCTAATCTAGGCCTGCACTGCTTGCCAGGTTATAACCCCTCATGGGGTTTCCCACCTGGAATGGCCTAAAGTTTGGCTAACCCATGACATAGCACAAGCTGCAGAGAAGCGAAATCTTATGACGTCGCGTCTGAGAACGCATTATGCATTAGCGCCATGTAATAAATTCGATAATTCACTAGCGGATTAAATATGCAAATTAGTTAGATATGTCCGTAACCTTACAAATACGACGTCAAGACTTAACGACGTCGCATTTACTGACGGCGGAACATTGACAGTTTTGTAAACAAACCGAGAATTAATGTGTTTTAAATGCCATATATGATAAATAGAATTTTGCATTAGTGCTCCTGTATTTTTAATTTTATTAAACTCGTTGAGAGAAGGGATAAAATGCAAGCCCCGCATTTTATCCCTTTTTCCTCAACTCGTTTTATAAATGCAATAATACATGAACACTCATGAATAAATAAATCAGCGCACGAATCTACACTGATACTCAATGTGCAACCAGCGAAGACGCAGATCAACGTTTGAATCTGCGCAGTCTGATCAGTTTTCGCTATTCGGTCAGGCCTTCTGTAGTCTCTATGCTAATCACAGAGCAGACACAGAGTGGCTTGATGTACAGGTAAGTCTGAGTTTTGGCTGTTCGCACATGTCTTATTATAGGTTTTGTCGTCAATCGGCTCAAGTGAAGGTCATCATGGAAACACACCTATGCGTTTTTGACCCTCTCAAACCCCACTTTTATATAGTAAAACTGGGGTTTACAGGGGTAAATATTATTTTTCTTAATTCTGCTCAAAAACATATATTGTGGGTATTCGATGGAACCGCCTCGTCGAGGCGGTTCTATCGCGTCCCAGCAATCTATGTTTTGAGAAGAAATAAGAAAAATATTACAAAATTTCATCATAAAATTTCCATTTTTGGCCGAAAAATTGATAATGTATTTGTATAGGCATGTTTTCGTAATGTTTAAAAAGCAGCATTTTGCTCTCGTTAAGACACATTACGATATCAAACCCGTGCGACATATTTTTTTTTCACATCTCCAAAATGGCTTCTCTTCTGATGAAAATACGTGCTAGATTTCTTACTTTACGTTGCAAACATATGTTGTGGGTGATCGTTAGAACCGCCTTGTTATAACGAATACCCACAAGCTATGTCTTGGAACAGAAATAAGAAAAATATGGCATACCCCGTCAACCCCAGTTTTCTCTGTTAAGTGGAGTTTAGGGGGATGCTCATTTCACGGACTTGCTCAGGTGAATGGCAACTGTTTTCTTAGTACCGGCAAATAGCCATCGGTAAGAGTGATTGTGCCAGCTTTCTTTGAAATCAAGCAGTGCTTTCCATAAAAAAGAACTGACTACTGCAGGGTTCTGTAGAGTTTACACGATTTTTAAGAACGTTTATCACAGTAGTTATGTTTATAAGTTTACAGCTGGTTTTCAAATCGGACGGTATTCACTTCACTATATCCAGTTTTGTTTTCTTGAAAGAGGATGTTTTTGATTTGATTTGATTCGAGGTTTAACGTCCCCATCAACACTGTTAAGATCATTTTGGAGACGTTGCTTCAAAATTAGTGGGACTTTTACCCGACATTGAGATGAAATGACATCTCAAGCCCTGCCGCCCAATGAAACCAATAGGGTTTATAAGCATGGACAGTCCGACTCGCACTGCTTTGCCTGGGCAGGCTCAGATCCTCTAAGCGGTTTGTGCGAGTCGGTTTCAGCTCTGCGTGGAAGCAACATGCAGCCCATCTATTTCTTCAAGCCCCGATGGGCGGGTGCCGATAATGAAAGAGGATGTGTTCACATGTTTGTAACTTCTTTTTCTTTCTTTGTGTCCTTTTGTGTATCATATTAATAAGAAAGTGAGATGAACTCCCCACTAAATCCCACTTTATATAGATAAAACTGGAGTTGACAGGGGTAAAAGTATACGAGGACTGTTCAAATATGAATGCAACTAAGCACATAAAAATGATTCCTTGATAGATACCGATGAAAAATTTATTTTGTCCCCTCAAAGTATTCCCCTTTAACAGATGTACAAACTTTCAGTCTTCTGATTCAATCTTTGAATGCATTTTGGTAGTCTTTTCGAGGTATACTATGAAGGCACTGGTATATTGCAGAACCGAGTTGTTTGCGCTGTACAAATTTTCGACCAGAAAGGTATTTTTTCAGCCGCGGGAACAAAAAAAAAAGTCACACGGGGCAAGGTCAGGGGAATACGGGGGTGAGGGAGTTCAACAACCTTTTCCTGCTTCAGATAGTCTTGCACAATGAACGCCTTGTGCGATGACGCATTGTCATGTAGCAATCTGACATTGGTCAAACCAGTTGCGGGTCTTCGTTCTTTGAAATATTTCTTCAATTTTCGAAGAACTTTATTCTTGTAAAACTTCGCATTTACAGATTTGCCTTTAGGCACATCAACCTGAATAGCAGGGCCCTGATTTGAAAAGAATATTGCATACATTACCTTCTTGAAGCTCATGGTCCGCTTTGCAATGCATGGTCTTTTGCAATCCTTTGTTTCCCATATTTTGTTCTGAATCTTTCGTTTTGGCTCAAAAACGTGAACCCATGTCTCGTCACCTGTGACGACATTAGCGAAAGACCGTGCATTGTAAGTTGGAAACTTTTAAGCAACTTCTTGGCGTACCGAATGAGTGTCTTTTTCTGCTCATCTGTGTACAGATGGGGAATCCATCTAGCACAGATCTTTCTCATTTTCAAATCAAGTTTCAGAGTTGTATGAGCTGCTCCTAATGAGATGCCAACCATACTAGATTTTTGCCTAGTGGTGCATCGTGCATCGGTAGCAACTATTTCTTTCACTCTAGCAACCATCTTGGCAGATGTTGCTCTTTTCGGCCGACGATCATGTGGTGCATCTTCTGTTGAGCCTAGCCCACAGCTGAATTTCTTACACCAACGAAAAACTGTCGGAAAAGTCATTTCATTATGCCCATAAACTGAACATATTTCATCAAAAATGTCTTTGCACCGTATACCAAGAATACAACGAGTCCTAATAAAGGACCGTATTTCAACGGCGTACTCTGACCTTCTTCCAACCATGTTTTGTAATAGTATACAAGAGTACACAGTGTTTATCGAACGATATACATGGCTGAAGCGGACGGATTTTAACAGGTTTGGTATCAATGTATAGGTAAAATGTTTTTCTACGCTTTGATATTTATTCCCAGGTGGTTTTCGCATTAGTGCATGAGAAAACGTTCTACTTGCATTCATATTTGAACGGTCCTCGTATTGATCATTTTTGCTCCGAGACATAGTTTGTGAGTATTTGTTAGAATTAGGCGGTTCTAACGAGCACCATAACCTATTTTTGGAGCGAAAAGGAGAAAAATACACATAATTTCATTGGAAAATACCCATGGGAATTTGAAGAACGCAATATGTCATACGGGTGTGATATCTTAATTTATAATACCCGACATGGCCATGTGCCTATAAATCATTTTTGTTTTCATACTTGTCATGCTCATACATTTTAACCCTTATCTTGCTGAATATTCATTTAAGCCATATAAATTTCTGTCTATCATCGAATCAAATTACTTGATGTTATTTATTGCTACAAATTCATAAACTGAGTGCCCAACAGTGTAGATCCTGATCAGATGGCTTCTTTGGAAGCAATCTGATCTGGATCTACACTGTTTACAAAGATATGGGTTGTCGTGAACAGCAAGATAAGGGTTAAAATACCAACAACAGTCGGCTTTTTAAAATCTATGAGCAGGACAAACAACATCCTTGATTGATCTTAAGAGGAAAACGGCCGTATATATTTGTATTTTAACATCTATCTACATGACTTTCATGCTTAAGTGAGTTGAGTATGACAGTGTTTAACAGCCTGTCACCTCAACGTAGTGAAAAACAACCTTTGTTCGCGATCAAACTCTAACAATGTTTCCAACAAGTAAATATTAAGAAACATTAACGCAATGCTAAAACAAGAATATTCACACCTTCATATCGGTTAAAAATTAATTAGGAGCAGAAACATCATTAATGCATGTTAAATATAATTAAGTTGTTTGTTATTTTTCTCGGCAACAATAGTTTGACATCAATATTTGTGTAAAAACAAGATTATGCGTATCGATAAGCACATTATCTGATTGTCGTGTTTGCTCAGTTTTCACGCCTTATTTGTTTTTGAATATTAATTACTATGCGTTCAGGGTCAAAGGTCAGGGCAGTTCCTTTTTGAATGAAAAATGCATTTAAGTGTTCCGTTATGCAATACAATACACGATGAAATGTCTCAGTTACGATGATCGATTGAGACGATAATCGCCACGATCTTCACACCTTGACCTTTTGAGTAAAATGGTAACTCGAGCAGAACGAGGCTGAATTATATATTACTGAAGATTTGTTGCTAGAGCATCATATCCATTTTGAAATTCCATCAAGCTACCATACAAAAATAAGAAAGTCTTCGAAAACTACATCATAGCTCAGAACGGCACACTTGATTTAGGAAAAGCAAATTAAGAGGTAAAGTTTATTTATTTATTTATTTATTTATTTATTTATTTATTTATTTATTTATTTATTTATTTATTTATTTATTTATTTATTTATTTATTGTCTCCACATTATAATGTGTACTGGATACCGTTACAAAAACACACCTATTCAAATGCATTGTAAATTTTACCGCTGCACGGAAAAGTAAAAAAAAAAAAAAAAACAAAAGCACGAAAAAGTTTTCTTATTTCTGCTCAAAAAAAGTTTGCTCGTAGCAAAAATGACCCCACCTCTTTTTAAGTCAAAAGTTTTGCATTTTCGTGCATATTTTGCCCTGAAGAACGGTATAGACGCCTATGCACCGGGGCTTTAAGAAATAGGTGGCTGCATGATGCTTCCACGCAGAGCTGAAACCGACCCGCACACGAGTACTCGTAAACCGCTTAGAGAATCTAAGCCTGCCCAGGCAAAAGCGGTGCGAGTCGGACCGTCCGTGTTTGTAAACCCTATTGATTTCATTGGGCGGACGGGCTTAATATGTCATGTCATCTCAAGGTCGGTTAGAAGTCCCACAAAATATGAAGCAACGTCTCCAAAATGACCTGTACAGTGTTGACGGGGACGTTAAACCTCAAAACCAAACAGACATGCATATAATTAGCTATCTCATCTGGATTGCCAGTCTTTTAGCTATCTAAATCACGTGAACAAGTTCATGAAATGAATAACCCCTTAAGCGCCACTTTATATAGAGCAAAACGGGGGTTTACGGGGGTATACATTATTTTTATTAGTTCTTCTTCAAGACATAGGTTGTGTGTACTAGTTAGAACCGCCTCAATGAGGAGGTTTTACGAGCACCAACAACCTATGTTTGCAGTATAAATAGGAAAAATATCACGGATTTTCATCAGAAAATTAGGTACATTGTATGTGAAAAAATGCACAATGTCGCACGGGTTTGTTATAGCGATGAGTAAATGCGTTTTATTAAACCTCCTATTAACAAGCGGCCCCCGCCCATAGGGGCTTGAAGAAATATATGGGCTGCATGATGCTTCCACGCAGAGCTGAATCCGGCCCGCACACTAGTACTGGTAAACCGTTTAGAGGATCTAAGCCTGTCCAGGAACCGTGGTGCGAGGCGGAACGTCCTTTCTAATAAACCCTATTGGTTTCATTGGGCGACAGGGCTTGAGATGTCATTTCATCTCAATGTCGGGTAAAAGTCCCACAAAATTGGAAGCAACGTCTCCAAAATGACCTTTACAGTGTTGACGGGGACGTTAAACATCAAATAAAACAAACAGAATCCTTTTAACAAGAATGGAATGCAGAAATGGAAGAGTCTGCTATACATCAGAGAAATACGCCGATATAATTTTGATTACATTATACCCCACTTTCACGTTGTAAAACTGGAGTTTACAGGGGTATACATTTTTTATTGCAAAAACCGGTAACCATATAATTTGGCCATGGGTACATGTAGAACCGCTGAGCGCGAAAATATATACTAATACGGTTCCATCAAAGAGTAAGTTACTGATTCAGACATGCAAAGCGTGCAAAACTGGGACATTGTCAATACTGTAGACCAAGATCTGACGCCGCGTCCGATCTGGATTTACGTTGTTTGCTAAACACAATAGCTTTGTAATATTTTGAACAAATAAACAAGTGTGATTACCACAATCCGTCCAAGGCTTTTAAGCGGGAGATTACTGTGGTCCCATACAGTGAATAGTGAATTTTTCATGTTCCAAAATGGCTACATGTCTGATGAAAATCCGTGCTATTTTTCTTACTTATACTGCAAATATAGGTTGTGGGTGCTCGTAATGTCCGCCTCATTGAGGTTGTTCTTACGAAAACCCACAATCTATATTTTGGGTTGCGGGTGCGCGTTAGAACCGCCTCAATGAGGCGGTTCTAACGAATACCCACAAGCTATACGTTGGAGGAAAAATAATAAAAATAATGTATACCCCTAAACCCCGTTTTTCTCTTTATAAAATTGGGTTTAAGTGGGTGTTCATTTCACCGACATATATTTACGTGATGTTTATTTGATTTTAGGTTTAACGTCCCCTTCAACACTGTAAAGGTCATTTTTGAGACCTTGCTTCCTATTTTGTGGGACTTGAACCCAACTTGAGATGAAATAACACCTCAAGTCCTGCGGCCCAATGAAACCAATATGGTTTATAAGCATGAACGGTCCAACTCGCACCGCTTTGCCTGGGCAGGCTTAGATTCTCTAAGCGTTTTACCAGTTTTACCAGCTCTGCGTGGAGGCATCATGCAACCCATCTATGTCTTCAAGCCCCGATGGGCGGGGCCGATTTACGAGATGAGCAGTCACATACAGGCTAATATATATTTATTCTTTCTTCTTTTCAGATGTCTTCAGCAAGGACATCCCGCTAGTCATCGACGGAAGGATAAAGACTGTGAAAGGTGTGACGAAGTTCACAACTTGCGATGAAGTCATCAACAAGTTACCAGCGTTACCGGGGGATCGTCTCGCCGTATTCCAGGTAACAGTTGGTGTGGAAAAAGAGCTTGGTGGTAAAACGAAGTTGCTGAAAGTCTGGAGATCTCAAGGTTCATCGAAGAAAGTAAGGTTCGTTGTAAAGAAATCAGAAGGCGTAAAAGCGAGGAGTCTTTCGCTGAATATCTTTAGTAGCGGAAACCGCCGCAAGAGCGTGGGACCAGCACATATATCAACAGGCAAGCTCAAACAAGTCTCTGACTTTGCTTTCTATCTACAGTATCAGAAATCTAAACTTCAGAAAATGACACACCCTGAAGAACGTTGCGACCGAGGCAACTTGCAGAAGGTAAAATCAGCATCATCAATGGACAGCTTGGACACCTTTCTCACCAAAGCAGACCACCAAAAGATGGGTCAGTTCCTCGATTTCTGCAGCGGTGTTACAACGAGACATCTAGATAGCGCTCCTAATGTAATGCCTGAAAACACACCAGAAAAAACCCGCACCAGAGTGAGCAGAACGGTGATCAAGGAGAGTCTCAGAACTATGAAGCTTGGATTCAAAAGAACTTTGACGTCCAAACTTTCACTTGCCAGCAAAGCAACATCAACTAGCACGATAAAGTCAACAGACACCGGGTACCAGTCTCAGGCCAGTGACATGCACCGTGAAGCAGACCCTGACATCGCTCCACTTCACAGTACTCCAGTTGCCCATCTATTTAAACGCGGTGTTAAACGAGAAACGCTGGATGATTCACTTGACGTCACACAAACGATACCTAAGGCACCAAGATTTGATGAAGAAGAGGGAAAATCTGTGTTAATGAAACGCTTTATGGCAGACACCACAATTTGTGAAGCGAACAAGAGAGAATTTCAAACATACAAAACTCTTCAACAAAGAAAAGACATCTGTACCAGTGCTCCAGTTCTGTTTCGCTCTCCAGAGGAGAAATGTCGTTTTTATTGGAATCAAAACTGTGACACAGACAGCGAGTGTTCATGTTCAGATGATGATTCTTGTTTGGCCGCAACCGACCTGGACGAAGCCTTTCTAGAACATTCTGATGATACAGATGTTTTCAGTGGATTTTCTGAGCCAACACCAAGAAAACTGAGGAGAGAATCTGCTTTGTCCAACCTTGATAAGTTTGAGATATGTGCTGTTCCTCTTGAAGATACATGTTTTGACAATGGTATTGAAGATAATGGTTTCAGTTGCTCATTTGATTGCTCGTTCCAAGAATTTTCAGACACTCAGGATTTCTCAATAGATTACAGCTGCAGTGATTCTGAAAGTGACTTGAGCAGTTCTTTTGAGGACAATTATTTAAGGAGCGCGAAGGACGATGACATCTATAGTTTCATGGCATCGAGAGAGTCTGTGTTTATAAAAGTTGGAACTGAGCAGGAGGAGAAAAGAAGCGAGATTGGATCAGATGAAGGACTTGGTTCAATGGCCAGTGAATCATTTTCTGATGACCAAGAGTACTTTGTCTGAATAGAGTGAATTCACATTCACGGGAGGCAACGATTTCAAAATACAGTAGAACTTCGATGGCTCGAACACTGATGGCTCGTTTACAATGGCTGAGTCGGACCTGTTCTTGACTCCCTAAGAAATTTCTCTACATAAGAAATATTGTGGGGAAAATGTGTGATATCTTCGTCTTTTATCTCGCAAATGTATGCTGTGTGTACTCATTAGAATCGCCCCAATGAGGCGATTCTAATGAGTACACACATCATATATTTGTTTTATAGAACACCGAAAAAACAGTGCCAGTTTTTACATCACAAAAACACGCCTATATAATATTGACCCACTTGAACCCCACTTTTATATTGTAAAACTGTGGTTTACAGGGGTAAGCCTTATCTTTCTTATTTCTTGGTTCAATGGCCAGTGAATCGTTTTCTGATGACCAAGAATACTTTTTCTGAATAGAGTGAATGCAGAATCAGAGGAGGCGAAGATGTCAAAATACAGTCGAACTCCGATGGCTCGAATACTGATAGCTCGTTTTCAGTGACTGATTCTAACCCGTTCATGAGTCCCTAGGAATTGTGTCTACATAAGAAAAAGTTTGGGGAAATTTTGGATATTTTCGTCGTTATTCTATGTTGTGTGTACTCATTAAAATCGCCACAATGAGGCGATTCTAATGAGCACACACAACATACATTTATTTTATAGAACACCGAAAAAACAGTCCCAGGATTATATCACAAAAAACACGCCTATATAATATTGAACCCCCCTTTTATATAGTAAAACTTGGGTTTACAGGGATAAACCTTATCTTTCTTATTTCTGCTCTAAAATATAGGTTGTGGGTACTCGTTAAAACCGCATCAATGAGGCTGTTCAAATGAGTACCCACAATCTATATTTTGAGCGGAAATAAGAAAAATATCACACTTTTTCACATTTCATCTCAGATTTTTCTTTTTAATGGCGGTAAAATTTACAATGTATTTTGTATAGGCGTGTTTACGTTATGTAAGCCCTTTATGCCTCCTCGAAGTAACCCTCAGTGGCTCGAACTACCCCTTTTCTCGAACATATTTTTTTGTGGTACCAAAGGTGTTTGAGCCATTTAAGTTCGACTGAATGTTAAATTTTGTTTCCCTTACTGGTAAGGGTCTACTCTTAAGGGAAAGATTTTGCTCCTCTTTCTTTCCTTTAAGACTAGGCCTTGCCTTCGGATGAAGACAAAAGTGATCTCACAAAAGTTGTAGTAAGCCCGACAGTTATAGTATTCATTTGTCTTTAAATAGTAACGAATTTGTCCAACGTGATGCAGAAAACATTCAAACTCACTGTTATGACATGTATGTGCTTTGTAAATATAGTTCTTTCTTTCTTTCTTTCTTCTTTCTTTCTTTATTTCTTGCTTGTCATTTCATCTCAACGTCGGGTAGAAGTCCCACAAAACTGGAACAACGACTCCAAAATGGCCTATATATTATTGACGGGGACGTTAAACCCTAAATCAATCACGACAATCAATTCTTTTCTTTGTTTGCTTCTTTCAGTTTATTTATTTCTTTCTTTCTGTTTAATATAGAAATATATAAAATAAAAATAAACAAATAGAACATATTACAAAAGTCTCTGTATATTTTATTTTCTTGCCAAGCAGATTGCATTATGACATCATCAAGATATCACGAGTGTTTAAGCATGAGCGAACAACAAAGTCGAAGATTAGCATGTACAGCCGCACAGTGTCTATGCCCTCTCTTATCAAATGCACACAGGCTGGTGTTTGTCTTCGCAACACGAAAACGCGCCTATACCATTTTGACCTCCTTATACCCCACTTTGATATTGTAAAACTAGGGTTTACAGGGATAGAACCTATATTTCTTATTTCTGCTCATAAACAGATTGTGTGAACTCTTTAGACGACTGGATGAGGCGGTTCTATAGCGTATTCCCGCAATCTATGTTTTGAGCAAAAATTAGTAAAATATCCAAACAATTTTTCATCTGAAAATTTTCGTGTTTTTTTTTCGGCGGTAAATTTTACAATGTATTTGTATAGGCGTGTTTTCGTAATGGTTAGACTTACATGTTGCAAGACAAATTTTAACTTGTCACAACTCGGTCAAAAATCTGACATTGTTGTTGGGACATCGAAGGATACGAACAAGCTCGTGTCCCTATAAGGGGCAATTATTACCAATATCAGTGCAACAACACTTTTTGGGTCGATTATTTATCAATCGACTGGGTCGATTGTTTATCAGTCGACCAATTGTTATAAAGCGCAAGTATCTCCTCAGTGATAAAGTAAGGTTGCCTACCAATGGTTGTAAGAGATCCAGGTAACTTATTTTTAGAAAATAGCAGCGTTATTTTTATCGCAGTGAGGTGATCATGTTGTATAGTGTGGTTATTTATAGAGTCTGGGCCGGAGACATTAGTTGGGCTTGGCATACATTGTAGACCTAGCTAAGACGCAGCTTAACTGAACAGGGTCTACACTGTTTGCTTACAGTGAACGGTCACGTTAGCAAGTCCGTGAAATGAATACCTCCATAAACCCCACTTAATAAAGAGAAAACTGAGGTATACAGCGATTAATCATTATTTTGTCTTATCTTATTTCTGCTTCAGGACAAAGGTTCTGGGCACTCGTTGGACCCATGTTTTAAGTATAAGTAAGAATAAAATATCACATTTTTTTGCATCAGCAAATTAACCACTTTTGGAGATATTAAAGGATTCACTGAGTCAAACGCATGTTTTATCGTAATGGTACAAGCACCACCAAGTATATTCTGAGCCAAAATAGGAAAAAAATATTCTTTGGTAAACCCCACTTTTTCTATATCATTACGCAAACACGCCTATTCAAATACATTACCACCTTTCTAGCAGAAAAAATGATTTTTTTTTGATGAAAAATTGTGATATTTCTCATATTTCTGCTCAAAACACAGATTGTGGGGACTCGATAGAACCGCCTCGACGAGGCGGTTCTATCGAGTACCCACAGTCTATGTTTTTGAGCAGAAATAAGAAAAATAATATATACCCCCTTAAACCCCAGTTTTACTGTATAAAAGTAGGGTATGAGGGGATCAAAATTATATAGGCGTGTTCTCGTAATGTTAAGTTGAGCTTGCAAGGGATATTTGTCACACAGATTTGTTAACGGGATGACCCTGTCACGCAAAGTGTTCCATAATCCCATTCGGACCATTTATGACGTTAACACACCCGTGCACCAAAATAGCGTCTATGTTACCTCAAGGGCCAACATTTTTAGATGAAAATGGCTGATATGTTTTCATATTCTTTAGTCCAAATTTAGATTGTTCGTGCTCGTTAGAACCGCCTCATTAATGAGGCGGTTCTAACGAGTACTCACAGTCTATCCGTAAACCCCGTTTTTCTTTATAAAAAGTGGGGTTTAGGGGATCTTCATTTCACAGTCTTGTTAATCTGATGTGAAGCTAGACGACTGTAATTGTACATATTTTGGTGTAGCATTGCAGGAACGTATGGAGGATCTTACAGGACTGGTCATTTCAAATAAAATATACGAAACCGAGTCTCGGGCGAGTTTCATAAATTTCATTTGAAATGACCACTCGTGTAAGACTCTGTTTATCATATAACGATTTTAAATGGAATTTGATTGCCAAAGAAGTTCAAAAGAATTTTACTAAACACATAACATCACGTGAACAAGTCCGTGAAATGAATACGAACTAAACCCCACTTTATATAGAGAAAACTGGGGTTTACGGGGGTAAACATTATTTTTCTTATTTCTGCTCCAAGACATAGGTTGTAGGTACCCGTTAGAACCGCCTCAATGAGGCGGTTCTGATGAGAACCCACAACCTATATTTGCAGTACCGATAAGTTAAATATCACAGATTTTCATCAGAAAAGTAGCCATTTCGGGGATAAGGAAAAATGCTCTATGTCAGAAGGGTGTGTTATCGTAAGGAGGTTGTGATTGAGTATTTGTGTTTTACGTCCCACCAACAGCAAAGGTCATACGGAGACGGTACCTCGGTTTAAAGACTCATCCGAAAGTCTGGAGATGTAATGAGGTTGAAACGGACGTCGTCATAAGGTTACATACCAGTAAGGAGAAGAAGTTTTTTTAAGGTTTTACCATATTTGGGCATGGTGGCCATCTTGGTCATGTGACCTGGACCATCCTTGCAAACTTTCGTTCCCCCATTGCCAGGAGAATGCATATGAACTTTAATTGGAAGTTGGTCATTGGTTTCAGAGAAGAAGACATTTGAAAATGGTAGACGACGGACGACGTACGACCGTGGCTTACCATCCTATAAGCTCCCCGGAGCCTTCGGCTCAGGGGAGCTAAAAACAGCAGACCCAAACCAGGTCGCTTTGAATGAACAGCCTGACCATGGTCTACGCCGTTGAACTAAACCCCATTTTGTTGTCTGCACTGTTTAACTAAACCTTTTAAGGTGAGTCAGGTCTATTTGTTTTTCGTCTTATTCTATTTTTGACGGCAGATCCTGTTAGCAAACGGTACAGTTCTGATCTAGGCCTGCACTGCTTGCCAGGTTATAATCCCTCATTGGGTTTCCCGCCTGGAATGGGCTAAAGTTTGGCTAACCCATGACATAGCACATGCTGCAGAGAAGCCAAATAAATAAATAAATAAATAAATAAATAAATAAATAAATAATATGACGTCGGGTCTGAAAATGTATTAGCTCCATGTAATAAATTCGATAATCCGCTAGTGGATTAAATATGCAAATTAGTTAGATACGCCCCGTAAGGTTACACGTACGACGTCAATGTTTAACCGACGTCGTGTTTGCTAACGGCGGAATATTGACACTTTTGTAAACAAATCGAGAAAAAATGCGTTTTAAATGCCATATCTGATAAATAGAATTTTGCATTAGTGCCCCTGTATTATTGCATTTATTAAACTCGTTGAGAAAAGGGATAAAATGCGATACTCGCATTTTACTGCGATACTCGCATTTTACCCCTTTTTCCTCGACTCGTATAATAAATGCAATAATACATGAACACTCATGAATAAATAAACCAGCACCTGAAACTACAATGATACTCAATGTGCGTTTGAATCTACGCAGTCTGATCAGTCTTCGCTGTTCTGTCAGGCCTTCTTTAGTCTCTATTCTAATCACAAAGCCGACACAGAATGGTTTGACGCACAGGATTGTCTGAGTTTTGGCTGTTCGCACATGTCTTATTATAGGCTTTGTCGTGAATCGGCTCAAGTGAAGTTTTTAAAAAGCAGTATTTTGCTCTCGTTAAGACACATTATGATAACAAACCCGTGCGACATATTGTATTTTTTTTCACATCTCAAAAATGGCTTCTTTTCTGACGAAAATCCGTGATAGATTTCTTACTTTACGTTGCAAACATATGTTGTGTGTGCACGTTAGAACCGGGTACCCACAAGCTATGTCTTGGAATAGAAATAAGAAAAATATGGTATACCCCGTAAACCCCAAGTTTTCTCTTTAAATGGGAGTTTAGGGGGATGCTCATTTCACGGACTTGTTTACGTGAATGGCAACTGTTTTCTTAGTACCGGCAAATAGCCAACGGTAAGAGTGATTGTGCCAGCTTTCTTTGAAATCAAGCAGTGTTTTCCATAAAAAAGAACTGAATACTGCAGGGTTCTGTAGAGTTTACACGAATTTTTACCCTTATCTTGCTGAATATTCAATTAAGCCACACCCATTTCTGTCTATCAACCAATCAAATTACTTGATGTAATTTATTGCTACAAATTCATAAACTGAATGCCAAACAGTGTAGATCCTGATCAGATGGCTTCTTCAGAAGCCATCTGATCTGGATCTACACTGTTTGAAAAGATAGGATTGTCGTGAACAGCAAGATAAGGGTTAAGAACGTTTACATTTATCACAGTTCTTATGTTTATAAGTTTACAGCTGGTTTTCAAATCGGACGGTATTCACTTCATTGTATTCGGCATTGTTTTCTGGAAAGAGCATGTCTTTAATTTGATTTGATTCGAGGTTTAACGTCCCCATCAACACTGTTAAGGTCATTTTGGAGACGTAGCTTCCAATGTTGTGGGACTTTTACCCGACATTGACATGAAATGACATCTCAAGCCCTGCCGCCCAATGAAACCAATAGGGTTTATAAGCATGGACAGTCCGACTCGCGCTGCTTTGCCTGGGCAGGCTCAGATCCTCTAAGCGGTTTGTGCGAGTCGGTTTCAGCTCTGCGTGGAAGCAACATGCAGCCCATCTATTTCTTCAAGCCCCGGTGGGCGGGGGCGATAATGAAAGAGGATGTGTTCACATGTTTGTTACTTCTTTTTCTTTCTTTGTGTTCTTTTGTGTTTCATATTAATAAGAAAGTGAGATGAACTACCCACTTAACCCCACTTTATATAGAGAAAACTGGAGTTTACAGGGGTTAAAGTATATTGCATATTTTAACTCATAGACATAGTTTGTGGGTATTTATTACAATTAGACGGTTCTAACGAGCACCATAACCTATAGTTGGAGCGAAAAGGAGAAAAATACACATACAGTAAATTCCGCTATTAAGACCACCTTTCCCGCCGGGGTCGGCAACATTCTTTCGTGGAGATTGATCATGAAATCTTTTCTACGGTCATTCTCCCCCTTACGCTGATTCAAGAAGGGCAGTTGTCAGTTTCTGTCGAAAGAATGTGCACTGTATTAGTTAACCGCGTACGTATAAATCTGCCCATGAATAGTGTGGATAGGTAAACTGACCGGCTCACAAATGACCTAAAATAGTGTTGACTGGGCCGTTAAACTCCAAAACAAGCAAACAAACAATTAAGACCACCTAAAATTAAGACTAATTCTGTTTTAAAAAGCTCTTTTTAGAACAGTACTGGTATTCTTTCACTCTGTTTCTGCAAGAAATGTCCTCTCGTCGGGGATCACCTTCGGAACTGTTCAAAAGTGGTCTTAAAGACCACTTTGGAACAGTCCCAAAGGTGGTCTTAATATAGGAATTTTACTGTATTTTCAGTGAAAAAATAGCCATTGGAATTTGAAGAACGCAATATGTCACACGGGTGTGATGTCATAATTTATAATACCCGACATGGCCAGGTGCCTTTAAATCATTTTTGTTTTCATACTTGTCATGATCATACATTTTAACCCTTATCTTGCTGAATATTCATTTAAGACACACACATTTATGTCTATCATCGAATCAAATTACTTGATGTTATTTATTGCTACAAATTCATAAACTGAATGCCAAACAGTGTAGATCCTGATCAGAGGCCATCTGATCTAGATCTACACTGTTTACAAAGATAGGGGTTGTCGTGAACAGCAAGATAAGGGTTAAGATACCAACAACAGTCGGCTTTCAAAATCTATGAGCAGGACAAACAACATCCTTGACTGATCTTAAGAGGAAAATGGTCGTATATATTTGTATTTTAACATCTATCAACATGGCAAATTTCATGCTGAGTTGAGTATGACAAAGTTTAACAGCCTGTAAACTCACCGTAGTGAAAAACGACCTTTGTTCACGATCAAACTCTAACAATGTTTCCAACAAGTAAATAAGAAACATTAACGACACTGCTAAAACAAGAATATTCACACCTTCATATCGGTTAAAAATTAATTAGGAGCAGAAACATCATTAATGCAT